>CM061271.1:12455000-13055000 GCA_030848825.1 Tadarida brasiliensis
TCTCCCCACTCCCACTGGGGAGCGCAAGCTCTCCAAAGCGCAGGCAGGATTCTGCTGGTCGCCCCCAGCAGCCGACCCACATGCCTCTCACTTCACCTGCACCGAAATGAGTTCCCTGACAGACCCGCATTCCACCACCTCCCGGCTGCGAGGAAGAAACGACTCGGGCGCTGGCCAGTTCGGCTCAGCGGCTGGAGCGTCGGTCCGTGCACCAAGGAGTCGCAGGTTCGATTCCGGTCAAGGGCATGTACCTCGGCTGCGGTTCGTCCCTGGCCCTGGTCGGGGTCATGAGGGAGGCAACCAGTCGATGTGTCCCTCTCATGTCCATGTTTCTCTCTTTCTGCCTCTCTCTCGCTCCCTCTCACTCTATCTGACGATAAACAGAAAAATATCCTCAGATAAGGACTCAAAAAAGAAGAAACAACTCAGAATTCAGAGGATTTGCTGAGCAGGCTGAGAGCCAAGGCTGCCTTGAAAATCGGTCACCCAGGAAAGGCAGAGCCTTCTGTAGAGAGGTTTAAAATGACCCAGTTCGTGTTCATAAAGCCGCTGTGGCCAGAGCTTACTTGGAATCACAGGAAAGGCGCATAAACTGAAGGGGCGTGCTATGGGGTCCGTGCTTACCCCTGACCTGCATTCCCACCTGCAGGCACTGGGGACCGAGAGGGTCACAGTACGTGTGAAAGAGGAGACTGGGGGTGAATGGACCACACCCACCTCAGAGATGAACGGAAGAGGTCACCGAGGCTCCGAAGAGGGAGCGTCCTGGACAGACACACAGCTCGAGTCTCCAGCTCCCAATCCAATGCACTCTCCCCTAACCATACCACTTCTGGAGCCGAGGTCAGCGCAGGGGCCTTGAGCCACGGCTCAGAACTCCATCCACACTGAGATGGCACCCCTGTACGTGACCAGCGGGCAGGCAGGGGCCGCACTGGCCCGTGTGGCAGAGAACCTGCACCTTGAATCCAGAAGCAGTGTGACCCTGGGAAGGGCCGTGGTCCCTCACTTACAAAACCAGGCAGCTAAGGTGTCTTCCGGTTTTAAAAATCCCCTTTGATCTCCCCTCCATCCTGAACGTATGACTCAACTCAGCTCTTTGGATTTCATAACATTTCTGAAAAAAAAAAAACTCAAACACCCCAACCAGCTGAGAGTCTTTGTGCTTCCAGTGACTAAGAGGCTTATCCTCACGTCATCCAGGTGAAAACAGGAGAGTCAATATTGCGAGTGGGGAAGTCAGGAGCTCCCCGGGCACCATCCAGGGAGAAAGGTGGACAGAGGGGACACCGGGTGGCTGAGGGGCGGACACGCTTCCTGCTAGCTTGCAGCCCGGTGCGTGCCAGCAAGGCACCTCCCTTTCCCCCAAGGACACATTTTCTTTCCTCTTATCCCACACAACAGATGCAGGACAAGTCCCCACCTGCCACCTGGGAGCCACCTCAGGCAAAGGCCAGGCCTGGGGACAAGGGGCACTGCAGGGCAAGGAAAAGGGCTTCTCGATGCTATCAACTCCTTACATGCAGGATAATTTTTCTGGGGTCACAGCTTCTGACCTTGGGCACACGCAGCACTCTGAGGCTCAGGCCTGTTAATTTTTTTTTTATAAAACCAGGATTCTAGCAGCCCCCCAGACAGGCGTGAGGACAAGGAGGAAGAAAGTCTGGAAGGTTCCAGCATAGTAAACACGGGTCCCCTCCCTCTGCCATGAAACCAACCTAAGCAACTTCGTCTCCCTCTATTTTGTGCCCTTGCTTGCCAGGTGAATGTTCCCAACTTTCCGCTCATTAAAACAAAACATGCCCTGGCCGGTTTGGCTCAGCGGTTAGAGCGTCGGACTGTGAACCAAAAAGTCCTGGGTTCAATTCTGGCCCAGGGCACGTACCTCGGTTGCAGTTTGGCCCCGGCCCCAGTTGGGTCGTGCAACCAATCGATGCGTCTCTCTCACGTTGATGTTTCTCTCTCTCTCCCTACCACTCTGTCTGCAGATAAATGTAAAAATATCCTCAGGTGAGGATTAAAAAAAACACACAACAAAACGTATGTTGGCAATCTGCAAATCAGTGCCAGAAGTCCTTCCTCACAAGTGTGTGGATGGGATGGTGCTGGCTGGGGGACCTCAGCAGCACCTCCCTCCCATCCCCCAACACAACCCCTCCTGCTACCCGGCCACACTGCAGGACAGGTGCCTGCTGGGTGAGCAAAGCAGGCAATGCCCGCCGCCCACCACAGGTGGGTGCTTCCAGATCAAGCTTTGTGCTCACTGCATTCTCTTTGTACCAAGATAAATGAAACGGATGTTATTTCGGTGCTGGCGAAGTATTAACAGTACTCTTGACTCACTGTTCTCACCCAGCCATTTCAAACATTGTTTCTTCTCCTTCTTCGCATATCAAAACGTTCTTGAAATACTAATTCGACATTCTAAATACAACCCTGTATCTAAAAACTTTGTTAAGCCCAGCTGGTGTGGCTCAGTGGATTGAGTGTCATCCCATGGACTGAGAGGTCCTGGTTCGATTCCCAGTCAGGGCACATGCCTGGGTTGGGGCTCGATCCCCAGTAGGGGGCGTGCAGGAGGCAGCCGATCAATGTTTCTCTCTCACATCGATGTTTCTCTCTCTCCCTCTCCCTTCTTCTCACTCTAAAAAAATCAATAAAAACATATTTTAAATAAATAAATAAAAACTTTGTTAAAAGAATGAGTTCCACAGTACAACTCAACAGCTTACAACCACCATGTGGGTATTTATGTGTGCCTGCTGCCGGGTCCCATGCTTTTGTGCCTTCTCTCTCCTAATCCACACAGTGAGCCAGTGAGGGTATTATCTCCATTTTACAGATGAGAAAACGGAGGCATGGAGAAGTTAAGTGCTTTGCCCCGGGTTATACAGCTAACAAAAGGACTGGACTCCATTCTGGCCTCTGGGTGATCCGTGTCAGAAGTATAATTAGAAGTCTGCCACCCCCTGTCCTGGCCGGTATGGCCCAGCGGTTAGAGCATCCACCTGCACACCAAAGGATCGCGAGTTCGATTCCTGGTCAAGGGCACATCCCTGGGTTGAGGGTTTGATCCTGGCCCCGGTTGGGGCTCGTTCAGGAGGCAATCGATATGTCTTTCTCGGGTTCTCCTTTCTCTCTCTCTAACTCCCTCCCTTCCACTCTTCCTAAAAATCAATGGTGAAGATTAACCAAAAAAAAAAAGTCTGCCACCCCGAATCTGCCCTTTGGCAGTTTTCCACCCAGCTAATCACCTGCCAGTAACTCCCACTCTGGAGCACATGAGAAGATTTCCAGAGCTCTCTGCATTCTTTCCCAAAGCAGTCAAGGGCAGACACAGACCATTGCTTCCCAGGTACAGCCTGTCAAGCCCTCTCCACTGCAAAACGCCTCGGGCATCACATTTGCTCCTTTCTGTTCCATTACTCATGCTAATCCCACGCATCATTCCTGGCTTCTGGGACTCTCACACGTGGACTTAGATGCCCCTCACCCCTCCAATCTTCTCATCGTGTCTGCAAATCCTGGTTCCACACAGCACCGGTGGCATTTGGGGACAGCGGGCGAGTGGGGTGTGCTGCGGGCCACCACAAAACATTGCACTCTGAGATTACATTTCCCACCACACAGAAAGAAACCAAGGCCAAAACAAGGCTACTTTTGAAAAAGCAGGGTGGGCTAGTGATAGCTACAGGCGGTTTTGCAGGACAATACCTGCCTTCTCCTCTATGATCAGAAATGAAATGAGTGCAGGGTGAAAAGAGAAACCACTTCCACCTCCTTACGAAATGCAGTTCCAACCCGAATACTAGATGAGCCCTTGGCAGCCTCCTCTCAAAGGGCCAGGATGGAAACCTGAGCCCTTTACAACGGTCAACTCGGAACAGGAAGACTACAATCAGAGGTAGGAGTCTCCGGCCAGGAAGCCACTGGTGTCTTTTGCTGTAACAATCATCTTTCTCGTCCATTTAGCCAAATACCTGGCTTGGGCCCAGAGTCAAGGAAAGTGGACAGCGTGTTTCTAATTTGATGAGGCAGGGAGAGCATTTTAAAAGCTGCTTGGGGAAAGTCCTGCTCAGAATCGCCAATTTTCAGAACCCAACCGTCTGACCACCAGAAGTCAGCACCCAGGGACAATGTGCTGTTTGGATTCCCTGGATGGTTGGGGAGAAAGCTGGGCAGAGGGGCCAAAGCACAGAGCCTCCCACACTCACCCCACCAGCTAAGAGGTATTTTTAGCCAAAAGAGGTTTTAATGATTGTTTTGATGATCTTTGAAAATCCTTTACGTTTTCCCACATTCACTGCCGCAGGACTCTGGGAAGCACACACTCAGGACCGGAAGTCCAGAGACCGAATCCCAGCCTACCTGTAACCACCTGGGTGACCCTGCAACAACTTCCCCCGCCTCGGTTCACTCGGCTGTGAAATGGCGAGGATCTCAGTCTCACAAACTCACGCAGTGGTGTAAAGGTCCCATGCAATAGTGTGTGAACGTCCCTCCTAATGGTAAAACACGTTCTAAATGTACAATGGTAAAAGATGATATTACATATAGTAATTTCATGCATCCCCATAGGGTAGGCATACTCATTTCCGCTTTTATACATGAAAATAGTCTTGGAGAGGTTGGAGCCCAAGGTCCCAGGGCTAGTGAACCACAAGCTGGGAGTCAAGCCCAGGTCTTCTGACTGCGGCAGCTCGGCTGTGACAAGCAGCATGCAGGACAGAGATGACACGCAAAGAGCACTAATCGGACATCAGGAGACGTGAGCAGGAGCCTCTCCGGTACATTCCTTCTCTGCAGTCTCTCAATTCCTATTACCTGGAAAGGTTGTTGCCAGGACCGAAGGAGACCATGATGCAAAAGCCCCCTGGGCCAGGGCAACTCCAGTCCAAGAGAAAGGAGTCAGGATCAGGAAAGGAAGTGAGGGCTCAAAGATAGGAATCATATTCGGGGAAGCCCTGCAGGTAATTTTGCAGGTGGAAAAGTAAGCAGTCTGGAGCTGTTTAGAACACAAAAGGGTAAACTAAAGGAAGAACTTCATGTGTATTCAGCTATCCCACGGAGCTGGTTTGGGGTGATGCTGAAGTGGGGGTGTTGCATGGATAGACCCTCCCTTGTGTAGGGTCTCCAAGAGACCTCCCCCCAGTAGCTTTGTAGATGATAGGAGGAAATTTTTTAAAATATCCTTGTGAGATACAACAAAGAATTAGCCATCTAAAAGTAACACAGAATAATACTGAATGTGAACTGTAATTGAAAAACAAAAAACAAAATTAGCTCTTCTGTTACATTCCTCCCAATTAAAACAACTTTGTACTGATATGTGAAGTACAAAAGTTTGAGGACCGCTGTTCTAAAAAACACCTCATAGTGTTGCTGACCCTTCCACATATAATTGTATGAAATTTCATTTATTCAATAAAACTATTAAGCATCTACCCTGTGCCCAGTACCCTCCCAGGTGTTGGGGATGCAATGAAATGCTCTGTAGGATGCAAACCTGGTGGGGACATTCTTAACAAAAGGTTTTAACATTTGCACCAATTTATCCTCAATCTCATTACTCGCCAATTAATAACTGTACCAGTTTATGAAACTCATTAAAATCCCAGGAGTCCAGTTCCTCGAAGGCTTTCCCATTTTCCCTCAGGCAGGTCTTCCACCCTCTCTGGGTCTCAGTTTCCTCATCTGTAAACACATGGGCATCTGACTAGAATTCATTCCAGGGGACCTGAGTCTGTTGGGGGGAAGAGGGGAGATAGCTACTCCAAGCTCTGGGTGGCAGACCAAAAACCAGATCCAAAGAAAAACATGTCAGTGAAGGTCTTCAGAGAGGTATGATGAAGTAATTCCCCTCTCCTCCTGGGATTTGCCTGGAGACCTAGTCTGGGAAATTCTTATAGTCAAGGAAGAGCCCTGAGCTGGATTTCTACAAAAGAAGATAACGGGCCATAGCCCACTGGAAAGAGGACTCAGTGGTGCTTTGTAACCCCATCAGCCAAGAAGAGAATGGCAGCAGGCTGCTGAAAGCCAGCAGCCTTTACAAATAAACGCCCACGGCCACTGCCAACTGCAGTGCCACCTCTCCCTCTCTTCTGGCTCGTTCCTTCTCTTTTCTCAATGAACGCACATTTCTCAATACAATGTCACTTTGGAAGCCAAACAGAGTTTGAAGTTTTAGACCTCAATTTATAAAACACTTAGAGGTTCTACAGGTTTTTTTTTTTTTTTAATTAAAAGACCTCATAATTTGAAAATTGTAAGGTTCCAATTATTCAGTTCCAAGACACCAAACACAGTGCATGCTATCCCCACTGAAAGGCCCCCTCAGCTGGACAGCTATTGATTCCACAATGAAAGTGCAGCAAGGTGCCCTCCTCCCTTCTCTTCTACCTGGGTGCCCACCATGTTTTTAAATAGACACCCCCTGGCAAGTTTCAAAGGTACAACTCAGACACTCCCATTTACCCCAGCAGGTGGCCAAGGGCTGGGCGCTGGGCCAGAGGAACAGAAAGTAGGGCTGGGTCAGGTGGTGATGGTGTGGGGTTGTCTAGCATGCGAAATCACCATGGAGGACAAATCCCCCGGACTTCCATCGCCCAAGTGCAGCGGGCCCCTCTCAGGCTCTGCTTGCAAAGACTTCGCGGGGGGTGCGGCGGGGCGGGGAAGGGGGGCACTCAGCTGCCAGGGAAAAAACTGCACTGGAGTATCCAGAACACCTGCAGATGCTCTGTACTGGGGTGGGGGGAGACTTGGGCATGTCCCCAAAGCCTTGATTCAGAAAACAAGCTCCTTCATGTGACTGTGCCAAGCAGCTTGGGTTTAATATGCGGTTCCCTTCTCTACCCGCAGCCACCGAGCGAGCCCCTCTCCCCTTACCTGCGGTCCTTGCCCCTGGGTTCAACGTTCCGGTGCCCGGGACACAAGTGAGGGGCCGCTGTGGGGGCCGCTGCGCGCCCCCTCCCAAGACCGCGGTCAGTTCCCCCGGGGCAGCGGGCAGGCCCCAGGTGCGCTCTTCCCGGGACGCCGCCTGCCCGGAGAGGCGCACGGGCCTCGCGGCCGCGCTCAGGTGAACGCAGACAATGCCGAACAAAGCGCGCAACGCCCCGGGTCCACGCGGGGCCGCACGTCTCCACGCCCCGGGTAGGGACGACTGGGGGCCCAGCCGACTTGTTTCCTGGGAGCGCGAGTAAGTAACCGGCGCCCTTGCAGAGGACGCGAGCGGGGTTCGGGGCACCGGGGCTCCTGCGGCGCGGTGACAACTCTGGGTTCTGTCTCCCGAGACGAGCGGGGCGAGGAGCGCACGGCGGAACCCGGGCGCCCAGGCGGCTCTGCGGGCCGGGCGGGCGCGGCTCGGGCCAGGGGGCGCTGCAGGCCCGCGGAGGGCGCCCGAGGTGGGAGCCACGTGGAACACCTGTATTTCTCAGCGAGGGAAGGCGGAGAAGGCGGCGCGGGCGCTGCCCCGGGCCTTCTGGGAACCCCGCCCGCATCGCCCCTCGCGCTTTTAACAAGTTGTTGTTGGCGGGGTGGGCAAGTCCACGAAGGTACTTACTCCTGCGCGGGGTCCCAGCCTCTGAGCGGTGCAGCAGCAAGAGCTGTGCCAGGCTCTGTCGACTCTGCAGGATTTATTGCTCCGACTCAGGCGAAAATGTTGGCTTTGGCATCGTTTCTGTTTGTCATGGAGACTACGTTTGTTTACCTGGCTGTCCTGTCATTGGAATTGCGCCGCAATAAGCGGGCCTTTTGGTCAATATCCCTGTTTTAGTCCAGAAGGGGCATGATTTTTAAAATTCAAACGCCACCAAGCAAAATCGCACAGTGCCTGGCACAATGCCTCGTAAATAGTAAGCACTCACTCCATAAATGGTGGCTATAATTGCATAATCTATAGTTTTCATACTCATCCAAAAAGCGGCATTGCATAATATGCGTGCTCGTTGCAAAAAAGGAAAATGCTAGTAAGCAAGTTGAAAAACCACACCTATTCCACCACCCAGCGATAATCACTGTTAATATTATGCTGTGTATTCTTCCAGTGTCTACTGATATAAAAATTTACATTTTTAGTTCATTCTACACATACTGTCTGGTAACCAGATTTTCTACTTACCTTCTTGAACATGTTTTTTAGCCCCTATTTAATGTTCTAATGCGCTTAACCTACCTGCTATTGTTGAACATTAACTTTTAATTTTTTAAAATGTTTTCATTGATTTTTTTATAGTAAGGGAGAGGGAGAAATGGAAACAGATGTGAGAAACATCCATTGGCTGCCTCCTACACGCCCCCTACTGGGGATCAAGCGGAAACCAGGCATTCCGACCAGGAATCAACCTCTTGGTGCATGGAACCACACTCTATCCACTGAGGCACGCTGGTCAGGCTTACCTTTTCGTTTCAATCATGCAATTAGATATTTGTGCTTTTACTAAATTACTCAAACTACAAGAAGGTAAGTTTGTAGGCTGTTGGGTATATGCAACTTAAGGCTTTTGATGTGTATTATTAAATTGCCCTCCAGGAATCTGGACAGGTTTCCTTATTTTCAAGCACCTTCCCATTATTCTTGTAAATGTTAATCTGATAGACCGATACATTTTCTTGTTTTTACACCTTTCCTTTTCAAAAAATTCTAAAAATGTTTCATTTCTGCCTATGGTTGTTGGTTTCCAACCCCCCAACATTGCCAGAGCAGATGAGTAATAATGGGGTGGAGGGGGTCTCTGCTCTCTGCCTCTGGATGGGCATCGTCCCATAGGAATATATGCAAGCCACACGAGTGATTTTAAATGTCCTAGCAGCTGCCCTGGCCAGTTTGGCTCAGCGGTTAGAGTGTCAGCCTGCGGACCAGAGAGTCCCGGGTTCAGTTCCCGCTAAGGGCACGTAGCTCGGTTGCAGTTTGTCCCCATCCCCGGTTGGGGTTGTGTGGGTGGTGACTAGTCAATGTGTCTCTCTCACATCGATGTTTCTCTCTCTTTCCTCCTCTCCCCCTCCCACTCTATCTGAAGATAATTGCAAAAAAAAAAAAAATGTCCTCGGGTGAGGAAAACTAAATAAATGTTCTAGTAGCCACATTTGAAAAGAAGTGAAAAGAAACAAGTGAATTTAATTTTAGTATTAACCCAGTAGATCCCTAGTATCTCAACATGTAAACAATATAGAGATATTTTGGTCTCTGAAATTCTGTTGTGATGTACATTTACAGCACATCTCCATTTGGATTAGCCACATTTTAAATGTTCAGCAGCCACATGTGGCAAGTGGCCTACGCTGCTCAGGACAGAGCCGGGGTTTGAGACCCAGCAGCCCTCAAGTCCTGGTAAAAGTGGCAATGTCACAGCTGACAGCCCCCCTCCCCGTGATGATTGGTTATTAACACTTCTCTGCACAAGTTTGCCTAATCAGGTTTACCTTAGAGGCCCAATCTCAATTCTAGATGTTTCTGAGAGCTTGACATCTTTAATTGGTGGCAAATTAAATTTTCATTCTACAGTTAAGAAAGGGTTGAACTATAAATACTGGTGGA
The DNA here is from genome assembly GCA_030848825.1 of Tadarida brasiliensis. Lineage (NCBI taxonomy): Eukaryota > Metazoa > Chordata > Mammalia > Chiroptera > Molossidae > Tadarida > Tadarida brasiliensis. The sequence continues at coordinate 12,464,533 of CM061271.1, forward strand.
GATACCAGTTGCTTCAAACTCCTTCCCATCAAAGAATAAGCCATCTGTCCCAGGTGCTCGTCAGGTCCATCAGGCGTGCATGTGGGGAGGAGCGAAAGGCAGGTGCTGGGCTATGCAGAGTGATGAATGGCAGGACACGCGCAGGAGTAGAGGCTTTTTATACCGAGAGAAGATGGGCAGCTACTATTGTCATCCATGGCATCCCCTCTTCTATGAAGATTTGTGGAAATTTAAAAATTAAAGTCACCATGAAGGGCCATCATCCCAAAAGGCTTGTGTTGTGAGCCCCTTGCTTCCAAGGAGTTGTTGCTTCATTCACCTTTAAGGCCCCAGTGTCTGGTAACTCCACACAGGAAGTGCCCTTTTAAAATGTGAACTCATTCATGAATTGCCCTGTACAGCATGTCTCAGCAGTAACACACAGGCTTGAAGATGACTGAATCCCAAGCAGAGATGGAGACCTCAGCACGGGCGATACGCAGCGGGAGACTGCAGTGCAGGGGAATGACCGCCGCTTGGGAGACAAGGTCTGGGTTCCCCGTTCAGCTCTCTTGCCTGCCGGCTTTGTGGCAGAGAAAAGATGATTCATTTTCCACTGCTCAGTTTCCTGGCCTATAAAATTAAAAGACTGATGGGCACAATGGTTCCCAACTGTAGGAAGCACAATTCAAACTGTTTGCATCTAGTCCTCCAAATGACGAAGGCAACGTAAGGCCCATATGGAAAGGCCCAGAGGGGGGTAACAAAATACAGATGCAAAAGTTGTGAATTCCCAGAACCCTCTTGTTGAGAAATGAAATAACAGGGAACAGTGAACCTTAAATGGCGAAGAACCCATCCCAGAAGAAACAAAGGGCCTTATTCTAAAGTACAAGGAAGCAAATTAAGCCACGGCCAAAACTGTGCAGCGGGGTGGGGGCCGGGGTAGCGCAGACACAAGGAACACCGCCATCTCAAAGCTGGCGCCTCTTAGGTTTGGGGTAGGTACCAACCGTTCTAAGGGTTCAAGTCTACACCCCAACTCCTTTAGACAGAATAGTTACAAGATCTTACTGGATATGCTTTTGGGAAATGGGATGCTCTCTGGCTGAATCAAGTAAACATGGGATGTCTACAAGGCAAAGGCTTGGGTAACACAAGTTAGTCATTCAATCAACACCCAAAACTGCAGGAGCACTTTACTTCAAACTGTTAATGCTTCCAAGTTCGGTATCTTCGGTATTCATGCACGATGTACGCCTAGCATACGCATTTGCTGAATGTATTTTGAGAGGAATCTGTCTGGACCCTTGGAGGAGGCAGACTGGCTTCTGCCTGACTTCTCATATCACAAGAGGTGGGCACCTCCTCATCAAAGGGTTATCACCTCAGGGTCTCGAGGTAAAAAGGAAAGCGCAGGAAAATAGATGAGGCTGAGCAGCTAAAGCCTTAGAGTCTAAGGTTCTCAACCTTCCTAATGCTGCAGCCCTTTAATACAGTTCCTCATGTTGTGGTGACCCCCAACCATAAAATTATTTTCGTTGCTACTTCATAACTGTAATTTTGCTACTGTTATGTCTTAGGCGACCCCTGTGAAAGGGTCATTCGACCCCCAAAGGGGTCGTGACCCACAGGTTGAGAACCGCTGCCTTAGCGAAACCAATTTTCAGAGGCTACTGGAAAGCTAATGCCCAGATTCAAGAACCTTCCTCGGGAAGTTAGACTGCAGTGTCCAACCGGTCACTTGAACAACGTTCATGGCAACAGACGCAGTGTCAGTTCTTCGCGTGAGCCTCCCACAGCTCTCACCCTGGGCAGATGGGCGGCAGCCCTACTGGAACTGAACCTCGCTTTGGTGCCAGCAAGCAAAATCATCCTACTGCTCCTCCTTAACTCGGGTTTGCAATCACAGGCTACCCTCCAACTCCTGTTATCTGGAAAAACAAACAAAAACCACCCTTGAGAATCCTGTGTGTTTCGTAAGCACTGCTTGGGTGCCAGCCTGGCTACAGAGCCACCTGCACGGCGAGCACCCCAGGTGTCACTCTGACTAGTCCCGGAAGAGCTCAACTTGCCACATCCAGGTGGTTGTGTGGGTGAGGAGCCCACCAGTAACACACATGGTCCACTGCTTTGGGCTGGCGGCCTCCCGGGAGCTAGCCTCACAATGACTTCCTTCCTCTCCTGGATCTCGGCAGCTTAGGGCCCCCTGGTGGTAAGGATCCTCACGCGACTGGTTTTCTGGAGTTTGTATTATGTAGCATCTCGAGAGCTTGATTTGAGAATATTGATCGCCCTCATTCGTAATTTTGAGCCTTTTAACATTTCTAGCTGCCCCAGCAAAATAATTCTACCAAAAGAAAAGGCACAGCGAATGTCTTTCCCCGTCAACTCCTGCTCACTGTTTAATCCATGACAGAAATCTCTCCTCTGGCAAAATGAATCTGATTTGTCTCGAGATTTACATGGCCTCTACCAACGAATAATCTATGTGTTTGGCTCTATGGCCTCAGCTCCAGTCTACTTATCTATGCCTGAACTAGATACTATGAGGGACTGGCAGGTGTGATGGGCCATACGTGATCCTACTGAACAAATACAGCACCTACCACAACGTCAGGCACACAGCTGGAGCTCAGTAAATATTTGTTGAATTAATGTTAACTGAAATAGGAAACTCTTAAACCTACTCAGAAATAAGACCTGGTGATCTGGTGTGTTAATATGTGAAATTAATCTAGGAGAGAGTTAACCCTTATCTCTGCTTGTGAGACTAGTGCTATAGATTATATCAATTTCTTTTTGGGAACAAGGCACATCATAATAGTAAGCTGTATTCAATTAAAACAGTTTGTATTCCAGTTTCCAGTACCATAATACCTTGGACTCTGGTGAACTCTGACTTAGGTTTTTCATGTGTTCTTTGACCTGCTTCCCTAATTTCCCAGAAAAAAAGGGCAAAGTGTGTGATTCTGTGGCTTTCACCTGCACTTCATTGTGGCTGGAACTGAACAGAGTAGGAACAAACCGAGCATCCAGTGCTCCCAGTATGTGCAAACAAGAAAAGGCAGTTAGCAGATGCTGGCAATGAGAACACGAGGAATCTGGCTGCAAAATGAAAAGATTTTATTGGGCAAAGCAGCATCAATTTTTATATCATGGAAGCACATCAATGTTTGAACAATTCTTTACACGAAGGAAAAATCCATTTAACCTAACAGATTAGCTGACACACATTATCAGTAAAAACAACAACACAAAAGTCTTTTAAGTTTCTCTGAGTTGGTGAAAACATCTCCTTAGGTTGTCATAGGCTGGTACTTAAAATCAGGGAAAAGTCTGTCAGAAACTTAGGGGCTGGCAGAAAAATCAGCTGGCCCATAATTCTGCACATGTGAGTTTCACAGAATTTAATATTATGTGCTTCAAGAAAAATATATACTGTAATTTAGCTTTTTAACTTAAAACGTTAACTGTATTTGTGCCTCAGAAAATGGCAAATAGAGTGGCAAACTGTAGCGATACTGAAAACCTAGGCGGCTCCACACCTGGAAGGGGGTGCATGGCAAGAGCACAGAGAACATTCCTTCCCCGCTTGGAGTGGTGCAGAGCCCAAGGACAGACTCGAGCCCAAGGACACACGCTGTGCCCAAAGGCCAAAGGAAAAGCAAGCCAAGTCACCATGGAGAGGAAGAAGTGGATGGCCTCTGCGTGCACAGGAAAAGAGGAGCAGACACTGGAGCAACAACAAACCAAAGAACATTTATTGTGTGCAAGAGGCAGATGAAGACAGGGAGAACAGGGCATATTTTATTATAAAATATTTCAAACATACATAAAAGTCCAAAAAATAATAAAGCTTGTGTATCCATCAACTAGATTTATCCAGTACTAACATGGAGCCATATTTTCTTCAGTACCTTTATGCAATAAAAAGTTATATATACAGTAGGAAGCCCCTATGAATCCTTTCCTAAAATTTCTATGAATTTGGTATAAATCTTTTATGCCAAGCTTATTTATTTGGAAGGAAGCACTTAGAGGAAAAAAATAACACTACCCAACCTAACAGAAGAGCAGTAAGCAAACCAAAGTGGAGGCAACAAAGGTCATTACAGAAAACGCAAACAAAGAGAAAAAGTTCTGTTAACGGAAATACAAGATGCTGTCCTTTCTCTCCTAAGTCTAGCCTTCACTGTTTCCTCTCTCATAAGTGTTTATCTCCAACAGACTCTCTGAAAGAGAAAAATTAACTATCATTATGCCGTATATAAAAACTTGGTCACCATGGTTCTTAATTTCTAAGTACAAGCAAACCAAATATTCACTTTGAACTGAAAGTATATATTAAACCAGAGCTGCCAGTTAAAAAAGTTAGGCACCACCACAGCAGTGCTGTATGGTAATTACAGCTGTTTGTACTCCCCTCCACACGTATGAAATATAGCTGTTTACACTCTCCTTCAAATATAAAAATACTATATATGAACTTGTGTGCTAAAGTACTTACCACTTGTGAGCAAAAGATTAGTTTTACGTTCTCACCACATCACTCCTAGTATAGCAATTTTACAATTACTAACAAAACAAATTTCTCCAGAGACAATGAATCAAGTTTAAAACACATTTTCTCTATCTCTAAGAAGAATAACTTAAAGTATTAAATATTCACTAGAATGAAGGAAATATGCTTAACCATGTATGTAACCCCTTAGTTTCGCGCACTTCAGAATTGATCTCATCTAAAGACACTGTAGCACAGCAGACAGGTAAGCAGCAGGGGGCAGTAGAGAGAACTCAGCTTTGAGTGATAAGACCTACTTTCCAGTCTGTGTGTGTGATTTGGGGCAGCCATTTAACCTCTCTGAGCCTCAGCCTCCTCACCTATACAATGGGGCGGTACTTCCTTTTCAAAGCTATTGTGAAAATGAACTATATGACTAGATGTAAAAGTTCCTTTTAAATAAGGCACTATCCAAATATAAGGTATTACAGTGTGTTCAAATGTAGACAAAATACATAGTTATTCCCACGGTAGGGGAAAAGCCAGTTCAACCACTATGCTTTAAATCAAGTGTTTTTTTTAAGTAACACCTTCAATCTATTCAGAAACAACAGAAAATACAGGTTTCATCTGAAGTTGTGTGTGTAAGCACTCTCAACATCTTTAAGAAAAAGGCCTATTACATAGATAAAAAGTAAAAGCGCATACAAGTTAATCAACTTGATAGGCGCTAGGACTAAATTCCAGAAGTTCATGTCACTGCATGTCCCTTAATCTATGAAATTAAAATCATCATCAAAGATTTCAAACCCAAGTACACAGAACAGCAGTATTAAAACTTTATGCACGAGGAAGGACTGAACGTTGTCATTGCCAATGAAGTCAGCATTGGTTAAACCAAACCTTGTAAAGGAACTAAATCATGAAAACCAAAAGTGTTGATCTTGCATTAATGACATTTACCTTACAACTTAGCTATTGCTTTCTTAGAAACAGAAACAAAACACTAGTATGGAGAATGTTTGACTCGAGCAGTTACCTACCTGAGAGACCAGTACGAGCTATTTGCAAAAAAGGTCTGTTATAACTGCACTTCAGCCAACAACAGTGCACGTAGTAAGGCAGTCAAAGATCCTCTGCTTTTGGCTGGAACTGTATCAACTCAAACTGATGAGGACCACTTTATTCTGATCAGAAGTTCTAACTGGCTATTTATTGATCAAAAAGTGATTTCTGAGGACCATCTTAGAACAAAGGATCCCAGACAGTAACAGGGGACTAGCGGAGGAACTATTGCTTAAAACTCACCAATAGCGTCTTTTAACCACTAGAATCACCACAGCCAAAAGAAGAGGGTATGTTTTGTTTTGAATGCAATATACTATCAGTGCGGCCCATTTTCCATTCTTGGTCCCTTGGAACATCTTCACAAAAAGTGTAAACATTGGTATAGCAATGCGCACACATTGGCGTTAATCTCACATCTAGACACAAAGAATTTCAGGCTAAGCTTGACCTCACAGCAGTTTTTACAAGTTCCTCCACATGTCAACATGAGTACTCTCAAAAATCAAACAGCAGTAGGAAAGGTTGTTGCAGCCTGAACACCGTTGGGCTCAGTTCCATTACCAGTGACAAAGGAAGATTATGCAATAAAACTTAGGAAGACAGCTAAAACATCACAACCAGGCCTCAGATCCTTAGATTACAAAATAAAGTACAGCCTTACAAAGAGAGTTGTTTCACTCCATCAGCTCTACCCTGAGAACATGACTGGAGATGTCCTATTGGTGATTACAGGAGTGGCAAAAATATCAAATTTTACTTACTTAACTTTTTAACAATTTTTTCATTTCAATAAATTTATCTTGATTGGTTGGACTGTTTAAGAGGAAGAGAAGAATCTGTTCATGTTTTTCAACCTATGGATGAGAAAATAGTATTGAATTTCTCAAAATGTTAGGAGGATAATTTCACTTAAAGGAAACTTGACCCACCTGTTTCTGTAATTCCGAGCAGCAGCAATTCATCCTGTTCGTCTTTTCTAAAAGCAAAAAGCCATCAGGTAACACACACAATATAAATAACAAAAATCCTAGAGTCTGAACATATACAGATCTACCCCTCGGCCATGGGTTCCCACCACAAAGGACTTGATCAATTAACTTTTCGTTTGGGCTTTCATGTTATCTGCTACTGTGTCCTGGATTTTACCAAATGAATGCCCACATCTCCAAGGTTTTAGGCCTTTTGCCCATCATTTATGGTGTATCTCTTTTTTTTCCTTTATTGATTTTGGAGAGAGAGTAAGGGAGAGGGTAAGATAGATAGAAACATTGATGAGAGAGAACATCGACTGGCTGCCTCCTGCATGCCCCCCACTGGGGATTTGGCCCACATCCTGGGCATGTTCCCTGACTGGGAATCGAACTGGCAACCTCTTCGATGCTCAAGCACTGAGCCACACCAGCCGGGCTACAGTGTTATCTCTTTTTGGTTGAGGGCAGGCCTGCCAAATCATCATCTTATGAAACATCACAAGATCCAATCTCAAAAATGTGAGTTTTTCTCACTTTGATCAGGATCAAAAGTAAACTGGAAATAACTTTTCGAGCGCTTGACATTTCTAAAGTTCTTGGCATCAACGCTACGGACAATGCTGCTGAGCCTGATCTGAGGAAAACCTGGACTGGAAGGCCAGCTTCCATCCAGGAGGTTCCCTGAGGTGGCACCAGGAGCTGCAGCCCTGCCACTGGATTTACAGAGGAGGGTGAAGGGAATGTGGCCACTCGGAGTAAGGAAAGAGCACATCAACAAAACTGACAACCTCTGTTCCTAATTACACTTACATTTGTTATTGAACTTGGAAAAAATACCTTTATTTAGAGCATTTTGCTTTTTGGATGCGATGTTTTTCGCCAGACCATACATCACCAGCTTATCAGTCAGACTGACAGCACCATTCTCCGAGTATTTCTCAACCGCCACGGTGTGAACATTCCTAGTAATTCCCTTGACAGAAAGCATTACAGTTTGATTCAACATGAAATTTTTTAGTAGCTCTATTACTAATTGAGAACAGCTTCCATTCAATTCCATTAGTCCTGGAAAAAAATTAAATATCAGAGTTAATCTTCAAGTCCTTTAAAAAAGGTAATATTTAGATAAATTACCCAAGGATAGTAAGAAAACGGCTCACTGATTTTGGCTACATTTAAGTATGCTTCGATGTACTACTGCTGTTTGTTGCATTAACAAAATCAAATTTAATATTCATTGATCCCTGTTATGTGTCAAGCACTAATCTAGGTCTAGAGGGCCAAAACAGACAAATGGTGGCCTTCATGGACACACATTCAAAGGTAGCCACAAACAATGTCATCTGAGGATCTCCTCTCTAAGACAGAGCAGTGACACAGCAGAAAGACCCCCACAAGAGTGGTCGGACGACCCCAGCTCATCCTGGCCCTGCACTTACTAGTTTTGCAACCTGGGGCAAAACAATCTCTGAACCTTGACACTCTGATACTCATCTGCAGAACCAAGATGAACCCACTGAAAACAATTTTTGTGAGAATGAAAGAATAAAAGATATGAGATTTCTCTGTAAACTATGCTTGATATTTAGTAATCTGGGCAATTACTTGAAATGCCTATTTGATTCAAACTTAGAGCTATAAAACAAAGAAAAAAACAAAATAAAACCCAGAGAACCAAAAGTGGAAAGTGACTTGTCTACCTTCGAACGAACATTTGATAATTTGGAAAGGAATCTCCAGGTGGCTGGCAGAGATCGGCTGCACTCTGCAAAGAGGCAGAGTTTCAACGTTTCCATAGTCGGCATAGATCACTTTCACCTCAGCCTCTGATGCCCCCAGAACAATCGCACGGTACCAGAAATCATCATCTGGAAAATATAATGGAATCTCAAGTAAGAAGTTACACTTAATGACCCTCTCCCCTCTCTTAAGATGGTTATTCACAGATACACTTACATCACTTAGAAATTCACACCAAGATATCTGATTTCAAGCCAAAACATCCAGGTTAAATATAAGCATCACCTGTACTTTTTTCAGATCCTACTAAAAAGACAATTACAGGATTAAAATGAAAAAGGCATAAAATCACAAGGACAGAGAATAAGAGAAGACAATGGAACACTGGAAGGTAGAAAGCAGATGCATTAATGGAAATGACTGAGCAGAGCTCAACCAAAGATGGCCACAGGGAAGCTGAGAAGCATCCCAGTTTGCATCTCAAATCCCCTGGCAGCCAAGGCTCAATAGTTGTGCTATCCATTCAAAAGTAGTAGTCAAGATGTAGCTATAAATGAGGAATGGGTAAAGCAAGCAGTTACTTCCCAAGACATCCAAATAGACTTTAGTTTGTAAACACATTACATTTATTTTTAAAGTTCCTAAAGAGAATGATCAGTTTTATGTTCTCATGTTTTAGTAAAGCTCATAATGCCCTTCTTCTTCCCAGGCAACTGCTCCTAATCCTCCTCCAGAGAGGATGAGCCAGACCAATTATGGACTGAGGACCATGAGACAGAGCAGAGGAGGAAGGTGACCAAGAACACATTCTGACAAGCTATGCACTCCAGGCAGGTGACAACCATTCCAAGTAAAAGCTCTAAAGATACCAACATCAGAAGTCCCCAGTGAAACGGCACAGCGAGATCACCCTACAGTGAAGGCCAGTGGTCAGTGGGCACAGCCAGTCCTTGCAGCTGATCAGACTGAGTAAATTCCTTCCACTGACATGCCAACAGCAATCAAGACTCAATTACAACAGAGGGTGCACAGTCCACGCTAGGGGAGCACCTTGAGGGCCCAGCTGGGCTGATTAGGGAGGCTGTGTCACTGGACCTACAGGACACCTACAACAACAGGCCACCCTACGAAGCCTAGAAGACATAGCAACTCTACCTAATACACAGAAACAATCACAGGGAAGCAGCCAAAATGAGGAGACAAAGAAACATGTCCCAAATGAAAGAAAAGAACAAAACTCCAGGAAAAGAACTAAACAAAATGGAGATAAGAAATCAATCAGATGCAGAAGGCTGCTCAAGGAAGTTAGTAACACATTCAAGGAACTTAGTGAGACCTTCAAGGAACTTAAGGAGACCTCCAACAAACTTAGTGAGAACATCAACAACATAAAAAAGGACCAGTCAGAAATGAAGGATGCACTAACTGAAATAAAGAATAATTTACAGGAAATCAATGGTAGAGTAGGTAAAGCCAAGAAACAAACCATCGATTTGGAATATAAGGAAGCTAAAAACACCCAATCAGAACAGCAAAAAGAAAAAAGAATCCAAAAAAATGAAGATAGTGTAAGGAGCCTCTGGCACAACTTCAAGCATGCCAACATTCGCATCATAGGGGTGACAGAAGGAGAAGAGACTGAGCAAGGAATTGAAAACCTATTTGAAATATTAATAATAATGACAGAAAACTTCCCTAACTTAGTGAAGGAAAAAGACACACAAGTCCAGGAAGCACAGAGAATCCCAAACAAGATGAACCCAAAGAGGCCCACACCAAGACACATCATCATCAAAATGCCAAAGGTTAAGGACAAAGAGAGAATCTTAAAAGCAGCCAGAGAAAAGCAGTTTGTTACCTACAAAGGAGCTCCCATAAGACTGTCAACTGATTTCTCAAAAGAAAGTTTGCAGGCCAGAAAGGAGTGGCAAGAGATATTCAAGGTGATGAAAAGCAACGACCTACAACCAAGATTACTCTATCCTGCAAAGCTATCATTTAGAATTGATGGACATATCAAGAGTTTCCCAGACAAAAAAAAAGCTAAAGGAGTTCGTCACCACCAAACCAGTATTATATGAAATACTGAAGGGTCTTCTTGAAGGAGAACAACAAAAATATGAATAAAATGGCAATTAATACATATCTATCAACAACTGACTCTACAAACAAAATGAGCAAACAGAATAGGAACAGACTCATAGATACAGAGAACTTTTTGTTGCTTGCCAGAGGGGCAGGGGCTGAGGGGCTGGGTGAAAAAAATGAAGGAATTAAGAAGTAGAAATTGGTTGTTAGATTGATGAACCTCAAAGGGAAGGGGGGAGGGAGGGCAGGATGAGATAAACCAAAGAATTTCTGTGCATATATGCATAAACAATGGACACCGACAATAGTGTGGGGAAGGCAGGAGTGGGATGGGACTGGGGAGGAGGGGGGGTCAATCGGGAAAAAAAAGGGGGGACATCTGTAATATATTCAAAAATAAAGATGAGTTAAAAAAAAAATAAAAAATTAAAGAAAGCAATTCATGTCCTTCGACTCCAGAATTCTATTCCTGAAAATTCAGCCTAAAGTATTTCAGTTACCCAATTTCTACTCAAAACTATTCATAAATGTTATTTATATTAGAAAAAAATTTATGTAACATGAGATATTAAACAACAGTTGAATAAATTATGCCTGGTTCAAGAAGTTTGACTCCAAGACATTTTATTCATTTTTTTAGTACATTCACAGAGTTCTGTAATTATTTGCAATCCCTCCAAATGTAAATATAATGTTATTGATCCACTATATAGAGTACTGTTATTCAGAGCTGGTTATCTGAAGTACTGACGAATTTTTTAAATTTCTACCTATACCTTTGCCTAAATATAATCTGGGGTTATGGAAAAGCTGAATAACCCCAATATATGTATTAAACTCACGACCTTGTCTTTAATTTTTCTATCTAACTAAATGAAACATACATCTAAAATAACATGATTCATATAATCTCATGTAAAACAGAGCAGAAAATATTTTCCCTTTAATATTTTACCTAAAAGAATCTTACTTGTGCCCAGCTGGTGTGGCTCAGTGGTTGAACATCAGCCCATGCACCAAGAGGTCACCAGTTCAATTCCCGGTCAGGGCACATGCCCAGGTTGTGGGCCCAATCCCCAGTGGGGGGGCATGCAGGAGGCGGCCAACTGATGTTCTGTCTCATCGACGTTTCTTTCTCTCTCTCCCTCTCCCTTCCTCTCTCTCTAAAATCAATAAAGAAAAAAAAAATTCCAGTGAACTTCTAAAAAAAAAAAAGAATCTTACTTGTGTACTTGGCACAGCATGCATCTCCAGCTCTTGGTCTATAGGATGATCGGCTCTTCTGAGCATTGCAATATTCTAACAATTCAGTTGTCAATACACACAGTTTTTCCTGATCTTCTAAAATATATCAAAACAATCTTTTGTGAAGAAATTTTCAATGCTATTAAATATAGTATACAAAATAATGTTAAATCTGATCACTCAAAAAAAAAAACCTTCTGTGTGTATTAAAATATACATTTATTTTTATAAATTTTAAAAACACACAAACTATTGGTTATCTTGTGCCGAAGGGATGCAATACTGGGAGGGGACAAGAAAGAAGCCTGTGGTGGGCTAATATCTTGATTGGGTTGTTATACTAGTGTGTTCACTCTATGAAAACTTATTGAGCTATATTTTTACAATTTTTGGTGTACTTTTCTATGACTGGGTTATACAGGCATACCTTGCTTTAGTGTGCTTCAGATAATGTGTTTTTTCACAAATAGAAGGTAAGACCCTCCACCAGCAAAAGATTACAACTTGGTGAAGGCTCAAATGTTGGCTAGCATTGTTTAGCAATAAAGTATTTTTAATTAAGATATGTACCTTGTCTTTTTAGAACTAATGCTACTGAACACTTTAATGGACTACAGTATGGTGTAAATGGTATTTTTATATGCAAAGGGAAACAAATTCATGTGACTTGCTTTAGTGCAATAGTCACTGTATTGTAGTGGTCTGGAACTGAGCCACATTATCTCTGAGGTATGCCTACAGTTAATAAAAGAAATACTTCCAATTTGTCATACCATATGTTATTGTCAAGACTGAATAACACTAAACCCTTGCTTTCTACTCTACAGATTAAAGATGATTATTTGTAATACTGAAGATCAATTTAAGCACAGTTTTTGGTATTACCACAATTCTAGATTTGACAATTTGAAACAAAGGTTTATTTTTTTCAGCTTTAAGGTACCTGCAAATTATTGTGAATAGCCACCAAACAAATTGCACTAACTTACCTTCTACACTACAAGGAGAAACACAAGTAATAATGAAGAGAAGCTTTAATTGTAAACTTTCATGAAACAAAAAAGGAAAATTAAAAATACTTATATGCTACTTTTCTTCATGATTAGGTCCAGTGTAAAACATTTTTCTAAGTTTCTAAAGATATAGTAACACTATGATTATAACCGAATTACAAAGTACTCTCAATATAAAAAAGTTCTGGTTCAAATTCTCTTAATGGCTGTTGATTAACTTAGTAAATATAATTCAATATAGGCAGAATACAGTTTTAAACAAGAAACTTACAATAAAGGACATTGTTTTGTTATAAAAAGCTGCAGATTATCAAGATTAGGTTGAATAGGTAATGAATGCAGGGCATTCCGTTCATGTTCACAGTTGTGTTTTTTAAGTAAATTTGCCTGTTAACAATTCTTCCTTAAAACCTTGAGACAAAATCATTACCCTCCTCCTCTTCTCCCGGCTTCTAATGAGTTCAGATAAGCACTTTCATTCTAAAGTTTAAAAGATTAGCACAAATAGGTCTCACATTTTAACTTCTTACCTGGCATCTCATTTGGTAGAGCATAAAACAAGTTTGGGTTTATGATTTCCAATATGCTTGCTTGTACGGTTTTATTAACTGGCAGTTCTATCGTCCTCCACTGCGGAGCTGAAGAGAGGGCTGAAAATGTACCAAACACAGGCTCCATGAAACAGATCCAATTTAAGTATTCTTTCCCAGTAATATCTTGATTCACTCAATTTTTTTCATCAACTCTGATTATCAACATTCCCAAATTCCCAAAATGAAAATCTGCATTTTCATAAAACAATCTATTTAATTTGAGGGATTCTGTGAGCGTTACAAAAAACACCCCAAAATCAAGTCCAATCTGTCATGAGAATCCATGAGCTACTGCACGCCTGTAGTATTGTGCTTCTGTAATATATTTCCACTTCTGCAGTATATCTAACAACTGTTATAATTTATTCAAATATTAAGGGATACATAGCTATGTGATGCAAGTTGACAATGGGTACAGTGTTTAATAAAATCATGTTTCAATAAATTAATATTAAATTAACTTTAATAGCCTATTAGTAATCTATTTCCAAAAAGCCTACTTCTACAGAAAAATTGTTTCAGAATAGAAAATTCTGCATAGACTATAAAAGCAAAGGGTACACTTAAATAACACATAACTGGCTTAAAAATGTTACCTTGACGCCCTGGGGTGTCAATTTGATCATGTTTATTGACAGGTCTGTTTTTTGCCAAGTCTTTTTGTGGTGAACCAGCTTGTAAAGCCAGATGTTCCTCAATCAGAACATCGCTAATTATTCTGGGATAACAAGTGGAAAGATCAGTGAGTTCAAGTCCCACTCCATTTTCAGTGATTTCAACCACTCGGGCTTGAAGTTTTATCCCTTCCACGCACATCTGAAATCTTGCTATGGCTTCCTTAGTCCACTGTTTGTTTCTAGGCTGTATATCTGGCAAATAAGAATAGCATTAAAAAGAACTGTGCCCAAGCTGTATATTTGCTTCAATAGTACCCAGGACTGGGTCCCTGCCAAGTATAGTATTCAGGCCAGCAATGTTGAATTTTAATACTCAATTCTGTATCTACACCCTCCGTGCCTGAGTTACCAATAATGCATTTGCAAATATACTGCTCAGGATCTTCCCTTACTTTCACCACTAACGTATCTTCACCTGGCATTTTCCCAATAGGCAAAAATAGAATTTTTTTTTTTTTAAAGCCACCTTTGTGTTCTGTTACATACACAATGATGGGTGACCAATTATGCTGGTAAACGATGTCTACCATACAATTTCACCTTTGTGAACAGTATTCTAATGATAATTCTAAAATATTATTTTAAAATTACTTAACCAAAAATTATTTGTCTTGGATAATTGTGGCTTATACCCTTATTCATAACAGTGATTCTCAAACTTGAGTGTGCATCTGAATTACCTAGAGGGCTTGTTAAAACAGATTTCGGGGCCCTACCCGAGAGTTTTCAATTTAGTAGTAGGTCTTGAGCAGGAAATGAGAATCTGCATTTTTAACAAGTTGTCATGTTGCTCCTGCTGGTTTGGTAGCCACGTATTAAGAAGCATTAACATAAAACATGGTAATTAAAAATAATAATCTGAAACATACGTAGTGCAAAATAACTTGAAAGAGAACAGATGAGCAAAAGAACAAATGAAAAGCGTCTATCCAGAGAGACCACTGTTAACATTCTGGTACCCAACCTTCCACAATTTTTATGGAAATACACACATGCACACATATACTCATATTCTTTTATACAGAAATGTTTATAGTAATAATAGCTATCATGGGTATATAATGCCTGGGCACTGTTAAGTGTTTTTTATATGTTCATCTCTTTTCTTCTTCATGACTCTTTGAGGAAGGTATTATTATTTTGCACACGAGGAAATAGAAACACAGAGTTTAAATACTTTGCTTGAGGTCTCACAGCTAGTAGGGAGCAGAGCTGGTCCCATAGTGCATCCTCTCAATCACAATGCTACCCTGCATCTCCTTCGTAAGTTGCTTTCTTCACTTAAATCATGAACAATTCTTCATATCAATGAGACATATTTAACATCATTTTAATGACTACACAATAACAACAAACAGTTAAATGGAACTTTCTGAGAGCCAGGCCCTGTTCTCAACATTCTTTTATTCCTCACAACCACCCATGAGCTAGATACTACCATTACCTATTCTGTGGAGTATCATTTAACCAATCTTCTCTTATTATTTAGGTTGATTTGCTATTATTAACAGCAGAGTAATGAGTTTCCTTGTAGGTGAACTTTGTGAAATTCCAAGATTATTTCTTTGGGGTAAATTATTAGAAGCAAAATTCCTTCATGAGAAGACATCAGTGTTCTCTCCCATCACAGTCCAGAAAAGCAGCTGCTTCTCTACGCTGACATCAACAGGTAGTCTGGCAAGTATCTTTAAAAATTCGTTTTGAAATTTTATATTCTAAAGCAAGACCTTCTAACTTACACAAAATATTAAAATTATAGATATTAATACTTAGAAGTTTATGCACCCTAAGTATTAGAAGACAGTAGAGAATACTTCTTATTCTGCATCATACCTACTAACCAACACTGCATCCCTTGAAATGGAAGTGTTAAAAATTCTGAAGGGATCATTTGGAGTTCATCTGCAGTAACTTCTTCGATGTTTCCATAATCCACGAAATGGACTTTAATGTTTCCATTTGGTACAATTTCCTTGACTAAAGCACGATACCAATTGCCATCACCTAGATTTAACACAAAGTTTGTCACATGGAATATTTCCCTTCTATTAACACCAGAAATTTTATCTTGAAAAAGACACCATTTGTCTAGTAGCTAATAAATCTGCTCTCTTTCACAGATAATGCCTTCAGTTTTTCATTCAGAAATCCCAAGAAGGAGAATATTCAAAATCAGTTTTTAGAATATCTCCAAAATTTTTACAGCACCACACTTTTACATCTGATATAAAGATTTCATTCATTACCTATCCTTAGATAAACAGAATATGAAGGTAAGACTCTAACATGTTTGTCAATCTGGAAGATTTATAATACTCTCACCACTACTGACAGATTGTTTTACTTGTTGCTTGGTAAAATAATATAAAAATAAATAGTAGAAAGTCTTGCTATAAAATTAAATGGTCTCATTAAATTTATCTTCAAAATAAATATGTACAGGGTGAGCAGAAGAAATAAATCTACAGTGAACAGGTCAAGTCTTCCATTATCTAACTTTATTTTAATATTATCAGAAATTCTGGAAAGAAAAGCATGAACTTTAGGTACCAATCATTTGGAGGTTCCTGGTTACAAAAAGAGAGAAAAAAAAAAACATCTTAAGCATTCATTAAATGTCAAGTGTGAAAAATATTTGCTTAAACATCAGGAAGAAAATACACATTAAAAATTAGGGTTGAGCCCGGCCAGGGTGGCTCAGTGGATTGAGCGTCGCCCCATAGACTGAGACGTCTCAGTTTGATTCCCAGTCAGAGCACATGCCTGGGTTGCAGGCTCGATCCCTGGGTGAGGGGCATGCAAGAGGCAGACGATTGATGTTTCTCTCTCACATCGATGTTTCTATCTCTCTCTTCCTCTCTCTCTAAAAAATCAAAAACATATATTTTTTAAAAAGGTTGATGAAACCTATGTAATTTTATTAACCAATGTCACCCCAATAAATTCAATAAAAATTTAAATTTAAAAAAGGGGGATGAATGTTAAGAAACAAAAGGTTTTGGTAAAGTCAAGATTGCACCACCTGCAACTTACCTGCAAAGAAAGCACAACAAGGTTGCCCTATTTCTGCCTTAAAGTCATTAGACAACTTCTGCTGACAAAGTTCTGCTAGGGATTTGTTCAAATCATTTAGTTTCTTTAAAGCTGAAAATACAATACACATAACAGCATTTAATATTTAAAAAGCACACACAGAATGTAGATTTTTCTTTAAAGCTGGAAACTGTTTTAATCATACAATCTCAGGTACATCCCCAAACAACTATTAAGTACACCAAATGCTTTTCCCTTCTCCTTATTAAAAATTGGGCCAATAAGTCATTATTTAATCTTCTCAGTAAACCCCGTGCCAATGATTTACTGAGCAGTGACACGAAAACAGCATTGCTGTCAGTAGACTAGAGCATGGGCTTTGCACGTGGACAAAGAAACAGTGTAGAGCCTGTGCAGAAAGGAAAGTTACACACAAGCTGTCCTGAAGCAATGTATAGTAATTACTAAACGGATGGCACAGACAGTGTCTGCCAGGGAAATGCAAGAGGTGAGCTCTGTTGCTAACAGTTGCATGGAGAACTGTGAAGTACAACATGTTTGATAGAAAAGGAGGGGGTACTCCAGAAGGAAGAAATGGTTCTGAGGTAAAGTACAGAATTAAGCAGCCAAAAACACCTGGTGGGTCGCTCAGTTGTAACAAATGTACCCAAACCATGTAAGATGTTAACTATAGAGGAAGCTGGGTAAGAGGTACACAGGAACCCTCTGTACTATCTTGGCAACTTTTCTATAAACCTCAAATTATACCAAAATAGAAAGTGTAGTTTGGCAAAACAGAAAAGTTGGAAGCTGCCCGGCTGGAGTGACTCAGTTGGTTGATTGTTGTGCCGAGCATCAAAAGGTCGCTGGTTCTATTACCGGTCAGGGCACATACCTGGGTTGTGGGTTCGATCCCTGGTTGGGGTGCATGCGAAAGACAGCTGATCTATGTTTCTCTCCCACATCTCTCTCTCTCTCTCTCTCTCTCTCTCTCTCTTTCTCTCTCTCTCCCCCTCCCTCCTTTCTTTGAGCATGTCCTCAGGTGAGGATTAAAAAAGAAAAAAAAAGTGGAAGGTGAACCACTAAGAAAAACACAGAGATGGGCTTGAAAAGACAGACCATGGAAAACTTCAAAATGCATAACAGGGTCTTAACATGAAAGAAGTAAAAGAAAAATGCATGTCTTTTAAATGTGTGGCAAAGCCCTATTCACAGAAATGGAAATTAAATTATAACAAATTAAAATGGTCACCTTTCAGAGGAGTCAAAATAAGCAAGTTAAAGACACACTATGAGAAACTGTGGGAACAGCACTCTCACACTGTTGGTGGAAACTAGCCTGACCAACCTCCTGAAGGGCACTGTCTCTCAAAAGCACAAGCATACATATCCTTTGACTTACTAATTAGTTTTAGAAATTTGTCCCAAGGCATTCTCAGAATAAAATCACAGAGTACAAGCATTGTTTTAATAATAAAAGCTTGTAAACGCTAATCCTTTAGTTATCCACACCTCGGTTAATTAAATTAGGATAAATCCACAGTGGAATACCAAGTAACCATGAAAAAGAATGGAAACTAAACAGCAATATGTGAGCTTGGATTAGATGCTACAACAGAAAAAGTATGCTAGTGGAAATGGAAAAGGACATCTAGTGAAATCTAAATAAAGTCTGGAGTTTAGTTCATAGTGAGGTACCGATGTTGGTCTCTTAGCTGTAACTAGACCACAATTACGTGAGATGTTAACTACAGAGGAAGCTGAGTGAGGCGTGCACAGGAATTCTATCATCTCTGCAACTTTTCTGTAAATCCCAAATTATTCCAAAATAGAGTATTAGAAAAAGAAGAAAGAAAACACTACGTGACCTGATGTCCAAGATAGAATGGAAGAAAAAAGCAAACTGTAAAAATTATATACGGACAGTACTTGACAGAAAAAGGAATATATACACTTATATAAGCATACGTATAGCATACACACTTCTGAAAAGATATTTAGAAAACTGAGAAAAGGAAATGGAAAAATTACTTTCCACTATATACTCTTTTAAAAAAAAAACTGATTTTATAGTGAGAAGAAAAGAGGAAGGAAGAGGGAGAAAAGGAGAGCGAGGGAGAGAAGTGTCGATCTGTTGTTCCATTTATTTATGCACTCACTGGTTGCTTCTTACATGTGTCCTGACCAGGGATCAAACATGCAACTTTGGCATAATGGGATGACACTCTAACCCACTGAATTACCTGACCAGGGCTCCACTAAATACTCTTTTGTCACTTTTGAATTTTGTACCGTATGCTTATAAAATCACCTATAAAAATGAAAGTAACTTTAAAAATTTTGAGTTTTATCCAATATGAAATAGTGGTCTATCTACTAGATGATTCTGAATAAAGAGATAACAAATCTCACAAATTGGG
The DNA here is from genome assembly GCA_030848825.1 of Tadarida brasiliensis. NCBI lineage: Eukaryota > Metazoa > Chordata > Mammalia > Chiroptera > Molossidae > Tadarida > Tadarida brasiliensis. Next base: position 12,483,864 of record CM061271.1, read on the forward strand.
AGCCAGCCAGGAGCTTATCTAGTTTAACATCCTCATTTGACAGAGAGAAAAACCAAGATTCAGAAGAGTTAAAACCAATGATGCTCACCAGAATGGCGCAAGTGAGTAAGACAAAAATACAGGGTTTGTGAGCACGTGGAGAAATTAGAACACTTAAATTGACAACTGTCATATTCACTTTGGAAACTGGCATTCACTGATCAGAGCTGAGAATATATGTATCCTTTTAAGATATGGCCAGTGATTCCACTCTTAGGTATATAGTCAACAGAAACGCAGGCACACGTGCACTGAATCTGAGAGAATGCTCATAGCTCAAAACTAGAAACAACCCCAACATCCAACAGGAAAAATAATAAATTGCAGTACATTCATATGATAGAACACTATACAGCAATATAAAAACAAACTACAGTTACATGTAAAAATGGTGGCCCAGTTTTACAAAACAATGTGGAAAAAAGCAGCAAGGCCCTGAAGAGTGTGTATTGTACAATTCCATTTATATGAAGTTCAGAACCAGAAAAAACTAATCTATTAGTTACTAAGCTAGTATTTACTTTTGAAAGAGAGAAAGGGGTAGTGATGGGAAAAAAGATGAAGGAAACTTCCAGTTACTGGTAATGCTTTCCTTGGCGTAGATGTTGGTTATACAAGTGTTTCTGACTTTGTGATAATTTATGTTGCACTCTTATTTGTACACTTATTTATATGTATGTTGTATTTCAATGAAATCAACAATTAAATTTAATTTTCAAACTGAATTTAGGAGACATTCTGTGAAATCTAAATTGGTTTCAATATAAGGAGAGATACTGGAAATAGAAATAAGGGCTTAAAATGGAATAAAAGGCAACTAAATTTAACCAAATCTTTCTTGGAAGTACAAATACCCCTTTGGCCCTTCTTGGGAAGAGAGTACTTTTATCCCTCAGTGAACTCATCTTGAGCTATTACCTACACCAATGTATAAATGCAAGAGTCAACTTACCATCCTCTTTAAGCACATGGCAATAGAATTCTCCAGGACTATATATCATACAGACCACAACATCTACTGTTTGGTCAACAGCAAGTGCAACCCATGTCCACACCAATGGATTTAGTTTTGTTTCTACACTCAAGGGAACTGTGAAAATAAGCGAACATTTTGTAAAAACAAATGATCTGAGAAATCTGCTTTGGAAGAACTGAATTTCAATGATTTTTTTTTTTTTTTAGTGAATTTATAAGAAAGTTTATCAGTATTACATACAATTAACCATCACTAACCTCAGTAAATTTCACATTTCAAACTCATTCACATTTCTGACTTATTTTCAGCTGCCACTGACCAAAAAAAAACTTTCAACAAATATTCAGTTCCCAAATACACTCTTAAATGTATTTAGACAAGTGCTTGATTTAGAAAGATAACAGGTACTCATCACAATTATTTTTGAAAGTATGAGAACCCACACATTCACGAAACCATCTGAACTCCAGACTGAACACTGTCTGACTGACATTTCACTTACCACTGGCTTCTTTCACGTCACTGGGTTTCTCCGTCACTATCCCCTTTTCCCGGACGGCAAAGCCTGCATCTATGAGAACTTCAGTAACACTGATGTTAGGTGTCATGGATTTATCTACAAGCTCCACCAGGGAGCTGTTTTCCAACCTGTCCACCACTTTCACCATGATCATTGTGTTCTGCACCGTTTTTTTCATCAGACAAATAGCTTCTGGAGTCCAAGTTCCTAATAATGGCTTTACTCCTAACAAAGAATTTTTTAAAGGATGTTAAAATACTTCTTACAGCAAGCATTAACAAATTCAGCTTCTTATTTTCACAAAGGAAAACTCAAGTGATCTGTGACAAACACTGGAACCAAAAAGTCCCATCTGAGTAGAAGGATTTTCTAAACATGAAAATAAAGGCAAAATTACAAAGTGCAAAAAGTTTCTACACTTCTATGTAAAACAAACAAAACGTAATTCCATTGATATGAAATATCCAGAAAAGCAAATATATAAAGACAGAAAGTAGATTACTGGTTGACTGGGGAGTGAGGATTAACTTACAAACGGGCACAAGAGATCTCATTTGGGTGATGGAAATGTTCTGAAACTGGGTTATGGTGATAATTGTACAACTTGGTAAATTTACTAAAAACCATTGAATTGTATACCAAAGACAGTGAATTTTATGATATATATATATAAATTATCTCAATAAATTAAGAAAATCATAAAAGTACAGGCATGGGAGTGCAGGAGTGGAGTGGAGGGTATCAATGGGAGAGAAAGAGAGGGATATCTGCAATACTTTCAACAATAAATACAAATTTATTATTTTTTTTAATTCTTACCTGAGGATATTTTTCTATTTATCTTCAGATAGTGTGGGAGGGAAAGAAAGGGAGAGAGAGAGAAACATCGACATGAGAGGGACACATCAACTGGTGGCCTTCCGCACAACCCTGACCAGGGCGGGGGACGAAACACAACCGAGGCATGTGCCCTTGGCTGGAATCGAACCCAAGACTCATTGGTCTGCAGGCCAATGTTCTACCGCTGAGGCAAACCGGCCAGGGCAAGACAAATTTTTTTTTTCTTTATTGATTTTAGAGAGAGAGAGAAAGGGAAAGGTAGAGAGAGATAGAAACATCGATGAGAGAACATCGATTGGAGGCCTCCTGCATGCCCCTCACTGGGGATCACGCCCACAACCTGGGCATGTGCCCTGACCGGGATTCGAACTGCCAACCTCTTGGTGCATGAGTCGATGCTCAACCACTGAGCCACACCGGCCGGGCTAGACAAATTTTTTAAAAGTATAATCCATGGTCCCTTACATCACTATATAAAACATCTGTGGCAAACCCAAGATTATGCTTAGCTCATAAAATTTAAGAGCCAAGTAACCTACAAAAAAATATTCAGCCTCACTGGTAATGAAGCAAATTAAAATAATTTCATGTTTAGTTTACCAAAACTGGCCAATAAGGAATGATACAGAAATACCTATCTGGTGCACCAATATATGAAGGAATTGACCACCTCCTACATTTCTGGCAGATGTGTATACTAGTTCAACCCCTTCCGGAGAACAATCACACACATGAAAAGAAGCATACCCATTGATACCTCCATTGCTCCTAAGGACATATTTTGCAATATGCCTACATCTTGCAAGCTATTTTAAGTAAATGATCTTGGGTAGGTTGTAAAATATAGTTAAAAGAAGGTTGCCGCCCTGGCCAGTTTGGCTCAGCAGTTAGAGCGTCGGCCTGCGGTCCAGAGAGACCCGGGTTCGGTTCCCACTAAGGGCACGTACCTCGGTTGCAGTTTGTCCCCGGCCCCAGTTGAGGTCATGCAGGTGGCAGCCACTCGATGTGTCTCTCTCACATCGATGTTTCTCTCTCTCTCCTGCTCTATCTGAAGATAAATGAAAAAAAAAGAAGGTTGCCAACAGCAAAAACTTGGAAATGGCATTCTCGTAATTGGTTACTGGTTAAATTAGGGTACATTTAAATAAAGATTATAGAAACTAATAATTGACATGAAAAGAAGCCCCTCTGGGAGTGGGGCGGATTCCATACATAGCAATTTCTAAGCATACACTCGTAATGTTCTTAGTGCTTTTACAAGCGGGTTTCCCTCTACTTCATGTAGTTAACAATATTCTATGATATTAATAATGCAGGCCCCATAAATAGCAACAGAACACTCAATTTCATAACCATGGGTACATTAAATTTTGTTTTATTACAGATAGTGTTTCCTAAATGTTCTATTAAGGATTATTTCTCCACTAAGATTAAGTTATGTCTAAACATATTCCTTTATCTTATCAGTTAACTTAATTTCGATTCTAATACTCCTACTTGAGGGTTTAAAATAGTTTAAAAATATGGGGACCATAAACATGTCATACCTGCCAGCACACACTTTATTGCTTGCATTGGCAATTCCAACAACTTCGGAGTTATGGGACACAGTCTTTTCAAACTCAGGATCTCAAAGTTTCCATAATCTACATATCCGACCAGTACAGATTCTTCAGAAGCATAAGCCAAAATGGAGGCACGGTACCACTGATCATCCTCTGAAAAAGGAGAGTCGGTCTCAAATGATCTGCCAATGTATATGTGAACAAAAACTTTTCCTCCCAAATTTAGAAATGGTCATTTGTAAATTTTAATATCAAGCTTCTAGTTTTATTTAACAGAAGCCTTCAACTACTCCTACCAGATCACCTTTACTCTTACCTGACTAGACTACTCATGCCCAATGCCGTCATTGCGCATTTCCATGCCTTGTCTCCCCAGCAGACAGCTCATTCGGACAAAGAACGTGTTTGGCCATGTGACTCCACAAGGTCTTGATCAATACGTGGACCATTTGCTAAGGCACCTAGCAGGGCTGATTTTGGAATACCTGACAATATGAGTCACCCAGACTCCACCAGATGAGCCATCATTTTCCTGGAGGCCTACTTGTATCTCCCACTCCGTGAGGCCACCGACCTCCCTTCCGCTGAGAGTAACAAGATGCAGTTATCTAAGGCCAGACCTGTGCAGCTACAGAGGCTGTGCCAGAACAGCTCTGTGCTTCCAGGCGCTCTTGCTTTCCCAAAGGAAACTGGTGAGTTCATGACCCAGGAGGTTCCAGATTTGCATTTTGATATAAACAGAATTATCTGCACCAGTCTCCAAAAACTGCAGGGCTGATAAAACAATCAAAACCTCCTTCACCCACCCCACCCTCACATCCATGGGCCCTCCTCCCTTACACACTCTGATTGAGTTTAACTGGACAGATTGAGAAACATACTTGGTGTACTTTAACACTCCAGTTTCAAAGAGAGCCATCCGGTACAAACTGAAGATCCCATCTCATCTGTATTTACTTAACTGTAAGTAAAAAATTCAGTAATACTCTTTCCATACCTGAGAACTGAGCACAGCAGATGTCACCAATGGTTGGATAAAAATCCGAGCGTGGAGACACTTGACCACAGTACTCGCTTAGGGATGCCTGAAGTTCAGCGAGCTTATCTGCAGATACAGATCACATCTTAAACAAAAGAAATACAAGTCTACACATTATCTTCATTTCTGCATGTTGCATCTCTTGAAGTATGTTATCTTGAGAGCACAAATCGAGAAAACTGACTTACGTCCGCTTTGTAGTTTTTGACAAAAGAAGTCTTCTGGAGTCTGAATGTGGGAAACCACACCACAAAACTCATCACCTACATTCAAAGTTAACACTTTGGGGATTAAGTCTCTTCTGTCTACAACAATTTTGTCTTCAGCGGTCATTTTTCCAACATCTTTAGGCTCACCTTATCAGAAAACAGAAAAATACATCATTTTGGTTTCATTAGTCCAATTTTTCCATTTTCAGGCCCAACCTTGCTTTTTACACCTCTAGAACTTAACACATGCTGTTCTCTGCCCCCCTCCACCTTCCATCCCTCAAAGTACTCCCAATCCCCCAGCAGCCTGAGAATTTCCTGCTCAGTGTGGTGTTACCTGATGACACATTTCTCAGGACATACCCCTGCTGCTAAAGGGCACAGACTGTGACTGGGAAAGGAGAAAGCAGACTACAAGAAACAACATGTAAGATTAGGCAATGAGAAAATAAAATGCTCACAGCAAACTTCTTGGTTCTCATTAGACTGAATGAAAAGTACACACATGCAAATAAAAAGTAAAAATTTAAAAAGAAACACCATCTGCCTGGTCGGTGTGGCTCAGTGGTTGAGCATCAACACATGCACCAAGAGGTCTCCAGTTCGATTCCCGGTCAGGGCACATGCCCAGGTTGTGGGCCTGATCCCCAGTGGGCATGCAGGAGGCGGCCAATCGATGTTCTCTCTCATCGGTGTTTCTGTCTGTCTCTCTCTCCCTTCCTCTCTCTCTAAAAATCAATAAAGAGCCCTGGCTGGTTTGGCTCAGCGGTTAGAGCGTTGGCCCACAGACCAGAGAGTCCCGGGTTTGGTTTCCACTAAGGGCACGTACCTCAGTTGTAGTTTGTCCCCGGCCCTGGTTGGGATCGTGTGAGTGGCAACCACTCGATGTGTCTCTCTTACGTCAATGTTTCTCTCTCTCTTCCTCCCTCTCTCCCTCTCGCTCTATCTGAAGAAAAATGCAAAAATGTTCTCGGATGAGGATAAAAAAAATAATAATAAAAAAATAAAGAAAAATCAATAAAGAAAAAAAATTAAAAAAAAAAAAAGAAACACCATCCTACTAGAACAGAATGTTATAGCCCTGTTTATTATTGCTGGAACACTAATAAGGAAGAAAAACAAATTAAACTAAGGAAATGTTAGCTAAAATCCCTCAACCCAAAGTGTTATGATATTTACTACTTTATAATCTCTGATGATTATCATCTCAAGAATTAAACTGAAAGACGGAGAAGAAAACTAGGCAGGGAAGACTGAGATTAGAAATAATGTACTACTAAATAAAAAAGTATCACCTTTCGTGTATGAAGTTTATAGAATGGCTAGCATTTCCATTAATCTAACAGTCACAGCTGTGCTTTTTCTGTTTAGTAGAGAAGATATTCTTCAATAACTGAAGTCACTATACTGCTCACTATTAACGTGTATACTCACTTTGATCTGTACTTTGCTTCTTAGAGTTTTGTCCGTTAGGTATTAAGCCATATCCCATTTCCACAAGCACATGGTCTAAGAGTTTTCCTAAAAATGATTAGTATACATACTATATATTAAGGAAAAGCATAAATACAAGACAAATGAGTCATAATTACATGATTTAGAGATTATAACAATCAATACACTGGCATATGTCTTACTAGTTCAGTTTCTATGTGCAAAATATGTTTTGGTAATGCTCAGCTTTAAAAATTGAGGCAAAATTCTCATCATCACTTGACAGAAAATTTAATGAAAAGATTTTACTTCAAAATTTTGATTAACATGAAAGATTTAGTACAACCTTACTGGTGTGTTTAGAATGACAACCGTTTATGGGGAAAAAATGAATTCAAGACATAAGACTATTTCTTGTCAGACACAAAGTAAGGCTGAAACAAGGGTTAGCCAGCACTTCAAGTTCTCCGAAATAATATCTAAAAGCTGAAGTCATAATATGAAACACACATACCAATGAAACAAAACATAGACTTTATACTTAATTTCACAGTAAGATTAACTGCACTTTCTACCAAGTCACCAACCGATGCTGAGTCTCTAGAAGTAGAAGAGTAATACCTGGGAAACTGAGAGGCAATTACAAGCACACTGTAAGAAGCCACCTTTCAAAGAGAACTAAAGCCAGAATGAAAGAACAGGACTCCAAAGTGTTTCCACTTCCACAACTTGAATTCTGTGTACGTACAGTCTCAATACTAACAAAATACAGTTCTGTGAAGATTGTTCAAAGAAAAAGCAATGATGAAAATGAATGAATTCATAGAGAAATTTCCAAATTTCTCCATAAAGGAGCAGAATTCAGTAGATATTATTATGGCTATATTGAAAGGATAATATAGTTACCCCCATACTAAGTCTAGATCTAGCCTTTTCATCCACTCAGGTCTACGAATTTGCACCTGTCTGACAAACTGCCAATCACAGTTTTCATTCACAGTCTGAATGACCCCAGAGCAGAGCTTACTTGGCCTCACTTCATGTTTCTATTTCTCCTCTGAGCAACAGGTGGAGACTAAATAACATATTAAACACTCAATTTAAGAAGAAAGATTCGGGTCCTACCTGAACTTGGCAGCATAACATCCACAGCAAAGGTAACCACTTCCTCTTTAAAGATGTTGACAATCTTTACAGAGCAGTACTGCTCCATTAACAGTGATTTAATAGTTTTGATACAATCACTGCTCCAATTCCCCTCTGCTGGGATAACATCAGCCACAAAGCACTTTATAGCCTGAAAGATTTTGTGCAAGTTATTTTTAAAAAATCAGTATCTGAAAATGACTTTTTCTAATTAATTATGTGAAGATTTTAAAAGATGTGCTTTAATGCATAAAAATTATCAAGATAAACAATTTTACATATAATTATTTTTTCTTTGGGTACTCTATTCACAATGCTTTGACTTTTGGGACTTGAAGCTTGAGATGATGAAAGGATAATAATTATCCCTCAATTACACATCACTTCAGGTCACTTTCAAATAGTGTAATAAATATACATGATTATTTTTAAAGAGCAGATTGATAAGATGTGCCTAAAATGCTAACAGTTTTTCACATGAGGTAGTACTTAGTCAAGAAAACCAATGAATGTTTATCGAGATAGAAAAAGATGTGCCAACAGCTACTCATGGCAGAATGGAACAAGCAAATCGTGTGTCCATCAAAACATTGAACACAGTTCCTTTGGGACACTGTTAGGAATTTAGAAAGTAAAAGAGACTCACACAAGGAGGAAATAAGTCAATGTTTCTGTTTAGTTGCTGAATTCTGTTTACTGGAATTATTTCTTCATTTCCATAATCAATATATAAGACTTGTGCCTTCTTCTGTAGCATATCAACATCTTGTATTATTACTCTGTTCCAGGTCTGAAATGAAATAAAATGGTACTCTACTTCAAAATAGCATTTCACAATCTTTTCCTTTTTAAAAAATTTTGATTTATTGTTCACAGTATTACAGATGTCCCCCATTTTCCCTTCCTTTGCCCCCCCATCCTCCCCCAGGCCTTCCCCACTCTATTGTCTGTGTCCATGGGCTGTGCCTACATGCATATATGTTCTTTGGTTAATCTCTTCCAGTCCCCTCCACCCCCCACACCTCTGAGATCTGTCATTCTGTTCCATGCATCCGTATCTCTGGACCTATTTTGTTCGTCAGTTTATTTTGTTCATTAGATTCCACATGTAAGTGAGATCATGTGATATTTGTCTTTTTCTAACTGGCTTATTTCGCTTAGCATAATAATCTCTAGGTACATCCATGCTGTCGCAAAGGTTAAGAGCTCCTTTTTTACAGCTGCATAGTATTCCATCGTGTAAATGTACCACAGCTTTTTTATCCACTTGTCTACTGATGAGCACTTGGACTGTTTCCAGATCTTAGCTATTATAAATAATGCTGCTATGAACATAGGAGCGCATATATTCTTTCTGATTGGTGTTTCGGGATTCTTAGGATATATTCCCAGAAGTGGGATTGCTGGGTCAAAGGACGTTCCATTTTTAATTTTTTAAGGAAACTCCATACTGTTTTCCACAGTGACTGCATCAGTCTGCATTCCCACCAGCAGTGTACTAGGGTTCCCTTTTCTCCACACGCTCGCCAGCACTTGTTGTTAGTTGATTTATTAATGGTAACCATTCTGGCAGGTGTGAGGTGATACTTCGTTGTAGTTTTGTTTTTTCTTGTTTTTAAAGATACGTTTTCAGTGATTTTTTTTTAGAGAGAGAGGAAGGGAGAAAGAGATAGAAATATCGATGTGAGAGAGAAACATTGATCGGCTGCCTCCTGCACGCCCCCTACTGGGGATCAAGCCTGCAACCTGGGCATGTGCCCTATCCTGGAATTGAACTGAGACCTCTCAGTCCATGGGATGATGCTCAAGTCACTGAGCCACACCAGCTGGGCCCTCACTGTAGTTTTAATTTGCATCTCTCTGATGATTAGTGATGTTGAACATTTTCTTCATTTGTCTATTGGCCATCTGTATGTCCTCTTTGGAGAAGGGTCTATTAGCATTTCACAAGCTTAGGTTTAAAAATTCTCAATCTATAGAACATGCAAAGGAAAGGCTAACTGTTCTATTCCAGAGCATTCAATTAACAAGTTAACATAATTTTTTAGTAATCTTGCTAGAAATCCCTGAAATTGTCTAATTAGGGCACTTTACTATGCACAAATATCGCCAAACTCTTTTAGCCCAGTAGAATCTATGACACACTGATACCTCAGCTACACAAATAAACACAAGCTCTAAGACTAGCAACCAGCCTGCAACCAGCACTTGAGGAGCCCACAAACACAGCTGGAGAGGGCTTGCACAGGGAGGAAGTAACCAAACAGAATACTGACAGAGGAAGAAAAACAGAAGTCTGACCAGTCTCACTTTTGAGCCATCTAATGCATCATTAAAAGCTCTGGTGTCAAGTTGATATAACCAAAGTAAATTAAAACATCTTACTAAATAATTCATTTCAACAGAGGTTACCTGGTCAACAGTGTACTTGGCAACACAAACTTCCCCCTTAACAGGTATATAATCGCCCTCATGCACCGTATTTGCATATATTTCCTTTAAGCTCGTAGAGAGTTGGTTCATGTATTCGAGAACTTCTGAAGAATATAACTGCACATAAAAGTCACTTGGGTCTTTGAATTCAGTAATTGTGCCCTTCAAGATAGAAAAGATGTAATAATTCACTGGGAACACAAGCAAATATGAATTTCTTAAAGCTTTAAAACTAAGATACAATAAGTATTGCAGACAGTTTTTGCAATTTTTATCAATTTCATCAGATTAAATTTTGTAGCTACCTTACGAATTCATATATAGAAAACAAGAAAATAAAATCCATACTTCTTTCAATCTGTCTATGAAGATTAACAACAAATACCTTTATTTCCATGGTTTTCCTGAGTTGTAGACTTCTCAAATCAGAAAACATTATTTTATCAGCACAAATGGCTGTTTCTTTAGTAACTCCAAATGGACAGTCACTCTGGTTTGGAAAAAACACATAAGTGAGTTACAAGTACATGTTTCAATGATACCGTGGCCATTATTTGCTGGAATCAAGGTCAAAATACCCTGACTCTGAGGCCTGAATAAGAAAATAAAGAGCGTACACCTTCAAAAGTCTCTAAAACCCACTGTCCACGGGCCACGTACACAGCATAGAATCACCCCAAAACCATGCCATGATGCTGAAGATAATGCTGAGTTTATTAAAAGGTGGGTGGGGGGGGGTTTAGTTTTTAAGTTTGCATTTGGTAACATTTTTGGAGGAATAACTATTTGAGGAAGTCAGACTATATATATTTTTTTGACAAGGTCTGACAATTCGTGGTTTATTACATTTCAGCACAGTGGCCCCCGGGAGGAGACTGCCTTTCTAGCCCTTTGTCTTGGTACTCCTCCCCAAGGACAGAGGAAACAGCCATCCTGTCTTGGAACAAGACCTCCCCTCACCCCACTGCGCAGAACAAAACTCCCAGAAACCCCACTGAGACGTGAACAGACACATTTGTTTTTAAGTACCAGCCAGAGAAGGCTAAAAATAATCTATAAATGATTTGGACACAATCAATTTCTTCAGATTATGAATGATTTAGCCCATACAGTTGTCTAAACAGAAAAAAAGGTATTAACAGAAAAAAAGCTCATCAGATAACTGGACTCCATTAGAATCCAGTAGAGAAGGCTAGAGAACGTGTGAATGCAGGGACTGCCAAGAAGGGACTGTCTCACTAGTTCCAGTGGTTTCATTACGCTGAGACACAGCCATCGCAAGTCCTTTTTCAGAGAAAGGCTGGGCATACACAATTCTCAAAGATCCCCAACAGTCACCAAATCAATCCCTAGGGTGTGCAGATTTATTCAGCAGGAAACCTGTTCTTCAATAAACACTGGTGAAATGTAGAAACAAGTCTCTATTATACCTCATTTTTCACTTCTGTGTTCTTTGTTTCATAAGGTGATTTATTATCTTCAAGTTTGTGAAAACTGAAATAAAATAAATTATTATAAATACTTATAGTACAGAGCCAGTTAAGAGTAAGGGCCACAATTATGTTAAATTCTCAATCAACACAACCCAGAAAGAGCAAAACAGCTTCCAGACAGAATCACAGTAGGAACAACTGTCTAAGCCATCGTCCACCCTGCGCATAGCAGTGCTTCTTCCAAAAGCCGCCTAACAAAGGGAGATAGCTACAATCTCCAAGCCTCGGGTTTTCTTATCTGTAAAATGGAGACAATCCCTACATCAACTAGACAGTTTTGAGGATCAAATGGTGTTTTGTAAACTGGTAAATAGCACTCAAGACTTAGGTATTTCAAAATCACAATCCAAGAAGCACTGTGACAGTTCCATCTTATTAAAATTCAGTGAAGTATACATAATTAAAAGTCAGAGCTTTCTAAGCTCTAATCATTAAAAAAAGCAAAGTCAGTTAAAGTTTTAAATCTTAATATGTCCAACCTAATAGAATCATATTCATGAAAACTCAGAAGTTTGTAGAGTTGCTGTACACTTCAGATTTGCACACTTTATGTTACACCTCAATAAATACGGACATAGTTGTGGCCTGCTTACCTGATTTGATCCTTATGCTATCAGAAAAAAAAAATGTTGAAATATTCTCTCTAATGAATAAAAACACACACACTTACTTTTGCTGCACGGGTTTGCACACGATGCTGTGTGCTGACCAGTCTCTTCTCTGGCATGCTATGGAACAATAGTATGTCTGCTTGCACTGTGAACACCTCTGCGATCCTACAGAACACAGCCCATAACATTTTATTCCAGATAGTTGTTGCTCAGAGCAAGACAATTTCAAAGACCACACATATCAAACACCATTCTATTAATCACATCAAGATTATTTGAAGAGGTTTATGCTGTTTATCATTAGATGTTACGATTAAACTTTTGAAGCTCTTTCAAAATGCAGAGAAAGGGGGAGGACAGACCAGAAACATAATTGACTTTTCTAAAGTAGAGCCCAGAACATATGTTATAAAAGGAAACAAAGGAAACAGAAAATCTGTGGCAGTGAACACAGACTAGTGCAAGCAGACTGATGTGGCTTATCTTGTGCCATTAAAAGCATACAAAATAGCCCTGGCTTGGTAGCTCAACTGGACAGAGCATCATCCCAATACCCTGAGGTTACAGGTTCGATCTCCAGTCCGGGCACATACAAGAGGCAACCAATTGATGTTTCTCTCTCACATCAATGCCCCCCCACTCCCACCCCCACCCCCTTCCCCCGCTCTCTAAAATCAATAAGCAGGGCCTCAGGTGAAAATTTTTAAAAATCCTATCACTATCCAGGCAGAAAAAAAAAACAAGTTATCTAAAATCAAAGAAACAACAACAAAACCAAGCTGGCCTCAAATGCCTCTACTCTAAAAGAAATAGAAAAAAACACAGGAGCTAAACATCTAAATAAGCACATGAAAAACTGCCCAAGACCATTGATTATGATGGAAATGCAAGTTAAAACCACAATGAGATATCACTACACACTCACAAGAAGGGCTAAAATTAAAAAGATTGAAAACCCCTAATGTAGACAAACATGTGAAGGAATCAGAACTCATTACCAATGGAAATGCAAAAGGAGACAGCTACTTTAGAAAACGGTTCGGCTGTTTCTTATAAAGTGAAATATACACCTACCCTTTGGACTCAGCAATTCTCCTAGGTATGTACCCCAGAGAAATGAAACACATGTCCACACAAAGGCTTGTGCAAAAATATGCAGAGCTCTACTCATTAACAGTCAAAAACTGGACACACCATAATGTTCCAACAAAAGAACAGATAAACAAATTGTGGTATAATCGTACAATGGAATACTACATAGTGGCTAACACAAAAATAATTAATGTACATGTAACAACATGGATGAATCTCAAAAATATTATTCCAAATGAAAAAAACCTTTATATAAAAGAGCCCATACTGGATGATTCCATTTATATGAAATTCTGTAGATTTTAATTTATACAAAATCCTGGCAGAATTCATCTGTGATTATAAAAAACAGCAGTTACCCCTAGGGAGCACGGTGACTGGGAAGTGGCCTGGGGAAAGTTTCTGAGAAGGAGGAAATGTTCTGTATCTTGGTGAGATGTGAGTTTGTGCATTTCAATGCACGGAAGTTTTATCTTAAAAAAAAACTATAAAAAATAATCAAGTAAAGAGAGGGAAAGTATGGATGAACAAATGGTAGAATGCTGATAGCTGCTGAAGCTGAGAGATGGGTAGATGATGTATATATATTATCCCATTTATACTTATTACACTTTAAATTTTTGTAATCAAAATATTTTTCAAGTGTGAATAATCTAACACAATTGAGAGCAACATGCTTACCAAACAGTCCACAGCGATGGCAAGTAGTTGATCGAAGAGGAGGTCCTAAGGATTTGAAGAGTGCTGGATTATTTATGGACAAGGAATTCCCAACCAACTTGTGTATTTTTTTGGACTTTGCAGGAGACACATTATTGCTAGGCTTCTATTAAAAAAAAGAGAATAGCAACATTAAAACCTGGCAATACATTTAAAAAATACTTGATTTGTAATTTCCTCTTCTGGGGAGATACTATGTTTCCCTCTTCTTCCCATTAAGTACAACTAAAAGCCCTGGACTTACATGTAAAACAAACATAAGCCTACTCTAAAAGAAGGCAGCAGACAGCTAGGAACCCTGGGACCCACAGAAGGATATGGTGATGGGTTCCCTGAGGGGTTTTTTTGCCTCATGTATTCCAGACAGAGTACCGGAGAAGCCAGCAACTCAGAAACACCAAAAGGTGCAGACAATAAAAACCCCAACCAAAAGCTTACTCTCTCTAGCCAAAAGAACGGGAAAGGGGCAGTCCAGCAAGACAAAAAACTTTTATCAATAACTACTCTACTCCAGACAAACATCGCAGAAAAAGTTGTGGCCCCACTTCCATCAAGCAAAGGTAGAGTGAGTAGCAGAGACTTCCACTCTCACCAGGCTACAATGAGGTACCCATCCTTCCCCCAGGTGGTATCCCAGAAGGCCGACAAAGTAGGAAGCCAACACTTCATCCCTGCAGGGTTTCCCTTGGCGACCAAGTGGGAGCCTGGACTTCCATCTGGCAATGAGAGTGTCACCTCCATGCCCTCATCCCCACCTCGCCACCACTGGGGTGGCATTAGAGGAGACTTAGTGAACAGTCAGGACTTTTTCGCCACCATTCAACAGTAATGAATGTCTCCAAATCCTCCCAGCTCCAAACCTCCCTCTGGCCTGCCCACTCTCCGCTCACCTTACCCCATGTAAACCCACCCTCACCCAGCAGCAAGGAAGAGCACCCCCTTGGTGTCAACAGAGGCTAAGTGGGGAGCCTGACAATCTGCTCCCACCTGGCAGCACCCCTCTTCTCCTGACGAAGCAGTTGGAGTCAGAAGAAGTTGGGTAAAACAGAAAATGTAAATAACATAGAGTAACATAGTACTCAAAATGTCTGTTTCAACTTAAAAAAAACACACAAAAAAACCTGTCATACCAAAAGCCAGGAAAATTACAATAAAAAAAAAAAAAAAATGAAAAGAGCCCTGGCTGGTTTTGTTCAGTGGTTAGAGTGTCAGCCCGCACACTGAAGGGTCTTTGGTTCAATTCCCAGTCAAGGGCACATACCTGGGTTGCAGGTTCAATCCCCAGCCCTAGCCCTAGCCCTAGCCCTAGCCTTAGCCCTAGCCCTAGCCCCAGCCCTAGCCTTAGCCCTAGCCCTAGCCCCAGCCCTAGCCTTAGCCCTAGCCCTAGCCCTAGCCCTAGCCTTAGCCCTAGCCCTAGCCTTAGCCCTAGCCTTAGCCCTAGCCCTAGCCCCAGCCCTAGCCCTAGCCCTAGCCCTAGCCCTAGCCTTAGCCCTAGCCCTAGCCCTAGCCCTAGCCCCAGCCCCCGGTGGGACATATGCAAGAGGCAACCAATCGATGTGTCTCTTTCACATAGATGTTTCTCTCTCTCTCTCTCTCCCTCCCTCCCTCCCTTCCACTCTCTCTAAAAATCAATAGAAAAAATATCCTGGAGTGAGGATTAACCGCCCCGCCCCCCAAAAAAGAAATGCCAACATCTACCAGGTTTATCTGACAAAGATTTTAAAACATCCATCAACACTTCAACAAACAATCATGAACATGCTTGAAACAAAGGAAAAGAGTTTCAGAAAAGAAATATTAGGTATAAGAAAGAACCAGCCCTGTCCAGTTTGGCTCAGCGGTTAGAGCGTCGGCCCGTGGACCAGACAGTGCTCGATTCTGGCCAAGGGCACGTACCTCGGTTGTGGTTCGTCCCCGGCCCCAGTTGGGTCCCGCGGGAGGCAGCCAGTCCATGTGTCTCTCTCACATCAATGTTTCTCTCTATCTCTCTCTCTCCCTCCCTCCCTCCTACTCTGTCTAAAGATAAATGGAAAAATATCCTCGGGTGAGGATTAAAAAAAAAAACAAGAAAGAAAGAAAAGGAAGTTTGACCTTATATTAATACCTCAATATTGAATAATTCTATTTTTTTAATCCTCACCAGAGGGTATTTTTCCATTTATCTTCATATAGAGTAGGAAGGAGGGAGAGAGGGCAAGAGAGAGAGAAACATCGAGGTGAAAGAGACACATAGACTGGTTGTCTCCTGCATGACCCCAACCGAGGTATGTGCCCTTGGCTGGAATTGAACACGCGTCTCATTGTCCAAGGGCCGACACTCTTAACAGCTGAGCCAAACCGGCCAGGGCTGAATAATTCTTTAGTAATGCAATACAAAAACATATTTAGAATCTTTTACCCAAACAAAAACACCAAATAGGAAAAAACCTATAACTTACACTATTTGTTTCTTTGCATGGTGAATTATTTCCAACATTTAATGGTGACACAGAGTTTCCTAGGGAAGAAAAATATAAAGCCTAATAAAAGCCAAGTATTTATTCCTAAAAATGTAAAATAGCATAATTAGGTAATGTGTAAATAATAAAGCTATACCATAATAGTTTTAACTACACTATAAATAAGCAACATCCTACTTTTCTGAAATTTCATACTCAGTATGTAGCAGAAGTTACAAGGGGAATAATTCCCATTTTGTCACACAATATACTAAAAAAATACCTGTAGAGAAGGGTCAGGATTTATTAATAATTATCCTGCTTCATCAAGGACATTCCTGAGAAATGTCATTTCTGTCTGTTTGTATCTTAACTCCAAGTAAATGGCAACGGACACCTCAGTGAGCACCAGCCCAGGCTGGTGCCCTGCCTCTCAAGCTGAGCCAATCAAGTGCTAACAGTTTGCCCACCTTTGTTTCTGCTCCGTGTAAAGTCAGCACAACTAAAAGGCAGATAATGTTTTAACATTATTAGAGAAATAGTTTTGACCAGTTGGGGAACCCCAAAGGCCCAAGGGCCACACTCTGAGAACTACATCACCATAATTTTAAAAGGTCACATCTCATACAGGTTCAAAGAGAATAAATTCCACCAGGGTCCAGGCTCCTTAAACAGATTTTTAGAATGAGGACTAAAGGGCCTGGCTGGGGTGGCTCAGTGGTTGAGTGTCGACCCATGCACTAAGAGGTCGCCGGTTTGATTTCTAGTCAGGGCGCATGACCAGGTTATGGGCCAAATCCTTAGTGGGGGGCATGCAGGAGGCGAGCAGTCGATGTTCTCTTTTCATCGATGTTTCTATCTCTCTCTCTCCCTCTCCCTTCCTCTTTCTCTAAAATCAATAAAGAAAAAAGAATGAGGACTAAAGGAATGATTTTTTTAAAGTGAAACAAGTTAACGTCTTAGATATATCTTCGTGACCTATTACACACATAAAGTCAGGACAGTACTTTATGTATGTAAATTATGGCCAATCTTTAGAACACCCACAAAAAGTCAGTGTTTCCTTTCTTTCTACATTCCTACTATATATATATCTCTGTGGGGGAAAAAAAAGCTCATCTGTATTCATTCTTTCCCCAGGGATCTTTTTTGTGATTAATCTTGCCAAAGGCGGCTAGTTGATATCTGGTTTTCCCTTCTAAATTAATATTTAAATGCAAATACTGCATGGTAGTCATTTGGCTATTGTGTTAACAGCCCACTTGGGTCATTTTATATTTATATATATATTTGTGAAAAGTCAAAGAAACTATCAAAATAAGCAGCATTAGCCTGTAGTTTTCACTCACCTGTTGGCATTGTCTTCCTGTCTCCTTTGGATCCAACCGCTTCTCCATTGATGCCATTAGGGTTTGAAGACACTGAATTGTCTTCCTGACTAGCCAAATACTGTCTGGTTTGCTCGCAAAGCAAAAAATTGTTCTTTTTATTTCTATTCTCTGGGCTTTTCAACCTGAAATTTGGGTGGTTGGGATGTCCTCCAGGACTTCTTAAAGAACCATGTGGTGGAAGCTTGCTTTCAGTTTTCTCAAAATTAAATGGCTCTGTCATTTTACCAGTAGACGCCTCCAAACTATTTCTTGACATCCCATTAACTGGCAACTTAACATTCACATAAGTCTAAGGGAAGAAATGTATTTAATTACAAAGGCCCAGGTAATTTTTTACTGTAACATAATTCTCATGAACAATTAATTGCAAAGCCAACGTAAGAGCGATATCAAAGCCTGACCTGTCACAGGCACAAGAAAAGAACGGCTATCGGTGAGGACAAACTCCAAGACTTACACAAGATAACAGGACCACGAAGACTAACTCGAGACCTCACATAGTCTCAGGGTTCCACGCACCCCTTACTTGAAAAAGTTTTGGAGGCCGGCAGCTGTTGAGCCGCTGAGGCGCCGTGCAGGGAGTGTCGGGCTGGGTGCACCCAGTGCCCAACAGCTGCATGGCGAACCCTGCACCAGGCGCGCAATGCCTCAGCTTGGCCGTCCCCTCCACCCTGGCGAGCAGGTGGCGGGCTCCGCTCTGCTCCGTCACACCCTTGGCCCTCGTGGGCAGGTGGCGGTCCCTGCGGGCTCTGGCCAGCTCTGTCAGGGTCCTGGTCTTTCTGAGATCCGCTTCTGGGGCTGCAGCCCTTGTACTCCTGGGCTCAGTAGCCTGACCCAGCCCCTGGTCCCCAGCCCCTCCATCCCTCAGGTCCCTGAGTCTGACCCGGCCCATGCCAGCACTCTCCTGCCCGCCTCCTCTGCCAGTTGTGCTGGGGCATCTGAGCTCGCTGCCCACATAAATGGATTACAAGGGCCAGAAGCCAGCTGAACAGATGTTTCAGGCAATTATTCTCTTTTCAGCAATAGCTGGATTAATCGACGGGTACGTGGCTGAACAGTTTGGGTGGGCTGTCTATATAGTTATGGCCGGATCTGCTTTTGTGTGTTTGCTGACACCTCCTCCTTCATGGCCCATTTATCACCAGCATCCCCCCCCCACCACCACCACCACAAGTGGTTACCCTGTCAAGACTCTGGCTCAGAAGACAAGAAGCTAAGGAAAAGAAAAATTAAGAGGCATGCTAAAAATGATTGGAGTTCTCATGATTCAGCTTTACTATTTACTTTTATATCGTGTGGGATGAGCTAAAATTTCCCTCCCAAACAGGAGTTAAAAATCACCTATGCTCTTAGGTACAGCTGTGCATAGATTTTGTTCTCTTTATATTTCACTTCTCAGTTGGGCTTTGATTTATACATATTTTAGACCTCTTCATAATTTTTCTCTGAAACAGAACAGAAAACACAAGTATATAAAGTTTCTTTCAGGTCTACAAAAATAATGAATGTATGCCTCCATAAATGGTAGTACAATTTATCAAAATGTTATAATTCAAAAATAAAAAAAATAAAAAGATGTTATAATTCATTATTAGTTAAGCTGTTTTAGTATTTTTAATTAAACCTCAGTATAAAAACAAAAAAACAACCTTTTGAAACAAATGAGTAGAAAAGGATTTTCATGTTTTTAAAGAAATCCCTCTAACCTAGACCCTACAACTTAATGGTGAACTACAACAGAGGTTATTGTTTAAATCAGGTCATCACCTACCTTTCTAGCCTCTCAGAATCCCCCTACCCTCTCAAACTTGATGCTACACTATGTCCTCAAATATGCTGAACCTACCATTCAGAAGACCCTTGCTCTCATCTGCCTGGTAAATGCTTTCCTTCCTAGTCATCCTTCACAATTTTCCCCAGCTGACCACTATAGCTGACCCTCTATTTCTTGTGTTTTTCCCAAATCCTCTAGTTTGATAACCTCCAACTAAGCTTCCATAAATTTTAATTTCTATCTACTGCTTTTAAGCACTTATCTGTGTGCACCTTTCTCTGAAAATAAGGTATACACATTGTTGCAAAGTGCATCTCAGAAACTTCTACCCAGAAATTATGCTGGTCTGTTATTATCCTCTTAATCTTAAAAATACTCAGTGTCCTGCTCAGGAGACACAATAAAAGCGGACAAAGAACTCTTTTTGAAGTAGTGACCTACGGCTTTGTCTGCAGACAGCAGACTAAACTTTTGCCTATCTTTCAAAAATGCTCAGGAAAAAAAATTCACAGAGAGGTGAAACTAGCATGAGTAATACCTACATGTTGTTTAACACTGTTGTGAATAGACGATAAAGAAATAGAAAAATTCTCCCTCTTGGTGTCCTAAAACTTTCATCTCCTTTCTTGATTTAAATTAGGCCTCATTTAATCCAATGACAATCCAGAAAATAATAAAATGATAAAAAAGAGATACACAGCCTGTCCAGTGTGGCTCAGTGGATTGAGTGTCATCCTATGGACCGAGAGGTCAGTTTGATTCCCAGTCAGGGCACAGGCCTGGGTTTCGGGCTCGATCTCCAGTAGGGGGAGTGCAGGAGGCAGCTGATGGTTGTTTCTAACATCAATGTTTCTATCTCTCTCCCCCTTCCTCTCTCTCTAAAAAATCAATGAAAACATATTTTTAAAAAAAGAGATACACAGGCACACTCAATGGTGGGAGGCTTTCAGTAGATCAAATCCTGGAAGGATCCCTAACAGAAGGCCTGCAGATGGGCAGCTTCAGTGGGAGACCCTGCAGCTGCCTGGGAGAATATACCTGTAGCAATAAACACACCTAAATTGGAGGATCAGACTGAGAATGCTGGATGCAGTAAGAAAAGAGAAATAATGTGCAATTACAAAAGGAAAATAACCTTCAGGGGAAACTGGCTGGGAATTCAAATACTGGGTAACTCTAGACTCTGTACAAGAAATATAAAGAACATGCATTAAAATATCAGGGTAACTACCAGACGAATAAAAATAGAATGCGTAACTTTAAAAATAGAGGGGGGAAATCTCAATCCAACAGAAAAAAAATTCAATCACGGTAAATAGAAACAGCAAATGAGATGACAGAACCACGCCCAAATAATCTAAGTATTAATAATTTATTATCAATTAACACAGGGGAAAAAAAAGAGACCCAGGAAGAAAAACTTGATGTTATGCACCAAAGGCACACATAAAACAAAATTATATGTTAAGTTTGAAAACAAAATTGTGTGGTAAGGTTGAAAATAAAAGGACTAAAACATGTACTACACAAATAACCAAAATAAAGGTGGAATGCTAATATTAAACAGAATTGCCCAGCCGGTGTGGCTCAGTGGTTTGAGTGTTGACCCATGCACCAAGAGGTCACTGGTTCAATTCCTGGTCAGGGCAAGCCCAGGTTTTGGGCTTGATCCCCAGCAGGGGATGTGCAAGAGGCAGCTGATCGATGTTTCTCTCTCATCGATGTTTCTATCTCTCTCCTTCTCCCTTTCTCTCTCTAAAAATCAATATATATATATATAATAAAACAGAACTGAAGGGTTCAAAGAAGTCTTTGACTCACAACAATGAAGGAGAAATTCAATCTGCAATAAGGACACACCTGTCTTAAGACATTAGTCCAACAGATAGAAAACCGTGATAAATATTCTAGTAACAACAAAATTGATCTAATAAGGACCAACCAAGAACACTCGTTTTCTGACACTGAGCATATAATGGACTACAGGCCACCTCAACCAACTGTGAAAAAACAAAACAAAACTACTATCATACAGACCACGTTCACTCACCACACTACACACAAATTTCCATCTCAGATTTTGCTTCCCAGAGAAACAGCCTGCAATTCACTAAAGAGTGAAAGGTTGGTTTTTGTTTTTTTCATTTTAGTCTAAAAGTGATAAAAATAGCCTTGGCCGGTTTGGCTCAGCGGTTAGAGCGTCAGCCTGCGGACCAGGGAGTCCCAAGTTCAATTCTGGCCAAGGACACGTACCTCGGTTGCAGTTCGTCCCTGGCCCCCGTTGGGGTCGTGCGGGTGGCAACCAATCGATGTGATGTTTCTCTCTCTCCCCCCCCCCCTTCCTCTCTCCCTCCCACTCTATCTGAAGGTAAATGTAAAAAAAATATCCTCCGGTAAGGCTATAAATAAATAAATAAATAAATGTGATAAAATATCACCAAGAGAACAATAGACAATATAATGATATGAACAGTTAAAAATGTACAAAACATAATACTAATGGGTCCAGGCACTAAGTATTAATACAAAGATGATAAATTTGATCCCTTTTAAAAGTGGGATAAATAGTAAAAATATCCAGATACTTTGTGGCTGAATGACCCAAATGCCATCTTCTTCTGATTTACCAGTGTGAGTGAAGCAATACTGTCCATGTTCAAAGTTCTCCTGAAGGGGAAGTTTCTCAGAAAGCTCTGTCCTTTTCTGATAAACAGAGACAAACTTGGCTGGCAGGGTCCTTTTCCCCTTTCTTTCTGCAACATGGACCTGAGGCCTAAAGATCTATCTCCCATCTTGCAACTGGAAAGCAATAAGCACAAGAAAGCACACCCCAAAGATGGTGGAGCAGAAAACACAAAGAACCTGGTGTTCCTGGTGGCATCCTTGAGTAGTCACGTCAGCTCTGATCTGTCTATACGTAAACATAAACTTGTGGCAACGTCTTGTTATTTGCAGACCAACAGATACAGATACCAACAAAATAAATAAGCAAAAGGCATGAATAGAATGCATAGATGATGAAGACTGATAAACAAAAGGAGAAAATATTCAACCTCATTTGTAACTAAAAAAATTTCAAAGTGAAATGACTATGTATTACTTTCTGCCTAGCATGGGTGCAATTAAAAAGAACAGTCATTACTGAAAGAAATATAAAAATGATATGCCCTTTCTGGGAAACAATTTAGCAATATATCTAAGGAGTCCTTAAAAATATGCCTTTTCTGGGAAATAATTTGGCAATATATCTAAGGAGTCTTAAAAAACATCCCTAGCCACTCACCTGGTAACTCTACTTCTAGAAATCATCCCAATAAAATAATCCTGACCATCAAAAAAATCCTGCATGTATAAATGTCCATTTAAAATAGCCAAAAATGCCCAGCCTGTGTGGTTCAGTGGTTGAGTGTCGACCCATGCACCAAGAGGTCGCCGGTTCGATTCCCGGTCAAGGCACATGCCCAGGTTGTGGGCCAAATCCCCAATGGGGGGCATGCAGGAGGCAGCCAATCGATGTTCTCTCTCATCGATGTTTCCATCTCTCCCTCTCCCTTCCTCTGTCTAAACAATAAAGAATAAAAAAATTTTTTAATAAATAAATAAAATAGCCAAAAAAATTAGGAAAAAATAGTTAACCATGATCCTTCTACTAGACTATTACACTACCAGTTACAATCCTAGTGTTTAAAACATTGTAAAATGTCCGTTAGAATGGAAAATGAAAAATCAGGGGGTAAAAAATCCCTGTATAGTCAATATAATTATGATTTAAAAAAAAAAAATGAACAAAACTCCATTTAAAAAGATGAATGAAATATATTATGTTTTAAATGACTGTGTGTTCTGGCATAGGTAGGTTGATGAGGGAATCTTTTCACTGTCTTTTTTATATTCCAAATTACATTTAAGGATAAGTTACTTTTATAGAAAAGAAAATTGTAGAGACAAAAATATCACTGCGTATTAAATTAAACCTTTTTGTGGAAATTGAGGACACCTCACTTGCCTCTCCCTACTCAGGAATTTCCATTACAATACCAGGGCACATAGACACCTAGCCCTGCTCTAGAAATAGAAGCTTCTTAGTTTTCTTTCATTTTTGGACAGCCAATAGTATTGCATTCTTCTTTAAAAGATGGTTCTCATTCCCCCTGACTGGCTCCTCTTGTTGCCGTGACTACAACCTTTCAAACATCTGAGGTAGCCATCATGTCCCCTTTCCTCTAGGTCCTTCACCTGCTGATCTAATATACCTTCCAGACTCCTCACAATCCTGGACTTTCTCTAGTTCAGAAACCCTCAAATGGACATGACTCCCCTGACTGAGCACGAGTCCAGATGTGGGCCAAGAGCCAGTCAACAGGAGAATCACACTATCCCTGACTTTGAACAGTACTTCCATTTAGGCACCAGCTTTTGGTGCAGTCAGCTAGGACTACTATGAATACACATAAAACTTACAGTCACCTAAAATCAACCGGAATTTAATTTTTTAAAAATGTGTAATTATCATATGATAAAAGTGCCTTTTTTCTTTTGACTTACAGTGCTATAAAACTTTCACACACGTATAGACTTAAGGCTGAATTTCAACACACAAAAAAGAACACGGATGAGAATTTGCATTTATCCCTACTTGGCTTCATCCTGTGTCAACCACTGGGCATACTGGGGCAGGCCCTATATCATAATGCCGTGCTTCTCAACCTTGGGCTGCAGACTTCGGGTACACACGTACAGAGGTGTAACAAATACTGCTGCAAGTGTCATGACACCTCAGAGGCTAACCAGTTTTAAAACAAGCTGTTCCCCCTACATACAACCCACTATTTTTACATACTACTGGTGATGAATAAAAATGTATTTATGATCATCTTCCAATCCACAGTGTTTCCTTGGCTAACACACAAGGTTAATTAGAAGGGTTCACAAATTTTGTTTAAGGAATCACTTAACCGATATAGTAAAATAGCAGTGGACTGGAAGTGACTAATTTACACAGTTCTAAAGGCAAAACTAAGGCCTTTGCTTTATATTGCCTTTGGTTCCGTGCTTCCTGCTTTGACCCCTGTAAGACCTGAAGCTCCCTCAGGGCAACTACTTTGTTTTACTCCCTTGGAATCCTGCTTCTCCTCCCTATGGAGGGTGGGAGCATCCCAGGATATGCTACTAACAGTGGTATAAGCCCTCTCCTTTCCTTCCTAGAGACCACAGCCTGGCTAAACCCACAATGAGTTAATTATTTTAATACCAAAAAAAAAAATGCATGTAGCAGTTACTCAGCTGTAACTTTTTTTTCTTCTCCCAAGTTTACTTTTGTCTTCCTGGTAACCCCATACAGAGAGAATGGCTGGCTACTCAACGGCAACAGTTTTAAAGTTATGAAAGAAACTCAATGGTTCAGCAGAACAGGAGCTTCGAGATGGTCAGACCCAAGTCTAAGCAGTCTCATCGTCTTCATTTAGCTGTGTTATCTCAATCAAATCACTTCACCTTTCTGGGATTCAGTGGCTGTAAAATATGGCCAACAGTAGTAACTTCCTTATAACTCCGAATCACGAGAGTTAAACTCAAAACTGTATGTAATAAACGATTTAGTATAGCAACTGGTAGCTTTCTAAGTACTTAAAAGGCAGGTATTCTCTCTAGTACTTTACTTTTATACCACTCCCACCCATATAGGACCAGTTTGCACATTTTAAGATGGAACTAATTTGAAGATTAAAATATTCCTACTTCTCTATTCCTACAGAGGATGGGAGACCTGAGAAAGTGAAAACGTGAAGTATATTGCCAGCCCCTCCCCCTACACACCTTACACAGCTGAGCTAAAAAAAAAAAAAAAATAGTAATAATAATCCAGGTCAGATGCCCAGGCTGTGCAATTTCGCATTCAATACCCTGGTGGCTTAATGTGGGAACCGGAAGCATCCTCCTTGCTTCAGAGGCCAAGACAAGCATATTTACAGCAGGTGCCGATTGCAGAAAAGCGACTGGCACACAGCGGACATGCTATAAACACTTGTTCAATAAACCAGTGCTAGTTTATCCATATCTAAGCCAATGCTGTGGTGCATCTTCCTTGGCTACAGGAGCTAGGTGGTAGGGGGAAAGTCTGTTTTTCTTCCTGTTTCGCCGTAGCTTTGAGTTAATCAAAGGCAATGAATCCACAAACCAGTTTCTTTTGGAGAGAAGGGGGAAAGGCCCCCAATGGAATGCAGGCAGACATTCACATTTTGGAGAGTTGTGTCTAGAAGTGCTGTTTTTCCAAGTTTACTGCAGGGCCTTGGCTTGCCCGGGGGCTCAAGTTCAACGACTCTTGCTCCCACCCTCAGTACGGTATCCTCCCCCCACAGAATGTCCAACCCTAGGCCTGCCCTTCTCAGCTGAGACGAAGGCCTCCCCCACCCTTCCATCCTCTCTCCACCTCCAGGCCTCTTGTACCAGCTCAACGCCCGACCTCAACGTCCAGTGCCCAACGTCCGGGCCCCCAAGACCAAAACCCCACCGCCCACACGCAGTCCCTTTAGCACCCCAGCCCGCGCCTGGGGACCCTGACCTGGAAAGAGGCAAAAGGGCCGCTGACCCCAACCCGTCTCTGGACTCTGGCCGTGGTGCCGTCAGCCTGGGCCCCGGAGCCGCACGGCCCAGCTGCGCTCCCAGCCTCAGCTCACCTCCAATGCCCAGCGGGCCGCGCCTGCGCAGTCTGCACCCACGTGCACGCGTGCCACCCACACGCTCCCTCCGCGTGCCCGGAAGCGGGCGTTCAAGCCTCAGCGGTGCTTCTGTGCCCAGGGGCTGCAAACCTGCGGCCTCGGCAGGTTCTTCCGCGGGCTCAAAGAGTTCCTCTGCGGAAACTTCGCATTGTTCTAGCTTCTTCTAGAAAGGCATCCTTGGGAACGTGGAGGGCAGATTTTGAGCTCAGAGACCCAGACGTCGTGTCTGACAAAGGCATGTGGGAGACATTAACCCCTGACAATCTTACAAGATGTTTCAAGTTAACCACTCACTGCCTCTGCCTGGTCTTGGAAACCAAACACGCTCTTGATGACTTTTTTCCCCTTACTGGGAGAAGTCATTACATGTTGGTGTTACCCAAATAAAATATCTTTAAAACTTTGTCTAAAACTATGGACCTTTAGCCCTGGCCGGTTTGGCTCAGCGGTTAGAGCGTCGGCCGAGGACCAGACAGTCCCGGGTTCGATTCCCACTAAGGGCACGTACCTCTGTTGCGGTTTGTCCCCAACCAGGTTGGGGTCGTGTGGGTAGCAGCTACTTGATGTGTCTCTCTCACGTCATGTTTCTCTCTTTCTCTTCCTCCTTCTCTATCTGAAGATAAATGCAAAAAAAAAAAAAAAAATGTCCCCGGGTGAGGATAAAAAAATAAAATAAATAAAACTATGGACCTTTCTAACAAGTTCAGAAGAAAACTGGTACCTCCATGTATCCATCACCAGTTTCAACATTATCAGTTCACAGTCAATCTTGTTGGCTTCTAACCGCCCCCCCCCCCCACACACACACACTCCCCCCCCCCCCCGTTGTTTTGAAACAAATTTTGACTTTTGTTTTTAATTTATTTCATTTTTAAAAGTTTAAAATTTACAAAATAAATTGAGAAGATAGTACAGAGTTACCACAGAAGCCACATTCAGTTTCCCATATTACTAATGTTACATTAGTAGGACACATTGTTACAATTAAGGAACCAATATTGATGCATTGTTACTAAAGTCCATAGTTTATGTAGATTTCCTCTGTTTTTATCTATTGTCCTTTTTATGAATCAGGGTCCCATTCAGGATACCACATTATATTTAGTTATCAGGCTTTTCTTGGCTGTGGCAGTTATTCAGACTTTCCCTGTTTGGATGACCTTGACAGCTTCTAGGAGTACTGGCCAGACACTTTGTAGGATGCCTTATAGTTGGAATTTGTCAGTTGTTTTTCTCATGATAAGACTGGAGCTATGGGCTGTTGAAAAGGAGACTACAAGAGGTAAAGTGTTATTTATAGGGCATCATATCAGCTGTGTGTCCTATGAACATGATTTATGACAATGATGTTTTCCATGAACACCTAGCAAGAGTATGTCAGGTTTCTCTACTACAAAGTTTTTCTTTTTCCCTCCTTTTCTATACTACACAATTTTAGAAGAGAGTCAGTCACTATGTGCGGTCTACATCTAAGGGAAAGGAGTTATACTTCCACCTCTGAAGGGGAGAGTACCTACAGAACTTATCTGGAAATTTTTTGCGTGGAGATTTGTCTCTCTACTTATTAACATAATCATCTGTCTCTCGATGTATTAGTATGACATTTGTTTTATACTTTGAGTTATAATCCAACACTATGTTATTTCCTTGCTTAATTTGTTTCAACTTTCACCATTGGGAGCTCTTTCAGTTGACTCTTTTTTATTTTATTTTTTTCCTTTATTGATTTTAGAGAGAAAGGAAAGAAGAGGGAGAGAGATACATCAGCTGGCCACCTCCTGCATGCCCCCCACTGGGGATTGGGCCTACAACCTGGGCATGTGCCCTGACCGGGAATCGAACGGGTGACCTCTTGGTTCATGGGTCGATGCTCAACCACTGAGCCACACCGGCTGGGCTCAGTTGACTCTTGTTCTCTTTTGACATACTTCCATCAATGTGGGTTGTTTTTATTTTATTTTTTGAGCACTTTTTTACTTTCTGAGACAGTGTATGTTTTCATCCATACATATTTAAATATGTATACTTAAAAAATTGTGAGTTTTATAAAACATCACCAAAATTTATCTCACTTTTAAAAATAATTTCTTAATATCATACAATTGTTATTTAAAATTTTTGGATAGTCTCAAATGATTTTTAATAGTTGGTATGTTAAAATCAGGCTCCAAACAAGATCCTATATATTTTAAAAAGAGATTTCTCTTTTAATCCTTTTATTTTCTTGCAAATTATATAAATATTGAAGTAACTGCAGTTTTTCTATCATTGGATTTTGTTGATTGCATCCCCTCTAGCAAGAATACTTCACAGGTCGTGTTGTGATCCTCTATTACAGCAATTTTCAACCTTTTTCATCTCGTGGCACACAAACTAATTACTAAAATTCTGCAGCATGCCAAAAAAAAAAATATATATATATATAGCTGATCTGACAAAAAATAAGTATACTTTTGATTAATTTACACTGGACAGCTATTGTTGTGTTGGAAGTTGTCATTTTTTTAAAATTTCACAATCTAAAGGAAAAAAGGTCAGTGCCCCTGACTAAATAGTCAGGTATTGCATGTTTTAAAAATTCTTGTGGCACTCCAGTTGAAAAATCGCTGCTCTATTGCATCACATCAGAAGACACTTAATATCTAGTTGTTCTCTTTGGGGGATATTAAAATAGTTCTAGCAAGTTCAAATGTTGTCAGTCCCATCCATCCATTATAAAGTTTCCTATCAGCTTTTCATCTAGTTATTCTAGACTAACTACAGATCATTACCTACATCCATTATTTCATCAGGATTTGCAAAATGGTGATAGTCTATTTTCTGCATTTATTACCTAGAAATCTATGAAGAAGAACTCTACCACATCAACTATTTGATTAAAATTCAGTTTGTAACAGGAAAGGTGGGATGCTTGATTCTTTTGTTTTCAGAATGTAATGATTCCTTGACATCCTCCAAAGGTGACCAATGATGTTTTTAAAAGTCATCACACTCTGTTTATTGATTGTTTTTAGAGAAAGAGAGCGAGAAACATCGATTTGTTGTTCCATACTTATTTATGCATTCATTAGTTGATTCTTGTATGTGCCCTGACTGGGGATCAAACCCCCACAATCTTGCCGTATCCAGATGATTCTCTAACCAACTGAGCTACCCAGATGTGTCTCAATCAATTGCCTTTGTTATTACTTTTGAATGCTAAAATTGTCCTATCTTTGCCTCCTGAGGTGTTTTTTTTAAACTCAACTCCTGTTACCTTTGCTTTCTTCTTTGTTTTCTGGTATAACCATCATGATCTAGGCTTTCTTGTAGATTTCTTGCCCCAGATTTAGAATCAGCACTTGATCTCCAACAGGAGCCCAGGTGACTTTTTGTGGGAAATTATATTCAGAGAATAGAAGTGTGCATTGGATTGATAATTGTTCTTGGCATTCTCAGTATATAGTCGTTTCTTTTTCAATGACTGGAAAAAAAAAAAATGCCCCATGAGTTCATATGGATATCTCTAAATTCAAATTTAGAACTGCAGAGTTTTTACTTAATTTGATTTTATATTTGTATTATGTTTCTTCAATATTGAAAATCGGCTCCTGGAAGACATAATTACTTACATGCTTTATACTAATATAATATGTATTTCAGAAATAAAAATATGAATGTTAGTACTGACAATATGAGCACTGCAAAAAGATTCAATAATATATCTCACTAGGGCCTGGCTGGTGTAGCTCAGTGGTTGAGCATTGACCCATGCACCTAGAGGTCCCAGTTCAATTCCCAGTCAGGGCACATGCCTGGGTTGTGCGCCCAATACCCGGTGGGGGGCATGCAGGAGGCAGCCAATCAATGTTCTCTCTCATCGTTGTTTCTCTCTCTCTTCTTCTCCTTTCCTCTCTCTCTCTCTCTCTCTCTCATATCAATAAAGAAAAAAAAATTTTTTTAATATCTCACTAGGAATATTTGGTCAATTTATTGTTTTAAAGTCAAATCATTTCTTTACTGTCACAGACACTTCAACTACAAAAGTGTTTTAATGCAGTATCTTCACTTAAGGAGAGAGGTGTCATTTCCTGTTTAAAAGGAAAGAGGAAGAGAGTTACCCAATTTATTTTTTTAAAGGTGATTTCTTTTTCTCTCTCTCCCTCCCTCTCTTTCTTTTGCCAGCAGTTAATAATAAAGCTTAACAGAATGGCAGCAAATTTTGATACTTAACTCAAAGGTTTCACTGCTTGGTATAATCTATTCAAAAAAACGAGACAACTGTCACAAGGTAGTTTTATTTACTTGCAGCAAGTAAAAAAGACAGGGGATTCGCATCCAAAGCGTCTGTCTCCAAAGGGAGACTTAGCCATTGCTTACTTACTTACACTATTTCATCAACTACATGTTGATTTCTTCTTTGCAGTTAGCTACTTTCATCCAGTTGGGTTCCTGTCAGCTCATCCTGTTTACAGCTGCATCTACAAAATACTGTGCTACATCTTAATATTTAGTAAAAAAATAACATTTAGAACTGCCCAGACCTTGAAATCTTTGTCCTATATCTAACAATTTTGCTTTACAAACACTTGCATTGACCACTGTCAGAATTAACTATTTTCACTGGAGTTGTGTGTAAGAAGCCCTAAACCAAAAGAATATTACTTCACTGGACAGAGTAGGTTTGCAAAATCTCCACAGACTGGAACTGCTCAGTTGACTTCTTCAGATCCAGTTAGGCCACTGTATTTAATATACCCTCACCCCACCCCAATACACGTTTCGTTGCTAATTATTGAGCAGCTCCTGTATGTCAAAACCCATGCTGCTCTCTGGGATGCTCAGGCCGGGCAAGACACGTCCCGTGCCCAAGCAGCTTACAGTCGGATGCCAGACACGAACGCACCCACAGTTTATTATCAAACAATGGCAGAAGGTGCCCACGCTGTGGACAGGAACGCGGTGTTATGGAAACCCCCAGAGTCTTTCCCAAGGATGAATTGTCAGCAGGGCAGGTAGGCTACTCCTGCTGACCCGGCCCAAGTCAGGTGCAAGGTTTGCGCATCAGAGCAGGGAAGTCATAATTTCGAAATCTCTTTTATTGCTTTATGCTCCTGACTAATAGAGGAAAGGCCAAAGGATAAGGAGGATTATATCCAATGAGCGCGTCCTATAGAAAGAAGTAATTCGCTTGGGTCCGGAGAGGCGTAAGAGGTAGGACAGGAGTATCTACAGCAGAGCCGGCTCCGCCCCGGCATGGGTGCAGCGAGCTAGGCTGGCCGCTCTGGGACAGAAGGCGGTGCTG
Organism: Tadarida brasiliensis; assembly: GCA_030848825.1. Taxonomy (NCBI): domain Eukaryota; kingdom Metazoa; phylum Chordata; class Mammalia; order Chiroptera; family Molossidae; genus Tadarida; species Tadarida brasiliensis. The sequence goes on from CM061271.1 coordinate 12,515,584, forward strand.
CGCCCGCCCCGCCCACTGCAGACAGGTTACATTGGCCCCAAGGTGCGTCGCGTCGTACCGGACGCACCGCGCTGATTGGCTCTTCCAGGGAGCCCCGCCCCCTCAGCTGTAGCAGAGCCGGCTTCAGCATCGCCGCCATCTTTGTTGATGTGTCAGCTCCGCGGGGGTTTGGTGAAGCCGCGGCGGAAAGAGCGCGGCGCCGGCCCTCTTTTCCACCGCTGTCCCCCGCATCTGTTGGTGTGCCGCACCCCACTATGGAGAAGTTGGTCCCTAAGCCGGAGCTCCAGCGGCCTCACTAGGGGTGCGGCCTGAGGCTCGGAGAAGTAGGGTGAGTGCCCGAGGGGCGCCCGGGGCGGACGGGGGAGTCGCGGTGGCGGCGCGGTGGGGCTGCCCACCTTGCGCACCTTCCTGCAAGTCCTGGGGCGGCTCCCGTGTGATGGGGGATGGAGTTCGTCGTCCCTTTCCTTCCCTCCCTCCCTCCCTCGGTCCCGGGCTGCCGGGGGAGGACACGGCTGGAGGGGTTGACCCGGTCGCGGGGGCCGCGCCTCCTGAGCGTGCCTGGAGAGCGGCGGAATGTGGGCCGATTGCTTGGCCTCCCCGTGCGAACTGCAGCTCAGCCCCACTGGGTTGCGATCTTTCCTAGACTAACCTATTTCTCCTTTCGTCTGTCCATGTTGACTGTGTGTGTTTATGTTTACTGCTGTGGCCACCTTTTTACCCTCTTCCAAAGACTGCCATTACTGTGATTTTAAGTAACTGTAGAGACGATATTCTTTGGGATGGTGAATAGGAGAGGTCTGGTCTTCGTTTTTATGTTGCTTTTTTGCAAAGACATCAAGGCATGTGATAAACCTTGGTTGGTAAGGATGATATTTCACATTTGCATCTCTACCAAACGTGTAAAATGGTAAAGCTCCTTTTACAGGTCCCGTGGTAGCAATCCTGGGGAACAGTGCAGGTGTGGTTATTGCTCAGCTGTTAACAATTTACTAAGTACAGCTAATGTTCACATCTTTATTTCGTTTAGAGGAATGAGACCTGCCTTTGGAGTCAAAACATTTGTATTAGAAACTGCCGCTTTCATGATAGTCTTCTTACCTATGGGACTTAGACTGTAGAGTAAAAATGTGCCACACCGCCCCAGGCATTTTGGCAGTTTTCTCCGTGCCAGTGTCAGGTTCCCTTGATGCCTAGCTTTTTTATTTCTTCCAAAATGAGCAGTGAATCAGTGGAACAGTGTTTCAAGAGGTGTGTTGGTAGTCATTCAAAAAAGAAAGAGAAAAAGAACTATCACGTGTTTAGGCATGCTAGTGGGTGTAGCCTTCTCAACTACTAACTACACCTTCGTATTTGCAGTGTTGATCTTGTGGGAAAGATTAAGGTTCTAAAGACATTGATAGTGAAACTGAACAATCTGCTTGCGTATCAAGTTTACCGTTCTCTCTGTATAGCTACTTTTCAATTCTTTATTCATCGTTACCCAAGTAGAAACAGCGATGATTGGCCTCGTTCTTTTTTCCCCTTCCTTTATGGTGTTTTCATAGTATTTAAAATTCAGTGAAGGTATTGAGTAATTCACAAATCTTGCAGAATTTAAAGAATTAAAACTCTTTTTTACATTGTAATAGGCAAGCATGTATAAATGTTAAAGAATTTACCTGGAAATGCTCTGCATGTGTTCATATTGCTTTTATTCCCCAGAAATTCATGGATTTTGTTTATATTGATTTTATTTTTAAGACAGAGTCTAATTCAGAATACCTGCATGTAAACTTGAAGGTTTCTTTAAGTAGTGGAGAATCCAGAGTGTCATTGGTATTTCAGTCTTAACTTACTGTTAACACAAGAGGAGTAGTATAGCACAGTAATCACTCTATAACCTTTTATTTCTTTACTCATAAACTCAATGAGTTGCTCTTTGATGCTATACAATGACAGCATAGCTGATGATGATTGCTTAGTATATTTAATTTAAAAACATTTCCTTACCAACTGCATGCTGACATTGTGGAGTGAAGGTAGAACAGTGCAGCAACATTCTCACTCTTTAGGGAGAGATGATAGGACAAAGCAGCCTTATTTACAGACCTAGAAAAATCATCTTTGCCTTTGAAGAATGACTAGTTCCAAATTCACCGAACAGTTTCATGCTAAAGAATCCTTAACCTTAAGTTCAGTTATTTTTCTTTGAATAAAATTTAGATTTTTCTTTTATCTCTTATCTCTAGTTTTAAATAACTAAAGACGATTCTCAAATTTCTCATGAACATGACACTGAGCTTATAGTATTATGAATGTTATATTTAATATTCATTTCAGGGCAACAGTGAGAGCATAGATAATTAAAATTTACACATAACCCTCTAGTATTTAAAATTTGTCCTTTGAACTCTCTCTCTCAGTTACTGAGATTTTAAGTATCTATTTGGGCTAAGAAGTAAACAAAAGGAAAAATATTGGAGTGAAAGGGCAATTGATAGGAAGTGGAAGTCAAACCCAGAAAAGTATTGATTGTATTGTGAATGTATTTGTCTGTCATTGAGAGACATGAACTGATAGTCTACTGTAAGGGTGATTATGTAGCCCTGGCCGGTTTGGCTCAGCAGTTGGAGCTTTGGCCCCTCAGACCAATGAGTCAAGGTTGTGATTCGTCCCCTACCCTGGTTGAGTCGTGGGGGAGGCAACCAGTCATTGTGGCTCTGTCACATCGCAGTTTCTCTGTGTGTGTCTCTCCCTCCTTTCCTCCCACTCTATCTGATAATAAGTGGAAAAATATCCTCGGGTGAGGAATAAAAAAAAGGATGATTATGTAGTAAGTGCTAATGGTAAATGAACTACATCATATCAAATTAACCAAGCCCAAGCCAAAGGTGGTTTCAAAATTTAAACATTGATCAGAACTCCTTAATATAAGGCAGATTTATTACTTATCTTTTTTTTTTTTTTTAAGGTTATTAGCCTTCCTTTTTGAAAAGGGAACTGTAGGTCAAATTTTTTTCCCTCCTTTTAGTTTTCAGATTTTGGGGGGAAATAATTAGTGGAAAATACTTCATGTTTTCTTAGACTCATTAAAATTCAAATTGTGAGCTCTATACAAGTAGCTTCAAAATAAAATTTCTGTATTAGTAACTTTCTGCTTTAAAAGTTATTATTAGAGATATATAAAATTACATGGATCTACCAATCTGATGATACGACATATAACTTGATAATGTGATATAATGTGGCCACTTACCCTTTTTTTCCCTGCAATCTTTTTTCTGTAAATCCTCACCCGAGGATATTTTTCCATTGATTTTTAGAGAGAGTGAGAGGCAAGGGTGGGGGGTATCAATGTGAGAGAGACACATCGACTGGCTGCCTCTGGCATGCACCCCAACCAGGCCAGAGAATGAACAGGCAACCCAGGTACCTGCCCTTGACTGGGAATTGAACCCTCCACCCTTCGGTGTGTACTAGCTGATGCTGTAGCCACTGAGCCACATCGGCCAGGGCTTTCCTGGGAATCTTGATGGATCATTATTTCATTCTCCTGTTAGTCTGTCACAGGATTTAGTACTATGTTGCAGGGGATCCTGCTGTATCCATTGTCTTGAGTCTGTCTTCTTAACATCTTTTTTTGTGTGTGAGATAGAATACACATACCGAAAACTTCACCCTGCCCTGAGTCTTGGGTGCAAAGATTAACAAACCCCTACAGGGATAATTGACCTTGGCCTCATATAACACACATTTTAAACTGATGGACTAAAGGCAAGCTTTAAAATATAGTGATTATATTTCATGTGAAGGAAATTCAACATATTAAAGTTAAATTTTACCCAAAAGCTTAATTAGAAGGTGACTATTTTACAAAATATTTCTTCCTTTGAGCATACTAATCTAGAATTCTTTGAAGTAGCCAGTTCAGTTTTTAATCTTTTAAAAGTAGAATTTGATTTGCATAAATTCACCTCTGTGAACTTCAGTGTGAAATTTTTTCATCATGTGAAACAAGGTTTTAATTTTTCTCAGCCAGATTCCTTTCTGTTCTATTATTTTGTTCTATTTTAAAAACTTTATCCAGGAAAGTGTTTGTATTTTAAAGTTAATACTGTTAAAAATCATTTACTTGGAGGTTGTGATCAGATTATATTGATTTAATTTATTGCTTCCGACTTTGAAATATCAGAACATTCTTAGAACTGGTCAGAAAGATAATGATTATCCATTTGATTATGCTGTTTTCAAAGTTTATTTGGGGACTGTATAAAAACCCTTTTAATGTACTTGTCCTTCAAAGGATGGTAAACCATTATACTGAAGAACAGGAATGCTCTCACAGGCTTTATTTACTTATCTTAATGGAAATTATTTGAAAAGTGTACAGCTGGTATTATTTGAGACTCAAATGATATAGTTTGTAATTTAAAAATTTGTAGTTGTAAATATGATGAACTGAGTCACAATTTCCTGGACTTAAAAAATACAGATAGCACTGGCAGATCTTCAAATTAAAATACTGTTAACACAAAGAGTAAAAGATTTAACGTAGAGCTTCTTTATATTGGTCCACTATATCAGAATGTAAACTCCATAAAAGAAGACATTTATTTATTGCTATGCTCCCAAAGAACAGTACCTGCACATAATACATGTTCAATATGTATTTGGTGAATGAATTAATACCTAGTGTGGAGATGTCTTTCTGATTTGGTGTTTTTGTATGAGGCCTGTTACCAAAATCTGTGGATTGGATTCATCTGTATTTGCAATTTATTGAATAAGAAGCATAAGTTTTTTGTTGTTTATATTGCTAATTTACTGGGAAAACAAAGCTGTTAAAGACAGTGTTTTCATTTATATGGCCCTTGTTTGGAAATAATTTTATAGAAATGTGAGTTCTTTCATTAAGAAATAAAATCTGCCCGGGCCAGTTTTGCTCAGTGGTTAGAGCAGACCAAAGAGTTGCGGGTTCGAGTCTGGTCAAGGGCACGTACCTCGGTTCGGGTTTGGGTTGTGCAGCCAGTAGATGTGTCTGTCATCCCTGTTTCTCTCTCTTTCTCTTCCTTTCCCTCCTTCCCTCTCTCTATCTGAAGTTAAATAGAAAAATATCCTCAGGTGAGGATTGGAAAAAAAAAAAAGAAAGAAAATCCAAAGTGAATAATGGTTGGCTTGAGGCAAATAAAAAATGTTTCTTGACCAGTTGCCTACAGCTGATGAGCTCCAGTAAGAGCGAAACCAGTTCTCACTTCACTGAAACAATTTAGAAGTGTGAATTGGTCCTGTAGTACTGTGTCAGAAACAAACAACCCTGGGGGAAGAAAGTGCTGAATTAGGAGGATTTTGTGACTGTGCTTAGTTTTAAATACTACAGTATTTTCCCCTAATGAGTCATAGTTGCTAAAAGTCAAATAATCTATGTTGTTTTTTTACCTCAAAAAAGCAAATGATGTTGTAATCTATAATTGTAATCACTATATCTATATGAGAGTTAATTTAATTTATACACTTATTAAAACAGTCTTGTAAATAAATGTCTAGTTTTACATTCTCCCCCTTTAATCTACTTCTAGATTATTCCTCAATAGCTTTGATGGCAACCCTCCTTCCACCCACTCCTGAAAAAATTGGACAGTAACCAAATTGGTCTACATGGTGTTGCCAACTGGAGGCCCACAAGACTAGGCTGTTTTTTCCCCTGGTTAATAATGGACATAATCAAGCTCATCGTGGTCCCTCTCCCCCCACCATTCTTGCATGGTTATTTAATCTTTGGTGATGGCTTTGTTACATATATACACATAGGTCTTCATTAAACCCTCTACTTTTCCTTTTGCCACCAGTAAGCATTTAAGCATCAGAAAACTAAGCTTGAAAGCTAAGTGGTTATCAGATGCCATTTTATATGAAGACTTTTCTCAAAGATCATGGGCTTATTACTGATCAACAGTATGGAAAGTACTTGTCTTTTGAGGTTAAACTAAGCATTCTGTAATTTACAGGAGGATAATAGTAAAACAGTCTTAGCTGAGGTAATTATAAAATCAGGGTGTGTGTGTGTGTGTGTGTGTGTGTGTGTTATGTAGGTGAATATCCAGCAGAATGAGACAAATTTTTGTGGTTCTGCGCTGTCTTGCACATTATGAGCCTCCTTACAACCTGGTTCCCATCCATTAAATGCTGTTCAGTTCCCCAGGTTATTGTGGAAACCCAGTGGGTCCCACTCTCATTGAGAACCATGAATAGCATTTGCAAGAATGAGTGTAAACGTAGTAGAGAATACATTTGTTAGATTTATTTACCTATTTTTTATTACTGTTGTTTGAGATTGAAGACGTTTGATTCAGTTCAGAGTGAGGTTCCCCCTCCTTGCAAGTACTGAGATCATGTAAAAGAAAGTCACAAGGAAGGCTGTGACTCTGCTTGATGAGTGTAAATGCAGTATGTTTTCATTTACATGAGATCATATTTGTACTTGTGATGAGGGAAAATTAGAGGAAGATGTGGCATTAGAATCAGTTCTTTAAATATAATTAGGCTCTGGAGAGAAGAAAGGAAAGGGCATTCTGAATGGGAGCAAAACCATGGAAAGGTTAGTGTGCACATTGTCAGAATTGTGAGTAGACTTGGTCAGGGACTAGTAGAGGATAGTGAAGTACTAGGATTTTAGGAGTGTGTTGAGAGATAAGATCAGAAAAGTAGTACAACTAGTTTACTGGAGGAATCACAACTCTGAGCTGTAAACATGACATGATTTTATTTTTTTCCTAATGGTCTCCAAGCATACTTGTAAAATGGCCCTTTTTCCCCTCACTTCCCTCTGAAGTGATGCAGTCCCTTATAATGTCTTGGTTTGATCTCATAATTTTTCTGCCACTTTTAATTACTAGAGAAAACTTATTCCAGAAATCAAGACAGGTTTCAATAATTTAAAAAACAAAAACACATTTTTCTCCCTGAAGAAAGGTTGAAGCTTTTAGTTCCCAGCAGCTTGGATTGAAGAAGAAGAGGTATATATAATCTGGCTTTAAAATACATTCCCTCTGCTTTCTCAAGCTACTCCTTTTGGAGTGGTGGGAAAGAGACCAGTCAGTGGGGGCAGAGTCCTCACTACCTAAACCTCTAGAGAGGAAAGAGCGATAGCCCTGCCCTGACCTCACTCTAATACATCTGGTTGCATTTGATGAACTCTGTCAAGGTGGTGTGTGTGGATATTTTTGGGGGCAATGTTGTAGCTTCCTGGCCCCTTCTGCCAGAGGACCTACTTCCTAGGGCCCCTCCTGTTCCCCTTTTGCAGAGCCAATGATATTACAAACTTCCACCCCTTCTCTGGATTGGGTGACACTTGCTGTAGTGCTGTCTCAAACCACTTGCCTGTTAATTAACTTTGCTTCTTCACTTGGAGTTGCAGGAAGCAAAACAGGAGGGAGGGATAGAGTGAGATTGAGAAATCAATTCAACTGTTCCAGGTATGGAGTGATCAGGCCTAGACCGGATTGCAGGTGGGAACTGTGACAGTAGGAAGGAGGGTATAAATGTAGGAGACATGAAATTGGTAAAAGTCTAAGAGGGCAAAAGAAATAAGGAGTCATGACTAAGAAAAATAATACTGTTGACAAAAAAGATTAGCTGAGGGTACTCAGTTATTGGAGAGATACTTATGATTTTAGATTTAGCTATTTTGAGTGTGAGGTTATGGTGGAACATGCAGTGGAAATGCCTATATTTCCACTGAAATATTTTAATTTCAGGTAGAGATTTTAATATATAGAGATAGAGTGAAAATGAAGGTGTAGATAATTTGTGATCTGTAACTCAAGAACACGGGACTGAAAATAATGTTGGTATCAACTCTGAGTTGTTGGTGCAAGTTATCGAAGTGGATGAATTGTGGGAGGGAAAATAAAGTTGAGGACTGGAACCCTGGAGAATATGAAAGCTGAATGAAAAGATAAGAACCAGTATTTGCTTAGCGCTTTTCTTTGACAAAGCATGACAGTCAAAATTCATAAAGTTCTCAAATGATAAACTTTCTTCTCACTTGCTCTGTCTCTTCTGGAGACTCACAATGCCTTTATAGACTTACTCTCTTAAATAGATTCTTTATCTGCTATCCATTACATTTAGTTCAGCTCTGAGTTCTACTGTATTTTTATTATTTATTTATTTTAATCCTCTCCTGAGGATATTTTTTCTATTTATCTTCAAATAGAGTGGGAGGGAGAGAAATGGAGAGAGAGAGAGAAACATCAGTGTGAGAGAGATGCATCGACTGGTTGCCTCCCACATGACCCCGACCAAGGCTGGGATGAACTGCAACCAAGGTACGTGCCCTTGGCTGGAATTGAACCCGAGACTCATTGGTCCGCGGGCTGACGCTGTACTGCTGAGTCAAACCGGCCAGGGCCTGAGTTCTACTTTAGTTGATTCAGCATGGACTAGTTATGATGTTTAAAACCACTCCTTTAGCTTTTACGCTGATTTCTAAATTAAAAGTTCAAATTCAGCAGCAACACATAAGTTACAGTTTAAAGTGAGTTACTTTGGGGAAGGTAACATAGGTGGATAGTGCCCCTGTTTGAGAATGATTTTACTTTGCCCTAGATTTTAGAATACAGCTTACTTGTGAGGTCTTAATTATTAACTTACTGCATTTATTTATATTGTTTAAACCAAGATTTAATACTAGTATGGGCTATGTCTTAGTTATAGCATATATGCAGCAACATAATGATAATTTCTATTTGATTGTTTGGAAGTATGCTATACAGCTAGGTAATTCATAGTATTAAGACCAATGTCAATATTAGTTGATATCCTAAAGGACAGTCTAAACTAAAAGACAGGTTATTTGACAAACAAGCTGATCTTTTCCTTTCTTAGAATTACTCTTCCTGTTTCCTGCATTCCTAGAATAATGTTTCTCAGATAGTAGTTATGTCACTTCTGTGTTGATTAATTCAACAAATATTTGAGAACCTACTGTATGCTAGAAGCTCTGTAGATTAATCAAGTATGTCCAAGTCGATCATGATATATTGCTCTTAACAAAATTCATTCCTGTATATCATTCTGCGCATTATACCTAGCCATCTTCTCTTACCCTTTTTCACTATCTGACCACTAACTCCATCAGAGACCAAAATGAACATGTATCTTTCTGTTATTCAAACATTTAATCTTTCTGTTTTGGTTTTTATAAGTTCACCTTCCATCTAGAATTATTTCTTTCCTAGTTGCTGTCAAAACTATGATCTGCCCACATTTTTACCCAACTTTATATGACTCTGGTAATTCGTCTAACGCGTATGTGCTTTGTTGATATCTGACAAAAGAAGTGGACAATTCTTTTTCATCAAGATTGCTGGAATGTTTTATATTTATCTGTCTCAGGATAATTTTGAAATTGAATTATTTTCAGGAAATAGCTAGGATAGTAACCCTCATAAATAGCATGCAAGTGGATTCTAACATTGTTGAGTTAGTTTTGTAAATATAGCTTTTATGAACTAGGCAGTGCATATAGCTTCCACTCAAGTTGCACTGAATATTGTTTATTTTCTTTTATTTTTTTTGAAAGTATGTTTATTAAAGCTGGGAACAGTGAAACAAGGAAGGGCTTAGGACAGAATAAGCAATAGGAGAGAGCCTAGGTGGGGCTGCTTTGGCTCACTCAGAAAAGTGACAGTGAAAGAAGTGAGCCATGCTCTGGCTGGTTTGGCTCAGCGGTTAGAGTGTTAGCCCTCAGACCAAAGAGTCGCGTGTTCAATTCCATCAAGGGTATGTACCTTGGTTGCGGTTTGGTCCCAGCCCTAGTCGGGCTGGGGTCGTGCGGGAGGCAACCAATTGATGTGTCTCTCTCACATCAATGTTTCTCTCTTTCTCTCCCCCTCCCACTCTGTCTGAAAATAAATGGAAAAACCCTTGGGTGAGGATTTAAAAAAAAAAGGAAGTGAGCCAAGGCGGGGCTGCTGTCACCTCACTGGAAAGTCAGAGAAAAGGGGCCTTGGGGACAGGTTCAGGGGGTTACCCATTGCTTTCCTGGTGGCAAGTCTCGTGGGGTTCCCTTAGAGTTTAGGAGATTCACACCTGTGGAGGAAGAAGAGTGGGAAGGAGAAGGCACAGGCATGTTTCCCGGAGGGGGAGCCGAATATTGTTTATTCTTGATGAACGTGTTTGGAACTTACCAGGGTACTTCCTGGATTCTGGCCTGGATGAAAAATGAATCCCTGCCAGGGATCCTTTGCACCATAATTTTTTCAGCTCAGCTCTAAGTGTTTGGGCTAGGTAACTGTGTTTTGTTATTGTTTAGTTTTCCTTCTTAGTAAAATTTTGTCATTGTCAATGTGTCTTGTTTTCTTTTTATTTTTTAAACTTATCTTTATTGTTGAATGTATTACAGATGTCCCTCTTTTTTTCCCCCTTGACCCCCTCCTCCCCAATCCTGCCCCCCTCCTTCTTTCCCCACACTATTGTCTGTGTCTGTTGGTTATGCGTATAAGTTCTTTGATTTCTTTCTTCCTGCCCCACCTCCCCCCTTCCCTTTGAGATTCATCAGTCTAAAACCAATTTGTACTTCCTAATCCCTTCATCTTTTTCACCCAACTCCCCTCCCATCTGGCAACCAACAAAAAGTTCTCTGTATCTGTGAGTCTGTTTCTGTTCTGCTTGCTCATTTTGTTTATAGATGCAATTGTTGATAGATATGTATTTATTGCCATTTTATTGTTCATGTTTTTTTCTTCAAGAAGATCCGTCAACGTTTTATATAATACTGGTTTGGTGGTGATGAACTCCTTTGGCTTTTTCTTGTCTGGGAAACTATTTGGCCATTGATTCTAAATGATAGCTTTGCAGGATAGAGTAATCTTGGTTGTAGGTCCTTGCTTTTCATCACTTTAAATATTTCTTGCCACTCCCTCCTGGCCTGCAAAGTTTCTTTTGAGAAATTGGCTGACAGTTTTATGGGAGCTCCATTGTAGGTAACTTAACTGCTTTTCTCTTGCTGCTTTTAAGATTCTCTCTTTGTCTTGAACCTTTTGCATTTTGATGATGATGTGTCTTGGTGTAGACCTCTTTGGATTCATCTTGTTTGGAACTCCCTGTGCTACCTGGACTTGTATGTCTTTTTTCTTCACCAAGTTAAGGAAGTTTTCTGTCATTATTTTTTCAAATATGTTTTCAATTTCGTGTCCTCTGTGGTCTCCTTCTGGCACTCCCATGATGTGAATGTTGGCACGCTTGAAGTTGTCCCACAGGCTCCTTATACTATACTCATTTTTTTTTGGATTCTTTTTTTTTTTTTTTTTTTTTTTTTTTTTTGCTGTTCTGATTGGTTTTGTTTTGGTTTCTTATATTCCAAATCAATGGTTTGCTTCTTGGCTCCACCTACTCTACTGTTGATTTCCTGTATATATTATTCTTTATTTCAGTTAGTGCATCCTTCATTTCTGACTGGTCCTTTATTATGCTCTTGAAGCCCTCACTAAGTTCCTTGAGCATCCTTACAAGCAGTCTTTTGAACTCTGCATCTGTTAGATTGCTTATCTCCATTTCATTTAGTTCTTTTCCTGGAGTTTTGTTCTGCTCTTTCATTTGGGACATGTTTCTTTGTCTCCTCATTTTGGCTGCCTCCCTGTGTTTGTTTCTATGTAGGTAGAGTTGTTATGTCTTGTGGGCTTCGTAGGGTGGCCTGTTGTAGTAGGTGTCCTGTAGGGTCCAGTGGCACAGCCTCCCTTATCATCCAGCTGGGCCCTCAAGGTGCACCTCTCATGTGGACTTTACACCCTTCTGTTGTAATTGAATCTTGATTGCTGTTGGCACGTCAGTGGGAGGGTTTTACTCAGGCTGATCAGCTGCAAGGACTGACTGTGCCCACTAACCACCGACCTCTGACTACCTTGAAGGCTCAGCTGTGCAGGAGCCCACCACACAGAGCAAGACTTGTTTCTGCAGTGCTCTGGTACCCACTGAGTCCATTCCTTGAGTGTGTCACTTGTGCAGGTGGTTGGGTTGTGGTGCTTCAATGTGTTCTGAAGCTGTCCACTGGGTGTGCTGGGTCTGGGGCAAGGTCAGCTACTGCCTGTGTTCTACCCAGGGCCACCAGGCATAAGCTACAAAGCGATCTGCTGATGGTTGCTTCTTGTGCTGGGCTTGGAGGTGCCCAGGCGAAGCCAAGCTGTGAACCAAGGTCTGCTGCTGGTAGTGCCAGGCCTGGGGCCACTTAGCAAGAGGTATGGGTTCACTGTGGCCAGATGCTGCTTGTTTGAGAGAATTTAGGAAAATCTGAAACAGGACCCAAAACAGGCCAATCCTATGGGAAAGCCACTGGAAACAGTTTGGGTGGGCCTGAAAGTTGGGTGGGGCAGGGCCTCCGGGAATCACCAGGTCAGGGCAAACAGTAGGAGCCAGGATGCTGGAGTCCCAGATTTGGCTGCCGTCTGCCGGCCCATGGGTGGAAGGGCTCACCAAAGGAACAAAGGCCTCCACCAGCACATCTGTCCAGGAGAAAGCTGCCTCTCCAGTCCTCCTCTGCCGATGCCAAACAACTCAGTTCTTCCCCGTATGTCTCTTGTGCCTTTCAAGCTGCCTCCTCTCCATGCTGGAGCTCAGAGGGAGCCGGTCCAAGTAAGTCTGTGCACGGGCCCTTTAAAGAGGAACTGCCTGGAGCACCAGCAGCCTCAGCCTCCCTCAGCCTCAGTTCCTGCTGGTTTTACAGCCAGAAGTGATGGGGACTTCTCTTCCTGGCACTGGAACCCTGAGCTGGGCACCTGGTGTGGGATGGGGATCCCTTGCTCCTCAGGGAGGACCTTCCCAGCTCAGGTTTCCCTCCTGATTTTTATCCGCCTCACGTGGGTGTGGGACCAGCTAGTCCATGCCTCCGCCCTCCTACCAGTCTCGGTGTGGCGGCTTCTTTAATTTCGTAGCTGTAGGACTTCCATTCAGCTCGATGACAGGCGGTTCTGAAAGATGTTTGTTCCGTAGTTTAGTTGTAATTTTGATGTGGTTGTGGGAGGAGGTGATACCGTGTTTACCTACGCTGCCGTCTTGACTGGAAGTTCAGTGTGTCTTGTTTTATTATCTTGGTTTTTAATTTCTCTTCTGATGTTTTCATTGCTGTCTTATTTCTCCAGTATTTTCTTACAGATTTTTGAAATACTCATTTTCCTCTAGTGGAGCTGAAGGAATTTTCAACAATTCTTTAGCACTAGTCCTCCAGTTACTAGTCTTATTCTATAGCCAGCATCTGATGGGGGTGATTGAGGAATGCCAAACTGCGTCTGAAGTGGAGTGGTGTGACTGGATTGAAGGGAGAACGAGAATGAGACTTTGTAGTACCCTGTTGGTTGTGGCACACTTGGGTTGGCTGTCCTTTTCTTTCTTTTTTTCCCTCAAGGAATGGCTCTTAAAAGAATTTTAATGGTGAAATTTGTGGCCTTAGTTATTCCACAAGTTGGGATATGAAATGTATATGGGGTTTGTTTTAAAAACTTTCTTTTTGAAATTTTGATGTTTTGACTCTCTTAGATGTAAAACGAAGATCAGGAACCGATCTGAAGAAATGCAGAGTGAATTGGTGCCAGTCAGCATGTCAGAGACAGAGCACATAGCCTCCATTTCCTCTGGTAAAAATATTGGGAAAACATCTGAACTAAAGGAAGACTCATGCACCTCGTTTTCTGGGGATGAAAGCAGCAGCTTAGAAAATGAGTCCAAACTTTTGTCATTAAACTTTGATAAAACTTCATGTCAGCCTAATGAACACGATAATCAAGTTGAAGCACAGGAAAATTGTACGCCAGATCATGGTGGAGGTGAGGATTCTTGTGCTAACACAGACGTATGCCCAGAAAATTCTGAACAAGTAGCTAATTTTCCTGGTGGAGATTTTACAAAGCAAGTTTCGAAAACAAATGAGACCGAACAGACAGTAAGTCAAATATTGGCTGAATTAAGATCATCTACATTTACAGAAGCAGCTAGTCAAAAGACATATTCAGAAAGTCCCTATGATACAGACTGCACCAAGAAACTTATTTCAAAAATAAAGAATGTTTCAGCCTCAGAGGATTTGTTAGAAGAAATAGAATCTGAGCTCTTATCTACGGATTTTGCAGAACACCGAGTACCAAATGGGATGAATAAGGGAGAACATGCATTAATTATGTTTGAAAAGTGTGTGCAAGATAAGTATTTGCAGCAGGAGCATACCATAAAGAAGTAAGTTTTTTATTCTTTCAGGGTTTTTTTTTCCCCACAGAGATTAAAGATGGCATTCTTTAAAAGAAAGATACCAAATTCCACAATAGAGCCACGCACATTGTAGTTGATTAACAGATATGTATTTACTGAATAATTAAGCAAATGTCAAGTTTGTGTAGTTACTTAATTTATGTCTTTTTTTTAGACTGAAGTATTTAATTTTTATTATTTTAGAAATAATAAGTATGCATCAGTGCTTTTATATGGGGTGGTCAAAAGTAGGCTTACAGTTATAGTACAAATAAACAATACAGTAATTAATAAATAATACAAGAGTAGACTTTTTGCATACTCACAACTGTAAACCTACTTTTGCCCACCCCTCTATATACTGTATCCCTGTCATACAGTAGCACATATAAACATATGTATGTATAAAATCAGTATTTTGAATATGACTCAAAATTTCTGTTTTATGTCTTAATATGTAAGTCTAAAGGAATATTTTATTAAAAGGTATAGTGTATGGCCCTGGCCGGTTTGGCTCAGCGGTTAGAGCATCGGCCTGCAGTCCGGAGAGACCCGGGTTCGGTTCCCGCTAAGGGCATGTACCTTGGTTGCAGTTTGTCCCCGGCCCTGGTTGGTTGTGCGGGTGGCAGCCACTCGATGTGTCCCTTTCACGTCGATGTTTCTCTCTCTCTCTCTTCCTCTCTCTCCCTCCCACTCTATCTGAACAAAAAAATGAAAAAATGTCCTCTAGTGAGGATAAAAAAAAAAAGGTATAGTGTATTAAAGATATGAAAATATTTATAAAAACAACTCAAATTTTTTAGTTTTAAAAGAATGTAGAGCATAATATTGTCAAAAGTAAGAGTAATTCAAAATGAAATGAGAAGTCATAAAATTCAAAAATTTTTTCTTAAAATCCTCATTGTAAATTTATTGTTTCAAAAAAATTAAAATTTAGAGAATAGAATACTTGGTTAATTATCATTCAGTAAATAAGAACATGGTTATTTTTAGACTTCTTGTATATGTGATTATTTTAACAAGTGTAATTTCACTTTATCTTTTTCTAATAGTATTATATCACCCTGTATTTTTATTTTAGATTTATATATGTAAGTGATGCATATGTTTAGGTATTCTTTTATAACCCTTAAGAAAGGAAAATAAAACATGCTCTCTTTCACTAAAATACAGGCTGACTCTCTTTTTTAAAAATGATATTTGAATGAGAGGTGTGTGTAGAGAAAGGGGAGAAGGGGGTTTACATACCAGAGGAGGATGACAGAAGAAAATATGGCATAATTCAAATATTGCTAGATATGTAATTGGCCTTTAATGATAGCTTGCTTTCAGTCTTGACTGTTTCAGATTATTTTGCTCAGTGGATCAGTCTTCCCCAAACCAATTTATCCTTCATTGGTTTATTCAGTGAACTTTAATCTCTTAGCATCCAGAGCCCCTCCTATTTTTTTTTTTTAATTGTGATAAAATACACAACATAAAATTTACCATCTTAACCGTTTTTAAGTATAAAATTGGGTAGTGTTAAGTATATTGTATTCACATTGTTGTGCAATCGATCTCCATAGCTTTTTCATCTTGCAAATCTGAAACTCTGTATCCATTAAACAACTCCGTATTTCCCCCTGCTCCCAGCCCTTAGTTGACCCTTGAACAACATGAGTTTGAACTATGTGGGTCTATTTTTATATCAGTTTAAAAAAAATATGTACAGTACTGTGAATGTATTTTCTCTTCCTATGATTTTCTTAGCATTTTCTTTTCTCTAGCTTTATTGTAAGAATACGGTATATAATACGTATGACATGCAAAATATCTGTTAATTGACTGCTTGTGTTATCAGTAGGCTTCCGGTCAACAGTAGGCTATTAGTAGTTAAATTTTTGGGGAGTCTAAAGTTATACATGGGTTTTCGACTGCCCCAGGGTCTGTGCCCCAACCCTCATATTTTTCAAGTCAACTGTATTTTGTTTCTAAGAGTTTTACTTCTCTGATGCTTCACATAAATGAAATCATACAGTAATTTGCCTTTTTGTGAACAGCTTATTTTATTTAGCACATGTCTTCAGGGTTTGTTCATGCTGTAGCATATGTCAGAATTTTCTTCCCTTTTAAGGCTAAATAATATTCCATTGTATGTCTTACCACATTTTATCCATTCATCCATCAATGGACATTTGGGTTGCTTCTACCTTTTGGCTATTGTGAATAATGATTCTGTGAATCTGAGTGTACTGATCTGTTTTGAGACTCCAAGGCCTTTTAAATACTACCCCAAAACTAATGGCTGCTGTTCCTACTCATATTCTTCCTGGAGTGCTGCCATTATGAATAAACTATATGACTTTGTACTTGAACCATCAGTGTTGCTGCCATTCTTGCTTTTTTAGGGTAACTTCCTCATTTTCCTAATATCTCTACCTATTCTTTTAGATCTTTTCTTTGAGATTATCCTAGATGCCTCTTCCCACTTTCCTTAGATCTGGACTATTAATTACTTTCATGGCTTGCTTGTAAATGATAAGATGTACATTTAATAATAAGAGCGGCAAACACTTAACGTACTATTAATTATTTGCCTGGTACTTTACATATATTAACTCATAGACTTCTCACAACAACCCTATTTGGTGTGAACTGTTATTTTACAGATGAGGCATCCGAAGCAAAAAAAAAAAAAAAAAAAAAAAAGAGAAAGATTAAGCATTTGTTCAGGGGCACATTGCTAGTAAATAGCAAAGTTAAAATCTGAGCCCAGTTAATCTGGTTTCAGAGGATTTTTAATGTGGTATGTGAAATGAATTAGTTACAAGTTACTACTTTACTATATTTCTAATGTTTCTAGATCAATTAATTCCTCTCTTTTACTCTATCCTGTCCGAACAGTGGCAGCATGGTAGACTGGGGTGAGCACAGTTACGGTCAGAGTCCCAGAGCTGGAAGATGCCCACCGCCACATGCGGGCTCTTTTTCGTTGGGCAACTCAGCCTCTTTGAGTCAAAGATTTTTCTTCTGTATGAGGGGGATGATACTTACCTGTTGAGATTGTTTTGTGTATATTAAGGCATTATAAAAATGTCAGATATTCTCATTTTAAATATAAATTAATCTTCAGTTACACACATCATGTTCTTAATTCCTAATTAAATGCTTTGTGACTCAGGTTAGCTCTGAAACTGCCTTTCAGTTCCTTTGGCTTAAGTTTTCATGAATGCTACATTTTTCTCTTTCCCAAATATTTGCATGACTTGCTTACTGTAGTCTTGTGGTCCTTAGGCCTACCCTGACTACCTTATCTAAAAATCACAGCTCAAGTTACTCTCTGTCCTCGTGCCTTCCTTGAGTTTTGTTACTAGGACTTAATCACTACCTGGGATTTTATTATATATCTATTTGTTGTTTATTTTAATATTCTCCCTTAGAACGTAAGCTCCATGTGGGCAGGGACGGTTTGCTGATGGACTTTTAACATGCAGAATAATATAGGTACACAGTAGGTACCCAGTAAGCCTTTGTTAAGTGAAGCAGAGTTCTTCATAGTAGAAGATGTAAAGACCTGGGCTATAGAATTATACCTGGGATCAAATCTCAGTTCAAGCACTTACTAGCTGTATGAACTAGAACAAGTTCTAGGCTTCAGTGTTTTTTTAAAATATATTTTTATTGACATTTTTAGAGAAGGAGAAGGAGAGAGAAACATTTATGTGAGAGCCATTGGTTGCCTCCTACATGCCCCCTAGTGGGGATAAAGGCCGTAGCCCCAGGCATGTGCCCTGACTCAGAATTGAACCAGCAACCCTTTGGTGCACGAGACAACGCCCAACCAACTGAGCCACACAGGCCAGGGCTTGTTCTGTTTTTCAAAATTCATGACAAAGATTATTATTTCATAGACTGTTGAATATTAAATGAAATAATACATTTAAAGCTAAACTTAAATAGTAATTGTGCAATACTTTTTAAGTAATAGCTGTCACTATTAATAATCCTAAAATATCAGCTGTTAACCATCTTAGGTATCTTACCTTATTGCAGGTAATTCTTAAGGTTTTATTTATACTTTTCTAGGGAACTCAGAATGAAACTTCTGCTTAAGCTTTTGTTATTTTACATTGACTACTTTTCTATAACTATTAAAAAATATTATTTTAAAAATCTAAAGCAAGATTTCTCAACCTTAGCACTATTGACATTTGGGGGTAGGTCATTCTTTGTTAGTGGTGGGGCTGTCCTGTACATTGTAAGATGTTTAGCAGCATCCCTGGCCTCCACTCGCAACAAGCCAGTAGCAATTGCCACTCCTGCTGTGGCAACCCAGAATGTCTCCAGACCAATGCCTGGAGTGGCAGAATTGCCCCTGGTTGAGAACTGCTCATCTGAAAGGGTTCAAGTGCTGAAGGGATGAAGTACGTAATTGAGATGCCCGAAGACATAAACTTAAAAGACCAGGGTGTTCTTTATCTGAGTATATTCACTTGATTTGAAATATACAAATTTCTAGGAAAATGTTAACAGCCCGACTGGCCAGAGACTGTTTTATTTCAAAGTGTAATGTGTCATTATGAAAGAGTTACTTAGGAATGTCAATTTATTAATAAGTATCTATACCCTAATTTGCAAACATTATCTTCCATATCTCCTTTTTAAATTGTTTTACTGCCCTTTTCATATTTAGGTTAATTAAAGAAAATAAGAAGCATCAGGAACTCATCCTAGACATATGTTCAGAAAAAGATACTTTAAGAGAAGAACTAAAAAAAAGAACAGAAACAGAAAAGCAGCATATGAACACAATCAAACAGGTAAAAAGACAAATAAATCTTTAAAAACTACATTTCAATTCATAAATAAGTTACATTCCTGGAAATTGGTGTATGAATAAAAGTTTTATATATTAAATTAGAGGGTTGCTTGGTATATAAAGCATTCTCTTTTATGAAATGGGAATCAATTTTTTTATATGATATATGTCACTGCATTCTCTTATATATGGTGGAAATCTGAGAAGAAAAGACTTTTTGATTTGGCAGTCAATAGACTTTTTACCAAATAAAGGAAGAAACATTATATACATTTTGGTGCCCAGGAGGACTCCCATCCAACTGAGCCACACTGGCCAGGGCTATTGAACTTCTTGATTATAGCCATCCTAATGGGTGTGAAGTGGTATCTTGTGGTTTTGATTTGCATTTCCTTAATGACCAATTAATTGTTCATTTATATATCTTAAGTAGATACTTCTGGGTAAATATCTACTTAAGTTCTCTGCCCATTTTTTTGTTTATTTTTTTTATTGTTGAGTTGTGATTGTTCTTTTTATATTCTGGATTATAAATCTTTATCAGTTATGTGATTTGCAACCATCTCCCATTCTGTGGGTGGTGTTTTCACTTTCTTGATAGTATACACCGAAGTACAAAAGTTTTAAATTATGATGTCCATTTATCTGCATTTTTCTTTTATTGCGTGTGCAGTTGCTGTCATATGCAAGCCTGCATTGCCAAATCAAAGATCATGAAGATGATCTTTTTTTCTCTTAAGAGATTTATTATTAATTATTTATTTAACCCTCACCTGAGGATATTTTTTTCCGTCTATCTTCAGATAGAGTGGGAGGGAGGGGGAGAGAGAGACATCGATGTGAGAGAAATACATCGACTGGTCGTCTCCCACACGACCCCAACCAGGGCCGGGGACACTGAGGTACATGCCCTTGACTGGAATTGAACCCTTGACTCCCTGGTCCTTGGCCGACACTCTTAACCACTGAGCCTAACTGGCCAGGGCTCTCTTTTAAGAGATTTTAATTTGGCTTTTATATTCAGGTTTTGATTCATTTTGAGTTACTTTTTGTATATGGCATGATGTAAGTGTCCAACTTCATTCTTTTGCGTGTGGCTATCCAGTTCTCCCAGAACCATTTGTTAAAAAGACTGTTCTTCCTCTACTGAATGGTCTTGGCATTCTTGTTGAAAATCAGTTGATAATTAGGTTTATTTCCAAACTCTAGATTCTGTTTCATTGATCTGTATGTCTGTCATTATACCAGTGCCACACCGTCTCGATTCCTCTTGTTTTGTAGTAAGTTTTGAAAGTGTGAAGTGAGTTCTTGAATTTTTTTTTTTTTTTCAAGATTGTTTGGCTATTACCAGTTCTTTGTATTTCCATATGAATTTTACTATCAGCTTCTCATTCTGCAGTGAAGCCAACTGGGTTTTTGTTAGAGATTGCATTGAATCTGTAAACTCATTTGGGGAGTGTTACCATCTTAAAAATATCAAATCTTTCAATTCATAAACATGGGATGTCTTTCCATTTATTTAGATCTGTAATTTCTTTCAACAGTGTTTTGTAGTTTTTAGACTGTACATTTTACACTTCTTTTGTTAAGTTTATTCCTAGGTAATTTATTATTTTTGATGCTATTGTAAATGAATTGTTTCTTTAATTTCATGTTCAGATAGTTAATAAGTACATAGATACAGTTTCTTTTTTTTATATTTTGTAACTTTGCTGAACTCATTTATTATTTTTAAATATTTTTGTGAATTTCTTAGGATTTTCTAAATATAAGATTATACCACCTGAAAATAGAAGGTTCTACTTCTTCCTTTCTAATTTGGGTGCTTTTTATTTTGTTTCCTGCCTGATTACCCTAAGAACAGGATAAGAGAGGGATATCCACTCTTGCCACTTCTCTTATCTTGTTCTTAGGGAGAAAGCATTCAGTCTTTCACCATTAAGCAGTGTTAGCTATGGGTTTTTTTGTGTTTTTTTCCCATTTTTTTGTTCAGATAGAGTGGGAGGGAGAGAGAGAGAGAGAGAGAGAAACATCAAGGGGGGACACATCGAGTGGCTGCCTCCCGCACAACCCAACCAGGGCTGGGGACAAACTACAACCGAGGTATGTGCCCTTAGCGGGAACCGAACCCAGGTCTCTCTGGACCACAGGCCGATGCTCTAACCGCTGAGCCAAACTGGGCAGGGCAGGTATGAGTTTTTTACAGATGCTCTTTATCAGGTTGAAGAAATTACTTTTTATTCCTAATTTGTTGAGTGTTTTTATTTAAAAATGTTGAATTTTATCAGATGCTTTTTCTGCATCTATTGAGATGATATGGTGCATAATTCTTTTTATATATTGTAGGATTGGTTTGTTAGTATTTTGTTGATAATTTTTCCATCTATATTTATGAGACATACTGGTCTTACAGCTTTCTTTTCTTGTGATGTGTTTGTCTGGTTTTGGTGTCCAGGTAGTATTGACCTCATAGAGCGAGTTGGAAAGTGCTCCTTCTTTTGGGAGGGAGAGTTTGTGAGGAATTGGTATCAATTCATTAAATGTTTGATAGAACTTACCTGTAGTCACTTGGGCCTGAATTTTTCTTTGTGTGTAGTTTTTTATTTTTTGATGACTAATTCAATCTCTTATTATACGTTTATTCAGATTTTCTATTTTTTCTTGAGCCACTCTTACTAGAAATTGTTTATTTCATCTATAAATTGTTTATAGTACTCATAATCCTTTTTAAAAAATATTTTTTCTTTATTTTTTATCCTCACCAGAGGACATTTTTTTTTTCATTTTTTGTTCAGATAGAGTGGAGGTAGAGAGAGGAAGAGAGAGAGAGAGAAACATTGATGTGAAAGGGACACATCGAGTGGCTGCCACCCGCACGACCAACCAGGGCCGGGGACAAACTGCAACCGAAGTACATGCCCTTAGCGGGAACCGAACCCGGGCCTCTCTGGACCGCAGGCCGATGCTCTAACCGCTGAGCCAAACCAGCCAGGGCTTCTTTATTTATTTTAGAGAGAGAGGAGGGGAGAGGGAGAGAGAGATGGAAACATCGATGAGAGAGAACATTGATTGGCTGCCTCCTGCATGCCCCCCACTGGGGATCAGGCCCGAAAACCTGGGCATGTGCCCTGACCAGGAATTGAACCGGTGATCTCTTGGTGCCTGGGTCAACGCTCAACCACTGAGCCAAACCATCCAGGCCATAATACTTTTTATTTCTGTAAGGTCAGTATGTCTCTCTTTCATTTAGATTCTAGTGATCAATCTAGCTAATGGTTTCTCAATCTTGTTGATCTTTTCGAAGAACCATTTTTTTGTTGTTGATTTTTCTCTATTTTTCTATTCTCTATTAATTTCCTCTCTAATCTTCATTATTTTCTTCCTTTTGTTGGGTTTAGGTTAGGTTTCCTCTTCTTTTTTCAGCGTCTTAAGATGGAAGTTTAGGTTATGATTTGAGATCTTTCTTGTTTTTTCATATAGGTGCTTATAGGTATGCATTTCTCTCAAAGCACTGCTTTAGGTGCATTTTGTAAGTTTTAGCATGTTTCTTCATTTTCATTCATTACTTAGTATTTTCTAATTTTTCTTGTGATTTTTCCCATTGGTTATTTAGGTGTTGTTTAATTTTTACATATTTGTGAATGTTTCAAATTCCTTCTCTGTTACTGAGTTCTAATTTCATTCCATTATGATTGGAGAAGATACTTTATATGACTTCAATATTTTAAACTTATTGGGATTTGTTTTATGACCTAGCATATGGTATATCCTGAATATTCCATGTGTACTCGATGAGAATGTATATTCTGCTGTTGCTGGGTGGAATGTTGTACAGATATGTTAGATCTAATTATTTCATAGTTTTATTCAACTCTCCTGTTTCCTTGTTAATCTTTTGTGTAGATTATTGAAAGTGAGGTATTGAATTCTTCAGCTATTGAATTGTCTATTTTGTTCTTCATTTCTGTCAGTTTTTACTTCAATGCTGTGTAACTAAATGCCTGTATATTTATAATCATCTTATATTTCTGCTGGATTGACCCTTTTACTATTATGAAATGTCCCTCTTTATCTCTAGTAAAAATTTTTATTTTAGTCTGTATTGTCTGATGTTAGTGTAGCCAGCTTTTCTTTCTTATAGTTGCTGTTTGCATGATATAGCTTTTTCCATTCCTTCACTTTCAGTCTATTTATGTCTTTGAATCTAAAGTATCTCTTGTAGACAGCACATTTCAGATCTTGTTTTTCATTCCAGTCTGACAGTCTCTGCCTTTTGATATGATTATTATTATTTAAAAAAAATTTTTTCTTTATTGATTTTTTTTTAGAGAGAGAGAAACATCGATGAGAGACAACATTGATTAGCTGCCTCCTTCACGCCCCCCACTGGGGATTTGGCCCACAACCTGGGCATGTGCCCTGAGCCGGAATTGAACCAGCGACTTCTGGTGCATGGGTCAACACTCAACCACTGAGCCACACCAGCTGGGCTTATATGATTATTTAATCCACTTTCATTTAATGTTATTATTATTATTCTTAGTATTGCATTTATCTTCAGATAGAGTGGGAGTGAGAGAGGGAGAGAGAGAGAGAGAGAGAGAGAGAGAGAGAGAGAGAGAGGGAGAGAGAGAGAGAGAGAGAAACATCGCTTGGTTGCCTGCTGCACAGATCGAACCGCAGCCCAGGTAGGTGACCTTGACCGGAATCGAACCCATGTCTCTGGTCCGCGGGCTGATGCTCTAACCGCTGATCCAAACTGGCCAGGGCCATAGCAGTTACTCTTTAGCTTACCATCCATCTTATCAGAATCTGCTTTAGATTTATACTAACTTAATTCTAATGAGATATAGAAACATTGCTAACATTTACTTTTTGAAGTATGTTCATTGCATTCTTTGTGTTTATTTACATTGTTTATGTTTATTTGAGGTATTGGTGGTCTGTTTGATACAGCTATAAAAATAATCTGGAAATAATTTTCTTTACAGTTAGAATCAAGAATAGAGGAACTTAATAAAGAAATTAAAGCTTCCAAAGATAAACTAATAGCTCAAGATACTGCAGCTAAAAATGCAGTTCAGCAGTTACACAAAGAGATGGCCCATCGGATGGAACAGGTATTTTTCAAGTCATTAACTTTCTGATGATTCTTTCTTGTTTATTAAAGTAAACTAATCCTGTTAGATGATTTTGGACATTAGTGGTATATAAAAATTAACTTTAAAAAATTTTTTAAAACAATACATAAATAATTTGTTACCTACACAAATTAATTTAATAAACTAAGGAAATGTGTGGAATAAAAAATGAAAGCCCTCCTTCATCTGCACTTCTCCCTTTCTCCTCCCAATCCCTGTACATCCCATTCCTTGTTCCATAGCTAATAATTGGTATTTTGATTAAGTATATTATTGCATATGCATGTATAGGTTACACATATTGATATGCTTTTTTCCCTACTTGATCAGAATCTTATTGTACATCTTGATCAGAATCTTATTGTACATCTTTTTTTGGTAATCATTTTTTCCCTTAATATACCTAATAATTTTAGTTGCTTATTGAATCCTATTGATTATCTTGTCCATGCTTTGTCTTCATGAAAGTCAGTGATAAACACCTTAAATTGACTGGCTTCTCTTCCTTTATCTGTGCCATAAATGAACTGACGTAATACTCCCAACAGTCCTGTGAAGTGGGTCCTGCCATTATTTAAGGTGGGACCTGGAAATGTGGACTTTTAGCACCCCAGGTTATTCTCTTGCAGCTGATCCACAGAAGACTCTGAGTAACAGGACATTCTGGTGCATGTCCCCTGCTGTAATAAAGAACCTCATCTATTTTATTTTACCTTATCTGTTGTAATTGTCTTATTTCTGCTTCTTATCTCTCAACGCCAATGACATTTCCATGAAGCCACTAGTTTTCCTATTAAAATACACATTTAATAAAAGGTTCTGATTTATAAGTCCTTTTTGGCTTCCCATTTCCTATAGGATAAAATCTCATATCATTAGCATGACGAGAATTCTTTTTCTTTTCAGGATCTATTCTCTGCCTCACTTGGTTTTATAACTACTTCCTCCCTACTCCAACCAACACACCAAATTAAATTCCTATAAAAGCTTTTAGGCATTTGCACATGATAATCACTGTAGCTTGAATTCCTTTCCTTGATGAACCCCTTGTATTTTATTGAATCATATTAACTGTCAATGTCTAGCTCAAGTATAGCACCTACTTTTCAAGTAGGGCATCTTTAACCCTTTATGCCAGCTCTTCCCAGGGATTGTTACATTTGTACATTCATTCACTAGAAATTATATTTTATTATAATATTTGTTTATATGTTGTTCTTACTAGGTAATGAGCTATTCCAGGATAGAAGCCACAACTTACTCTTGTATTCTCAAAAGCTAATCCATTAAGTGAGCATTAAGTTATTGTGTGAAATCAGAATTCTTTTAAAGTTGACATTACCATTATTTGACTTTTCTCAGTACAGTTGCAGTTATCTAAAAACCTAGCCAATTCTGTTAGCTAATTCCAGCATAGTTTTCTCAGTCCTGTCCACAAGCACATTGTCAAAGTCTCAGGGATCTCTGACATCCCTAATAATGTGTTCCTTAATTCCTCTTGAAATTTAGTAGGCTACTTCAATGGGGAAAATGCCAACTGGATGATTAAAAAAATACTTACATGTGTACGTATAGTATTTTGAGTGTTTATTAGATGTGATTATCTGCTGTACCAGAACTTCAGGAAATATTTTTTTTCAGACACTTTTCCTGAGAGCATAGGAGCTTTTCCTACATTATCCTGACATGATAGTCATAGTGTCTTCAGTTTAGTTACAGTATCAATTGGTGTTTACCACTAGATGCCCTTGGGAATCCTTAAAGCTTCAGGTTCCATCTTCTTAAGCACATAAAGTAAATATGTGCTTCATCATATTTGTAAACTATGAATTTACTTAAGTGAAGGGCTATCTGTAGAAGTTTTTACTGTATAAAATTTCAGAATATGGAGTATCAGCTTACATTAATAGGGAATTTGAAATGAGCATATAGATGTCACAATTCATTTGGGTATTTCTATTAAGTGTGAAATACTTTAGAAAACTATGTATATAGGAAATCAGAAGAGCATTAATTAGCATATTGTTACTTTTTTATGAGGGAGCTAAGATTATAGATTTTAGAAATTGTTAGCCATGCAGTAAGGGTCCCGGAAGAAAACAGAAACAGGTGATTTGAGGATCATTTAATAAAAGGACTTTTTACAAAGGTCTGGGCAAGATTTAGGTTGCCCAACAAGGGGAAAGGAGGGATCCTGGGGCTGCTGGAGGAGCCATTATTGCTCTTCGGGCCACAGGACCAGGAGAGGGCACAGGTAGTGCCGCCCAGAGACAGTGGCTGTATAGAGGGTACCTGACAGGAGCAGTGGCCTTTGACCAACCTGTGGTGACTCTGGAGGAGCCAGATCTCCCCTCTGCCCACCCTCCTGATCTTCTGCCTAGTGACTCCTGTCGGCTGAACCCAGCTGGGGGTATGAGGGCAGGGAAAACTTGTTGATGTGGTGTCCTGATGGTCCTCTCTCTGGAGCACAGGGTGGATAGGCAAGAGTGGGAAGTGGATCTGGAGGAGTAAACAGAAAGTAGCAACCATATCAGCCAAAGTAAAAGGAATAGGAAAGGGTAAAATAAATATTAGTGATATTAATTTGTTTATTGTATTGTTTATCTGTAATTTTGAATTTTCCCTTTTTTAAAATTTCATGACACAGGTCCTGGGAATGTTGTTCCAAAACCAAAAAATACATTGGTAATGCCAAAGAAAAATATTATTTATTTATTTATTTTTATTTGAAAAATATTTTTTATTAATGCTAGATACTTTTTTCCAAAGGCCAATAAGAAATGTGAAGAGGCTCGTCAGGAAAAAGAAGCAATGGTAATGAAGTATGTAAGAGGTGAGAAAGAATCTTTAGACCTTCGAAAGGAAAAAGAGATACTTGAGAGAAAACTTAGAGATGCAAATAAAGAATCTGAGAAAAACACTAACAAAATTAAGCTGCTGTCTCAGGAGAAAGCACGGTTGCACCAGCTGTATGAAACAAAGGTATAACTCCCGTTCTACCTTATTTGAAATGTATTGTTTGCTTTTTCTTAACCAAATAATCATAACTTACCATGGTTAAACCACTATTATAAACATTAAGTTTTTAGTTTACCTTCTAAGTATGTGAGTGTTTAGTAATTCCAGTATCTTGTTACCTGTCTGCAGGAAATGTTACTAGAAAAAGATGAGAAATTGACATATGTTATTTATTAGATAACTTTTCTTGATACATCTTTAAAAATTTTTTTTTATGAAATCTATATGTTGAAGAAATGAGTTGGTGCCTCAAAGGAAGATTTTATTTTGGCAAGATATATATATACACAGTAGTGTCAAAATGTGAATCGTTTAATAAGTGTAGTTTGACCAGAATCCCAATGAAACACTTATTCATTATAGAAGAGAATTTACATTTTTCTGGTATAAAAAATAAATTGCTCTTAAATGCTGTCCAAGGAGATTTAGTTACTGAGCTATTTGGAGCCCTTGCGTTAAGTAGCAACCTCATGGCGTGGTCTCCTTTCTAGTGGATTAGCACTTCTTGATGATGAATGTTATTTTTTATTAATTAACTTTTAGTTCAGGAATGTTGTCATTGTTCTCAGGAATTCTGGCAAAACCAATTTAATTCGTATTTTACCTTAAGGCCAGGTGGTTGAGAAAATAAAGGTATGCTTGTCCTTGCAACATATCTAGTTGGTTAAAATATATGTTTATTATGTCTGTTAACTGGATTTAGGATTTTGCTGCCATCTTATGATTTGCATTTTAAATCAGTTTTATGGCTTATAAGCCATAATAATATACCAGCTCCTGAATTATGGTGTTATTGTATTGATTATTTTGAGGAGGTATAAAAGATACACAAGTAATTGGTTGATTGTTAAATGAAAAATATGACCTAGTGATATTATTTTAGGAAGGTGAAACTACTAGACTCATCAGAGAAATAGACAAATTAAAGGAAGATATCAACTCTCACATCATTAAAGTAAAATGGGCACAAAACAAATTAAAAGTGGAAATGGATTCACACAAGGTGAGTACTATAGTGGAAAAATTGTTAGGATCAATTTTAAAAGTAAATGCAGTAATAGTTAATGAGGCATAAAGTTTAATTTAGTGACTCCTGTAGGATAGCTTGGGCCTGCATAGTTGGTGATTGCAAACCTTAGATTTATCCTTGAGTTCTCTCAGTCACCATATCTAGTCCCTTAGCAAATCTTGCTAACTTCTCTCGTCTTTACCCATCTATCACTTTCTCAGTGAAAGATTCCCTAGCTGCCCTCTGAATTTTCAACACCTGCCCTCAAACTTTCTCATGTCCTTATTTTTACTTCTTAGCACTTGTCACTATTTAATATAACACTTTTACTTATGTAGTTTATGTATTATTTATCTTCATCACTAGAGTATCAGCTTTGTGAGAGTGGAGATTTTGTCTGTTGTTGTTTGTTTTTAATACGACTATTTCCCCAGAGCATAGAGTAGTGTCCAGTACATGGTAGGTGGCTCATTAAATATTGAATGAGTGAATCAGCAAATGAAACATAGGTTAATACCTTAACCAAAACACATTTAATGTGATTACTTCCCCCCCCCAATTATTTATTTAATGAGTATTTATTTGGCATATAGGAATCTCTCAGTTGCTATTTTTGAGTGAATGAAGTGAGGACCTCCTATGTGTCAGACTCTGTTTTAGTTATTGGTGATATAAAAGTTGGTAAAAAACAAAACAGATAAAGTTCATCTCTGTCCTCTTGTTGAAGTAATATTCTAATATTCAAAAAATATTTGAAAAAGTTTCCAAATGTTTATATTTTAAAAGTGATACTGAATTTTAATACAAGTTAAATTATTATTAAAAGACCAGCAGCTGAAATTATATAACTAGGTACTTAATTGTATGATAGATTTATACAAAATCAAAATGACATATAAGAAGCAGTGTGTGAAGAATAGATGCAGTTTCGATGGTTCAGGAGATGAAGGGAAAGGCATTCCAAGTGGAGAAACAATAAGAAAAAAGGGAAGTGGAAATTTGATATTTGGGAAGACCACCCTAACTAGAACAGAAGGTTTATATATTAGGCACTCCTCTATTAATTCAACAAATATTACTTGGATCATTTAATAAGTGGCAAGTTCTGAGTGGTGTGCTGCCCAGAAGCTGGCTTCTCAATGGGGAAAACACATGAGCTACATATAGTCCAGTGTATCTGTCGTTATAACCTAGGGATGCCCTGGACTCTATCGATGGGAAGGCAGAATAACAGCATTTGACCCTTTCTGAAGGGAAGCTACTAGGAGGAGATGATTCTCATTTGAAATCAACATGATAACCAGAACCATGGGACTGGATGGGTACCCTGAAGGAGTTTGGAGAAAGAGCTCAGGGCAGGGATGTAGCTTGGAAAATTGCCACGGGAAGTAGAAAGCCAGTGAAGTGGAGAAGGCGCCAGTGAAGAGGGACAAAACAGTACGCTGTCTTGTATTGGAAATAGGAAGGTATTCAAGGAGCTGGGAGTGTCAGAACTGGAACAAAGTCACGAATAAGAAACGAG
The DNA here is from genome assembly GCA_030848825.1 of Tadarida brasiliensis. Taxonomy (NCBI): domain Eukaryota; kingdom Metazoa; phylum Chordata; class Mammalia; order Chiroptera; family Molossidae; genus Tadarida; species Tadarida brasiliensis. The sequence goes on from CM061271.1 coordinate 12,545,289, forward strand.
AAAAGTATTTGAATTTGACAAGAGTAGTCCCTAAAAACCTTCAGAATTTCTGTTTTAGGAGAGTAGTTAGGAATAGAAACCAAACTGCAGTATGAATCTATAAAAAAGCAGTTTTTGAATAGATACCATGGCCATAAACCAAAGAATTATCTTCTATGTGTGTGTGCAAAGAACTGTTTTAATATTTGCTGTTATTAGGTTAGTTGGTATATTCTAGTGATTTGCTGAAAACGTTATCAAATTTAACTTTATTTAATGGCTTTTAGTTATTCAGCCCCTCAGTGGCATGCTGAGACAAAAACATTTCCCCAGTCTGGTCATTGTTCCTACCATCCATCACATCGTTATGCCCAAGTTTGTCATTTGTCACTGTCTTTTTGTCAATGCAGGAGACCAAAGATAAACTTAAAGAGACAACAACAAAGTTAACCCAGGCCAAGGAAGAAGCAGATCAGATACGAAAAAATTGTCAGGATATGATAAAAACATACCAGGTATGCTTAACTTTTCAAATAGATTAATAACAAATTATGCCAATATCAGTATTCTTGTTTCATTACATATAGTATTTGTAATATTTGAAGTGTAGAATGTATTTGGTAAGGCAGTTAAATAACATACAGGTTGTATCCTATGTCAAAGTACTTGTAGCTCATATAGAGATCTCATTAGAGAAGTTTTTAACCAAATAAAAACACTAGGAAATGTAGAAGAATGAAGAGTACATGTTTGTCAATGTATAAGTTAAAAATAAAACCACTGTGTATTGTGTTATATATCTTAAGTATGCTATTCTTGTTCTTGCAGAACTGACATATTTAAAATCTTTCAATGCAGTCATCATTTTTAGATACATAGGCTGTGTATTTCTTAATTAGTACACCTAATTGCCAAGGCCTTCTTCATTTTTCAAAGTATAAAACTTTAAAAATTATCATACTTTTTCATTTTTTTCCCATTAGGAGTCGGAAGAAATTAAATCAAATGAGCTTGATGCCAAGCTTAGAGTCACAAAAGGAGAGCTTGAAAAACAAATGCAAGAAAAATCTGACCAGCTAGAGGTGAGTAGTTTTGTTCTTTGTATACCCTAGATTGTGTAATAAATACAGAAGGAGAGAAATAACGAGTACTTACTGTCATCTGCTTTTAAAGCCTTTGGGAGGAGCAGGATCTAGTTTAGTACATAATGACTTGTAGTTTCTTTTAAACTTTTTAAAAGATGCATCATGCCAAAATAAAGGAACTAGAAGATCTGAAGAGGACATTTAAGGAGGGCATGGATGAGCTACGAACACTGAGAACAAAGGTAATTAAATCTTGAGTCATGACTCAAGAGGAAGGGTGAACATTTTTAATTTTGGACTCCTTCTGATTTTTAAAATGTTGGCGAAAGGGTATTTATTTAGAAATTTTCCAAAATAAAAGAACTCATAGGAGTAGAATATCAATTCCCTAGCAAAAAAAATTGACTCTCTTATTGAAATGAAAATGTCTTCTACTTCAGCCCCTTTGAAGCGCTTGCTAAGCATTCCTGTTTATAACACATTTGCTATATCTATAACTTATCCTTGGGTCTCTGATCCAAAGACAGTCTTATCAGCAAGTTAATTGGAAAGATAGTTGGACTTCAGAACCATGAGTATGAGAAAATAAAATAATTTCTTTATATTTCTCCTGGGTATATTTAATAGTCTGGTATACGGTTTTGATTTCTAACAATCTATTAAATTCTTTCCAGTGTTTATTGTCTTTATTATAAAACTAATATCCCTTTTAATATGACTGAAACATTATCCTTGTGTATTGTTCATTTATTTAGAAATAGGCTTTTAAGTAACCACTTGAGTTTGCAATCACTTAATAATTTTCAAAGTGTTTTCCATGTACCCTCTATTTGTTCTCCATGCCAGTTCTTTGAGGTAGGTAGGAAAGGTATACCTCTTTTCAGGTGAAGAAATGGAGATTCAGCACAAATAAAGTGACATACTAAAGCTGCCATGACTAAATCACGGGAAATCTGAGACTGAAGCCCAGGACTATTAACTTCCCATTATGTTTTCTCCACATGAATTAACAATGCTTCAGAATTCAGCTTCGACTATTAATATATAACCACTATCTGAAATAATTAATAAGAAACAAGAAAATATTGTTTGTAGTTTAACTTGGTTATGATTTGTGATAGGTGAAATGTCTAGAAGATGAACGATTAAGAACAGAAGATGAATTATCGAAATATAAGGAAATTATTAATCGCCAAAAAGCTGAAATTCAGAACTTATTGGACAAAATGAAAATTGCAGATCAGATACAGGAGCAACATCAAAGGTATAAAATGAGCAACTTCTGTTCGTGCTAATCAATAGGCTTTTTAATTCTATCTCAAGTTTTTATTTTTAAATGCAATTATTGCATTAAACAAGAATAATTTTATAATTTTACTGGCTAAAAATTTTTAAATTTTGGTCATTTAAACTGTTTTGGATTATTTTTGAAGTTCCCATCATGGCTTCTAAAAATCAAAGTTTATATTCTCTAAACATTGGCAGTAGCAATTTATAAGACAGAATGGATTTTGGTTTCTGTATTCATTACTTAGCATTCAAATTCCGTTACTTATGCACAGTAATTACTTTTTTTTTTTTCCTGAAAGGTGGATTTACATCTATATCTGCATGTATGTAGCTTGAGGTCAGGATCTGAAATGATTTTTTGGCTTCTTATAAAACCCTTTAGCTAAACTCTGCTCATGACATTACCTGGCAGAGCATGAATTCAGGTTGAATCCAAATACTTTTCATACCCTACTGATATCCAGGCTGCTGAGTGTCGCTGAAGAAATCCTCCCCATCGTCCAGTGATGCTGCTGTACATGCATGGTTAGCAGCCTCAGCTGGGGATGTTAGTACACTTCTGATCTTACCATGTGTCCTTAGAGCCTTCTCCCCATCTCCTTAGCATGTCTTCTACACCTTACTGCTTTCTTCACTCTTCTCATCTTCCTTCTCACCTCACCATTTACTCTTTTTTTATTTATTTTAATCCTCACCGAGAATATTTTTCCATTGATTTTTAAAGAGAGTGGAAGAGAGGGCAAGAGAGAGAGAGAGAAACATCGATCATCGATGTGAGAGAGAGACACGGATTGGTTGCCTCCTGCACGACCTGGGCTGAGGATCGAACCTGAAACCCAGGTATGACTGGGAGTGGAACCCATGACCCTTTGGTCCATGGGCAGACACTCTGACTGCTAAGCCCAACTGGTCAGGGCTAAGCCCATTATCTATTTATCTATTTATTTTTTAAAGAGCAGTTTATTGATTTTTAGAGAGAGAGAAAGGTAGAGAAGAGAAACGTCAGTGTGGGAACTTAACATTGATCAGCACACCTCCTACCGGGGATCAAGCCAGAAACCCAGGCATGTGCCCCCATCAGGAATAGAGCCTGCAACCTCTTGGTGCATGGGTCGACGCCCAACCAGCTGGGGCCCACTATCTTTCATGACATGCCTCTGGCTTCATTTCGTCATGTGCTCTCCTGATGTTCCTCCCACTGGTGGCCACCCTTTTTCTCATTCTCCTTGACAGCCTTCTCATTCTGTCATAAAACTCTTTTGTCCTTATTTTATTATTACCCTGGGTGATCCTAACTATTTTATAGATGCTACAGGACTTTCACATCATTCCAGCCCTTTTTGCTGAGCTCTAGACACAAAAATATCAAAGACACCTCTAACTTTTAATATGTTCAAAACTGATTCATCTTTCCCACCCACAACTCTGGTTCTCTGATGTTCCTGAGATGAGAGATGAGTAGCATCCACATGGGACACCTTGGCTTTTTCTCCTTCCCTTCACATGTCTAACCAGTCACAAAGTATTATTAATGCTGCCTCTTTAGTGTCTTTCAGTCTGTTTACTTTTTATATTCCTGTTGCTGCTACCATTGTCCAAGGCATTATCAGCTCTCATCTGGAAAACCCAGTTTCTAAACTGTGTTTTGGTTTTTTTTCCTTCCCTTTTAATCCATTTCCTGCATTGCAGTTAGCATAATCTTATTAAAAAGGAAATGTTCTCAAAACCTTTCAGTGATTTCCCATTGCCTCAATGATTGCCTAGTGAGTTCAGATGCCTTAACATGGCTTGGAAGGTCATTAGTGACCTGTCCCTTGCTTCTCCCTCCATGCTGCCTCCTCTTTCATTCTTGTGCTCCAGCAATAGTTGGTTAACAAATGTTGATTGATTGTCTCCTATGTGCCAAGCCCTGTACTGAGTGCTAGGGATATAGTGCAGTCCTTATTTTCATCAGTGTTGAACATCTGTTTGTTAGGACCAACAAAAATTCATTCTCCTCTCCCCTTCCCAGCTTTAGCACATTGCTTCCTCTACCTGGAATGTATTTGGTTCTCCCACTCATCCCTGCTTTTCCTTTATGTCAAGAATTAGCAAACTATGGCCGACAAGCCAAATCCAGCCCACTGCCTCTCTTTGTATATTACATTTTGGAACACAGACACACTCACCCCTTTATGTATCGTCCATGGCTGCTTGCACACGACAGTGGTAGAGTCTCAAACTGTGGCAACAAAAGCCATATTCCCCAGAAGCCTAAATTGTGTACTGTCTGGGCCTTTTCCAGGAAAGGTTTGCTAACCTCTACTTTAAGTATTAGTTCAAGTGTCACTTACAATAGGTTGGGCGACTGCTTGGTGCTATCACCATCAAAAATGTTTATTACACTGACATAATTTACCTACCTGACGGGAAACTTGGAAAGCAGGGCCATGTCGGATGTGCTCCTGTATGGTCCCAGCTCTGAGTTCCTCGCATGTATTAGTCATTACGAATTAAAGTATCTTATAAAGCATTTCCTTCAATGAAAATTCCCAAACCATTCATTTAATGTCTTTTAATGGTTTAATATTTTTCTTAAATATAAACTTTGTTTTTTAGAGGTAAACAAGAAATTGAAAATTTGAAGGAAGAAGTGGCAAGTCTTAATTCTTTGATTAATGACCTACAAAAAGACATCGAAGGCAGTAGGAAAAGAGAATCTGAGCTACTACTGTTTACAGAAAAGCTCACTAGTAAGAATGCACAACTTCAGTCTGAATCCAATTCTTTACAGTCACAGTTTGATAAACTTTCCTGTAGTGAAAGTCAGTTACAAAGCCAATGTGAACAAATGAAACAGACAAATATGAATTTGGTGAGTATAATTGTACATTCAACATTTAAAGCAACATAGCAAGAAGCACAAATTAGATTTTCCCAGTAGCATAAACCCAGTGGTAGTTGATCTACACTGTTTTTTATTGGCACCGACTTTCTTGTAATTTCATTGCTATGAGAGATGTCAGTTTTTCCTTTCAACTTATGTAATTTATAAAAAAGTCTTCCCTAAAATGGTTAGGAAGAAGTATTTCACTTTTGAAAACAAGAAAATCAGGGTTTTTGTCATTCCAAACTAGAATTACTATACATTTTTTAAAAGTACTTCACATTATTATATTTTTTTGTAGTTCAAAAATGGTTTAATATTTCCAAGTTAGGAGAGTACCTTCAAGTTACTTATAAAAATAATTTGAGACTTTAGTTCAAACATAGAGACCTATATCACAGGTTGTTCTGCATGTATAGAACGGCAAACGTTAATACATTAATATGTGTCCCCTGCGTTACTCTATGAAGAATCTGAGGAGCTCACTAAACAAAACCTGGTAAAGAGTGATGATAGAACAATCTACTCTCAGGGACCTTGTATTTTTGATGTTTTAATGGAAACATGCAAGTCACCTATTAAAATTGGTGTTTTTTGTCTTGTCTTAATTTAATATTTAGGAAAGTAGATTGTTGAAAGAGGAGGAACTGCGAAAAGAGGAAGTCCAGACTCTGCAAGGCGAACTCACTTGTAAACAAACAGAAGTTAAAGCATTGAGTACCCAGGTGGAAGAATTAAAAGATGAGTTAGTAACTCAGAGACGTAAGCATGCCTCTAGTGTCAAGGATCTTACCAAACAACTCCAGCAAGGTATGAAATTCTTCCACACTCAGACCTTGAATGTTTTTTGTTTCTTTTATTCATTAGGATTTGTAGAAAAAATTATTTCTCACATCAGGTTCTACCACATTGATTAGAGCCTTACACAGTCGGCCCTCCTTTATTGCGGTTAATCAGTTCCAGACTCTACTGCGATAAATGAATTTCCGCGAAGTAGGATTCTTTATTTATACAGTTGTTCCTCACGCGAGTGGCGAGGGACGACTGTATTCTTTTTAATGTATTAATAATATTCATAAACCAAATTGCTACACTTCTTGCGGTTGCATGAGTAGACTGTAGCATCTTCTATGAAGGACATTTATTCATGGAACTATAAAGTGTAAGAGTTGGAAAACTACCTTAAGGCAGTAGTGTCAATTGTTTTGATCACATACTCCTATTAGTAACAATTATTTAAACATTTGTTCTCCAGTTTATATATATTTATAAATTTGAAACATGTATTATTCTATTTGATGTATATTAGAAAACAAGAAAAATAGCCATTTAAAAGGTCAGATTAAATGTAAGTATTACTAGACGTTCTAATATTTTCTCCCTGCACACGTGGATGAATTTTTCTGTGCATGCACCTTTGGCACCTGCACCCACCTGGTAGACCTCTAACTTAGAGATCAGTGAGACCTAACCTTTCATTGTATAGGAAACTGAGACCCAGAAAGGTTATAGATAAACCAAACACAGTGATTCATAGCCAGAACTGGAACCCAGATTTCTTTCATTTAAAAATTCATACAGTTATTGGGAGTCTGTGCTATGGGCTTGGATACAAAGATGAGTAAGATAATGTATTCTGACTTCTCAGTCTCTACTATTTCCCTCTACTTTATTTGTGTCAAAATAGGATGAAATATAGTAATAAAAGAGATTTAGCATATACTTAATATAAATATATTAAAATATTTGCCATGAGAATTCAGTTTGTTTTTATAGATATAATTAAAGGGAAATTTGGGGAACATTTTCTGGTATTCTTCTACATCTATCAAGACTCCAAAAGTTATGCTCAGTCTACCTAAGTAATGACAGCCAGTATGCGTTGTTATCATAATGTTGTTTCTGTATATGTTGTATTTGACCTGTGCATTTCTAGATGTCATTTTGTATGAATGACACCTAAGCTCTCCTGTCCAAAGTATGTATTCAAGAAATTTCTCTTGCTGTTTTTGCCATTTTGGCCTAAGTGATCTTAGCAATTAAAATCAGAGGTTGTGGTGGCAAATGGTCATAATTGTCACAAGTAATCCATTTCCTTTTTCTCTAGCACGAAGAAAGTTAGATCAGATCGAGAATGGAAGCTATGATAAAGAAGTCAGCAGCATGGGAAGTCGTTCTAGTTCATCAGGTAGAAAAACAAATGGTTTAAGTTATTTAATGCTTGATTATAAAAAGAAATGGCATATTTTGGTTTTAAAAGGTATTGAAATATTTTTCATTTTGAATTTTAAAAAGTGGTAGTTATACATACCGTAAAAAGTATTTTCATTAAATGTTTAAATTCTAACCATCATCCAGCGTTTCAAGTTTGTCATGTGGTTCTTTTTTTCGTTTTTTCCCATTCTGGACTACAAAGCTCTTCTGAGTTAAAGTATAGTTGACGTACAATATTATGTTAGTTTCAGATGTGACGCGGTTCTCTATCATCTATTCCCCTACCTCCTTTTTTCTTACCTGCTTCTTCTCTATTCTGCATAACAACTTCCTTTTCCATTTTTAAGTTCAGATTTGTACCCAATTCTTTACTTTTATGTTACTTTTAATACCTGAGAACTAATGAAATGACCATCATTATATATCAGATTTTTAAATCTATATACACATATATATATATTTTAAATATTAACTTTTCTCATGGTAAATATGCCTATAGTCTAAAGCAGAAATGAATAGGCTATAAAATTATGATTGATAACATTGTAAAATGGTACTTAGCAAAATATCAGTGTATTTATCAACTTTGTAATGCCAGGAACCATGTTCAGTGCTTTAAACATATCATTTACCCTGCAGAAGTCATGTGAGGTGTTACAGTTCCCACTTTAAAGAGTGTTTCCATGATTCACCCAAAGTCCACAGCGAATGAGCTCTCAGATTCTCGAGTCCTTGCATGCCACTAGACTACACCGCTCCCAGGAGTTACACATTAAGGGAGAAGACGTCATCAACTGTTACAATAGTGGGAAAATTGTGCAGTAGAAGAAACATGGGTTTGAAATTACACATAGGTATTTAGTTCCCAGCTCTGCCATTTATTAGTGTATGATGTTGGATAAGTTTCATTACTTGTCTAAAATCTACAGAATGGGGTAAAAAAAACCTTATTTTTGTAGGGTAAAATGATAAAAAAATTCCGTTCAGCTGATGTTGATAAAAACAATAGCTAACATTCACTTAGAGCTTACTATATGCATTGTTGTAAGCACTTCACGTGTATTAACCCATTTAAATGAGGATAATCATCCTGTGAGGTAAATAATGTTCTCATTTTAAGATGAAGTGACCAAGGCACAGAAAGTTAAATACCTTGTCCAAAGTCTCAGCTAGGAAGAGGAGTTTGAACCTTGGGAGACCTGGCTCCTGAGCTTAACCCTCTTGGCTGTATTCTACTCTCCATGTGTCTGTCTGTGTCTCTTTTTCTCAGTTTAATTTTGGTCTTATTTCAGACTTGTTATTTCTGTCATTTTCTTCCATTTCGTGTTTCTCTGTTGACTTATCCTCTTTCTATTCCTGAAAGACATAGTAGGTCTTTTTGTACTTCAGTCATCAGTATATTCAAAAATAAGAACTCAGGCCCAGTATGACTTGTGTTGGGTTCTGTGCCCAATTAGAGCAGATACTTGAAAATCATACTACAAGAAATAATATGAGATTAGAGATGACTCTAGACCAGGTACAATAGCTAAACTTTTTTTTCTTTAGGGTCCATCAATGCTCGAAGTAGTGCAGAAGATCGATCTCCAGAAAATACCGGGTCGTCAGTAGCTGTGGATAACTTTCCAGAAGTAGACAAGGCCATGTTGATTGAGAGAATAGTAAGGCTGCAAAAAGCACATGCCCGGAAACATGAAAAGATAGAGTTTATGGAGGATCACATCAAGCAATTGGTGGAAGAAATTAGAAAAAAAACAAAGTATGTATTATTATGGTAACATAATCTGTACAATATACTTATTCAGATGGTAAAGTTACTATTTGCATATTAATCATACCAAGATCCTATCTTTCAAAAAATGGTTCTTAGTTATAGTCATTCAGTTCCCAATCTTTTGTTAATCACTTACTGTGTCCTAGTTTTAGTAATACGGAGATGAAAGAAAACACATCATTCCTTTAAGGGGATCATAGATTTCAGTAGACATTAATTATTATTATTATTATTATTATTATTTTCTTTATTGGTTTTAGAAAGAGAGAGGGAGAGAGAAATAGAAACATCGATGAGAGAGAACATCGATTGGCCACCTCCTGCATGCCCCCCACTGGGGATCCAGCCCACCACCTGGGCATGTGCCCTGACCTAGAATCGAACCAGCAACTTCTTGGTGCATGGGGTTGACACTCAACCACTGAGCCACACTGGCCAGGCTAAAACCTTTTATAGTGCAGTCTTTACCCATGACCTTTTCATTTTATTTTGAAATAATTGTAGACTTAGGGAAAAGTTTGCCCATAATTTTTAAAATAAAGAGAGTAAAATACAGTTCCAAGTTTAATAACAGGAAAATTGAAAATATTAACTGAAATGGGAGGAAAAACTTTATTTTTATTAAATGAATAAGGAAAGAAAGATATATAAATGTTTATATATCTTTAGGAAACCATCTGCATAAGGAAAATTCCTTTATTTTCTAATATAGTTCTGTTACTAACCTAATAGGTATTTATGCTATTCCTCTTCATGCTTGTGATTCATTGACTCTTGAAATTCCAGTGTTTTTAATTCTGCAGGTACATAACTGAGAGGGTTGTTTTATTTTGCAGAATAATTCAGAGTTACATTTTACGGGAAGAGTCAGGCACCCTTTCTTCAGAGGCATCTGATTTTAACAAAGTCCACTTAAGTAGACGGGGTGGCATCATGGCCTCTCTATACACGTCACATCCAGCTGATAGTGGATTAACACTGGAACTCTCTTTGGAGATCAACCGAAAATTACAGGCTGTTCTGGAGGATACGTTACTAAAAAATATTACTTTGAAGGTATTTGTATTTCTCGTTCACTTACTCACCCACCAGTAAGCATGGCAAAATGGTGCCTCTTTGATCCAGCACATAGGTGGACTCTTTCTGTAACACAAGGTAGCCATTTTATCCAGAGATAAAATTTTTGTGTTTTCTCTTTCTAAAAGTACAATTTTTAAAAATAACAAAGAAAGAAATAGTAAAAAGATCAGTTTAGCTATTTTTAAAATTTTCTTTATTTTTCAGTTACAGTTTACATTCAGTATTATTTTGTGTTAATTTCAGCCATACAGTATAGTGGTTAGACAATCATATGCTTTACAAAGTGTTCCCCCCTGATATTTCCAGCACCCACCTGGCACCATACAGAGTTATTACAGTATTATTGACTATATTCCCTGTGCTGAACTTGACACCCCCATGACTATTTTGTAACTACCAATTTGTACTTCTTAATTTCTTCCCCTTTTTCACCCGGCCCCCAAATTCCCCACCCCTCTGGCAACCATCAGTCTGTTTTCTGAATCTGAGTTAGTTTCATTTTTGTTTGTTCGTTTATTTTGTTCTTTAGATTTCATTTAGCATAATACCCTCTAGGTCCATCCATGCTGTTGCAAATGGTAAAGATTTCATTCTTTTTTATGGCCAAATAATATCCCATTGTATTTATGTACCACAGCGTTTTTATCCACTCTTCTATTGTTGGGCCCATGTATCTATTGGCTAGACACTAATATGAGTTGTTTACCTTGCCTTTGACATGTACTCTAATTAGTTAAAATTGACTACTGAGGTTTTTTTTAAGATTTACTTTCTAATGTATTTTCTAGCTTCATTTTATTTTGTGCAGCTATTATCTGGCTGAACTGTTCTATTTGTGCTGTTTGGGCCTTGATAGTTAGATACGGATTTTAAAAATAATTTTTAAAATTTAGTAATAATTTTTTACAATAAAATTTGCTGTAGCTTCAGTAAAAATATTAAGTATAACTCTGAAATATATAGGACTACTTTACTGAAAATAGCTGTATGCCTGGTTTATTTCACTTAGCATTTAACTAATCATCACTCTTCAAAACAGGCAAAAGTAGTTCAAGCAGAACCTTTTTTATTTATTACACTTAGTAGTTCTGTTCTCTTTTTCCTCTTTTTTTCAAATGGTTAAAGGAAAATCTACAAACACTTGGAACAGAAATAGAACGACTTATTAAACACCAGCATGAACTAGAACAGAGGACGAAGAAAACCTAACACAAAACTGCTGCTCAGTAAAGAGACAAAAACCACACAAGGAGCAGGTGGTCACTGCCCAGTACTGTTGGAAACCTTCCCTTGCCGTGTGTGTCAACCAGTAAAAAATTTGATTTGTTTCATCTGAATAGAAAGGTATCCTTTTACAATAGGAATGCACTGCAATGTATACTGTAAGAGTGTAGACTTGATGAGTTTGTTTTTATATGGTTACAGCCCATCATTGACACAAAACAACCTAATTTAATTTGCTAATAGTCATATGAAGTGCATTACATGGGTTTTTGAAAACGCCTTCTCCATATTTCTTCCCTTTAAAACACATACTGTCCGTCCAAAATGATTCAGCTGGTTTAAAATTATGCATGAAAGGACCAGTAATATGCTGTTTCTCCATCTTAAAGAAAAATAAAAAATAAAAAAAATTTTTTGACATTCCAATATAACATTTGGTGGTGTTTTGGGATGGTGCCAGTGATTCTTAAATCTTTTAATTTTAATGGAAGCTAATAGGAACGCTAGCTTATGGTAACTAGCAGTGATCGGGCACTGTATATACGTCTGTACCTTATCTGGGCTAGATACATTGTTTTCAGATTCAAATTGTTTCAGTTCATAGTTGAGTTTTTTAAATCTTCAGTTACATAAAATATGATTTAAAATAACATGTTCATTTAGAAAATTCCTGTGGACTTCAGTTATAATATGAAATGGATTAGTTAGTATAGCAGAGAGATGAATTAGTGAATTCTTTGAAACTGAAATACTTTAGTTTTACTAATATCAAATGTAAAGGTAAATGTTTAAAATATTTATGAAGAACCTGTTCCCAAGGGAATGCACCCATTCTGTACTAGTTGAACACCCATTCTTCACTATTGACATAATTACACATTATAGTGGAGTGACCCTACAGTCCCCAAATATGAGGTGTTTCAGTATATTTATTTAAAACACAAAATAATTACATCTCTGTAACCAAAGGAATTTTAGAGTCAAGTTTATGTATCCTATTGGATTTTTACAATATTTATTTAAGATATGGCAACTTAAATGTTGCCAGTCATAGTATCAGTATTTCTGTCATTGAATTTTTTCTCGCTTCTTATAATTTCTCACCTGTTATCATTTCTGTGTGTGGTTTTTCACATTTCATTATATTTTTGTCTTGTAGCAAGCCTCACTTTTGTTTTTTCTCCCCTTAAGTAAGCTTTGGGATGGTGAATTAAAAGCCTTCAAAGAATTAGATGGCTCTCAAAGTTGGGCTCCTGGTGGCAATATCCCTTTAATGTGTTTTAACATTTTTTAATCATCATTTAAAAAGATAATTTCCTAAGAATTAGATGATTCATTATATTATTTTTTTCTCTATATTGAGTTGTATATTGTCATCCAGAAACAAAATCTTTTTACTTCAAAATGGAAATACAAGTTTCAAAATGTTTTATTTTTTAAATAGCTGTAAAAGTATTAGTCTTACCATAATGTCCTGTTCTTTTTACCAATAGTAATTTATCAGAATAAAGAAAATAAGAGGGTAAGTGCAATCAAATCTGAATTATTTTCTCATTTGCTTCTAGATACTCCCAAAGACTACTTAGAGTAGCCAACGTAACTAAATTTTTACAGCTTCTCATGTGATATAGATTCAAACACTATAATGTTTTGTTGGTTTTTTTCTCCTAAGATGCAAAATGTATTAATGGAGACCAAATAGTGATCAGATCTAGTGTCCTATGTCTATACACTTTTTTAAAAGGTATATACATTTATTACATACAAAATTGGAACATTCCAGTATTGACATTAGTGTCAGCATTCATTTGGAAAAGTTTAATTTTGAAACAATTATAGAAGAAAGCTATTGTAAACCATATTTTGACCTATTGTTACCCCCTCCCCCCACAAAGAAATATAAGAAACTATGGAAAACTTTTGAGGAAAATACATTATTTTCCTTTTGTTCTTTAGTTTCTACTGTATCCTTTTTGTATGGATCAGGACTGAGCAAAATGTATAAAGATGTGCATATATCAGATCGCCGTCTCCACACTGATTCACAGACAGCTCCTGGTTAAGGAGTGAGAGGGCCTTCTACCCTTACTGTGTTGAATATATGGAGAGAAGAATGGGGTATCCAGACAAGGAAAATGGTCTGGATAAATCTCAGATCTGGGGGAAAATTTTTTTATGTGTTCCAAATGAATTGTACACATCAAAGGCTGTTTTGGTTAGTTAGTGCTAGTTTGGTTTCTTTAAGCAGGAAATGATCGTGTGTATGTGTGTGTATTTGTGTACACTTCACCAGGTTTCAATTTTAAAGTGAATACTTACTGTGACTCCCTTTTCCCATGCCCCTTCAAACTTTAGCCTGTTAAGTTTTAAGGATTGAAAGTAGTGGGTTTGAGCAGCATAATGAGTTTGAGTTTTGGTGTTTTCTTTTTAAATTTCTTCATCATGATTTTAAGTGATTTATCTTGAAATTAAATTTTATCAGGTTACCAACATCTTATTTATTCATTTAATAAACACATTTTTTGAAAACCTACTATTGCCAGGCACCACACCAGGTACTGTGATAATATTAGTGAACAGGCCAGACAGAGCAGTTCCTGCCCTGTAGCTTATGGTCTAGTGAAAATATCCAGAGGAAGTAGGGGCAGCCCTCTGAGCCTCCTCAGCTCACAGCCAGCCCTGTGGGAAGAGGGTGAGTCCACCTGTATAAGTAGGCAACCTGGAAACCTCACTCTGGCATGCATCTCTGGGAAATGAATCCTGACTGAGGTGCGCTGAGATCAGATTGTTGTTTTCTTGGTAGTTAACACACATTTCCATACTTCTCTCACAGTTTGATGTTTAATTATTCCTTAAGAAAAAGGAAAAAAAATCCAAAGACCATAAAGTGGCATTCACTTTTTGCCATTTTAGTAAATTATTAATGCCTACTTGATGCTTGTAAAGATGATCTATGATCTAATCATGCTGTCATGTGTTTCCAAACTGTTTTGCTGTATATTATTTTCTAAAGATTTTTACATATAAATTTAGACCAATATTTACCAGTAAAAGAAAACAAATTTAATATTGTAAATGTTATATATGTTGCCCTGGTGAAAATATTTTTATCAATCATGTTGTTTTTCAATGTGGTTAATTTGCCTTATGAATGTTAACTCCAGTAGCTTATTTTTCAATACTTTTTTATTTTAAAACAAAACAATTCTGTTTTGACACTAAGATTGTTCATTTTTAATACCAGTTGGTGGCACTAGAAACCTAAAAATTTTTTCAAGGCTGAACAAAAGAAAATAATTGGCAAAATCTCCAAACATCAAGAATTTTCAGGAAAATAAATGAAAAATATAATTGTATATTAAAGTTATATTTTTCCTCCTGGACTGGAATCCTTTTTTAAAATGCAATATGGCTGTCCATTTAGACTACGATGATGAAACTTGTTTATCTTCCGAAGTTCATACATATATATAGGTATATATATGCGTGCATTGTACAGATAATCTCTAATTTGATTACACTGTTCATTTTGTAAATATATTTCTGTATAAAATTAAGCTTTTCAAGAGAATTCTATGTATATATTGTACTTATTAAATAGATAATACCTGTTTACCAAGTTGTACTGTAATGTCATCTTTGATTATTTATTGACCTACACCACTTACTTAACAGATTGATTCTCCAGACTGTTGGCAAGGCTGATTCAAATTGCTTGAATTTCTTTTTTAAGCCAGACTAAAATTTTTTGTTTCCCATGTTTGTATTTTAGTCTATCAATTATTAGAAGTCAGTGAACAATAGTAAGCAGATTAAATTGAATGCTAGATTATATTTAAAATTTTTGTTTAAATTACTGATGGCAATATTTGGCCTTTTACAAAAGGCAAGTTTTCACATGCTTTTGTGAAAATTTCTCATTGAACTCGGTGAGCCAAGAATACAGGGTTGGGCAAAAGTAGGTTCACAGTTGTGAGTACACAAAACAGTTTATTCTTGTATTATTATTTATAAATTCTTGTATTTTTCCATAGAAACAACTGTAAACCTACTTTTGTCCCACCCTGTATATTCAGATTTTCCACAAAGCTATGGAACTTACTTGTCCTAATTACCTGGCTTTAGTAATAAAGATCCAATATGTTCAATAAAAAGATGATTTGAAATGGCATTAATTTCATGAAGTTAATGTGTGTGATGGATATTCCAAATCACAATGTGTTGTTTTCCTGTTCTCTGACAGTTCTGGTATACTCAAATTATGCCATATACCTTAATGAGTTCCCTATTGGAAACATTCCCCTGAAGTCAGGAGCCTTGGGTTAAAGGTAAAATTAATAGAACAGAGGAAGCTTTCCTGTCATCCTTAATAGTCTACTTTTGGTAGGCTGTGGATTTGTATGCCAGAGAAAGAAGTATATATGGGAAGTGGGTGAGTTTGGGAAGGGCATTAATGGCTTTTGGTTCCTAATTGGGCAGTGTGGTCTGCAGTCAAAAGATTGGAAAGACCATTCCAACGAACTTATGTCTGAGTCTGTTTTTTTCTTAATAAAGTCTGCTTCAATCAATGAATGTAGAATGAGTACATACTTCTCAGGACCAGCAACTTTGGAAAGATGTCTCCATTTAACCAAATGCTAATGCTATTTTAATGATTCTGAGAACAGTGTGAGCAGACTTAATGTTCCTGCCCCTATAGAGATATACTATTAATTCCTGTTATATTTATGAGACTTGATTCTTACTTATTTTTAAATAATTTTTTATTTTTCAATGACAGTTGACATATTATATTAGTTTCAAATGTACAACCCAGTGATTAGACATGTTACTAAGTGATCATCCCAATAAATCTAGTACCCATCTGACACCATACATAGTTATTATATTATTGACCATATTCCCTATGCTGCACTTTACATCCCATGACTGTTCTGCAACTACCAATTTGTACTTCTTAATCCTTGCCCCTTTTTCACCCTTACCCCTAACCCCCCTCCCATCTGGTAACTGTCAAAATGTTCTCTGTAGCCCTGGCCGGTTTGGCTCAGTGGTTAGAGCGTCGGCCTGCGGTCCAGAGAGACCCGGGTTCCGTTCCCGCTAGGGGCATGTGCTTCGGTTGCAGTTTGTCCCCGGCCCTGGTTGGTCGTGCGGGTGGCAGCCACTCGATGTGTCCCTTTCACGTCGATGTTTCTCTCTCTCTTCCTCTCTCTCCCTCCCACTCTATCTGAACAAAAAATGAAAAAATGTCCTCGGTTGAGGATAAAAAAAAAAAATGTTCTCTGTATCTATGAGTCTGTTTCTCTTTTGCTTGTTTATTTTGTTTTTTTTAGATTCAGTTGTTGATCGATATGTATTTATTGTATTTTATTCATATTTTTTATCTTTTGTTTTCTTCTTAAAGAAGACTTTAACATTTTATGTAATACTGGTTTGGTGGTGATGAACCCCTTTAGCTTTTTCTTGTCTGGGAAGTTCTTTATATGTCCTTTGACTCTAAATGACAGCTTTGCTGGGTAGAGTAATCTTGGTTGTAGGTTTTTGCTTTTCATCACTTTGAATATTTCTTGCCCAACTCTTCTGGCCTGCAAAGTTTCTGTTGAGAAATCAGCTGACAGTCTTATGGCAGTGGGAGCTCCCTTGTAGGTAATGAACTGCTTTTCTCTTGCTGCTTTTAAGATTCTCTCTTTGTCTTTAACCTTTGGTATTTTAATTATAATGTGTCTTGGTGTGGGCCTCTTTGGGTTTATCTTGTTTGGCACTCTGTGCTTCCTGGACTTGCATGTCTATTTCCTTCACCAGGTTAGGGAAGTTTTTTGTCATTGTTTTTTCACATAGGTTTTCAATTTCTTTATTTTTTGTTAATCCTCACCTGAGGATTTTTTTCCCCCGTTGGTTTTTAGAAAGAGTGGAAGGGAGGGAGTGAGGGGAGGAGAGAGAGAAACATTGATGTGAGAGAGACACATCGATTGGTTGCCTCCCACACATGCCCTGACTGGGGCTGGGGATTGAACCTACAACCCAGGCACATGCCCTTGAACCAGGAATTGAACCTGTGACCCTTTGGTGTGTGGGCTGCTGCTCTAACCACTGATCACACCAGCCAGGGCCACATAAGTTTTCAATTTCTTTCTCCTCTTTCTGGCATCCCTGTGATGTGAATGTTGGTACGCTTAAAGTTGTCTCAGAGGCTCCTTACACTGTCCTCATTTTTTTGGATTCTTTTCTTTTTCTGTTCTGATAGGGTGTTTTCTGCTTTTTTATCTTCCAAATCTCTGATTTGATCATCTCCTTCATCTACTCCACTGTTGATTCCCTGTAATATAGTCTTCATTTCAGTTAATGTATTCTTCATTTCTGACTGGTTCTTTTTAATGTTTTCTATCTCTGTTTTTATGTTTCCTGTCTCTTGGTTGAGGTTCTTAGTAATTTCATGTATTCTTCCCCTAAGTTCACTGAACATCCTTATAACCAGTGTTTTGAACTCTGCATCTGCTTGTCTCCATTTTGTTTAGTCCTTTTTCTGGAGTTTTGGTCTGTTCTATTCTTTGGGACATGTTTCTTTGTCTCCTCATTTTGGTAGCCTCCCTTTGTTGGTTTCTATGTATCAGGTAGAACTGCTACATCTCCTGGACTTGTTAGAGTGACCTTATGTAGTAGGTGTTTAGGGTCCAGGGCATAGCCTCCCCATTCACCCGAGCTGGGCACTCCAGGCTCTCCCCCCACCCCCACCCTCCTGTGGGCTTGTACACCCTCCTGTTGTAGTTGAGCCTTGATTGCTGGAGCACTTCAGTGGGAGGGATTTACCCCCATGTCAGTCGACTGCGAGGACTGGCTGCAGCCACCTTGGAGGATCAGCTGTGCGGGGCCTGACCCCACAGAGCGGGACTTACTTCAGTGGGGCTCTGGTGCCCAGGGTCCTCATTGCGTGTGTTTGTGGAGGGGGTTGGCTGGCACTTCGGCATTCGCAGGCTGAGGGGCCTCCTAGGAGGTGCAGGCCAAGGTCAGCCACTACCTGTGCCCTACCCAGGGCCACCCACCATGAGCTACAGAGTGATCTGCAGATGTTTCCTGCTTGTGCTGGGCTTGGAGGTGACCAGAAGAGGCCAAGCTCTGAACCAAGTCTGGCTGCCACTGGCGCCAGGGCTGGGGCCACTTGGCGAGAGGCACTGGGCACGCTGAGGCCAGATGGTGCTTGTTTGAGAGATTTTAGGAACATCTGAAGCAGGAGCCAAGACAGGCCGTTTATATGAAAAAGCCACTGGAAATAGCTTGAGTGGGCCTGCACGTTGGGTGGGTCAGGGTCTCAGGGAATCACCAGGGCGGGGCGAACTCGCCTAGGTTGATGGAGACTAAGCTATGGCACCTGCCTGCCGGCTGTGTGTGTGGGGTGGGGGTGAGGGGTGGGGAAGACGTGTCTCAGAAGAGGAACCCTGGCCTTTGGCAGCATTTCTGTCTGGGAGGACGCTGCCCCTCTAGCTCTTGTCCTGATGCCAGACACTTCAGTTCCTCGCATGTCCGTGGTGCCTTTCGAGCTTCTGCCTCAGCACGAGCTCAGAGCAGGTGAGTCCAAGTAAGTCTGTGCACGGGCCCTTTAAGAGGAGATTCCAGAGCCCTCCATCTCGCTCAGCCCCCATCTCCACGGGAACACGGCTGAGGGGCCTGGTGTGGGGCGGGGACCCCTTGCTTCTCAGGGGGGCCTCTGGAGTGGAGATATCCCCCCCAATTTTATCCACCACAGGTGAGTGTGGGAGCAGCCGTTCCACGTCTTTGTCCCTCCTGCCCGTCTCACCGTGCTGCTGCTTTGTATCCTTAGCTGTAGGACTCCATTCAGATAGATTTCAGGGCTTCTGAATGAGGGTGCTTCTGCGGTTGTCATTTTGATGTGATTGTGAGAGGTTCCGAGTACCGCATTTGCCTGCACTGCCATCTTGACTGGAAGCCTGATTCTTCTTTTTTAAAAGAAGCCTACAGCCTGACTGGTGTGGCTCGGTGGATTGAGCATCGTCCCATGGACTGAGGGGTCCTGGTTTGATTCCTGGTCGGGGCACATGCCCAGGTTTGGGGCTCGATCCCCAGTGGGGGATGTGCAGGAGGCAGCCGATTGATGTCTCTCACATCAATGTTTCTATCTCTCCCTCTCTCTCTAAAATATCAATAAAAACATTAAAAAGGAAAAAATATTTATAAAAGAAGCATACATTTAAGAAGTGTTCTATTTCTGAGAAATTCTCAGCCCCCCGATCCTTTTTTTGATAGCCCAAAGGCCTTGCTTTTTGCCAGTCAGACTATATGCCTCTAACTGTCCTCTAGAAAAGGGGAAAGGATGTTTTATTAAAGAGAGAAATCTCTGGTTTAACCCAGTGCAAAAATAGTTGTATCGAAAGTTTAGGATCCATTGAAATGAAGTACCTGAGCTTGCTGATCGTCTACTTCTAGTAACGTGAACTAGGGAAATAGATTACATACGACAGTGGCTTTCCACGTCATCCAGTTCACTGTGCAGTGTTTGTTCGATAGCTAATTAAAGGCCCAAGGGCAGGAAGTAGGGAGTATGATGGGATGTCAGCACTCTCCCACTTCGCTCGTGCCAAGAAATATCCATTAAACCTGCAGTGAACTCTGACTAAGGAAGACACCCCAGAGGCCACCACCCCGGCTTCCCTTGCTCTGTCTAGGTCCCGAGCTGTGTTTCTGCCCACCGTGTGGGAGAAACACGTTCAATGGCTGTACTGCTCCCACTGGAGCCTCATCGATCCCACTTCCCCCAAAACACAGGTCCTGAGGAGTCCACGCAAAAGGAGGCTGCAGCTTTGGGCTGTGAGCTGAGCTTTTTCCTGGATGCTGTGTTTTGTTTTTGTGTTAATTTGGGATTGTTGAGTGTGGAGGGATTCTCAGGCTAGGAAGTCCATTCCTGGCATCCCAACTGGAGTTCAGAGCTCACTTTTCAAAGAAAGTGTATTTTAAATAGTGGGTACTTAAAACGTTTGTGGCTTAAGAAAGGCTTTGTGTGCTTGCCTGGAACATTTATTAGCTTTTTACTTTTATGTGGTGAAATGTCTTCTGAGCTCCAAGGCACCGACTTTCAGACGAAGTTGAAGCAGAGGAGACCTCTGCGTGGAGGAGGGATGCTTTGCAGTCCCCAGGCCCAGGTGCCTTCTGAGAAATTGGATGGCCCCACTCCCGCTCTCACAGAGGGGTTCTGAAACTGAAGCCCGAGCTGGAAAGAGCCCAAGGGCTGCTGATGCCCGGCCCATCCAGCAACAACTGGTACAGAGCGGAGGGCAGCCTCTGTTTGTCTCTGCCCACCCCCACCCCAATACACACAACAGACGTACACCCGAAACAGCAACCAGAGCTTACCTGTGCGGAGCCGGTTTGGCTCTCTGCGTCTCCAACCTCCGATTCACCACCCTGCCTCCATGGGCTTCTACTTCCCCGTCAGCCACGCGAGGAAGAGATGAATGGGAGCAGAGAAAGTTCAGCAAGAGTCCTTGTCACCTTTGTCAAGTTCCGATTTTGATGGGGGAAGGGCTTCCTCTCGTGGGCCTGTGCCACAGGAAGCGGGACGGAGGTGTTGTGACCGATTCAGAGACTGTCCCATGTGCTTTCTGATCCACTCTGGGCGTGTTTGGAGCTAGACGTCAAATTCCGGATGTACCAGTTGAACACAGGTGCAGGTGAGTTTTATTTTTCATAAAGGGGGTTTTGGAGAGTTAAACACTGAAGTCCTGGTGAAGTTACCTTAGAATGTGTGTCGCAGGGGGATGGGGAGGGGGTGCAGGGACTTTTGTGGAGTGGTTAAAGGGCTGTTCTAGTTTTTTCTTTTCATAATTTTTTTTTTCTTTATTGATTTTAGAGAAGAAGGAAGAAGGAGAGAGAGATAGAAACATCGATGAGAGAGAACATCGATTGGCCGCCTCCTGAGTGCCCCTCACTGGAGATTGGGCCCACAACCTGGGCATGTGCCCTGACCGGGAATCGAACCGGCGACCTCTTGGTGCATGGGTCGACGCTCAACCACACTGGCCGGGCAGGGCTGTTCTAGTTTTTAAGAGTATAGTCATGTACTATATAATCTAAAGTTGACTTCTATGAAAGTTTTTTTTTAAAAGCCAGTGTATCTTAGGAAATGGTTACTCAGTATACTGAAATGTTTTTTTGTAGATTAACCTCTGTTTCAGGTGCTTATTAACATAAATATGTGGCATAGAGTGTTGTAGGCTGTGGGAATGAGAAGCAGGCACTTGATCAGCTTTGGGGGGCACTGGGGGTAGGTAGAGTTGGGTCAGGACCGAGTTCAAGTAAAGGTGAAGTCTGAGTGGTGACTGTTTTAGCTCCAGGGCCAGGCTGCTCACTTCCTGACACAGCCGTCCAGGCGCTCCATCCCACAGTGAAGTTCAAAGGCGCCCCGAGTACTTCTGGACGCTTGTTCTCAGCATAAGAAAAGCAACTACATATATGGACTTGGCTTGTCCTGTGAGGTGCTATTATGTGTTTTAAGAGTTTACCCAATGCTCTATTTACTTAAAAAGCAAAGTAGCATGTAGGAGCTGCTCTGGTCAGAAATCAAACGCAGCACCCTGCATTGCTTTTGCGTTTTAAGAGTGTTTGTTTTCCCTTTGGAATGATAAGGAACACAAATTCGAAAGGCAAACATGAAGACAGGGAGTGAATGCTAATTAACTGCTTTGGGTGAGGCTCAGACCACCCCATTTGGTGGCAAACTGGCCCAAAGTCTCATTCACAGCATCTTCCGGCTTGGGATTTGTTGAGCTGGAATTTGAACCCAGTTTGGGGATACCTTTCACTACCCCCTGCTGTCTCCCCGAAGCCAAAAGTTCTAATGCCTCAACGATCGGGTTAAAGTCATATTTGGGTTCTTTTCTTTACACTAACATTGATTAAACAAGAAGCCCAGTAAGCTATTGAAGAAGACGTGTGTGCGAGTATGTGTGATTTCACAAACTCTTAGCTGGAAACTTGGCGCCCCCTTTTTCCCCTCTTTCTGACTGTCTTTTGGCTAAGCTCTTCCTGTAACTGCAGTCAGAGAAAAACAGAAACAAAATCAGACATTTTGTTCCCTCTTAAACTCAGTAAAAGTTTGGAGGGGAGCTCATGGTTAGTTGGTAGATGATAGAGTTTTCTCGACTATCTGGACAATGAATTGGTGTTTCTTCAGCTTCTGAATTACCCGTGGGTATACCTTTCTGTGCTGCCCTGTTGGTGAATGTAACAAAGCCCCCTTTCCTGCCCCATCCCCATCTAAGGCCCCAGAGAACACTAAAGGCTGTAACATGACCTGGATGTGGACTTGGACAGCCCCCCCCATCACTGACTCTGAGACATTGGACAGGTCACTTGACCTCTCTGAGCTTCAAGTTTCTTATCGGTGAAGTGGGGATGGCAAAACCCACCTTGCAGAGCTATTCTGAGGTCTAATGAGGAGAATGCGTGGGGGAGAACTTCGTGAACTGCAAAGCTCTGAGAGGTGGACGTATAGGCTGAAACTTTACAAATAAATGGGTAATTTCTATTTAAGAAATACTGTTTAGCTATAGTTAACTTTTCAAATTTTATTCCAAGACTCATATCACATGCCTGGCACTTTAAGAATGCCCAGTAAAAAGAAAGGGATGTGTGCGTGGAGATCGCATGTATATGTATATATTTAGTATCTGAAAAGATCTGATCTATCACGTCCTCATTCTCTGCTAAGAGATCGAGTTGGGGAAGAGGTGGACAGTGGGCCGTGTTGCCGAAAAGGAGGAACATTCATTTGAGCAGCTTCCCCCGAGAAGATCTATGACCCGATTCTGGTTCCAGACCTTGGTGTGCTTTCAGACAGCTGCTAGGACTCCTGCGGCCTAATCCCATTTCTGAAGGCGGAGGGCTGGGCACCGCAGCTGTGTGGTGAGGGTAAATACTCGGGGAGCACGAAAGTGCCCTCTGCACTCCCCGCTGTCTCAGCCCAACCCCATCCTCGGCTGCACAGCCCCCCAGGGGTCAGCAGGGGGCGTGCTTAGATGGCTGGAGCTGTTCAATGACTACTGGTCGACAACCTCACAGGGGTTCTGTCCTGAGGGCCTGGCCCTATTGTGAATACACGTGGGTGGTTTACCCCTTTGTAGGAAGGAGGAGGAAAAAGCCCTGTAGGGCTGGAATTTTACTAATACCAACAATAGAGAGAGGTTCGCCTGGGTGAGGAGGTCTAAATGGTGCTGCTTCCAGCCACACTTGCCTAGTACATGAGCAGTGGTTGCTGATGAGGACAGGCAGGTGGACAAGCAGCTGGCATCTGAGCACAGGTGCCCCTGCCATGTGGTTGGCTCTCATTCTCTTAAATTTTAAGAAAGCTTCACTATCAATATTTTTAGTTTCTATGGTGCTTGCAAAGCAATCTGGATAGCTGATGCCCCGCACCCCTCCTAACTCGATTAGTTAGTAGTTTGATACACCACAGGCTTTGTTTGCTGCCGCTAAGACCTGTCCATTATGCTAAGCAAAATGCACCTGCAAAATAATTTTTTTATCCTTTTCTTTTTTTTTAATTTTTATCAATTTATTTTTGTTATGTTACAGATGTTTTTCCTTTTTCCCCCATTGACACCCTCCTCCTGATCCCCTCCCCCAGCATTGTTGTCTATGTCCATTGGTTACACATATGTGCATATAAATTCTGTGGTTTATCTCTTCCCTCTCCCCTGTTCCCCTCTTCTGAGGTTTGTCAGTCTGTACCCTACTTCTATGTCTCTGGGTCTGTTTTGTTCATCAGCTTGTTTTGTTCATTATATTCCACAAATAAGTGAGATTGTGATATTTGCCTTTCTCTGACTGGCGTGTTTCGCTTAGGATAGGTTTTCTGCCTGCCTTTGATTGAATTTATTTATTTTTTTATCCTCACCCGAGGACATTTTTCCATTTTTTGTTCAGATAGAGTGGGAGGGAGAGAGAGGAAGAGAGAGACAGAGAGAAACATTGACGTGAAGGAGACACATCGAGTGGCTGCCACCCGCACGACCAACCAGGGCTGGGAACAAATTGCAACCGAGGTACGTGCCCTTAGCGGGAACCGAACCCAGGTCTCTCTGGACCACAGGCTGACGCTCTAACCGCTGAGCCAAACCAGCCAGGGCTATTTTTATATTTTTATTTGTTTACTTCTCACCCTAGGATATGTTTTTATTGATTTTTGTTGTTGTTGTTGTTTGGTGAGAGAGAGAGGGAAACATCGATGTCAGAGAGAAACATCGGTCGGTTGCCTCCCATACATGCCCCAACCAGGATCAAACCCACAACCTAGGAATGTGCCCTGTCTGAGAATTGAACCTGCACATTTTTGGTGTACAGGACAACGCTCCAACCAACTGAGCTACCTGGCCAGGGCTGGATGGAATATTTTTGTTGGTTTATGAGTGAGGCATCTTTATGAAATGTTTTAGTGCTTACCTAGGGTTTACAAAAATATCTTAAAAATATGAAATGCTTTGTGCAGGGGCCTTGCTGACCGGTGTGGACCCACAGTGACCACATGTGCTGCTGAGCGGGCACCTTTCTCGATGTCCTCCTGCCTGCTTTGAGCTGGATGGGGAAACGCAAAGGCCACAGGCCCGTAGAACCACAGCGGGGAAGGCCCGTAGGAGTGGAAGGGACCTGAGGAGGTTCTCTAACAGCAGCCAGGCTGTGAACAGCCTTGAATGTCACACACAGTAAACTGAGTACTGGGTTTGCCAGGAAAGTCGCCTCAACAGAAGCCCACCGGTCAAGGTCCCATTCCCGTTAGTATATTGACAATCTGGTCAGTATAATAAAAAAAAAATTTTTTTTTGTTGAAGTATAGTAATATGCTGAGAAAAATGCACATATCCTAAGTATAAAGCTTAATAAATTGTCACCAACTAAACTGTGTAATCAACAGCCATTGCTTGCTTTCTCCTAACTGAATCCTGACAGATACACCCCAGAACCCTCCTCATGCTCTCAGTCATTATCCATTCTCAAAGGGCGACGATTACCCTGACTTCTAACAGCATTCATGTATTTTACCTGATTTTTGGTACTTAATATAAATGGACTGATATACTATACATTCGTTTACAAGAATCATCCATATCGTTGGGTATAGTTAAAGGTCGTTCATTCCCTTTGCTGTGTGGTATGGCCTTGTATCGATATATCACATTTTATCTATTCTATTAATGGGCTTTGGGGGAGTTTCCAGTTTGGGGCAACTAGGCATAGAAGTATAACATTCTTGTACACACCTATTGCCAAACGAGTGGGTGTATTTTCATTGCACGTGTGCCTAGCAGTGGAATTGTTGGGTCTGAAGATATGCGCGTGTTTAGATATGACCAAACGGTTTTCCAAAGTGTGGCACCATCTGCACACCCGCTAGCTGTGTAGGAGAGTTCCAGTTGCTGTTCATTCTAGCAAACACTTATTTGCCATGGACATTTAAAGGGGACGCTGAAAATGGGCTATTCAGAGTGGGTAACCAGAAGGATAAAGGCTGAAAACCATGTCTTTAAGAAGTAATTGTAGAACAAGGTCTTTTTTAGCCTGGAAAGAGAAGACTGCGGAGATAGGAGTACTGTCTCCAGAGAGTTCGGGCTGCCAGGTAAAGAAGGATTAGGCTGGTCTCCGGGGCCCCAGCGAGCAGCAGCAATCCCACTAGGTGCAGGGACCCGCCCAGGCCCTACAGCAGGTGGAGGTAGTGCGGGACTTGATTCCACATTTTGTCTTAAAAGCCCACATTTTGTTTGTTTGCTTGTTTTCAGTGTTCATATATCAATTTTATTTTTTAAAGCAATTTTATTGACATAGCTTTGTCATATAAAATTGTATATATTTAAGGTATGCGATGTAATGTTTTGATATATGTATACATTGTGAAAAGATCAGGCTAAATAACTATCACCTCTATATAGTTAACCACTGTGTGTGTTGTGAAGATTTAAGATCCCTCCTCTTCGCAAATTTTAAGCATACAATATTGTTAACTATTGCTGCTATGCTGCCCATGGCTATTATCAGAAATTACTCATCTTGCATAACTGAGGCTTTGTACACTTTGCCCGG
Organism: Tadarida brasiliensis; assembly: GCA_030848825.1. NCBI lineage: Eukaryota > Metazoa > Chordata > Mammalia > Chiroptera > Molossidae > Tadarida > Tadarida brasiliensis. The sequence goes on from CM061271.1 coordinate 12,571,882, forward strand.
CATCTAAATTTCTCCCGACCCCTGGCAACCACCATTCTCCTCTCTAGTTCCATGAGTTCGACTGTTTTCATTTCCACATATAAGTGAGATCACACAGTATTTGTCATTCTGTGTCTGGCTTATTTCACTTAGCACAACGTCCTCCAGTTTCATCCATGTAGCAACTGGGGGCTGAATAATTCCGTTGAATGTATATCCATTTGTCTGTTGATGGATATTTTGGTGATTTTTACATCTTGGCTTTGTGAATAATGCTGCAATAAACATGGGCTCCCCACTTAATTTCCTTTGGTTATATACCCAGAAGTGAGGTTGCTGGGTTATATGGTCATCCTATTTTTAATTTTTTTGAGAAACCCCCATGCTTTCTCTATAGTGGCTGCACCAATTTACATTCCCACCAAACAGTGCACCAAGGTTCTCTTTCATCCACATCCTCACCAACACAGTTGTCTTCTGTCCTTTCGATTGTAGCTGTTCTCATGGGTGTGAGATGATAGCTCGCATTTCCCTGATTGACAGTGATTTCGGGCACCTTTTCATGCCCCTGTCTTCTCAAAGCCCATGCATGTTCTTTCAACATAGCTTGTTCCTAAAAGTCTGAAGAGGTTCTCTAACATCAAATATGTGCTTGAGCTAAGAGAAATGTAAGTTGGAAAACCAAGTCTGGAAATCATTATGAGTTGCGTTGATGGGAGCTGGTGGTACCAGGGAGGCAGAGCGGAATCCCTGCAAAGACTCTGGTGTCCATTCCTTTGTTCACTTGTGGAACAAATACTTCTCAAGTGCCCACCTACTGCCTGGCACTGACCTAGACACGGGAGCACTACCTGAAAGAACAGGCTTTCTCTGCCAAGGGGCGGAGCTTACAATCTAGTTGGGAGGGGAGTGAGGAAGAAAGAGGGTAGAAAGTCACTAAGGGAACAAGATGATTTCCAAGTATGCAAAAGCTTTGAAATCACCTATATCTAGGTTCAAATTCTTATCATTGTGACTTTGGACTTGGGACCTGTATCTGCCCTCTCTGAGCCTCCTATCTGCAAAAACAGCTACAACATATGTTTGTTATGAGTATGAAAGGGGTTTATTGTATAAAGCATATAGCACAGGGCCTGCTAGAATGAGTGAACTTGCAATATGTTGTTATTGTTATGAAATAATCAGGGTTTTTCCACAATGCAAGTGGCACGTACTTGGGAGTGGGGATGAGGAAAAAATGAGGACGGAATGAAAACCAGGTAACAAACAAGATGACAGACAACCAAGCGACGCGGGCCTAGGCTGCAGGGACGTGTGGAGCAGTAAGAGACTCACCTGCTCAACCACGCTGACCAGGCAGTAAGCGACTCAACCAGGGTCTGCTGAGCAAACCCAAGCTCGTCTGACAGTCTTCCTCAGAGCACCCTTTCATCTCATCATTGTTTTCAAGGACCGTGATGGGAAGGGATGAGAGTTCAGGTATTTCCAGAAAGTAAACGAGCTCCGTGGAGACCTGTTGTGAGGAGTGAGGGTGGTTAGCACCGTCTCAGGGAAATTGACAGGATGGAGTAAGATAGAACAGGCATTTTGAGAAGACATCTGCTCTCAGGAGGAGCTAACTGCCACCAGGGGGCGCATTCCACCAGGGCGCACAGCTACTCTGAGAGACTCACAGGAGATCAGATCATCAGTGGTATTGATGGTGGCCTTGAGCAGGTAGATTTTAATAAAATTAGTGGTAACACTGGCAAAACAAACGCCTCCCCAACAATGGACGAGGAGCAGTTTCGCACTTACCTATCTTCTCTGATGACTGGATATGGGCAGAGGCACTGTCTTATCTCCAGCGGTGCAGATATATTGCTGTATTATTGAAAATGACAGGTGCTCACTCTAAATCAGCTACTGTTTGAGAGACTTATGTTAACTCATTTGATTCCTGCAAAGAATCTATTTTAGAACAAGCTAAGTAAGGTTAAGCAAAGTATTTGAGGACACCCAGCTAGTAAGTAGCAAAGTCAGAATTTATACCCAGGTCATCTGACTTCAGAGTTCATGCTCTCAGCCAGGACACCAAATTCTTAGTCACCAGGAGCCCAGCCCCAACACAGTCCAGGCACAAGGACAATGCACAGGCACAAGGACAATGCACAGGCACAAGGACAATGCACAGTCACCACTAATCGACATAATGAATATGCTAGGCAGTGTTCTCTTAGCTACTATTTGTCTAAGAAGTTGCAAGACCAAATCACACAGTGCCAAAGAGAAATTAACACAGACATATAAACAATATCACAGTAGATGTCTGTGCTGGGCACGTTTTCCCTGGGTAGTTCAGATTAATTCGTGCAGCCCAAGATACAATTTACTCTTAGGTCATTGAAAAAAAGAAATACCGTACCTGGATTATTCTAATATAGAAAAATGGCATGTAGAGTCTCTGGGACGCTCTTTGCCCTTTGCCTAGCAGGATTTGGGGTTAGCCTCTGGCTTCAGCAGAGACAAAGAACCATCCTGGCAATGGACCACCCTTTGATATCTGGCCATATTTTAGCTGAAAGGAAGCAGAGCTTTGCCACTGCATTTTAATATGTGACAGAAAACAACATTTGTCTTGGGACTGCTTCAAATTATATTTTTAAATGCATCTTCTACTTATAAACATATTTTTATATTTAAAAAATTTTTGTTTCCTATGCTGAAATGTTCCCTTGGCAGAAATTTTGCTAAAAATCTAATGCCATATAAAAGATTTTTGCATAAACTACTTTGGTTGACTGATTTGCCAAGGGCCAATGAAAAGGCTCTTTGAGCTTCAACATTTATGGGGTGGGAAAGGAGTATGGGTTGTCATTTAAAATTCCGTTACATATTGTTAAAAAGAAAAGAAAGGCATTGCCCTTAAAGACCCAAGATTTCAAGGCCAGCTACAGTTGCTGACTTATTGACATTTCTTATTCTAATCTAATCAATTGACACGAATGAAATGTCTGTTGCAAAAGATACATAGAAGATACAAAGAAATATTCAAGTAGGGATCTACAAAATTAATCATATGGGTACAACCAATTACTGCCTTGTACATAATCATTAAAAAGGAAAGCTGAAAATAAAACAGCCTCGACTGGAGGACAAATTCTTTTGGAGTGTGTTCCCCTTCATGTGATTAATTTTGACCATCCCTGTTACTCTGTCCTCGGCAGAGGGCACTTTTCTCTGAACGAAGCCACTTTAAAATGATCCACGGAGCGCCCTGGGATAACGAGAACACCTAACAGAGTCGAGCGACACACAGCCTTAGGACCTCCAGTGGCTTTCAAGGTTGAGAGGAGCACAACTAAATGATTCTGCCCATGTCAAATCATTAAAAAAAAAACTGAACGTGGAACTATTATTTTTATGCTGTCTATTACCTTTTGCTTAAGATTCTAAGTTTGTGGGTTTTTTCCTTTTTCTTTTTTTAGTTTTGTCCAGAAAAAGATTTTTAGAAGTTAAGAAAGCTCGGTTCTAATTCATTGGATTGCAGACAGGGGCTCAGCGTCCGGTTTGGGTCTGGGCTCATTTCACTTTACACCGTGTACCGCTGACGCGTTCTTCCTGTGGAATGGCTCTGGGAGGCCTTCAGCAAGGTTTTCTCGTCTGGAACGTGCTACAGGGGTTTCACACGGGCCACCCACTGCCCGGCCTCTGCTTTTATGCTAAGAAGCCCTGGACACCTGTGATAGGCAATGCAGATATGGCACCCACCTCCTGGAATAAGGCTGGGTTTCTTTTTTTTTGTTTGGGTTGTGTGTGTGTATGTGTGTGTGTGTGTGTGTGTGTGTGTGTGTGTGTGTGTGTGTTTAAGGCTGAGATACCTTATATTGATTGGTGGTGATGCACTTGGACTAGTAATGAAGCAATTTGGCCAAAAATTAGGTAAGAGGAGTTCTGAACCATCAAAAAGTCCCCCTGCAGGGAGATGATATGAACTTGAACGAAGTGATGGTGAAATGGTTCGAGTGTATGTTGTGGGTCAGACCGCCCGGGTTTGGTCACTTGATCACGCTGCTTGACCTTTTTGTGCCTCGGTTTCCTCATAAGCAAAATGGTGGTGAGAGCAGGTGCTTTCCTTGTATTGTCATGAGATTCCAATGAGATGATGACCACAGAGTACATGACGAACTGGGTGGCAGAGTGTGAGCACCGAACACGTTAGCTACCGCAGTGGCAGAGTTCAGAACACTGACGTTGAACGTGGCTCTTCCAGGCTGGAGAGCAGTGCAAGGTACTAGGCAAAGACTGCATGGGAACAGCACGATGTGACTGAGGACTTGGCTGGTCACTGTATAAGAATTCCAAACGCACTGCACATGGCAAAGGAGTTATTGTGGAACTCCCTGTCTCCAGTGGCGAAGATAGCAAGGGTGTGTGTGCGTGTGTGTGTGTGTGTGTGTGTGTGTGTGTGTGTGTGCGCGCGCGCCTTGGGTCACATTATTATGAAGGAACAAGGTGTCACTTGCCAAAAGTTCTCAGGTAAAGTGTTCACGTACAGTGGCTTCAGGTCATCACCCAACGCACCAGCACAGACTGAAGTCAGTCCTCATCGATCCCAGCTCTGAGGAGCTTCAGGAGGGGTTTCTCGAAATGTGTTGGAGTTAAAAAGAGAATGCATTCGAGTCTTGCAGATTAGTCCTCCGTGACATAGAACTCCTGGCAAGTTCTGTGGGACTTAAGTTCAGGCTCTCAATGCCACTAGGTGGCAGAGGAACGTTATGAAACCGGCCATTCCTCACAGACTCCTCTGGGTGCATGTCCCTCTCCTCATCACGGGTGCCTGTCTGCAGGATCCCAAGAGACCCTCCCTGGAACGTAGGCCTTCAGGCCCTGTCCTTCCACAGACTCAGCCCCCAGAAGGGCGCGTGGCCTTGAACGGCAGCTCTGACAATCTAGCGTATCATGAGTGTGATTCTACTGTTTCCCAAACCCCCAAACAAAAAATATCCAAAGCTTTTGGATCTTGAAAATTGTACTTTCAAGTCTCCTAGAGCTGGGCGTTTGGAAGGAAGTGTTCTTGCAGGTGCCCTGAGGCCCCATCATCCTTACAGCAGGCGGATCCGCTTCTCAACCCTCCCCTCGCTCCAAGGAGGGGCGAACAGCTCTCCTGCCACCCACATCTTTAACTTCTCAATCTGCGAAATCGTTCTTTTGGGATATTGAACATTGTTTCTAACACTCCAAAACTGGGGAGGCTAGTTTGAACTAAACTTGAGTGATTTACTCAATGCGTCTTACATTTCATTTTTTAAAAGATAAGGCTCTGAGTCTGCGCTGGACGCTGGTCTTTTTATATCTGAGCTCTGGCTCACATATGTTCTATCTGGAGAGAGTTCAGGATGAGATTGATCAAGCAGCCCTGCAAGCAGAGAACAGATGCCCCGCTGGAAAAAGAGCTGCTTTCATGTCATGCCACCGTCCCGGGAAGCAGAAATCCAGCAGGTTCTGCTTTATGACTTAGAATTTTGTTGAATTCAATATAATTTGCCAACAATAACAAAACTTTCTTCCATCATCTATAGCCATCCCATTAATCGTTCCAATTTCTGGAGGGAAGAAATCAAGGTGGTTAGTTGAGGTCCTTGGTTTAAGGATGGAGTCCCCCTCTTCTATTCATGGCAGATGCTGATGGAAGACTGGACCAGGGCCGGCTACGATGACAGCACAGCGTGTGGTCTGGAAAGGATCCACGTAAAGAGACATCAAAAGACCTGAGAGTCTGAAAAGGACCCCTTATTTATATGATGGAACTGGGCTTGGAGGTGGCAACTGAGAGTGTGGGACCCCTTTCCTCCTACCTGTACCCTCAGCCACTGTTGGTGAATAGCCCTCTGTGTGTCCCCGATCGGCTCCCTGTGCATCTCTGACGTCGGCATGTCGTCTTCCCAGAGAGCCGCTCGCCGTGGTGTTAGCTGAGATGTTGGCAAAGCATTTTCTATCCACGCAGCTCCTGCGAGCGGTTGCCGCAGCGGCCATATGTTCCTGTGAGTGGAGCTGGAAGGAGCTGTTTCTTGGCTTGGGGAAGAAAGTGGGAGAGAAAACCCAGATTTCAAATGAAGGGCACAAATTAAATTCAGGGGCTTCCAAATTAAGTCAATACAATCATTTCCTCCTTTAAAGAAACCCCACGCGCCCCCGCAAGTTGGGAGCTGGGTGTCGAGTTCCTCTTCCCACAGAGGGTTATTGGCAATGCAGCCGTCTATGAATCAGAGGAAGCCGAAAGCGAGCCTGCCCGTGGTCAGGGGCGGCCAGGGACGGCGGGGAGGCCAGAGCCAAGGCTCCCAAGAAGGAAAAGGCAGGGGAGGGCCGCACCCTCATTTCTCAGCTGCCTCATCTTTTTGTCCAAGTGTCTAGGCATGACTTTGAAAGGTGTCCCAGAAGGGGAGAGCCACTGGGAACAGCTCCCCTTAGGAGTTTCCAGCCACTTCATTCTGCCTGCGTCTGGGGTCCCCTCTCACTTCCCAGCTCATCACTCACAGCTTCCCCAAGGCTTGTTTTTCCTTCCAGAGCCCCAGTTCCCCTCCATCAGGGCCCCTGTGGACCCTGGACCCTGTCTCAGCCTTAGTCCCCAGGTCCCTCACAGCCCACACGAGGGGTTCTTCCTGCCCTGGGATCCTTGGCTCTTCTCAATGACATTCTCTCCAGAAAGGATAACTGCACTCATCTCTCTCTCTTTCCTGTTTCTAGATGGCTTCTGGTTGGATACTTGGGAAATTTGCTCAAGGAGCCGTTTCCATTTGCTTTTGCAGCTAGGTACGTTTCTGGAGCTTTGACAGCCGTCCTGGGGCGCATCCAGAAATGTGCAGGCTGTTTTGTGATGTTGAGTGAAAGAGAGGGTTTTTCCTTTTAAGGGCTCTGTCGTAATGCTTCCTTCTGAGGGGGACTGTTTAGAAGATGGACAATCATCTGGCACCCCGGGTCCCCTTATGCCTAAATGCTTGGGGATCAGCAGACTTATATTTGCCTTTATTCCAAGGCTTGCTGGAAGAGAGGAAAGGGCTTCATTCCTGACAGCCTGGCATTCCTAACGTCACAGCCTGGGTGGGACACCGACTTCACTTGAATTGAAGATCCCAGGTTTGAGGCTGGCTTTTACTGGTGTGATTGGAATGCCTGCCAGTTGTGTGTGTGTGTTTTTTTGTTTTTTATCCTCACCTGAGGACATTTTTTTCCACTTTTTGTCCAGATAGAGTGGGAGGGAGAGAGAAGAAGAGAGAGAGAGAGAGAAACATCGACGTGAAAGGGACACATCGAGTGGCTGCCTCCCGCATGACCCACAAAGGGCTGGGGACAAACCGCAACCGAGGTACGTGCCCCTAGCGGGAACCGAACCCGGGTCTCTCTGGACCACAGGTTGACGCTCTAACTGCTGAGCCAAACCGGCCAGGGCCAGTTGTGTGTGTTTTGATGAGGATCTGATGATCATCCTGAAGACGACAATAATGATAATAATGAAGACACGAGGCATATTTTTTCATGAGTCTGGTTCATATTCAGCACTTAAATGGATGACTAGGAACCCAGATTCTCAAGAACACTTCGGTTTTGGCCTTGGAGCTGGGCAGAGGGCAGAATCCTCACCCAGGGGGTCCTTAGCCAGAGCATGGCTGGAGAGCCCAGAATGTGACCTCCCAGCAGTGGCTGCACGCATGGATTATGTCATTGTCACTTGCAGCAGTTACTATTTTAGCCAGGTAGTGTCTGATCGCTGCCTGCTGGGGCAGTCAGCCGTCCTCCCACCCTCCCACCCCTCCCTCCTCAGCACTGACAGATGCTTTTCGGGCCCTTTCAGCAGGGGGAGTGTTCTGCCCAGAATAGAACTTGGCTCTGGGGCCACCAGCCCACAGTGGGCTTCATGCTGAGGGGCTCTTGTTCCCTGTGCTTTGAGAAATTTCCCCCGAGGTCATGCCCAGCGGGGACACCGACACTGAGTGTCCCCTCCCCAGGCAGGGAGGAAAAGGGGAAATTGGTTCCTAGTGCAACTGCTCAGGTCCAAGTTTCAGTTCCGTTTCAGAGTGCAGAGCGGAGGACACTGCTCCAGCCACTCAGCGACAGCCTGGGGTCCCGGGGAAGCGCTAACAGCAGGAGAACACACTCGGCGCCCTCTGCCTGAGCAGTCACTTCTGGCTGGGGCAGGGTGTGACGGGTGTGGGGGCAGGGCCAGTGCACCTCACCTATCCCCGAAGGAAACAAGTCTGTTCGCATTGGAATTAGGTCTCCCTGAAAAAGTCCAACTTTTCTCACCATCTTTGCCACCCTCTGTGTGTTGCTCGAGTAGGGAATGTGAATAGTGGATGAATAAGCATGGAGAAGGAGGGATGTTTTAGCTTTCCTGTGGGGACAGGGGACCCTGAAGTGTTTTCCAAAGGAACATTTTGCTGTAGATACTAATTCAACCCAAAGTCACCTGAAATGAAAGGAACATTTGAACTTGTGTGTGTGTGTGTGTGTGTGTGTGTGTGTGTAACCCCTCGGGCAATTCAACAGCGCTGCAGTGGACCGTGGCTGAGACCCACCCCGCGTTCATGCTTACGAGGCAGGGTTTCCCCCTCAGTACCCTCAGTACATCGTTTTACTCCAGGAAGGATCTTCACATCGGGGCAGGTGGGCTACAGTTCTCTGGGCCCCTGACTGTTGACCTCTTTGAGCCTGTGTTCGTTTCTAGGGCTGCCACGACCAAATCCCACAGCTTGGCGCTTAAGCAACAGGAGCTTATTGGCTCACAGTGCTGGAGGCAGAAGTCAAAGATCAAGGTGTGGGTAGTTGGGTCTCCTTTCTGAGGTCTCTCTCCTTGGCTTGCAGGCGGTCACCGTGTCCTCACGTGGTTGTCTCCGTATGTGCACGTGTCTGGTGTCTCTCCTCAGTGTGTGTCCTAATATCTTCTTATCAGGACACAATCAGATTAGATTAGGATCACCCCATGACCTCCTTTTAACTTAATTCCTTCTTTGAAGACCCTCTCTTCAAATACATTCTGAGGTCTTGGGGTTAGGGCTTCAACACATGGATTTTGGGGGACACAATTCAGCCCATAACACTTCTTGGTAAAACTGGTATAAAATTTGCCCTCCTTTCTTGTTGTTAGACTCAAATGTGATAAAGTAAGAAAAGGGACTTCGGAGGGTGTCAGATGCTGTGCGAAGGCAAGGTGTTACCCTATAGGGGTGGGGTGGGCAGCTTAGGACAATGTGTCTTATGGGCCTGTGTGAAAGTCACATTCTCTCTGTACACCCAAGGTTTGGAGGCCAAGTTCCCCACAAAAAGATGAATTTGCAAAGGTGCTATTGGATCTCATGCGGTCTTAGGAAGTTGAGCCTAGAGTGATGTTGCAAATCATGTGTTCATTTATTTACCCACCAGCGTTGATTTCGTACCTCCCCTGCTGGGTATTGGGTTGGGGTGGTCCATTAACAACAGATGAAGCAAAATGGCGAGTCGGCTGGACGAATTCAATGGGACATTTCATTCAGCAGAAGAAGACTCTAAATTTGTCTTCCTACACAGCTTACGGGGAGCTTCACCAAACATAATTCTTGCCTTCAACAACTTCCCTCTGCTTCTTCCTTCCTCAGTCACCGGCTGCTCAGGGTCTGGAGGACCCGAGGTCACCCTGGGTTTGGAACTGGGGCCACTCAGGCTGAAAAAAATCATATTTTTAGAGACTTTCATTCTTGTTTTTTAGACTTTCATTCTTAGAAACTGCATATCTGGCAGAGCAGCGATGTTCAACCTTTTCCATCTCATGGCACACACAAACTAATTGCAAAAATTCTGCGGCACACCAAAATATATTATTTTTTTGCTGATCTGACAAAAAAAAAATAGGTATAACTTCGGTTCATTCACATCAGATGAATATTGTTGTGTTGGCTGTTGTCATTTTTTTATTTGACAGTCTAAGGGAAAAGAGGTCAGTGCTCCTGACTAAATAGTCAGGTATTGCATGTTTTATAGACTCTTGGGCATAGTGATCCCACTTCTAGGAATATACCCTAAGAAGTCTGAAACACCAATCAGAAAGAATATATGTACTCCCATGTTCATAGCAGCACTATTTACAATCGCTAAGATCTGGAAACAGCCCAAATGTTCATCAATAGATGAGTGGATAAAAAAGCTGTGGTACATATATACAATGGAATACTATGCAGCTGTAAGAAAGAAAGATCTCTTATTTTTTGAGATGACATGGAGGGACCTGGAGAGTATTATGCTAAGCAAAATAAGCCAATCAGAGAAAGACAAATATCACATGATCTCACTTATTTGTGGAATATAATGAACACAATAAGTGGATGAACAAAATAGACCCAGAGACATAGAAGTAGGGAACAGACTGACAAACCTCAGAGGAGTCGGGGGGAGGGAAGAGATAAACCAAAGAACTTATATGCATATATGTATAACCAGTGGACACAGACAACAATACTGGGGGAGGGGGGCAGGGAGGAGGGTGTAAATGGGGGGGAAAAGGAGAAACATCTGTAACAACAACAATAAAAGGCTCCTGGGGCAAACCGGTTGAAAATCGCTGCAATAGAGTGAGGTAAACCTGGGTTCTCTGAAAAACAAGTCCCAGTTACACACACGCACACACACACTGCACAGAGGCTAGAAATGTGTGTACCTGTCCTTGCATATAGAAAGTAGAGTTGGTGGTTTTTACTGTTAGGGATTCTCCATCTGTGCTGAAGAGTGCCCCTAGTTCATGGAGGGTAAAATGATACCATCATGTCCCTTTGATCTCTCTCTCGAGTTTGGAAACTTCAGAGCTGAGGGGTATAATACCCACGTCTCCTACCTCAGCCAGGGGAGCCCCTTCTCTGTTGGGCTCTCTGTCATACAATGGGGCGTGGGCAAGATGGATGCACCCTGCTTGGGTATCCAAGAGCAAAGTGGTGGCACTTGATTCCTTTCTCATGCTGGGTCTTGAGTTTGAAGCCTCATGTACAGAAGTGCCAAGAAATAAAAAGTCCACAGCCACAAAACAAATACTGCGATAAATGACAACAGAAACTTGCCTACAGAACTAAGACAGGAAGTTGAAAAAAGCGCACCAGGGAAGTACAGCTTGCTACATGCAAAAAGCAAACTAATGGGCAGAAGAGAGACCTCAGGAATTTCACTTTTTACCTTGGACCAAAAGACTGTTTTTGTAGCTCAGAAACTCCTTTTTTTTTGGACTTCAATCTTGCTTTATTTCCAAAATGGGACTGGAAATGGGAATGATGAAGCCAAAAATATCAAACAGCCTTAGATCCTTGGTTAAAAACATTAGCAGCAACACAGGACAGGGCTCATCACCTTCCCCCATTCTTAACATTTCATTGTTAGAGGAAAACCACAGGCCGAACCTAGAAAAGCTGTTACATTAAACTCGCAAGCCTCGTGTGCTCACTCGTGGTTTCCGCGTCTCGGAGGCTCGGAAGTATTGTAAGATGGGGCTGTTTAATATGCATTATGGAAGGAGGAAACAAAAACACACTTCAGTCTCTTTTAATAAACAGCAGCCTGATTCTATTGCATCCATTTAATTTACTGTTTCCAGGCTCCAGGGAATCATTTCCACATGACATTTATCTACAAACATTTAGAATAAAAGCAGTTAACGTGTGTCAATCAGAGTTCTTAATGGCAAAGAACAGAGACCAAGTCTGTTCCCTTAAAGCAGAAAGGAATGTATCAAGTGTATTAGATGACTTCTGGAGTCCCAGGAGGGCTGGAGGGTGCAGCCAGACAGCCCCTGAGATCAATTCTAGAGCTGCGCTGAGCAATGTTCCACTGCCTTCTCTCTGGGCAGAGAGAGTGCAGCCGGCCCTGTGACCACGCCTCATACTGGCCGAACTTCTGGATCCTCTCTAAGCTGGCGGTGGCCACCGTTCTAGCCAGCATGCTCCCAAATCCTAACCAGGCTCCTCTGGTCTTCAGGTGGTTCTTCCTTCTCCAAAGATCCCTGTGTGACTCTCCCCTACCTCTTTTGGGAAACCCAGCTGTATCCAACGGAAAGGGCTCATGCTCCCCAACACTGTACCCCAACTGCTTTTGCTAAGGTTGGAGTCGTTCTGTCTGGAGTGGCACCTGAGTTTCAGCTGGATGGTCATTGGTGTTTAAAGAGGTGTTCCAGACCCCCGGGTAACTGAGTACTCTAGGCTGGGTCTCCTTGTTCCCAGTTCTGCCACGGGCATGACTGTCACTCTCGATGCTTTGACTCCTTGACCTGTAGAGCAAGCTCATGCGTATCTCCAGAGGAGGGACAGGTATTAAGCTTCAAGTGGCAGTATAGTGTAGACTCATATCAAGACAGAAAATTCTTACATATACTGCAAGGCTCTTTTCTTTCAGGGACAGTGAGCCTTATTTTTACGCAGAGTGGTCAAAGTAATAAAGGGCCCACGCTACCCTCTCTTGGCTATTCCTGTGACACCCTGGAAAGGGCTCCTGGTTAACCATTTGTGGAAAGGACTCTTCCATCCTTTCGTTCTTCCCCATCGCCGTCTTGGGGGTGGCGGGCAGTGCAGGGCCTGGTGCCGCTTCTTCCCCTTACAGTGTAATGTGTCACCCTCCACGTGTTAGTGACACAAGGCCATATACTGAACATGTAACGTGATGGAATAACCAGCTTGAGAATTAACTGTGCCCACTTTTTCTCAGCGGTGAGCTCATCAGGAAAAAACGAGAGGCATTTTCTCCTTCTGCTAAGAGAGGAGCCAGGTTCTGTGCCCTGGTTATCCGGACTTCTCCTGTCTCCGGGAGCACCGATGCCTCTTTTCAACAGTCTGGTTTTCTGCGGGAGTCAGGGCTCACCCCACTGGAATGATGAGGGCTCTGAGGGTTAAAGGGGGAGGTTGAAGGGAAGAGCCCCAAGGCTGGCCAGATGGAAGGAGGTGCTATTCTGAAATGGTGACGACCCATCCTGGCTTGTAGGCACTACCTCCTGAAAGGTGACACCTTGGATGAGGGCTGGCCACTTGGAGGCCAGTGATGGATCAGGTACTGATGGGAAGGGCCCTAACGGTCAAGCTAAGTGCCCCGGTACAGAGCCTGGCATGCAGGGAGTGGCACATTCAGCACTGACTCCTGGCCAGCACGCGGACCTGGCGGTGCTGGGCTCCTGGACCAAGTTAGGCCCATTTCAGATGGAACCACAGCGCTGGACAGAGGGTGGTGAACGGCGCCCACTGCACATAAGGTAATGTGAGGCAAACCTGCTGAGCATTGACCCCCAACTTAGAGAACTATTTAGGGTACTGCTAAATTCCCAGGGTTTCTGTAGAGCCCAAGAGTGGGAATGGGAGCCCCAAAGAAAAAAAATGGATATTGGACTTCTCCCTGACCCTCAAAAAACTTTAATTTGGAATAATTTTAGATTTACAGAAATGTTGCAAAGATAGTACAGAAAATTCACGTCTACCCCTCATCCAATTTGTCTCATTGTGAACATGCTATATTTCCACGGTCCGTTGTTCTAAACTCAGAAACCTTCACGGGTACGTTATATTCATTACACTGCAAACTTTATTTGGATGCCACCAGTTTTTCCACGAGTGTCCTCTTTCTGCTCCAGGATCTCATCTAGGACACCACATTGCATTGAGCCGTCATGTCTCCCAGTGTCCTCAGTCTCCCCTAGTCTTTCATGACCTTGACAGTCTTTTTCTTTTTTTTTTCATCCTCACCGAGGACATTTTTTGCATTTATCTTCAGATAGAGCGGGAGGGAGAAAGGGAGGAAGAGAGAGAGAAACATCCATGTGAGAGAGACATATCGAGTGGCTGCCACCCACACGACCTCAACTGGGCCTGGGGACAAACCACAACCGAGGTACGTGCCCTTAGCGGGAACCGAACCCGGGACTCTCTGGTCCATGGGCTGACACTCTAACTGCTGAGCCAAACCAGCCAGGGCCACCTTGACAGCCTTAAAGAGCACTGGCCAGCTAGCCTGTAGGATGTTTCCCAAACTGGGTTGGTCAGATATTTTTTCTCGTGATTAGGCTGGGGATATGGCATTTGGGGAAGAACACCAAGGTTGCGTCTTATTACATCACATCAGAGGGTCCATGACGCCCCATGGCATCATAGATCATCCTCACCTGGTGAAGGGAGTGTCTGTTGGGTTTCACCCTTGTCAAGTTACTATTTCCATTTCCCTACTCAATTCTTCATAAGCCATCCGGCGTTTTTTTTTATTTGCAATAGAAAAGCAAGGAAGTGTGATGCTCCTTGCAACCGAATGTCACAGAACACTTCTTGCTTATTATATTTATATTTGACAAGGGTTTTCTTGAAGCCCTCTGCCTGGACCAAAAGTAGCAACTCTAATGGTGGGCGTTTCAGGCTCTGTGACAGTTGGGTGTGGGCGTGTGGGTCTGGGCGAGAAGAGTAAGCAGCGTTCTGGGTCCTACCCCTCGAGCAGTGCCCTGTTCCTCTGCCTATACACAGGGCCAGAGCACAGGGCAGGAGCCTGTTCACAAAATCTTGATACAGATTTGAAAACTCATAACCCCCGCCTACACACGCTCGAGGGACCATCCTACCACTTCTGTAACGCAGGGTGTGAGCGCAGATATAGAAGCGGTGGTGACTGTTTACCCAGGACAAATTGAGCATCTTTGGTGGAGAGTGTAATTAGAGGGGAAGATGGCTTGCTTTCTGCTTCAAGTCCAAAGCGTTCCTAATGCGACAGTCGTTCCATTTCAAAAGCAAGACCTTCCCTACACCTTTGAAATTGGAATCTGCATGAGGATAGATATAAAAACAAGTGGAGAGCCCCCAGCTCTGTGTTCATGCTCACCGCCTAGAAGGATGCCGCCTCCAAGTCCTGTTGCCACCTGTTTGAGCTCCATGTATTCCTGTGAGGATCCCTTATTTTCCCAGCCACTTCTGAGGACCCCGAGAGCTATGAATTTTCAGGTTTCATGCTGTAGACAGAAGGTACTTCTGTGGTTGGACTCAGCAGAAAGGCTATGAACCATTCAGAATATCTAAAATGACAGTCACTGTAGCTATTGGAACACTGCAGACATTGTTTATCGGGCTTCGGACGCGCAGAGGAGCAAGGAATTTAGCAACAGATTGAGAGCAATAAAGCATGGTAATGTTTATTCACACGTTGTGCTGTTGAAATTGAAATTTAGTTCCATAAGTCTTTGACTTGGGTCCTTTAACAGAAATCATCTCATAATATCCCTTCAACGTGGGCTGTGTGAAAGCAGTTCTGCAGAAGGTCAGAGCGAAGCATAGACTTGATGGAAGCCTTTTGAAGAGAGTGAGGAGGACAGGAAGGGGCCTTGTGGGGTGGGGGGAGCGGTTCTGAGTCCAGGAAGGCCCGGCTAAGCACCCGAGGCCTCCTCAAGATCAAGGCTGAAGTCCCCCTCCCACACCTACCTCCACGTGGCTCTCTTTCGACCTTTGCTTTTATTTACACCTTTTGCTAGGACTGCGGGGCAGAGGATTAGAACAAGAGTCTGCTTCTGCTCCTGAGACACCTCCAGTTTAGAGGGGATGGGAAGGTGACATGGAACAGACAGATGAAGAGCTGAGCAATTGAACTAGTGGCTGCAGTTACCTGGCTGATCAGGTGAGGTGGGGAGGGAAGGGAATTCTAGGCAAAGACAAAGGGAGCGAAAGGGCCCAGAGACAGGCTGAGAAAAGTGCAGGTAGCTAACTCAACCAACCTTCATGGAAATAATAAAGAGATTTTGCTTTTCTTGAAGAAAAATATGACGATATAATGATTAAACTGCATTTGGTAAAATAAACATGCAACAGAACTAAGAAAGTTTTGGGAAAGGATGATGGGGAGAGGAAAGAGCCTTAAATATTAAAGGAGTTCAGAAAGCTACTTTAAAACATGATGCCTTGGGCATAAGAATTGTTAAATGGATAGACAGAACTGAATAGTTAACCTAAAAGAGACCCTAAAACATTTAAGTACTTAATAGATCATAAAGAACCAATGGGGGACGATTGGGATTATTCAAAAAGGGCTGGAAACATTGGTTATTTGTGAAAGGTTGAAGATAGAATCTCACCTTATATATTAAAACATATTACAGATGGATTAGCATAGAAATAAAAATACAAAACCTCTTAAAAGCAGAAGAAAATATCAAAATTGAGCCTTTTCTAAGTACACATCAGTAGAATAAATTATTATGAAGAAGAATGAGATTTTTCAATAAAATAAAGTAAATGCTTATGTATCTAAAGTAGGGGTGGGGAATGTCTGGCCCACGGGCCGTATAAGGCCTGCAAAATCAGCACCAGCTGACATCACAAGCCTCCCCAAAGAGGAGCCGTTCCAGCCATCACATTAGGGGTGAGTTAATGAAATGACCAAATACAGCAGGCTAATTTTTTTTTTGGACTGCCCTAAATTGTTTATTAGGTAAGAATTTTACAGACATTACTTACCTTAGCGGTAACGGTGGAGCTGGAGAGTACTGCGCCTTCTCCAATCTGCTCGGCGAGGATCACCCATAGTGTGGTGGAGCCCGTGGCCCTTTCCACGGCCACGGCTCTGGCGGCCTGCAGGTGTCAGCCCTCGCGTCGCCCTGTGCCCGTGGACTGGTTGGATGATCCTCTGGGTGTCGGGATGCCTTCTGATAGCTTTAGGGAATGGATCGATGAGGATAACCTCAAAGAATCTGTATGTGGAATCTTCACCAACCCAGTAAGAATTCAGGACTCTCAAAGCCCCACAGTGGCGTCCAGCTCGCTCCTCGGCCACAGACTGAGGACTTCAAGCAAACTTGAGCTGGTTAACACCATGCTGCACAGGCGTGCCATAGGTCGTACCCTCAGGAACAGGGCGTTTGCGGCCACCACGGCGCACACGAATCTGATACATGACATCACCTTGCTTGGCCTTGTATCCCAGCCTGCATGCTCTGTGCGGCCGGGTCGGGCGGGGGCCCTGCGGAGCGCAGAGCGCGCACCCGGAGAAGGAGGCGCCTTACATCGGATGCTTCTTCCTGCACAGCTCCGGGATGCACCTGTAAGCGCCCATCTCGGCTTACCTGATGGCTGCAGCCACAAGGAAAAGCAGCAGGCTCATTTTTTTATTTTTTAAAATTTTTTATCCTCACTCAAGGACATTTTTTCATTTTTTGTTCAGATAGAGTGGGAGGGAGAGAGAGGAAGAGAGAGAGAAACATCGACGTGAAAGGGACACATCGAGTGGCTGCCACCCGCACGACCAACCAGGGCCGGGGACAAACCGCAACCGAAGTACATGCCCTTAGCGGGAACTGAACCCGGGTCTCTCTGGACCGCAGGCCGACACTCTAACCACTGAGCCAAACCGGCCAGGGCATTAAGTTGATAATTTTGTATGGCCCTCCGATGATGTTATAAATATCCAAATGGCCCTTGGCAGAAGAAAGGTTCCCCACCCCTGAATTCTAAGGAAACACTAAACCATAAAAAGGCAATGACAAACTGGCAGAAATATTTCAGTACTATGATAAAGAGTGAATATATTTATTTTACATGCAAACCTTCTAAAATATTAAGAAAAGAGATCTCGCCCTGGCCGGTTTGGCTCAGTGGACCGGAGAGTCATGGGTTCAGTTCTGGTCAAGGGCACGTACCTCGGTTCGTCCCCGGCCCTGGTCGGGGTGGTCGGGATCGTGCAGGAGGCAACCGGTCGATGTGTCCCTTATGTTGATGTTTCTCTCTCTCTCTCTCCGTCCCACTCTATCTGGAGATAAATAGAAAAAATATCCTCGGCTGAGGATAAAAAAAAAAAAAAGAAAAGAGTTCTCTGGAAAAATAGACAAAGAGTTGAACAAAAGTGCAGACATCCAATAAATGTGAAAACATTCAACTTTAGAGATAAAGAGAGAATGTACAATAAAATGAACACAGCTTACTTCGCCTATCAAAAGGGCAAAGGTTGTTGTTTTTTTTAAAGAGACTTTGGCAATATGTACCATGAGCCTTGGAAATATGTTCATTATCTTTGATCCCAAATTCCATTTTTAGGAATCTAGAATTTTGAAAATAGCAACCCCTTTATTTAAAAAAAAAAATTTAAATTGATTTTTAGAGAGAGAGAGATGAAGGGAGGGAGAGAGAGAGAGAGAGAGAGAGAAACATTGATGTGAGAGAGAAACATTGATTGATGGAGCCCGCAACCCAGGCATGTGCCCTGCCAGGGAATTGAACCGGCGACCTTTCGGTGCACAGGACAACATCCAACCAACTGAGCCAGGGCCAACCAACCCCATTATTTTTAAAGCAAACTCTCCATAAGTGTATACTGACTGACCAAAACCCATGAAATTATAACTGATACTCTCCTCTTTTACATCATTTTGCAATCAGATCGTTCAGTCACTAACACTGTGACAGGCAAGTTCCTTAACCTCTCTGGACCTCAGTTTTTAATCTATAAAGTGGTATTTTGTCGTTCAGTCAATTCCCTAAAGATTGGAGGGCACATATAACTACTCAGTAGATGGTGCGGCCTTGGCTTCCAGGTCCCATCACCCTGTTCCAGCCCCGCAACGTGTATTTGCTCATTGGATTTGAATGAACAAGTAAACCACCATTATGGTTTAGGAATCTGGTAGAAAATAGGAATCCAGCAGAAGAGAGAAGAAAGTGATTTTGGAAAATTGTAAGGATCTTGGCTCTTGTTGAACAAAAGTGGTTGAACACCATGTAGAATAAACCAGTTCAAACGCTCCCAGGAGAGGTCACAGAGGCCGAAGGACATAGACTGAAGCCCTGAATTAAGCATACAAGCCTAGACTAAAAGATAAAACAAGCCTGGCTGGTGTAGCTCACTGGTTGAGCGTCGACCCATGCACCAAGAGGTCGCCGGTTTGATTCCCCATCAGGGCACATGCCCAGGTTCTGGGCCCAATCCCCAGTGGGGGGCATGCGGGAGGTGGCCAATTGATGTTCTCTCTCATCGATGTTTCTGTCTCTCTCTCTCTCTCCCTTCCTCTCTCTCTAAAAACCAATAAAAAAATTTAAAAAATCAAAACCTTAAAAAAAAATAATAAATTAAACAAAACCAAGCAGTTGGCCACACGTTTTCAGGACAAATTTATGTTGAAGGAAGCCACCCAAAAAAAGATGGCTTCATTTGAACCTGAAAAATAATTGTACTGAAGTCCTACAATGTGACTGTCAGCGATGCCCATCTTACTGAGACATATTGGTGTCAACATAAATGCCCAGTGGTGTCTCTGTCAGGAGGAGACACAAAACTGGTGTGTAGACTTGGTTAACAGGACAACTTCTGGGTGGGATGATGCCTGGCTGTTGCCCAGATTCCCACTAAGGAAATGGGCACAGCCTGTGTGAGATCTGGAAACGAAGGAAGGCTGACCGCCCTGGGCCAGGAGCACGGAGGCATCTCTGGGTTTACGGCCCAGACCTGACCAGATTAGAGGGAGGGATGGGCAGGCTCAGGCCCACTCCCTGGCCCCAGAGGCCACAGCCTGTAAAACTTCAAAGCCGGACCCACCAGATCTGCAAATCCCTGGGGTTTATACTCTCATGATCCCTTGTGCCGGGGCCCCTCTGTCCCTCACGCTGCCCCAGCTTGTCCCACATCAGCCTGGCCAGAAACAAACACTTCAGTGCTTTTCACAAATAACTCCCTTAGACCAGCACTTCATGGGTTTAGTTGTCTTAACGCGTGGGTTTCTGCCATTGCTCTGACTTCCCTTTCTCCTCTCCCTCCCTGCTCCCCACTTCTCAGGACCCAATCAAATTCCTGTCCCTGTCTCACGGTCCCCAGTTGAGCAACCACCGTCAGTCATAGGGATATGCCTTTGGAGTCGCATCCCCTCTACTAAGCAGCTTGTCAAATTATTTCTTCCAGGTACAGTGTTCCTCCCAAGAGGAATCCTGGTAAATGACTCCCCCCCCCCCATTTGTTGCACACACGTGTAAAGGGACCGCTTATCTGGGAAATGGAAGAGGCTTAGACCCCTGCCAGTATCCACCAAATCTGAGGGTCAGGGCTGGAGAGGAGTGTGATGGGGCAGGCCAGGAAGGGAGAGAAACATCAAGATTTTGCCAGCTCTCTAGAATCTTTGGGAGCAGTGGTGTCCAGTGCCAGCACGTGGAGTGGACAGCGGTGCCAGGCAGAGTTAGGAACCCCAGGGCTGCTTGCTCGGAGGACAGTTGCATCGGGCAAAGCATGTGCGTCGCTGTGAACATGAGCAGGGGTCTCTGGCATGTAGGTGTAGCCTGTGTCCCTTCTTTTCTCCCCAACCACCACCAGGCTCTCTGCCAAAGCTGCCGGACCTCTGACCTAGCAAAGTGAAATGGGAGTGAATCTCTTGCGTGAAAAGACTCGAACAGGTGGCCCCATCATTTTGACAGATCGCACCTCAACTCCGGACAGCTCATCCACCTCTCTCTGGTTGGCTCGGCCCAGACAGAATGCATGAGTGACAGAGGGCTTCACAGCTCTAATGCAGGGAACCCATCGGAGGAACCCAGCAAAAATGCACAATAAACGATGAAATAAACTCAGTGCAAAAAAGAGTCTAATTTGTGTTCTCAATAAGACCCAGGAGGACACTGAGCTGGGGTGAGAGGGAAAACAGTCGGAGGAGGGGGACATCTGAGAGCAGGAGAGACAGCCCAGGACGAAAATGTGATTGCCAAATCACAAACCCCAGTGGAGGCTCTGGATACCACAGAAATGGAAATCAGTGTTAAGATTGAGACATTCTTCAAGAACCCAGGGGAAAAATAAAAAAAGAAATTATGAGGAAAGTTGAATAACAATAAATATTATTTCAAAAAGGAATTGGGGAATAGAAGAGGTGAACTAGAAGCACAAAGAGACTCTGAACTATTGTATTTTAGGGGGAATGAGGATCTTCCTAGAAAGGACGAGGGCAGCCGCCCTTACGAGGAAGTACACCGTGTCCCCAGAACAGGCGGAAACGAGCCAATGAAAGCAGAATTCAGCAAAGAGCTCAGCTTGCAGGGCCAGGCCCACTCCGGCCAGCGGCATCTCGACCACGATATTTGCGGAGTGTTTGCGTAGCCCACACATTTTCCTCTTAACTGCAAGAGCCGTGGAATCTGGGGGCTTTCGGGAGACAATAAAAAGATCTGATGAGAATTACTGCAATGAATTGAGGAATAATTTACATTGTGCATGTGCATTTATTGTTCATAGGTAATCTACCCTTCTGATGTAGAGGATTATGATGTTCGTTTCCTGAGCACAGGGGATGAAGTGAAGACCCTTGGAGTAGTGTGGCTGAGAAAATAGTGCTTGTCTAGTTTTGGTCCGGGTTCTTCTCCTGCCTGTGTCCAGGCATGACTGCAGGTGCCAGGCTGGTCTGAGAGCCAGGGTCATCCTCACTAATCTTGGTTTCCACGGATGCCCGTGTCCACCGTTCTTCTCTCCAGGCTGGTGCTTCGTCTGCCTGCCTGTCCCTGCTCCTTCCCACTTGTGTGTGTGCTCCTTGTGCTCTGTCCCGTGTTTGCCTGCTCTAGGGTACAATGTTTAGCTCTTTATAGAGTGCATGTACTATGCCAATGGGATGAGCTATCTGAATCCGAGATGAAGATGTAGCCCCAGGTGGCAGAGACCATGATACTTCCCATGGAACCCCCTGGCCGCTGCAGATCCAGGGTTCTCACTGAGTAGCTTATGCCTGCTTTCAGTGGGCACAGAAGCACTGCTCAGGGCTGCACCAACACCCAAGGCTTGGCACTGCTCCCTGAGAATAAGCTCTAGGTTGATGGAGGTGACCTCCTACTCAAGAGTTCTGAAGTTAGCAAATGTGGACTTTGCTGATCAGAAGAGGTCATCTGCTGAGGCTGGAACTCCTACTCCATCCCTGCCTGCTCGTGCAGACCCAGAGAATTCCTATAGCTTTGAAGTCCTGAGTGAGCAATGAGGATTTGGGAGCTCAGATAATGCTGGAATGTCTTCAGAAGAAAAATCGAGAAGAATGGGTTATGTAGATAGCATTGAAGGACTCTGACTTTTTTTGAAGTTGAAGAACTATTTTTATTCTTCTGAACTATTTATATATATATATTTAACCTGGTACATATTTTATTTTTCTATATTTTTAAACTACTTAAAACAAAATAAAAATAAAACAAAGAGGGATGTCTGGCCAGGAACAAAATGAGTGCGAGGCTCAGAAATGAGGAGGCTAGGAGAGTAGGTCTTTAAGTCTTATCGATCCCCAAGTCTACCAAAACCTGATGTGAATGGCACTTTAACTGGGAAGTAGGAGCTGGGCCTGTGAGACCGAGAGAACGTGGAGTGGAGAGAATTCTGGCCTGGAGCCTTGAGAAGAAGCCCGAGCAAGCCTTGTACTGTGGTTTTGATTTAACTCACAAGACCATGTGTGGTAAGTTACCACAGTGATGTCCATGAATTCCACCTCTATGCTCTTGGTAGCCTCCTCCCACAGTGACTCTGGGTTTGGCCATATGACTCGCTTTGGCCAATGGCTTATCAGCCAACATGGTATAAGAAGCTTGAAAAGCACTTGTGTATTGAGGCTTCCCCTTCCAGAATGTTGTCTCCATATGAAGAAAGCCAGGCTCACCTGTTAGAGACAGGTAACCCAGTTGACAGCCAACACCGTCTTCTAGACATGCATGTGAGGCCATATTAGACCCCTCACCCTAGCTGAACTGCTAGATAGATGACGTCAGCAGCATGAGTGGCTCTAGCTAAGACCAGCAGAAGAACCACTAGCTAATCCCAGCTCAAAGTGCTGACCTATAGAATCCTGAGCAAATAAAATGGTTGCATTTTAAGCCACTAAATTTCAGGTGGTTTACAATGTGGCAGTATATCAGATGTCTCCTTCCATTTTCATCTAGCATTTTGCTCTACCCATATTATGTGATCAATGAATAAATTCTTCAATAGCTTTTATTTAAGGAGGCGCAGAATAAGAGAATGAAAAATAGTATAGAACAGTAAGGGTTAGACATTTAATCTGTGACTCAAGTTTTTTTCTAGATTGGAGATCTTATATCACCAGGTTTAGGTAAAAATAGATGATGTTGATGAGTTCTGCTCCCCTCCCCCAATTGCATTAGAAGGTCAGAAATGTGTTTTTAACATTCAAAGGAGAGAAGTCTCCCTAGTTTCCTCCTTGCATTCTCCTCTCCAATTAGTTGCTTTGAGGACTTTAGGGAGAAGCATGGGTACCAGCTGAACTACCAAAGTGTTCATGTCACACGAGCCCCCAGGCTACTGGGTTGATCCCTCCTTGGGAACTCACAGATAGTGCTGGTATGAGGCACTTGGCAAAGCACTTTCCTAGATGCCACCAATGAATTTGCGTGTGTCTTCCTCCCTTCCCATGGAGAGGGAAGAAGGAAAATCATGCTTCATGATGCAAACTGTGAATTTCATGAGAATAAAGAGAGCTTTGTAATTTCAAAGTATATTCTTGGGTACCTCTCAAACAGGTAGTTTGTCTTATGGCTCTGCGTTTGCAATTATTTAAATAATCTGTTAATGATTACATTTATAATGATTGATAAGCATAATTTAAAAATGAAACAGGCTCTATGTTAACTAGATCTTTTTTCTCATAATGATTTATTTAATGAATCATATCTTCCTTATCTCTTCTCCATGGAGAGGTCAACCTGGCTGCATTTCAGTTGCCAGGTTTCTCAAAAATGGGTGGTCTATTTGCACCCAAGAAATGCAGTGCATGCACAGATCTGTCTTAACCTTTAAGGAAGGGTAACCTTTTCTTCTTTCCTGTAGCCTTGCCCACAGCGGAAGAAGTAGCAGTCATCTGAGGCAGTTCATTCTGTAGGTGCTGCTTCTAAAAATCTTTCAACAGCTATTACTACATGAAGGACAAAGCCCCAGGACAGGTTTCACTGGGATACCACTGAATGGCATCCCAGATGAAATACTTCTTTTGGGGCATCCTAGGGCTGCTATCTGGATGTATTCACTGGGTGAGCTTAAGAGTTTTTTGACACATCAGACATTGCCATGATTGGACATCAAAGGCTTGAGCTTACAGTATTTCTGGAGGTTCACGATTGAGATACCCCTTCAATAATGAGTCTTTGATTATTATTCACCAATTCTGACTATCTATTTCTTCAATAAGGAGTCAATAAAAAACAATAACTGCCTATTATGAATGATCCAGTTTGCTAGGTATAGTAAGCTACCAAAGAAACATAAAGTCTCTGGTCAAGCACATGAGTATTCTACATATTTGCATATTAGAAAAATAATGTCAAATCAAGAAAGATAAGAGGAAAAAAACTAAATTCAAGTAGAAACGAATGAATACAACTTTATTGAAAGGAATAACACCACCATGCTGAATAGGGGTGGGCGAGGGGGTACTAATTCCAGTAATTTTTTAACATAGCACTTTGTATACCCTCAGTCCAGGGGAAAATAAAAAAGAACTACCAACAAATCTTGAACTCTTTTCAGAAGGTTTGTTTTGTGTAGTGACGTGGGTGTGGTAATGAGTGGTATAGAAGCAAGCAAATGAGTAAATGTGTCAATATCTTGGGAGCCAGAGTTCTGACTGTGGAGGAAGGGATGTATGAATATGGAATAGAGGAAATGCAGGAAGAACCCTATGAGATATCAATAAAACTCATGATTTCTACTCTTAACCTCTGAGCTTAAGATTCTATTCTTTGGTCACTTGTCTTTCTTTGCCCATCCTGTTCCAGTCACAGAGCATTTCCTTCCCATCACTTCAGTGTATTCAAACCCTGCCTTTTCTTCACAAAGTCTTCTATCCTCTCTCTCCCTAGAAAAGAACAATTTCTCCTTCTCTGAACTTCCATGTTTCCATGACTGAAACATTAAAAGCACATTGATGTTTGTCTTAGAATAAGGTTATTTATGTCTTACCTACTATAGCACTTTTTGAGGAAAGACCAATGTCTGATTCTTCTTTGTTTCTCCCAGGATGCCAAGGAATTCCATATGACTTTTTCAATGAAAGAAGGATGGGATTATTTTAACAAGAATAAATGCAACATTCTGCAAAAAATCTGAACATCTAACTGCACTTACTTGAAAGAGGGAAGATGTACCCTGATGATAAAGCTTGGTTTTAACAAGCTCACTGTGACTGACAGTGTGATATGGCCTTCAGAGAGCTAGTGAGGTTGTAGGACATATTAGCAGAGGTGTGGTACTTAGAACAAGGGAGGTATTGGGCCACTCTATTTGGCCTTCAGCAGACTGTTTTCTGGTGTTTGATGTTTTTGGTGTTGCGTTCAAATATTTTTGACCATGCACCGTGAGCAGAATGGAATAAATGGGATTATTTCGACTGGAATCAAGACTCCTGGGGAAGGGAAGGAGCCCAGAGAGGGGAGGATGCAGAAAAATTGTCTTTAAGTATCTGAAAAGATGACATATGGAAGAGGGATTCCATTTATTTTGTTATCCGGAGAGCAGATATAGTATCAAATTTGATGGAGATTGGTGGACAGGAGATTTTTGTCTCAGCGTAAGGAAGGGCTTTCTGACAAATAGAATTGTCTAACTTGAAAGAGGCGATTTAGAGACAGGTATTCATTTTCTCCTTCTTGGCAATATTCTGGGAGAGCTGGTCAGCCATGTGGTACTGGTATGGGGTCCAACTGGATGACTCCTAGATACCTTCCACTGTAATTTCCTCTGACTGTAAGATGCTTATTAAGAAGATCCAAGAAACACATCATGAACAAAACAGCATGTGATTGAATGATGAACCATGAGGGATAGTCAGCGAGTATGAGAGGAGCCAGGAAAGGAGCAGTAGAGTCCTTGGGCTGGGCTTCATGGAGGAGTGTGGTAGGATGGCACGGGGAGGGAGGGAATGAGGCCTTTGGGCTGAAGGTCCAGCCTAAGCAAAGGGGAAGGTCTGTGTAGCAGTGAGGCCGAGCTGGGAATGTAGGCTGACAAATGGTGCTCTGTAGAAAAGTGGGGTCAAATTGTGCTTTGGAAGTTTATCAGAGGCTTTACAACCATGCCCTGGCTTTGAAGCTTTGGTTCTTGTTTCTGTCAATCACCAGCTAAGTGACCACGAGTAAGTCACCTTTTCTGCACCTTCACTTCTCCAGTTTGCAAATAAGGAGACTGGACGGAATGGCCTAGACTCCTTTCCTCTGCAAGGCGCTGACTCTTGGAGATAAACTCTTGGCTGCCGTCGTAGATTCATGAGCAAAAGAGGGAGATGAGAGAAGTATTTTAGGAAGATTAATGTAAAATGCAGGGTAGATGGAAATCGGAAGAGAGTGAAGGTGGGAAGAACAGCTGAGAGGCAATTCCAGTAACTGTTTCTCAAAATAATGTCATTCAACTTTAATACTGTTTACTCAGAGTTTTATGCCAAAGTGTCAGGAAGCCCGAAGTTTGGTTGCCCTGTAGGGCAACTTTGTTTCTGGGTCAAATTAATTTCCTGTCTCCTTGAGTCACTAAAAAAAAAAAAAGGCAATGCTGATAAGATCACTCTACATGCTCCGTCCCGTGACCTAAGTCTGATGAATATTTCTTTTTTGTAGCTTCGTGAGAGCAATGTGAGTGACGGCCCACTTTGTTGAGTGTTTCTCTGTTACTAATACCCAGCACCATCCACAAAAGTACTGAGACCGAGCAACTTATACACATCATTTTTTTCTCACCAGTTGGGAGAAGATGGCCTGATCCAAACCTGGCTGGCCCTCAAGTTAAGAATATTGACCTCTTGCCCTGGCTGGTTTTGCTCAGTGGTTAGAGCGTCGGCCTGTGGACCAAAGAGTCTCGGGTTCAATTCCAGTCAAGGGCACATACCTTGGTTGCAGTTTGTCCCCGGCTCTGGTCGGGATCGTGCAGGAGGCAACCAGTTGATGTGTCTCTCTCATATCGATGTTTCTCTCTCTCTCCCTCTCTCTCTCTCCCTCTCTCTCCCCCTTCCTCCCACTCTATCTGAAGATAAATAGAAAAATATCCTTGGGTGAGGATTAAAAAAAAGAAAAAAGAATACTGACCTCTTATCCCTGTCCTTTGTCAGGCACTTTGTTTTGTGATCAAGTTTTATCCTGAGTTCTAGAAGGCTTGTTATAATGATGGCTCTGGTTCTTAAATCGAATGCTTTCCGCAGAGGACTGAGTGCCTGGGGTTGCTTGTGAGAGGCCGTGACTCCTCCCTGGGTCACAGGTTTGTGGTTGGCCAGACTGAGAGGGAAGGAGAGTCATGGCCACCTTAGTGACCGAAGCTGGCTGGGGCCACGGGGAGATGGAAGGGGAGCAGAGGATGCTTGGATCGCCGTAACTGGGTGCTTCAATGAGCTCGAAACATCAATGAGAGAACAGTGGCTGGAATGCCTTCAGAGAGTGGCCTGACCTTGAAGTTATATGATGGACATTGCCCAGTGACTAATCGGGGAGGAGTGAGAAGCCATTGTCGACAAGTCTCAGCTCGCAGTGATGTGATCACACCAAGTCCACGAAGCCAGTGAATGCAGGTGGCCCGAATGAACTGAGGGGAGGGAGAGGCCGGCGGGCTGCTGGCAACACCTCTTTGCCGATTCATCCTGAATGGGTATCAGCCACCCTGGGACCCCACCTCTGCCTTTCTTTCTTTTCTTCCTTTCTTTCTTCCCTCATCCATTGCCTGAATAGAACACAGATTTGGGAGAAGGAGAATTTGGGGAAGGAAACAACGAGGGGGGATGAGGAGTCATTCTGATGGTTTCGGTGTCTTACCTGCATTGAGCCAGGACTTAGCGGGCGACATCAAAAGGAATTGTGGGTATACACCCTTGATCATTTCAGGCACAATGTACTCTCTTTCCTTCTTATTGCCAAAGTGCGGTCTGGGTGAACCAGTGCTGGTCTGTGGGGTGTTTTTATTTTGTGTTTGCTATTTTAATACTCTACAGTGAGACAACCACAGAGATTAGGATAAAGCCTTTAAACACTTACATAACATTGGCCCTGGCTCAGTGGCTCAGTTGGTTAGAGCATCACCCTCATACACCAAAGTTGAGGGTTTGATCCCTGATCAGAATTGATGTTTCTCTCCCTTCCTCTCTCTCTCTCTCTTTCTTAAAAATAAATAAATAAATAAATAAATAAATAAATAAATAAATAAATAAATAAATAAAAATAATGTGGTATTGTTATGACACCAAGCACATTTTTATTGTGTTTTACTGATGCATTGGTCTTCCGTGTGTTGGAAACTGAAAAATGGTCCTCTACCGCAGGGAGCTGAGAAGCTGTGCTTGGCTCTCACTTCATCACTTCATCAATGAACTGTTCCCTCAGGGCCTGTTCCCAGCAGGTGACAGCTCCAGGGACACAAACCTCCAAGGAGCTGGCAGTCTGGGCTTTGCATGGCCAGCTAATGGTTTGAGGGTGATGTTCTGGTCTTTCCCAGGTCAAGGCAATTCCAGAAAGAAAGCTGCCATCTCTCAGTCTTCTTTGGTGTCGACCTAAGTCTCCAGCGGTGCTGAGAACAGAAAGACACACAGCAAGGACTTGTTGAATCAATTCACTCCTTTGCGTTAGTGGTAAGAAAAGGGAGAGACACGATTTTCATAGCAGTGTTCGGCTGTAGCAAGCTGGTGGTCTCTTGCCTTTCGGTGTCCCTATTCTTCCTATACCCATCGGCAGGTCAGCTTCTGGGGGTCACAAACATGGACTGGAAATAGCTCTGAGCTTAAATAAAAACCCAAATCTCAAAATGGCTAGAATCTATAAGGAGTATTTAAAGGAAGCCAAACTCTTGCTAGGCAGATCGTGTGGTCTTGTTTATTTGTTAATCATCCTTAAAAGTTTCTTATTGGGTGTTTGGGGGCAAGCGTTCTCAAATAAATGTATACCCGAGGTGCCAACAAATGGCCCGTGACCTATTTCCTCGTGCTGCTGCCTGGCTGTAGCACCCAGTCATCTTGCTAGGAATCAGAGCCCAGCAGAGCTCAAAGGGGCCCCAGCAACGAGCTGCCCTGGGTGCTCTTATTTCACGGCACAGGAACTGAGATGCGGGGAGAGTAAGTGACTTGCCTTTTTGGTCATAAATTGTCATCCTTTTCAAGGATTTATGATGCAAACAGAACTTACTTTGGGCCAACGTTTGATAATACAAACTCTTACCACTAAAATGAACTCAGTTGCAAAGGAAACGCCGGTGATTCGACATTTATTCAGGTCAGCGGAAGGCCAAATACCCAGGTTAGTGAGGGTGTGCGTCTGTGCATCTAAACCTGGGGGGGGGGGGGGGGGGGGCGCTTATCACTGGAAGGAAGGGCCTGGAATCTATGACCCTCAGGGCATGCTGGCAGTAAAAAAAGTTCAAGGTCAACCGGAAATTGTTTGCTAAGTCCATTTTTATTTAGTGTAAATGTAATATACCATGAAGAGCCCCCATAATCTTCAAGGTGGCCCATGTGTGAATCTTTCTGACACCCCTAGAGCAGAATTTGTCGGCCATGGCACTATTGACATTTTGGGATAAATAACTCTTTAAAATTTTTTTAAAAATCTATTAAACATTTTAAAAAATTTATTAATTTTTTAAAATTATAGTTTACATCCAATATTATTTTGTATTAGTTTGAGAACATTTATTTGAGAACGCTTGCCCCCAAACACCCAATAAGAAACTTTTAAGGATGATTAACAAATAAACAAGACCACACGATTTGCCTAGCAAGAGTTTGGCTTCCTTTAAATACTCCTTATAGATTCCAGCCATTCAGGTGTACAGCACAGTGGTTAGACAATCATATACTTTACAGGGTTCCCCCTGATATTTCCAGCACCCACCTGGCACTGTACACGGTTATTACAATATTATTGGCTATATTCCCTGTGCTGTTCTTTACAGCTCCATGACTAGTTTGTAACTACCAATCTGTACTTCTCAACCCCTCACCTTTTTCACCCAGGCTTGGGATGGATGACTTCTTGTTGCAGGGCCAGTCCTGTGCATTGTAGGATGTTTAGCGGACCTCCGGTCTCTACCCTCTAAATGCTAGCAGCACGCTCCCAACTGTGACAACTGAAAATATCCCCAGACATTGCCAAACGTCCCCTGGGGGGCAAAATTGTCCCTTGTTGAGAGCCACTGCAGTTGTGCAATGGTAGAATTAAAAGCTTACCAGTGGATCAAAAGATGCTCAACATCGTCAGTCACCAGGGAAATGCAAACTAAAGCTACGATGAGATATTGCCTCACACCCAAAGAACGGTTGGTTAAAGCAAAAACGAGTGACAATACCACGTGCTGCCAAGGATGCAGAGAAACTGGAAGTCTTCTACATGGCTGGCGGAAATGCAAAACAGTACAGCTACTTTGGACAGCAGTTGGGCAGTTTCTTCCCAAGTTAAACATGTGCTAATTATGTCATCCAGCAATGCCACTCACAGGTATTTGTGCAAGTGAAAGGAATACTTGCGTTCATACAAAAACCTGCGTGTGAATGTTTACAGCACCTTCACTGGTAACTGTCAAAAAAGCAAAAACCCAAATGTCTCTCAACTTTTGTACGGAGCAACACTTTCTCTGGTGCAGCTACACAACGGAATACTACTGCTCAGCCACAAAGCATAATAAGCTACTGAGACACGCTGCAACAGCGTCGATGGATCTCGGACACGTCACGCCGAGTGAAAGACGCAGGGCTGGAAAGCCGCGGGAGCCTGACGCCATTGCCGTGACAGCCCGGGAAAGGTGAAACTGCAGGGACAGAAAATAGATCCGCGGTCACCGGAAGCTGGGGGTGAGGGAGAAGGGTTGCCTACAAAGGGCGCAGGGTAACTTTTGGGGGGTGATGAAACTCTTTGAGCTCTTGGTTGTGGTGTGGTTACACAGCTGTATGTGTTTGTCAAAACTCACAGGACTGTCTGCTAAAACGGGGGCATTCTCCTGTATGTCGTCCGTACATACTACTGTGTGTATTCCTTTTAAAACATGAAAAAAGTGAGCCAGTGTTATTGGGATTAGGTAAGCTAAAAACAAAAAACAAAAAAACCCACAGTTCTCAATCTTTTCCAAGCTCAAAACCTCACGCTGTTCTCAGTCAACTGGCTAGAAGACAAACATTAAATTTTGTTTCCATAGCAAATGCCCACATTGTGATTTGATATTCCCTGTGCACACAATGGCCTGGCTTTATATACATATCAAAAGGAGGCAGTCCTTCCCCTGCAGGTAATACAAACCTTCAGCATTAAGCTCTGCCCCATTAACTAGCCTTGGACAGGTCGCCTTGGGCTCCTTCCTGTTCAAATCATCGTTCACATTCTTCTTGAAAGATCCAATGCCCTCCTGTCTCTTAATCTCAATCCTATCATCACCCACCTCTGGACTAAGGTCATTTAAAAATTACCTGAGGCTGCCCTCTTCTCTCCCTTTCTTGAATTCACAAAGAATTTATTGGGTGCATTGTTGAGCAGACACTTTCCATATCATTCTCCTTAAACCTATTTATTTTTTAATTTTATGCAAATATATGCATGTCTTGCAGTCATTAGAGACACCTCTGGGGTAGGAACTGCATCTTACGTTTGTTCGTTCGTATTGTTGGGGATCCTGCAAAGACCAGGTGTTTAATAGGTGGTCGTGAGGATGGTCACGATGATCCTGATGGCATCAGGGCACTGCCCGGGGCTGGTCCTTTTACGGTTTAAAGCTGTACTGTTGCCTACACTGAGTGTTTAAAAAGGCCAGATTTGAGTGGAAAGTGGGTCTAGAGGGACTGAAGGAGAATATCCATCATTCCTCTCAATCACAGGGTGAGAAATTTATGCAGATGAGAAATCAAGAATTTTAATTGGTAAGCATTCATCTTGAGATAAGAGAGAGTGTTTCAGGCCCCACTAAGTCATCGTTAGGGCTGGGATTACAGCTCTCTAGAGGGACTGTTTTAGCCTGTATCCTCTACTGAGCTGCCAAGAATAATGATTTTAGGTGTGACACTAAGAACTTCTCCCAGAAGGCTGTCTTCAAGGTCAAAGGGACCATCTGGGACTGAAATGAGAGATCCACTGACAGGCGGGAAGGGCTGGGTGGGGGGGAGCTCACTGGGGAATGATGGCATCTGGGCCCTTTGTTTGAATCTCTTCCCCTCATCCCTACTGTTCTCCATTTTATTGTTAAAAGATGAAATCCAGAGAAAACATTAGTAAAACAAACTGTAAAGAGAAGTTATAATAAAAGATAATCTACAAAAATTTTTGCAATATGGTGAAAAACGGAAATCCTCCAAGGGTCAAGAGAAGACCCTCTGTCAAATTGAAAAGCCTAAAAGATAGCAACAAGGGACCTAGGATGTTAGCGCAAAAAAGGCAAGAAGGATTCTTTTTTGGAGAAACTTATAGAGGGCCAAGGTAAAAGTCCATTCAAGACCTAGCAGAAAGCTTGGTCCCAAGGGTCTCTGGCTGTCCTTGCCCTTCAGTGTCAGCCACAGGTGTGCATCTGAGACTGGAACTACCCAGAGAGGTTGCCTTCAGGTGCTTTCCCTGCAAGCCAAAAAGATGAGCAAAGCTCAGCTGAAACTGTTATCAGCCCACTCCCTCTCTCCCTGAGCTCCTCTGCTCCAAGCCGGGGTAGATCAAATCCACATGAAACCACTTAAACACTGGTAAGCCCCTCCATGTCTCCAGTGGGCAGTGTGTGTTGTCTTTTCTGACTTCCACTAAAGCCCCTGTGGCCTTGGTCAGAAGTTAGGGGGCAAAACAAAAGAGGATTAGAGGAGGGACTGCAGAATGTTACCTAGAAGGCCAGTTTCAAGTCCAACGCCTATAAACATTTATTTTACTCCTGTTCCCTCTGATATAATTCCACAGAGGACACGTGTATCAGAACACGGGAGCCTTCTTTTCTCCAGTGTGGATGAGGTGCTGAAGATGTTTTCTTGAAGCAAGATGGGGTAAGTCCTCTGCGTTCCAACTGCCACGAAACTTGACAATGACAAAGTGACGCGTTGGAATTCACAGGTCCCACATTTACTAGTTACTAATAGATAACGCTGGAGGGATGGCGGCTTCCAAGCACATGTTTTGGAAATTATGTAAATAAGGATATTTATACAATGGATTACGAAAACCTTTTAAAAACAAACTTGGGGGTTTACATCACAGACCTTCAGACTCCAGAAAAGTTGTTAAGCTCTGTTATGTCAACTTCCAGGCACCACCATGAGGTCTTTAAAAAAATACTGCCCTGGCCCTGGCCGGTGTGGCTCCGTTGGTTGGAGCGTCGTCCTGTGCACCGAAGGGTCTTGGGTTTGATTCCCAGTCGGGGCACATACCCAGGTTGTAGGATGTTTCTCTCTCACATTAATGTTTCTTTCTCTCTCCCTCTCTTTCTTCTTCTCTCTCTAAAATAAATAAAAACATATCTTCGAGTGAGGATTAAAAGAAAAAAGAGATCTTGTAAAAAAATTGCCTTGCAATGAAGTAATGAGAGAAAACCACAGACACACACTAATGAGGTTAATGAGCCCTCCCTCCAGACTGTTACTCTGCATAGTTTCAGAGACAGAAAAAGAATCTCTCTCAGCATAGGGAAATTACCAACTATGAAGAAATAAGGATAAAAAATGGAAACAAGCCCTAACATAAATAAGCTGAAACTCTATAAAAAGGGAAGAACATAAGTATTTACTTTTTCCTACTTCAATGAACTTTGTGGGACGAGGGACAGAATAATTTAATTCTTGGGGGAAAATGTGCTTTCATCTCCAGGGCCTTTCATTTGAATAAAATAGCTCCATGAAGTCAAAAACAAAAGGATCTAGGCTCATTAGGACTCATGGCAATTTTTAAAAAATGATGTGTTTTTTAATTTGATGGGTCACAAACCTTCATGTTATCCTTGGAGGTAGAGCTGAGTCCTTTTAAAATGTCTTTCTTTTGTCCATAATAATCATCACTTTAATCTTTCTAATAGGAACATTTTCCCTATGGGAATCATCCTTTTTTTTTTTTTTTTTTTTAAGTAGCTCTCTAAACTAGTGTGGTCACGGAGACTCAGTAAGATGTAGATGACCAGATCTCAAAACATATTGGCTGGAAAGTAGCAAAATGTAGATTAATTCCTACAATACGATGCCTGTAACATTTTAGAAGTAACAAACACTGTTCTAGGATGTATCTATGTGCTTACATGGGGTGCAGGTATAAGACCCTGGGGAGGGGGCTTCCTCAGCTATGATAGAGGTTGGCTCTGGAGACAAAGAGGGGCAATGGTCCCGGGCAAGAAACCAAGGAGCTTCAACTTTATCGTTATCTTTAAAAGATTTTGAACTATGGCGAAATGTTCACATTAACCAGTTTCTAGTAGGTGGTGGTGTCTAGATAGGTTTCTAATGATTTCTACTTCTCTAGTCTTTTAAATTTCTGTCTCAATAAAATGTAAGATTTTAAGAAAAGGGAAAAGCCCACTGAGATCAACGGATATGTCAACCATGAACGAAGCAGCTGTTATGACTGGAGGGAAACAAATAGGACCTTTGTGTATGGTCCTTCTGTTGAATTCTTGGATGAAGATGAGTCAACAGAAACCTGCTAGTACTGCTGTTAGTACCTTCTGGGTACCACCCCATGGGCCAGATTTCCCCCCTTTTCTTGCTGTTTCATACTCTCCTCTCTGGAATCCCTCCTCCCCATGTTTTCTGCATAATCATGGTCAAAACTGTTTCACCGCACTACCAGCTCAAACGGGGAATGCAGACTAAATACAGGGAGGGATTTCAAGTAGGGTTCTACCCTATTTGGACAATTCACTTTGATTCAGCTGAACTTGCTAATCAGGCCTTGATTCTGACATCTGACTTCTCTCTCCTGCTCCTGTCTGCAGTCTAAGCCGGGACTCTTCGCTCTGCTGGTCACCGCACAGGCGGGCGCTTCCTTCTGGTGACATCCTAGCTGGAGCCGGTGCAGCACGCTCTGGTCTCCTCCCCACAGCGATCTACTTGATTTCGCTCCCCGGGCTCGAGCACGTGTCTGCTAGCTCTCTCGGCTCCCGCTCCTGTTCTGATGTGTTAGCCTTTTGTCCTGTTGTGCCTCAGCTAGTTCCTGTATTTATTCTGTTTTGGTCGGTTTTCCAGCCCTGCCATTTAAAATGACTCATCCTATTTCATGGGTGGTTGGCAGAGGGATTTTTCAAAGCTTCATATATTTCAGGGGAGATTTATAATAAAAAACAAACCTGCTGGAGTTTTCAACAGTGTAGACTTTTCTATAGAGAAAAAGAAAAATAGAAATGTAGAGGAATAGATACCTGAAGCTATTGGGTGGCTTTGAAAAAGCCAGTTTTAATCTCTTTTTAAAATAGTCATTTTTGCCCCCTTACTTTTTTTTTCTTGGGTTTGTCCAAATATTCTAGTAGTGTGGTATGACTGAAAGAGTGTAGAGGCTTGTAGACGTTGGAACCCAACTGTTCTGATTCAAACTCTGCTCGCAGGGCCTCTGGGTCTCAGATGAAAATAATAATACTGACATTTTTCTTTAAATATAAAATTTAAAAACAGTTTCTACTCCTCACAAATGATCAAACCAAGCACCCAGAATCTATCCACCTGCCCAGCGAGAACAATCAGCATTCTGATGATGTTCTGATGCGACAGGGACATGCAAAATATCTGACTCTGGGACCTCAGTTCAGCTGCTCTGGGAAACTTCTTTCGAAACGCACAGTTCAAGCATGAGATGGGTGTTTGGACTGGATGACTGCTAAGGTCCTTTCAGCACTGGGATTCCATGATTGTACGACTATAAATTGTTTTCTAGAAAGAAAGTAACGTGTCAAGTTAAATTTGCACTCATTTATACAGAGTCACCAGACTCGACAGAAGTTCTTGTTAGTGTACTGACTTGTTTAAGGGAAAAAAAAAAAAAGAAAGAAAGAAAGAATACCAGGTCTTGCAGCAACAGGGGTTGGACTGCTTCATGGAAAAACTTATCTGCCGCATGACACGCTGAAAAAGGCATGTAGAAGGCCTCTGGGTACGGTCCTCTCCCGAGGCACTTGTCTTCCCTTCAGAGTCATTGACTGTCAAGGTCACGCAGTATTTTCTCCTAGGAGATCTCGGGAATCCTCTGTGGCGTCAGGGCTCC
Source organism: Tadarida brasiliensis (assembly GCA_030848825.1). Classification (NCBI taxonomy): domain Eukaryota; kingdom Metazoa; phylum Chordata; class Mammalia; order Chiroptera; family Molossidae; genus Tadarida; species Tadarida brasiliensis. The sequence continues at coordinate 12,607,953 of CM061271.1, forward strand.
TTGCTGATGCATTTCAGGGGAAGGGAGGCTGTCATTGGGATTCCTAAAGTAAAATCCTGAGAACTGCGTCCTCCTAGAGAATGTATTCGTGGAATGACATTGAAGGAGCAAGTAGGTAATGAGAAAACAATTCTTATTTTCTTTATCCTCACCCAAGGACATTTTTGCATTTATCTTCAGATAGAGCTGGAGGGAGAGAGGGAGGAAGAGAGAGAGAAACATCGATGTGAGAGAGACACATCGAGTGGTCGCCACCCACACAACCCCAACCGGGGCCAGGGACAAACCGCAACCGAGGTACGTGCCCTTAGCGGGAACCGAACCCGGGACTTTCTGGGCTGCGGGCCAACGCTAACCACCGAGCCAAACCGGCCAGGACAAGAAAACAATTCTTATTTGCAACAAAAAGTACTAGTTGTGGCCACAATAACTGCATTTCTTGTTAGATAGCTCAAAGATGTTAAGATGAGGTTAAAAAAAAGAGGAACAACTAAATGCCAGAAAGAAAACCCTGACTGATGTGAGACTGATCTCCTAGTTTCCCATAGAAAATCACGGACTTTTCATTGATTTTTCACCAAGAAAATAGTAGCTCGCTTTATATCGTAGGTGTGTGTTTGAAACATGATTATACAATGGCATCTGAACAATTGAACCACATTCTGCACATTTCAACACTTGATTGCAGATAATGTATTTTCCTTTAATTATTCTTTTGAGTGCAATCAGACTGTAACTTTTCTGGAAATGTTTTTGTACTTTGGCATTCATCACAGGTATAGAGATAGGTGTGAGTAGACCCTTAACAATGAGCTTTTCAGAAATGTTTTATCTTCACGTCTGGTGACTGTCAGTTAGCAGGGACTCCAGGCTCCTTCCCCCAGGGGGCTGGTAAAGACGGGCTCCGGGGTACCAGGTGCAGCTGTTTCAAGGTCTTCGGCTCTGTTGAATTCAATAGCCCACTCTGTTCTAGGGTTCTGTGGATGTGGAAGTTTGAATTTCCCTAAATCAAGGGAAATCGTGGAAGATCCTGTGGGGGTTAAGACCACGGAAATGAGTTACCTAAGTTACATAGGGTACGGCTCAGAAAGAAAAGCATTCCATCATGCATGACAGGAAAAAAAAAGTCATGGCCTGAAAAGAAAGATGGGTGGCAACAGAGAGAGCTGCTAAGGTTAAGCCCGATCTGCAGTCGACATAGCAGATGGATCCTTGGGTCTTGCACATTTGGGCATCTTGAGTGTCTACAGTCACCCAGGACATCATGGCACATGCTGACCAGGGAGACTGGGGCCACTGAGTAAGCCGAAACCTTTCCTCCCCATCTCCAGGGTGATTTGGAAAGTTGCTCTCTTGACCAAAACCCCAGCTGTCACCACCCACCTGACAAAGCGTGGTGAGAATCAGAGACTAGTGGGGCTGGGGGTGCTCCCGTTACAGTTTCCATAACAGGACCTTCGTGTTCTAAGTAGGGGACCGTCTGCAGTACTGCATGTGTGTAGAGGAGAGGGAGGCTCCGAAGGAGAGGGCTAGGGTTCCTAAAGCCATCTCCCAGCTCTGTATTCAGGGGCAAGTTATGTGGTGTCACGAAGCCTCAGCTCCCTCATCAGTAAAACGCGATAATACAGTGCTGGTCTCTCAGGGTTCTCTCAGATCAGGTGGCACAGTCCGTAGGCGCACTGAGTATAGTGCTGCATAAAATAAACACAAAGAACAGCTAGCTACCTTTTCAAAGCGTTCTCCTGTGTCATGTGGCATTCCTGAGCTATGATTCTATTTTTCCAATTCCTGCTCTAGGACAGGTCCAAAAAGAAAGCGCATAGCAACAGTTGATTATATGAATGGGTTGTCCATAGGGATGCAGCCTCCTGTGGGTCAGGACTGCTTCTGCTAGGCCACAGCCCCCGTTTCCTTGTGATGTGCCATAGACTCCCACCCCGGCTCCCTCCGCTGAGGTGGAGCAGTGAATTCGGGTGCAACTAACATCTCCTGCTGCCACTTGCTCTTCCTGCTGTTTATGGTTTTCTCTTGTCTAATGCTACACGTCTGGGACTCCTATTTTATATATATATATATATATATTTTTTTTTTCCTTTATTGATTTTAGAGAGAGAGGAAGGGAGAGGGAGAGAGAAATAGAAACATCGATGAGAGAGAACATCGATTGGCCGCCTCCTGCATACCCCCCAATGGGGATCGGGCCCACCACCTGGGCATGTGCTCTGACCAGGAATCAAACCAGTGATCTCTTGGTGCATGGGTCGACGCTCAACCACTGAGCCACACCGGCCAGGCTGGGACTCCTATTTTTAACACACATTTAAGACCTGAGAGAGGACAGTCCTTGGGTTATCATCATCCATTAAAAATCAGATTCTTTACAGGTAGCTGTGAAAAACAGAAGGGAGGCTGACTGATTAGGGAAGGTCACCTGATAATAGTGATGACTTGGACATAGCTGGAAAATGATCTAACAGAGAGGAACAGAAAATGCCCGGTCCACACCAGTGCTCTCACTCAAGGGAACTAACAGCCGTAAGTTATGCAACAGACAGGCCGCCGTGCCAGTGCCAAGAATTTGCTTCACTCTGCCTGCACCCTGTGCTGAGACCAAGCGCCCTTCTGGGAAGTGGGTGCATTCGCCTTGCTATTTCTGGCAGCAGTTCCGGTTCTCAGGCTCTTGACTCTACCAGTGGCACGTCTGAAGTCAGAAATATGTTGTCTGCCTGATACCCAGTCCTCAGCACCCAACGCATTCCTCCAGTGACACAGGGGAGAGGCCTGCAGAAACTGGGCCACAAACTAAAACTGTAAAGAAGAGAGAGAACTTCATCTTTGCCCAGCTATTCTTGGGTACCTCACCTGGCTTGAAGCTGATATACCATCTTTTCCTAGAATGAGGAAGAGCACACACACACACACACACACACACACACACACACACACGCAATATGCATGTACATTTAATAATACTAAAATGTATACTCTTACTTGTTATTATATAATGTAGGAATTGGCTATAAAGAAGAAATGTTGCCCTGGCTGGTTTGGCTCAGCGGTTAGAGCGTCGGCCCGCGGACCAGAGAGTCCCGGGTTCGGTTCCCACAACGTACCTCAGTTGTGGTTTGTCCCCAGCCCCGGTTGGGGTCCTGTGGGTGACGACCACTCGATGTGTCTCTCTCACATGGATGTTTCTCTCTCTCTCTTCCTCTCTCCCTCCCACTCTATCTGAGGATGGGTGCAAAAATGTCCTCGTGTGAGGATAAAAGAAAAAAAAGAAGAAGAAATGTTTATCCTTAAAGATATAGGAAATACTGTCATTTGAAAAAAGCCTAAGGAAAACTGTAGAAATTATTTGTCCCCTCCCAACTGCTATTTTTGTACTTGTTTTGTTGAATTTTTGTTAGTGGTGTTAGAAAGTGTTCTCTTTTAACTTCTCCTTAGAGGTAGGTCAACAATTTCCACATCTCTGTGTCTAGCCTTACCCTGAGCCACAAATCTATTTTCTTAGCTGCTTGGTAGATATCTGGCCCTGGGTGTCCACATCAAACTCAAGAACCTCAGACCTCACATCTAACTTTGTACTTGAACCTCCCCCCAGCAAAACCTGCTACTAGTCTTGTCTTTCTTTCCTTAATTTAGGGCTTCTCTTATCATCTTGACTCACTCAGCTGGTCTCCCCTTCTCTACCTCTTCTTCCATTCTCTCTCTCTCTTTTTTTTTTATCCTCACCTGAGGACATTTTTGCATTTATCTTCAGATAGAGTAGGAGGGAGAGAGGGGAGAAGAGAGAGAGAGAAACACTGATGTGAGAGAGACACATTGACTGGTTGCCACCCACATGACCCCAACCGGAGCCGGGGACAAACTGCAACTGAGGTATGTGCCCTTAGCGGGAACCGAACCTGGGACTCTCTGGTCCACAGGCCGATGCTCTAACCGCTGAGCCAAACCGGCCAGGGCTCTTCTTCCATTCTTTCATCAGCTCATCCTCCCTGTTCTTTTGGCCGTGCATCGGTAGAACGCAAATCTGACTCGGTTGTTCTTTTACTGAAAACCTTCAGAATGAACTCCAGAATTCTTAGTGAGATGCATGAAGTCCTTCCCGATCTAGCTCTTGCTGTTTATCAGGAATCTTGTCCCACCGGACTTGCCTTGGCAGCCTTCTGCTCCAGCCATGCAAATGTCCTTGCCGTCTTTGAAATCCAGCCTATCCTTTCTGGCCTTCGTGCCTTTGGAAAGTTCTCTCCCCTGCTTGGAATGCCCTTTTCATCTTGGCAGAAACTGCTCATCGACCAAGTTTCAGCTCACTTGATACCTTGTGGGTGTTGCTTTCCCTGACTGTCCCAGCCCACTTGAGAATCTGTTCCCTCTTTGGGGATCTCATGGTAAACCCTGCATAATTCAGTTACAGACTTACATCGGCTGCTTCCTCCACCAGGCTGCGGCCTCCCTGGGGGCCAGGATTGGCAACTGTGTGTTTCCATTACTTAAGGTAGTACCTGGCTTCTAGTTGGAATAAAATGTTTTCTGGATAGAAAAATATAAATTAATCAATTAACTTTGATCTCTTAAAACTCCTTAGAAAGTAACTGGGTTTGCCTTCAAGGAGTGCCTAAACTTTCAGAAACGAATCCATGGTTAAAAGTAGGGTTGTTGGAGCAGTCTCGTCCTGCCTCGCGTCCACATGGGGTTTTCTCTTCCTCTGGATTTCATCCCAGCTATGGGCGATGGCGCCCGGCCTGATGACCCCGAACAGATCGAATGGCCCAGGGACCAACAGGAAGAGTTTCCAATCCAGGAAGTGGCTCCTTTTCCACAATTGCCGTACAGGTTGAGGGTTAAGTGCTTTCTGAAACCGTCAGTGCTTCACGTGGAAGCGTGTCTGCTGGCAAAGATATTCGGTCCAAACAGAGCCCTCCTCCCGACGTTCGAACGCGAGTTCAAAGTCCTGGTCCAGATGGGAGAGCCGGACCCTGAGGGCAAGGTTGAAATCAATATCACGGGGAGACGCTGGTACCCGAAGCGTGCCAAAAAGATGATTCTCAACTTGGCTGAAAAATCCCGAAGGAAACGGTATGGAGGTGCAGGGATGCTCAGGAAGCCTGGAAACCACGAAGTATCTTGAAAGAAAGAGCATACGTTCCAGTGCTTTCCTCTCTGCCGCGGGGATGAACAAACTGGATGAAGCCATGTAGTTACTGGAAGTAGATCGCAAAACTGTCTAGGAATCTGTTCCCAAAATAATGTGATCCTTGTGATTAGGACCCCAGTGCAGGGGCATTGGTCTGGGTCAGGAGCCTTGGCCTTCAAGGCCCAGTCTGAATCCTGCCTTTGCTCCTGTGACTGGGGGGAAACAAATGTTAGTGCTCCACTACCCTCCTCCTGCATAGACACTTGTTTAAAGATGCAAATATGAGTCATAATAAATACATTTCAAAAGAAAAAAAAAAAAAGTAGGGTTGTTGCAGTTAATCACAGCTAGAAAAAAATCTTAGCTATTATACCCTGTTCAACCAGCAGCCTTTGTAAATTTAACATTTGTGGTTGAGATATAAAATTACTCCCCCAAACTTAGTTGGGGCAGAGGGCTTTAGAACCATGCTGGTCCCAATCCTTGGTTCAGGGCCTTTTTTTTCTGTTGCCTCCATTGGGAGTGTCCAGAATAGGAATTATTCGAAGTACTCTCATGTTACGGATTTAACCTGCCATATGGATGTGGGTCAATCTACAGGTCAAACGGCAAGTTATATAAATAAATACTGAAACAGCCCAGCCGGTGTAGCTCAGTGGACTGAGCATCATCCTACGGACTGAGAGGTCCCAGTTCGATTCCCGGTCAGGGCACATGCCCGGGGTACAGGCTTGATCTCCAGTAGGGGGCGTGCAGGAGGCAGCCGATAGATGTTTCTCTCACATCCATGTTTCTATCTCTCTCTCCCTTCCTCTCTCTTTAAAAAAAAAAATCAATAAAAACATTTAAAAAATAAAGACTAAAACAAAAACTATTATATTGACCTCAAGGCAGTAAATCAGGTTGAAAGGGAGCAGCTACAAATGCCAACAGCTCTGCCCACGAGGGGTGTTGGAAGTCATAGGAAAGGAGAAGAAGCAAATGGTAAGAAAGAGATTGTAGGCTTGCTCAGTTTAGATCATCAAACTAAACGCTGGGCTGCCTTTTTAAACCCTGTGACCAGCCTGCACCTTGGGAATCCGTGTTCTTCCTCTGGATCCCACAGCTTCCCGAGAGCCACCCAGCTCCTCCCAGAGGATTAGGGATAAGACACAGCAAAACCATTTCATCTTTGTCCACCCTTGAAAAAGAAAGAGTTAGAATCTGAGAGTATGAATTTTTTTTTTTTAATCCTCACCCAAGGACATTTTTCCATTTTTTGTTCAGATAGAGTGGGAGGGACAGAGAGGAAGAGGGAGGGAGAGAGAAACATCGACATGAAAGGGACACATCGAGTGGCTGCCTCCTGCACGACCCAACCAGGGCCGGGGACCAACTGCAACCGAGGTACATGCCCCTAGCAGGAACCAAACCCGGGTCTCTCTGGACATCAGGCCGACGCTCTAACTGCTAAGCCAAACTGGCCAGGGCTGAGAGTATGAATTTATTAACTTAAAAAATTAGCTGAATATGTATTGAGTGCTAAACCCTGTCATTCCATCATTCCCATTTTACAGATGAGGAAGTGAGGCTTGAAGGGGTAAATCACTGGCCTGGGGTCACAGATCAAGTGACAGGAAACCTAGAACCCAGGTCTGACAGCATCATAACTACTCTGCTGTTTCGTTCACAGTGGTAAAAATAACCTTGGGACTTTTTATTGTGGCTGGATTCATCGGCCAGTGCCAGAGAGGTGGTACCCAATCTAATCATGGGTGCTGGGGAGGGTTTTCTGGAATGCAAGGCAGGAGAGCTGGTTCCCGCTCTGGCTGAGATCTAGAAGCAAGTGTTCAGTGGGCACTGTGGTGAGACTTTGGGAGAAAAGACAGGACTTACTGGGTGCAGGCACTGGGCTAGGTGCTGGACATACGGCCATAGCACCCCTGCGAACTACGACCCCTACATCAGACGTGACAGGACTCTTCGGATCTGGAATTGAGACAACCCGTGTCAACATGACTTAGTTGTTTGTTCCAGGAATCCTTCCCTCGGGAACGATAAGACTGTAAACCAGTAAATACCTGCACAGTTGGCTTCAGAAAATTCCTGCAGGTCAATTTACCTGAGGCAACAGGCAAGCAGCTTGCTCGCTAAACAACGGTTCGTCAAGACTTATTTCCAGACCCTTGCCCTGCTGGGCCCGCCCTACACTATTATGCTGCAGACTGTCCCGTCTCAGTCAGCTCCGCCTGGAAAGATCTGCCATCGATCACTTGGGACCAGATCCTGAAGCCCTATACTTATCCATTCTGACTTCCCCCTTTAGGACTCTGCTCAGTAAGTCCTAATAAACGTGGCTTTGCCAGGTTAAGTGGTCTGGTGACCTTTTGGGGGAGCACAGACCTAGGTACTTTCAGTCCCGTTTCATTGATGTGGAAACGGAGGTTGAGAGGCCAGGCAACTGCCCTTAAGTAACACAGACAGTAAATCTGGCAGAGGCACATTCAAATCTGGATGTTTGCTCTCCGAGAGCAGGTTACCATGGTAGCCTTAGCTTCCTTCGCTGTGAAATGAGGGAATCGCATTGGCTCATGGAGACTACGAGTCTTTCTATCTTGCTTATAACTTCGATAAAAATAAATTTAACTATTTTTGAAAGCCAGAATATATTTTCTTCCGTTCTCTTCCTCTTTTGCTGAAATATTTCCCCAATTTGTGTTTTATATGTTTTTGTCTCTCTAAATAAATTGCAAGCCTAGTAGAAAAAAAAAAAACAAAAAACCCTATCAGATATTTTTGACATAAAATTAACCATTTTCACCATTTTCACGTGCACAACTCACTGGCATTTGGTACATTCTAAAAGGTTGTGGGAACATCACCTCCAGTTCCAGAACAAAGTCTTCACCCCAAAAGGAAACCCCATATACACTGAGCATTCTCCATTACCCCGCCCCTCCCATCCCTTGGCAACCAATAGTCTTTATTCTGTCTCTATGGACTTACCTCTTCTGGACATTTCATATAAATGCAATCATGTGATATGTGGCTTTCATGCCTGTTTTTCTCTCCCTGGCATAATGTCTTCAGGGTCCCTTGGGATTTTGTGTTTTGTAATGTTTGTGGCATATCTTTGACAATGAACAAGCCAAACACATGAATTATGATGATGTGGAGCTTTCCTCCTTCCAGGAAAGGAGAAGTGGTCCTCAAGGGTAACAATGGGAAGGGAAGCCCTCCACACCCCTTGGCCACTTGACTTAAGGAGAGCTGTCCATCACTTTCCCCAGGCCCCGGCTGAGCCTGACGACAAGTACGTGCAGGAAGGGCGAGGAGCCCGTCATCCGGCTTTGTGGTGCCTTTGTTGGCCTGCCTGGTCCTTTCCTTGCATCACACACACACACACACACACACACACAGACACACACACACACACACGCGCGCGCGCACACACACACACATGCACACGCACGCACATTCACGCACCCCTATGTGTGTGAAGACAGTGTGGCGGCTGTCAGATGAAGCCCAGTAGCAGGGTGATGTAGCAGCTGGGATCCAGCTTGCCCTCGGGACAGTTCACGTTCTCTTTCACCAGACTAAAAGGAGCGAGGATGCAGGGCGGTGTGTCTGTCCGGGGCTAGGGAGAACCATGGCGCTCTTAACGTCTCACGCAGACAGAGAGCAGTGTTTTCAAGGTGGCGGTGGGCTTCACGCACTCCTTTGGCGATGGGGCTGGTGGCTGTGTGTCTTTGAGCTACTTAGATTCAGGTAAGTGCACAGGAGGAAGTGTCTACTGCCACACACACAGAATGCTTTCCTACCAGACTCCTAAAAATGTCAAAGAAAAGAGAGGGTGTGCCTCCCACTGACAAATCCACCTCATGGTTTTGATGACAGAGACCTCAATCTTCTCTAAGGGACAGTGCAACACTTAGAACACTTCATTGTTTCCTTCCCCAGTTTATGTCAAATTGAAAATTGATGTTTGTTACATTGACTAGTAGGACCTTTCACGTCTTCTCCTTAGAGGATTCCTTTCCTCCCCTCCACCTGGGTTATATATGATATGGGATGTAAAAACACACACACAAATGTCATTGTGTTTCCTCTTCTCAACCTTTAAGATAAGACAAAGGGTCACAATGAGTTCAAAAATGTTTATCATATAAATATTGCATAGAAAACCGTAAGTTGAGATAAATGTCACAGAAGCCTCAGAAACACATGACCACAGCCAATTTATTGGGCCACTTAAAATACAGAAGCTCTCCAGGGTACTAAGATTGCTGTGAAATGATAAAACATTAGCTTTTGTTTGCAAATATGGCAAGCATCTAAGGCAGGAAGGCTGAACCAGGGGTCACTCTCCCCTTGAAAACAACTGTGACTCTTGACACGGATATGCATCTTTCTAGGACGAGGAACAGAGTATTTTTCTCCTCTTTCTTTCCCTGTTTTCTTTTGTAATCTCAAGGCAGAGATTTTTCAACCCTTTTCATCTCCTGGCACACATAAACTAATTACTAAAATTCTGCAACGCACCAAAAATAGATTATATTATTTGCTAATCCAAAAAAAAAATTAGGTATAATTTTGATTTATTCATACGAGACAGCTGTTGCCATGTTTTTATTTGACAATCTAAGGGAAAAGAGGTCAGTGCCCCTGACTAAATAGTCAGGTATTGCATGTTTTAAAAATTCTTGTGGCACACTGGTGGAAAATCGCTGTCTTAAGGGGTTGGTGACCCAAGGATAAGAAGATTCTTTGCTCTAAGAGGTGGTCGGATGGTAGTGACTTGAAAGGTCTATTGCAATCCCGAGATTCTCTGTAACCAGCCATGTATTAATCAGGGATATTTTCTTAGCTGATATATGGCCTCTGACAAGCAGAAGAGTGGCTAGTTATTGGCTCTTGTTATTTCCCCCAAATCACCCACCAGTTACTTTCATGTCTTTGGCCCATTTTTAATGTTAGCTAACAGCATGCGGCTTAGTTATTTCAAAATCTCCCTGCAATCGCCACTGATTTAAACAGTGTTTATCCCCCATTTGAAAAGTATTTATTGAGTAATATTACTTGTAAATTAATTGAATTACTATACTTGGTAGGTTTAAATTCGTTTTGTTGCCTTCCCTAAACAGTAGATGACATTCTCCGAAGGAACAGTCTATCACAGAGGTCCACAGTGTCTCATTCTCGGTGCCCAAATCCAGAAAACTCTGAAGATAGAGTTTTTCCATAACTCCTTTGAGAGTAAACGTGACCTGACGTGAACTCGTTTGGCAGCAAAACCTGACCTGAACTGGTGTGAGGCTATTTATAGTCATTTTTTTATCCACTTAGTATGAATAATCATATATTTCACTGCAGAGGCATTGATGTTTGATTGTGGAATGCTGATCAGAGCCCTGCTTAGGGTGTTACGTAATATATAGTATATGCACCATATTGTCTTCCTGAAACTCCCCAAATTCTGAATTCTAAGATACATCTGGCCCCACAGGGCCTCAGATAAGAGGTTGTAAACATATAACATATACTTTACATATATATAAAATATATAATATTTATTTTTATATTTTCAATAGGTATGTTTGTATGTATGTGTCTATGTGGTCACTCATTTTAAAAAATATATATTTTTTATTGCGCTGGCCAGTTTGTCTCAGTGGTTAGAGCATCAGCCCACGGACTGAAGGGTCTCAGGTTTGATTCCCAGTCAAGGGCATGTACCTAGGATGTGTGTCTCTCTCACATTGATATCTCTCTCTCTCTCTCCCTCCCTGCTGCCCTTCCACTCTATCTAAAAAAAAAATCAATGGAAAAATATGCTCAGGTGAGGATTAACAAAAAATATATATTTTTTTTATTGACTTTTTCTTTTTAGAGAGAGGAGGGGAGAGGAAGAGATAGAAACATTGATGAGAGAACATCGATTGGCTGCCTCCTGCACGCCCCCTACTGGAGGTCAAGCCTGAAACCCAGGCATGTGCCCTGACCCTAACTGGGAATCAAACTGGTAACCTCTTGGTGCCTGGGACGATGCTCAGCCCACTGAGCAGCACCGCCAGGCATATGTGGTCACTCTTAAAATACTCTTCTCACCTCTCCAAACTAGAATGAGATATAGTAAGTTATTTCTGATCTCTGATAAGTGTACTTTAAAAAGGACGTGTTCACTCTGTCTCTACCAATGCTCTCAGAGTGCAGGGGCGGAAACAGAAGCAAGAATAGCTGCCTGATGTTGAGGACTGTGCCGGCCTTGTTCTGTATTCTATAGGGCCCGGTACATTGTATGTAAGATAAATGAATAGAGTCATCAATTGCTTTGCTGTACAGTAAAACAGCAATATATTATTACATCGGTTGGAAACGAAAGGTCAAAGAGCCTAATCATCTTTTTCGCCACAGATTTCAAACGTTGCTCTACGATTGTGACCCAAAGCGTGCTGTGACCCCAGTCCCTCAGTGCCATCATCCCAACATCATCATTTTTCTCCCCTAGATAAACACGATTCAGCTCTTAGACGTCCGTCCCGAGTCTCAGCCCAGGATGACCTAAGAAAGTGGCATTTTCAGAGGAATACTTAGCTCAGATGTTTCTACAGTATGGATCAGGAACATGCACTTAGAGCTCAGACTCATCCGATATACAAAGCAGGGGAAGAAAGTTCGAATGGCTGGCTGGCTAGACATAGATTTGAGGTATTTAAGGAAAAGGACCATGTCATTAAGAAATGGAAATGATGCTATTTCTGTTAGCAAGATGAACAGAATCAAATACCTAGGTTCTCATAATGTATAAACAGAACCAGGTGCTTTTCCGTGGGGAATGTGCTTCCATTTCAGTGTTGCTGGGAAGGCACCAAAGTTTCCCCCCAACTCCCACCCTCCATTAACTCAGAAATAATGGATGAGAACGGAGATATGCTGTCCTCCTAAGGAGACAGTCAGATGGGCAAGACTTGCCTGTGACCTGCTTAGGGGTCTTAGCTTCTAGAAAGAAAGACTGCATCTGTTGGGGGTGGGGGCAGCAGCTATCGGTGATAGAAAAAGGAGAGACAGGGAGACAAATGTTGGCAGTGCCCATCCAAGCCCTACCTGGGGAAGAAAGGAGAGAGGTCTGGAAGCCAGCAGACTTCCAGCTCACGGCAGAAACAAATGCACTGGTAAATCTTAGCCTGATGCCCTTCATGTGAAATTTTCAACCAGCTCCCTTTGTTCTGACCCTGTGATCACTAAACAACCTTCTGATTTTAATTATCTTCCCTGGGTATATAGAGAGAATATCTGATCTTGTGACAGCTAGGTTGTAAATTATTAAATTGGCTTTCTGACGTTATATATTAGTCTCAGGAGCTGACCCAGGGGAATGCATTCTCATCAAATAGGTTTCTGAATGTTTCAGGTCAAGGGCCTGTCGTGCCTCCCATGGAGGGCTCCACATGTCAGCCTCAGCATCGATCCCGGCCTTCCCAGTCTGAAGTCTCAGTGCTGAGTTTCTTGCAAACAGTAATTCCAATAAGGTAAGAAAAATATAATGTTATTTAAAATGAACTCTGCACTATTGGGTACATACATACATTCAAAGAGAATACCAGCTGAAGTCCTAATGCTTTGTCAAAAGGTGAGAATCCATATATCTTCCCTTGAAACAGCTGGAGAGTCACATAAGAAACACAGTCATTCAGAGAATGGTTCTGAATATGTTGGAAGCGGAGAGGACCTGAGGGAGAAAGGCAGACTTTGAAAGGGCTGTGGTGGTCTACGGCCATACCACCCTGAACGCTCCCAATCTCGTCTGATCTCGGAAGCTAAGCAGGGTCGGGCCTGGTTAGTGCTTGGATGGGAAAGGGCTGTGGTGTCTGTTTGCTCCAAAGAGGCTTTTTATGGAGATAATGTCATTTCTTACAGTATAGAAATGCAGAAATAAAATTTAAAACTGAAATCTGCATGTTAGTGTAACGGAATCCGATTCTCCTAGCTTTGTGAACTGTTGGGGTCCAGGGAGAAGACTTGGGGTGGGGAAAGGGACTTTTTCCCTTGTAGAGTCCAGTAAGAACAACGGCGACAGATCTCGGAGTTAGAAAAGAGAGAATTCCATTTGAGACAGAATGCAATAAATGAGAAATAAATTGGGTATTTTACACGTTGACGACTGAACACAGAGCCAAGAATCTGTAGTTGGTCTTTAACAATTTTAGGGAAATGCCTATTTTAAAAGAATAATGCTGTACATTTTCATGCAGTGTATATCGCCTCCATTCTCATTTAATTTATGTCGCTCACACATAACTCCAGCAATCTGTGCACCATTTCTAGATATTAACTCATTTCTTAGAAACATTTGGGAAACAATTCCATTGTTCAGAGGTTGCCCACATACATGGCAACGTGAGACTTAGCACCTTTCTGAAAGGAACCATTCTTTATGTCTGGTCGTAAAACTCTGGATTTCAAAGAAAATAGAGATGACATCATATCTCGCAGTGAACTGCTCTAGTTCGGCCTGTTACGGCCATGCGCTTGGACTACTGCCGAGGCCACAGGCCTTGGTTCTCTGACTTTAGAATTCAATGAATATTCAGAGTGCATACTTTGTGCCAGGCAATGTGTTGGGTAGTGGAGAGGCAAAGACAAAGCCTTTATCCTAAAGGAGCTTCTGGTCTGGTGGGGAATAGACAGGTAGCACGAATGAGATGGACTTAAAGAGTCAGGCATCCAGCCCTGGCCGGTTTGGCTCAGCGGTTAGAGCGTTGGCCAGCCGTCCAGAGAGACCCGGGTTCGGTTCCCGCTAAGGGCATGTACTTCGATTGCAGTTTGTCCCCGGCCCTGGTTGGTTGTGCGGGTGGCGGCCACTCGATGTGTTCCTTTCATGTCGATGTTTCTCTCTCTCTCTCTCCCTCCCACTCTATCTGAACAAAAAAATGAAACAAATGTCCTCGAGTGAGGATAAAAAAAAAAAAAAAAAGAGTCAGGCATCCAGACTTGACCAAGACTGCTTACCTGTTGCCGTGAACAAATTATCTGAGCTCATATACCTGAGGTCATACGGGCCCGACCTTCGGGCATTTACGGGCCCTCAGCCTGGTGAGCTCAGAAACCTGCTGGGTCAGGATGCATTTCTCTGAGTCAGCTCCTGAGGCTGGCATACAAAACCGGAAGCCAATTTAATAATGAGCTCATATCTATTATATGAGGTTACATAAATCTTAGTTTTTTTATTTGTAACGTGTGATTACTGAATTTACTTAACTCAGAATTATTCTGAAGATGATTTTACATCCACCTATCATGTTTTCTGAGGCCAGGTTGTCTTTCTAAAGCACTGTTGCATCATGACACTCTTGCTCATAAATCTCCACGCTTTTAGAAAGGTCAGAGTTTAACACTTTTGCATTAACCTTCTGATCTGTACCCAAACTACTTTTCCAATTTCATCTTCTAATCACTCCATCGATGGGAATTGTCTGCAATTGGCTATTCACTGTCTAAAAATGCATCGTGACTACCTATACCTCCATGCTTTTGTTCATGCAGTTTTCTCGCTCTTAAAACTTTTCATGGAATGGCTTTTCGTGCCAATTTATCTCATCCAATATCCTCAATGTCCTCAAGCTTCAGATTATGCCACTCCACCATCCGCTGAACTCTAGAGCTGAAATGTCAACACAGTACCCACATGGCTAGTGGCTACCGATCACTTGAAATGTGGCGAGTCCCAGTTGAGATGGGCTCCGCGTGTATGATCCATACCAGATTTCAAAGGTTTAGTGTACACGCACACACATATGAAAGTGAAGAATCTCTTAAGTAATGTTTTATATCAATTACATATTGATATAAAGGATATAGAGGATAACACTGATTCCACCTGTTTATATTTTACTTAAAAAAAAATGTGGCTACTAGAAAATGTAAAATTATGTAGCTTGCATTGTCTTTCTATCGGATAGCACTGGTCTAGAGCCCTTACTTTAGGCCCACGTGTCCCGCACTCAACCACACCTGCCGCGTTCTTTGTCACTTTTCACGTGTGGACGTGTGATCTCCCAGAGTGTGAGTGCCTTGGGGACAGGCTCAGAGTCATAGGCTGTCTGTCTCCCATGTGACACACTCAGTCAGTACGGAGTACCGTCAATCTTTTAAGAACAGTTGAGCAATGAATCACAACTTGAAGACTAACGACTGGCATCCTCCAATGGTTAGGCTCTCCAGGTGTCTTCCGAGCACATCTAATGTGAAAAACATTTATTTTTGCCCATATAGGTTATAGAACACTCAAAAGATTTGAGGAGAGTTGTGAACATTTGTCCTTCGGACAGGGAGTTCTATCGATCGCCTGATTTGAGAAAGATGTGTAAGGCCTGTTGTGTCCTACTTACAAGGGTGCTTTCTGCAGTGCTGTACGGACTTACTGCTCGTTACATTTGGTCACCTTTACAATCTGCTTTCAGATCTTCAGAGTTTTGTGGCTCTAGGGGTATTGCGGAAAATTAGCAGCACAATTCCAGGAAGGCTGGCATGTTGATGGCCCCAGGCCAAGAGCCACACTTACCACTGTGCTGTGCTATGTTTTGTCCTGGTCTCCACGGAGGAGGAACCCCTGTAACTGGGACGATTCTCATTTGAACAAGAGAAAGATCGAAAGGATTAAAGTTGTTTATAAGAGTAAATGGAATTAGTGCATCCAAAGCTGAGGAGGGGAGTCATTGCTTTTCATATGTATTATTGGAAGGATTTTTTAAAAATATGTTTTTATTGATTTTTTAGAGAGAGAGGAAGGGAGAGAGAGATAGAAACATCGATGTGAGAGAAAACATCTGTCAGCTGCCTCCAGCACGCCCCCTACTGGGGATCGAGCCTGCAACCTGGGCATGTGCCCTGACCAGGAATTGAACCGGGACCTCTCAGTCCATGGGATGATGCTCAGTCCACTGAGCCACACTGGCCCGGCCAGTAATCAGAAGGATTTTTATACACAGAATAATGTCAGTCATCAGTTTTCAGTGAGATCAATCATGGGTCTGTAAAAATGAATAAACAGAAAGTTCATTTACAAGGAAGTCAGGAAGCTAGAAGAGAGCTCTCAGGCAGGTGTCACTCAACACATACCACTGACCCCAAAAGGAAGAGATGTACCTTGCACCTCTGACAGGAAGTGACACTAATTAACTACCTCAGCAAGAGAAAGAAAGGATTCCTCCTTGCCCAGTAACAGCTCAGCCAATGGGAGACTGCCATAACTCAGCCAATGAAAAGTCACTATACTTCCAACTCTCAATTTTCTCCAATGGATTCTTTGTTTGCAACAGCTCTTCCCAAGTCCATGAAAGAGCAACTCTCTCCTTTGTTTCTCTGGACTTGTATGTGGTTTAGACCACGTGTCCCCAATTGCAATTCTTTGTTGTTCCCAAATAAGCCCATTTTGCTGGAGAAACATCTGGCTATTTGTTTAACCTCAACAAGTCAAAACAGCAAGAGGAACTTGGGTTAGCTCTAGAGGAAACATTTGCTGATAGGATGGGCTATTAAATAGTAGACCAGGTCTTTAAATCTCATATTGAATCTCATCAGTCTGCGTGATCTGCATTGATCTAGGTCAGCGATTTTCAAGGGGTATGCCGCAAGAATTTTTACAACATGCAACACCTGACTATTTAGTCAGGAGCTCTGACCTCTTTCCCCTGAAATGTCAAAGAAAAAAATGACGACAGCCAACACAACAATAGGTGTCCAGTGTGAAGGAATCAAAATTATACCCCCTTTTTTTTTTTTGGAGTGCCGCAAAATTTTAGTAATTAGTTTATGTGCACCATACGATGAAAAGGGTTGAAAATCGCTGATCTAGGTATATAGCTTTGCTTAGGATAGGAGTATTGTTTACTAGACATATCAAGACGCTTCCCCTGCTGAAGATTCTGGAATTTGTCTGAGTGACTCAGTTTTACTCAGGAATGCGTATTTTAAGGGGGAAACAAAAAACAAAAAAACCCCACATTGTTTCAAAATTGATCACAGAATCATTTAAGCACAAGGAATACTAAAATGTAAACTTTAATGGCTTTATAAAAAATCCCTGGAGTGCAGAAAATGGCATTGGAACATCTATTAATGTTTACTCCTTAAAAGCATTTTTAAGTAAGGACCTCAAGATTGCAGGTGAATTCCTGTAGTTAACATAACAGATACTTTAAGTCAGTAAAGTTCCCGCAGATTTGTCACTGTTTAAGTTGGGAACAAAGAAACCCAATGCCCTGCAAGCTACAAAAGAGAGGTAAGCAAAAACACAAACTCCCATTGCCCTCAGCACTTTTTATCTCTGAAACGCTATTCCAAGAAAAAGAGAACAACCTAGATAGTTGCTTTTAGCATTTACAATCAATGCAAGATTGTAGAGTTGAGTAACTTTGTAAATTGACTTACTTCAAAGTGGCTGTGGGTTAAGAATCATTAAACAAGCACTTTTGCTTAGCACACAGCAAACAGGTCTTTTAATCCGATGTTGGGGAAGATTATTTTATTTATTCAGCTGTGGTTTCTGTGGAATTTTAAATGTAATTAAAAAAAAAAAAGCACTGTTTGTTTGGATGCATGGAATATTATCCATATTTTTGGTTGTTCTTTTCACTTAAAACAACAACAACAACACAGGGATTTTGGTGGGTGTGGTTGCAAGAAAAGGGGCAAAAAGGTAAGAAGGAAGTATTCCAAATGATAGCCTTTGCAGAGCAATAAACTCCCTCTATCAGAGCATCTTATAGGGCTTTACAAAGGCTACTGATCCAGCTCTGTGGGTGGTGAATCTGAGTAGCAGGGAAACCAACTGATTTCCCAAGGTCATCGCACACAGTGGCAAACACATTTCGAGCCGAGCAGTCAGTCTTTGGGCCATCTGCTTGCACTCGTTTTCTGTTCTCCTAGAGTTCTACCCATAATTCCCACAAATCAGCTAGCCTAATAATGACTAGGAAAACGGACTTACAAATAGTTAAAGGTGGAACAGCTACACTACAAGGTCATGCGTTTGAGAACTGAAAAATTAAGAGAAACAAAAATAAAGTCTGTGGAGGGACCTGGAGAGTATTACGCTAAGTGAAATAAGCCAGTCAGAGAAAGACAAATGCCACATGATCTCACTTATTTGTGGAATATAATGAACTAAATAAGCTGATGAACAAAATAGACCCAGAGACATAGAAAGAAGTAGGGTTCAGACTGATAAACTTCAGAGGAGGGGGGCGGGGAGGAGGGATGAGATAGACCAAAGAACTTATATGCATGTATGCATAACCAATGGACATAGACAACAATGCTGTGAGCAGGGGTGGGGGCAGGATCGGGAGGAGGGTGTCCAGAGGGGAAAAAGGAGAAACATCTATAACAAAAATAAATTAATAAAAATAAATAAATAAAGCCTGTTAAGATAGCCTCACACCCCAAATATTAAACTCAATGTGAAAATCTTTTATAGAAAAAGGACAAACAATCGTTTAAATTTTTTCTACTCATTATTATGAGCAATACTGAAAGTCTTAGGAAGAAATCCAAAATTAAGACATTTACAACGCATCCTAGGTAAGTTTTGTGTGATAAATTGGGAGAAAACAGTGTGATCTTGCTCGTTAATAACCCCGAGCTAGGGAATGTGGAGAGAGGGAAAAAGGAGTGGTAAGCTTTGAGAGATGTTGAAAACCAGAGCTTTAGGAAACAGTTTGTGAGAAATTAATGCTGCTGTGAAGACAATAGATGGCTTTTTGGATGTTTCTAGTTCAAGAAGCGCTGAGGAAGCGCTCCAGAGAAGAGCTAGTGAGTGTGGTGGGTCCAAGTCGAGAACTGGTTCCAGGTACAGAATGTGTTCAGAGGGCTCTTGGCCCAACATTCAAGGTTTAAAGGATGTAGGCAGTTACCTCCAATGCTTTCGTGAGTGATGCTAACACTCCTGCAAAGATCATGTAAGCTTCTCCTTGGGGCTGCTGTTTTCACAGCCTGCTATTAAAACAACTGGATTTGGAAACCCAGTCACCGCTCCATCACATGACCAAACCTTATTCATTCAGAAACTATCTCCCTCCTCCCACAAAAGGGTAAAAAGACAATTGATGAGGAAAATTAATCCACAAAGTATTTATTTATAGTATTAAGACCTCTCTGATTATATGATAAGGGCTATTTAGGAGAGACTATTTACATGAGAGCAGAGTAAAAGAGGGAATTTCAGGAGAGGTGTATTTCTTGGGAAGTAGTTCAGTGGAGTTTGCTTAAAAATCATTGCAGTGTAGCAGTGTAATGTGGGAAATACCGAATCACAAATTATGAGATGCAGGAGCAATATTCTAGATGGAAATTTAACGTGGAGGGTGTGTGAAGGGGAAGAAAGAGAAATTAATTTAATTCCATTTGCTGATGTGACTGAAACCCAACTATTTTTAGGTATAATCCAAACAGTGCATATCTTCTCCATTTTGATTAGCAGCGAATTGGCAGGGAGTCAAAAGAATTAGTATTTCTCAGCACATTATGCCAGAAACGTATAAATGAAACTAAATTATCTGTGCCAATGTGTTTCATTTGAATTACTGCTAAGGTTTTTATTTTATTTTTTTCCTTCTAAAGAATGAATGGGTCCAGCTTTGTTAAAAAAATTTTTTTTAAGCCTTTCTCAAATGGCAGCAAAAGTTAATAGAATACTTTGGCTTTAGATCCTTGGTTAGAAGCTCTTGCTAAAAAAACGTAAATGTTAATATCATCCTGATACTTTGGGTGCAGAATTTCCGCCAGGCAATTTTACATGTTGCCAGAGGAAGTCAGCACATTCAACAAAATGCAGAATTAAAATAAGCTAGGAAAATGTGCTTAACAAGGAAAGGTTTCACAATAGCCACTTAGAAGTTATTAATAATTCCAGTTCCAAAGAAAGTATGGACTGAAAAAACAAACTCTATTTGCAAAGTTTTATATAGACAAGTTCACCAAGCGATGAAGCTGTGTGTGATATAATTATACATTTCTACGTTGGAGGGAGAATTTACAGATGCTGGAATATCTTGTCACACATCAGAGAACTTTATAGGGTGCAGCCTAATCATAATTTCTAAGGTAGCAAATCAATAAACCTTGATCATTTTGAAGTTCACTGTTTTAGTGTTAATGCCTTCAGAACGTTGTTACACGCAAACCCATGGGGTACAGTGGATTTTCTGCATATCCACCTGCCACTTCTGCTGTGCATTATTTTACCAGATTAAATAGGGTTGGCAGTTTGTTCCTCCCACTGCTTTAGTTATTGGGATGGCAGCCCAGCTGCCCACATTTCTACTATAAACTAATGTCTGTCTTCTTCAAAAACAACAAAAAGTAGTTTTCATGGGTAGCTGGAATCACAGACACAGTCTGTTTTTTTTTTTTTTTTACTCCTTAGAGAACTCAGGGATCACAGAAAAACCTTTTTCTATTTCCTACAAATAAATGTAAACTGGTCCCCAGATTATAGTGGGTTCTTCTAACTCACTAAAGAGCTTAGAGCTGTCTACTAGGTAGTTAAGTTATATATATTTGTTATTAAAGTTTAAAGGACTTTTCATAATTTTAAGGCCTAAGGTCTGATGGGCCTACATGTATGTTTGGGCTGGGAAAATTTCTTTTTACTTAAATGTAAAGACACCTATACAAAATAAGTAGATAATAAGGAAACTGAGAAAGTAAAGCATTAACCTGGTGCTTCAGTATTTTTCAGATGAAACTCTAGACATTTAATCTATTAATTGTGTAGTATAATTTAAAATAAAGAGGAACAAAATCCCTAACAAAAGGCATCTTACATACTCATGGTGGGGGAAGGGAGGGTAGAAATGGCTGTATTTAGTACCTAGGGGAAAGGACAGTGAGAGTTCATCCTGAAATTGATTCTACATTCTCCAAAATAAAAAGTTTCTTTAAGTATTTATCTTTGTATTTTTAAAGAAGTTTTGCCATCCCTCCCCCTTTGTGCTGGAGAAAGGGGTTAAACTTCATAGCAGCTTGAATTGAAACTGCTACTATTCATGTACCCTTCTGGTCTCTAAAACATCGACATCATTGACCTTTCTCAAACACTGTCTCCTGGTCTTCTGAATATTCCACTGCAAGAAAGGACAATCAGACTCGACTTTCCTTAGTGGAGTACAGTTTGTTCATGTTAAAGCTCAGGACGAGCCCACACTTCACACTCTTCACTTTAGTTTCTTTGCTGCACGATCATGAAATGAAGAACTGGTTTAAAAATACAAAGATAAATCCTTAAATCAACTTATTTTGGAGAATGCAGAATTAATCCCAGGATAAAATTTCACTATACTATCCTATGGAACTAATTTTACGAAAACTATCCTATCCATGGGGTGTCCTAATTTTGTTAGGAAGTTTTAAAATCTCACATTTGCTTTTACCTGTGACCTTGCCCACCCAGAACTTCTGCTGAAATGGTTTATTTAATTACGCAAGAGAAAAAAAAAAATACTTAAAAGCTCTCATATATTTTTGCTTCACCAGGAAAACATGTTTCATTCTAAACGGCCACTGGAGAAGTGTGCACACACGGGTCATCTGTAGGCTGTGATTTTCTAATGGAAAACAAAAAGTCATGGAAGCTACTTACCAGATTCCAAGTAGGCAGATTGTTCAACGAGTTTGTCTTCTTTCCTGTGTTTCTGTGCCAAGTTGCAGCTGAATTATCTGGCTTGATCACTTTTCTTTAGTAGACACATAATTCCAAATGTTACTTCTTAAATCAGGTGGAGCCGATGGGATCTTGAAAGCACCTACAAGTAGCCTAGAATACCTTCAAGCTGGCTGTGAAAATTTAGGGCGAGTCCGCAGCTCTCAGTAGGTGCAAGCCTTATTTGGTTTAGAGGCATTTCGCTATGTTATTGAGTCATGAAAAGCTATTAAAAGAGCTCTCTGGGAAACCTATATTTTGAACAAAACAAATTGTCTTTCCATTATCACTGACCCCTTACAAACACACGGTACATAACCTTGATTGTGCTTCACTGGTATTTATTGCACATGGACCAATTCCTCACACAGTAGTTAGTTGCACCAGAGTATAAATACTTGGTAAAACACACAGAGGAAATAGAATTTATACACAAGTGCTCAATTTTACCAGCAGATTCACGTGGGCACTTGGACATAAAAAAATAATAATAAATCCTCAAGATAATTATATTTATAATATGGATACAGTTACAGTACCATGATAAAAGAGTATAAAAAGGTATTTCTCCAATATATCATTAGCTCAATAAAATAATAGACAATAGAAGTAGAGTTTGAATTTTATTTGTTTTTAAGATCTTCCTTCCCTCCCCATTAAAAAATATTTAATTTCTTTTTGTGCAAGTAACACCTCCGTGAACTTTACAATTCCTAACACTGTGCAAATGACATTCTGAACCACTTCTTTTTTTTGTTTTTGTTTGTCTGTTTGTACCCACATGTGCAGTAATCTGAATTGTTTCCTCTTTTTCCTGTTTCTGTTCTGTCTTCAGTGGACAGAGTCACATGTCAGAGAGGCTCAGTGCCTGGTCCTTCCAACTCATATTGATACATAAATAAGCTGTTTAATATAAACAAGTCTTTCTAGCTTTCTGTGCAATGTGCACAGCGTGAGGTAGAAACCCCTCAGCCTGACCACCTAGGCGCGTGGGGACTGCAGGCTTGCCCTACAGAGGAAAGCTAGGTGAGGCTTGTTCCAAGAACAGCCTGCACTTTTTTGAAACGCGATTTTTGCATCCACCCTTTCCCTTTGCTTTAAGAACAGGAGAAGTCATTACTCAGGAATTAAACTGAAATTTCTCTGAAAAGCAGAAAGAAACATGACCAAACTGTCATTCTCCCCTCCTTCCCCCCTCTGGTTGGCTGCTCCGGCTCCAGGAAGGGGATGGAAGCCAAGTTGACAGACTTTTTATCCCCTAATGCTTCTCCCTTCCCCTACCCTGTCCCTGCAGAAAGTGTCACCTGGGGGGAAAAAAATCTAAAGATGCATTATACGCACACATAAACAGGGAAAAGAACCCAAGCAAAATGAGCAAGCCACTCTCCCACCCCTCCTCAAACTTTCCTTTCTGTGCAACGGGCCGCGGCTTTTCTGTTTGTCTTGGATGATTCAGACGAGGTTTGTGGGCTTCGAGTTCACCTGCTTTAGGTCTTGAGTAAACACAGATCTCTTTCCCCTGGGAAGCCATTCAGAGGCGCCTGGACTCCTTAGTCCCGGCGGGGAGCGGGGGGGAGGCAGCCAGCCCTACACCTTGGATTCCGAGGCGCAGCCAGGGCGACTCGGCTCGTCCAGGCTCGAGTCGCTGTCCGCCGCCGCGCCGCCGTTGCAGCCGGCCCAAGGCTCCAGCAGGCGGCCCGGCGGCGCGGCCCCGACGTCGTCGTCCTCATCGTCGGAGGCAGCGCCGGGCGACGGCGTGGGCGCGGCCACCGCCAGGCAGCCCGAGGCGCGCAGCCGCTCGCCCGTGGCCGTGGGGCTCCCGCGGGCGGCCCGCGCGCAGCAGAGCAGGCGCTGGAAGGCCTTGCGGAAGTCGGGGCTGCGGCAGTAGATGATGGGGTTGAAGGCCGAGTTGGCGTAGCCCAGCCAGTTGAAGAAGACGAACAGGCTGTGCGGCACCAGGTCGCCGTGGAAGGCCTTCACCACGTTGGCCAGGAAGAAGGGCAGCCAGCAGAGCGTGAACACGCCCATGATGATGCCCAGCGTCTTGAGCGCCTTCTGCTCGCGCAGGGCCACGAGGCGCGACGGCCGCCGCTTGCTGGTGCGCCCGTTGGCCAGCGGGGCGGCGGGCCGCGGGGGCCCCGGGGAGGGCGCGGGCGAGGCCGGGCGCGCGGGGCTGCCGAGGAAGCGGCGCTCGCAGCTGTCGATCTTCTTCACCTGCTTCTGGGCCTCACGGAACACCCGCAGGTACACGAAAGCCATGATGCACAGGGGCACGTAGAAGGAGACGACGGACGAGGCGATGGCGTAGGCCCGGTTAGTGACGAAATCGCAGCACTTGGGGTCGTTGTAGCAGCGGCGCGCCTCGTCGCCCTCGGCCCGCCACCAGTGCATGAGGATGGGCAGGAAGGACACCAGGGCCGAGATGGCCCACACGGTGCACACGAGGGCCCGCGCCCGCGCGCGGGTTAGCAAGCTCTGGTAGCGGAAGGGCGACGTGATGGCGAGGTAGCGGTCCAGGGCGATGACACATAGGGTCTCGATGCTGGCCGTCACGCATAGCACGTCCACCGAGGTCCAGAGCTCGCAGAAGAAGGAGCCGTACTCCCACCGGCCCCACACCACGATGGTAGCCCCGAAAGGCACCACCAGCAGCCCCATGACCAGGTCGGCGCTGGCCAGGGATATGATGAAGAGGTTGGTGAGCGTCTGCAGCCGCGGCGTCTTGGCGATAGCCACGATCACCAGCACGTTGCCCGCCACAATGAGCAGCACGATGAACGCCATCAGCAGTCCCATGCCGGCCGTCCACTGCTGCGACAGCTGCGCAGGGCCCTCGTTGGCTGGGGTTAGCAAGGAGGCGGGCGGCGACGCGGGCACCAGCAGTCTCGCAGCGGTGGCCGCGCCGTCGGGGAGAGGCGCGGCCGATGACAGGTTGCAGGGCTCGGAGGCGCCCAGGGCGAGCGCCCCCGCGCCCATGCCGAGCTGCGGAGGCCGGGGGCGGGGTGTGTGGCGGGGTAGGGCCGTGTTTGGGGAACACCCCAGAGGTCGGGGTGGCTGGGCGTGCAGCGGGAGGTCGAGGCCAGGTCAGGGCAGCCGCGGCGCAGAGCCGGAGGCATAGGCGCCGGGCGCCTTCCCTGCCGGAGTCGAGCGCTGTCGCCGCCGCCGCGGCCGCCGCTGCTGCTGGAGCCACTGCCGCTGCTGGAACAGCCGCTGGGACCTCAGCATGTTTCTGAGCGCTCTGAGCCCGCAGCCCAGGCACCCAACCCACCCGGCTCCCACTCCCCCAGCCAACCCTCCCGGCCTGGCGTCAGGCTCCTGCAGCCAATCGGGGCAAAGGCACGCCCCTAGCTCTTCCCCCACCCCCACCCCGGCCCCAACTCCCCGCATCCTCCTTGTACCCGCAGTTCACCGGCTCCCAGGAGTCGGGAGCAGATCTCCCAGCCAGCGCCTCCCCGGCGCCCACCGGTGCCTGTGGTGCCTGTGCGCGTACCCCTTTCTGCACCGGCTGGTTCCTGAGACCTGTTCCTCCAAGCTCGCTATGGCGTCTGGCTCTAACCCGTGTTCCTGCCCGCTCCTGGGGCCCCCACTCTCTCCTGCGCTCCGTTCCCTTCTGCGCTTCTTTTGCCTCCTGCATTTAGTTCCCTACTTCGCCCCCGCTCCCCTGGCTCCCCGTCTACCTCCAGTGCCCAGATTTCCTGCAGAGCGGAGCCCGTGCTCCCTTTCGTGGAGAGGGGACCTCGGTGTTGTCTAAGCGCCAGAGTGCCTCGTACCGTCTGTTCACTGGGATTGGAGGAGTTTGGCTGAGAGATTGTTTCTCAGATCCGGCAGCCTAGCAGAGTGTGTGTAAAACTCTTTCCCGGTCAAGAGGGGACTCAGTCAGCCTGTGTCTTGCCAGCTCGGGAGATTGAAAGCGGGTGTTAGTGGTTAGAGGGAACTTTCCAGCCGAGCGCCTTGCTAAAGCAAACCGCGCATCTGCAAGGAAAGCTCTCTGGGCGCTCTTCTCGCAAGGAGCTTCTGTGCCAGTGCAGCAGAAGAAAGGAAACTAAGGTTAGTGCATCTGACAGCTAGCGCTGAGGACCACTTGGAAAAACACACACACTCCGCAGTCCCAGCTAAAGAATATGAGTATGATGCAACAGTATGTGTCAATACTACAAAGAGAAGCACAAATGTTTGAACGTAGAGTAAATGGCACTGCCACCAAGAAAGAAAACTGCAATCCCCTTACATTTCATTACATTTCAGACTTTTCACATTCAGGAAGAACACCTGTATTTTGTGTTTTATTACTCACATGATCTTAGAATTTGAGTTGGGCCAATACAAACAAAAAGGTACTGTTGGTTTTGGTTGATGTAATAAACTGAGATTTCAGATTTCTTGGTCTGCTTGGTTGTTTTCTCTTTTGCCCAAGTTCCCAGATTCTCAAAACTCTAGGATTAGTTTTGGAGGGCTGAGAGAAGAAAATATGTAAATACTCAGGAGGATTAAAATCAGAGAGCAGTTAAAACTATATCAGTGGTTTTTGAGTTGACAAATGAGTTGGTTTGAAATTCCTAAGTCCTGTGCCCAGCTGTCTGTGGATTATATGTAGGGACAAAAGGACAGAATAGCCACCAGGAACACACAGTGCCTCAGAACTGCAAGCCCCCTCTCAAATCAAGCCCTGGGAAGGTCCTCAGATCAGCCTCGAAAAGAAAAAGCCTTTAATTGAATCCTTGAGACGTAAACATCTACTAACCCATGTCAGGTTCATAAAAATGTAATGTAATGCTCACACATCTTTCTAGCAACTGGACCAAAGTCATTCTTACCTGCAGAGAGACTAACTTCCACAGCAATCCAAGTCAAGAGCTAAAAGCAATGCTTATTCAGTAATAAAGACAAGCAGTTTTAACCACCTTCTCTTACTTAAATTCAAACATTTTAAATCTGCTTTAGGCCTAAACTTGATCATCAGAGTGTTACAAGGGGGCGGGGGTGTGATTTATGTGTTTATTCACCCCTGCCCTAGGACTTGTCAGCCTAGTTGTGATAACTTGGGAGGCTGAGGAGGATGGGCAAGGGAAGGAGAGGGGCTGGAAAGAGGGGAGGACCAGGGCCTGCTCCTGCCTGCAGTGTATGTTTTGGAGAACCTTAGTTACCCAGGTCACTGTAAACCTATATTCCTTTCCAGCTTCTTTCTGTTCTCCCCTCAAGGGGAAGTCTCAAAATAGCCAAGGGATTGGAAAGAGTTGAATTTGACATTGCCCAGGAAAGGGGTTCTGAGTGCCGGGCTGTGGGGTGAGGTGTAGGGAATGTGGGGAGGAGGCTTTCTATCCGGGGCCATCTTTCTGACAAGTGGTGTTACTGGAAGAGTCTGTGCCAAGCTGAAGTGCCTCTGAAGGGCAAGGGGACTGCAGCTTTCTGTCAGTGATAAAGCCAGAACTGGGCTGTGCAGTTCAGTGCAGAAGCCTGGATGCCAGTAACTTTACTGTTTGTATTTGTATACATTATATATACCCACATTTATTTGTGTACATATGTACATGTACAAACGCACCGTATATGGGGGCATGAGATGTGAATTGTGGGAAAACTCTCCAGAAATTTGCCCCCTGCTCATTTAGAGACATCAGCTTCTCTGAATTTCTGGATAATAAATGCATTAAATGGTAATCAAAACCAGAAGGCTATTTTAATAGGAGTTCCACCAGAGGGCTGTAGGCAGAAAGGGATCTCAGGGAACTTGGGGCTTTCTTTCAATGGTAGTGATGGAAAAGTTTGGAATAGTCCAGACTCAACTAGAGTTTCATTTCTCTTAAAATAAAATGTTCTCAGATCTCCTAGAAAATTCCTACATTTTATGGCACTTTTTTGGGGGGACATTAAAAAAAATTTTTTTTTCTTTATTGATTTTAGAGAGAGAGGAAGGGAGAAGGAGAGAGAGATAGAAACATCAATGAGAGAGAACATCGATTGGCTGCCTCCTGCATGCCCCCCACTGGGGATTTGGCTCACAACTTGGGCATGTGCCCTGACCGGGAATCGAACTGGTGACCTCTTGGTGCATGGGTCGACGCTCAACCACCGAGCCACACCGGCCGGGCTGGGGGGACATTTTTAAGCTAACACTCTGTCTTTAGATAAGGATTCAGGATCAAGAAGGAAGGGTTCAGTATATCCACTCATACAGGTATTACATGTTCCAAGTTCAAAATGAATTATTCCTCCATTTCCCCACTCCCACTTACAGCTGTTAAAATGAATCACTTTTTAGGAACCCACGGATTTGACAGTATTAGAGAAAAATTACAGCAAGCTCCAACTATAAATGCTAATCAGCACAAATGGGAGCTAGTGGGCTTCTCCCTCAGTACTTCCCAGCTCTGCCTTTCTCATTGCACTACAACCACATTGCACCTGAGCTTGGCACGGGCCTCCGATCTCCCGGCCTCTAGTCCTATCTGCTCTGTTTACATTGGCATACCATAGCCAAGTTAATATTTCTAAAATGCTGCTTTGACCAAGATGCTTTTCTGTTCAGAAACCTTAACTCCTCAATTTGACATTCAAAGCCCTCCATAGTCGATTTCCAAATAGCCTTCCCAGTACTATCTTGTACTAGAACTCTCCATATTACTGACAGTTCTGTATTTTCTTTCCTTTTCTGGATCTAAACTTTTTTTTTTTTCTCATCTGTACTCTCATTGAGTTCCTTCCACCAAGAATCCCCTCCTTCATCTCTGTCTCAATGGATTCAGCCTTTAATATCTGGCTGATACTTTTTCTGTCTTGCAGTTATCTCTGCCCACCACTTCTGGAAATGATTTCTCCTTCCTCTATCTATAGGAGTTACTCTGATAATTGCATTTCACGTGTCAACAATATTTTGCCTTTTGACATCTCTCATATTGTTGTTTAACTTTTATATGTTTTTGTCTTTTCTTCTCATATGAATTGGAAGCTCACCAAGAACCAGGACTATCCTATACATTTTAATATCTCCCATGTTTACTAATATTTACTTAATAGTAATTAAAATTAAGCTTTGATTCATATATATTTAATGTTCAACATTTAAATATTCTCATATTTACCAGTATGAGCAATAATTGAGTGGCTTTGGAGTTATCATCTCCCTCATGCTTAGAATTTACAGTAATAACTCATATTCCTATAGCCTAATCAATATTTTTATGTAAGAATTTCAAAATAATTTACAAATGAAAGATAGGCTCATGAGATAAACAAATTTGTATCATACCTACTCAGTCAGTAATGAATAAAGTAGGGCATAGGTAAGGGGTCATGCATGTCCACATCTGTGAGAAGAAGCACTACCTAATCTTCATAAGTGCCCCCTTTAACCTTCATTTATGACGCTGTATATCCAGGCATTTCTGCCCTGGGAGAATGGCTGATGACTTGAATCTGATTCCATTTCTAGATTAAAGTAAAGGTCAGCACAGCCGTGGGCTATGGACATCCAATCCACCCATGGTTGTAAGCCTTGACTTTGGTGAAGATATTTCCATTCTTGAGTTGACTTTGCTAGAAAATGAGATAAAAACAAAAAGGAGTAGCCTACCTGTACAACTGCGGGAAGGTAGGCCAAAGGAAATCTGGGGGGAATTTCCAAGTACAGCCCCAAGCAATGTATCAAATCAGTAAGTAAGCAAGATTTGCCTCGAGGCTGATAATAGGTGGTGGGATTTGTGAGAGCTCAAGAGGCTGTTTCTGAGTAAAGAGATGTAACTTTTCATACAGAGCAAGGCTGCTGCTGGAACAGTCACTCGGAGCTCAGTAACCAAAGAACAGCCTGCACCCGTGGCTGGCGCTTGAGGTCAGATACTGGTTTTGCTGCCGCAGTTTACACAGGGACAATCAACTCCATCCACATGATAAGAATGAGCCCAGGGGACAGTGGTGGAATCACAGCAGAGAGTGGACTATTTGTAAAATTCAAAAGCTCTCCTCTCTCCCATTCACTTCCTCCCTCTTTGCCTCCTCCTTCTCTTCCTGGTGTGTCTGACGAGTACATGGAACAATGCTAGAGCCAATAATAATATTTTTCAGAATTGGGATATATTGTAAAGTGTTCAGACCCGAGGGGCAGAAGATCAAGGTTTGCATCCTGGCTTCGTCACTTTCCGTTTGACCTTCAGCAGTGGCTGCGTCTTTAGAAAGGACTCGCCCTTCGCTCCCTCAGAGGGTTGTGCCGGAATTAAATGAGATAGTGTTGTGAACGCTTCTTGAAATCTCATATAACACCATATACTTGTGATTCGTCAATGGATGTCTTATCCAATCATCATAACAGTTCAATCCATGAAACGTGTCAGGACTGGCTTGCATGAGAAGAGTCAATTCGCGTAAATAAGCTTCTCTTTAATCAATTTGACTCCTTTCACGTACAAGATACTAATAGGACTCAGAGGCTGGATAACAGTGAATTATTTTTAAAAGCTTTGACTTTTGGCAAATCATATTTTTAAGAAAGTCCCCCCTCCCACACTGTTATGGCACCTTCCTTACTATGTACCCTGCTCTCTTTAAAAAAGTATTTGTTTATGCGATTCTTTGACATAAATTTCTTTAAAGTATTTCAGTGGTGAAGTAGCAGCAGCAGATAAAAATTTTTTTCCTCAGGTCAACTATTTAGTGCCATGACTAGTAACTTCAAAAAAAAGAGGAAGGCAGTGCAATATAAAACTCAAGCCAACTTTCAAAAATTCTGTTCTTAGTCAGTGGGAAAATGAATGAAAAACCAACTGATCATCAGCTGAATCCAACCTTAAAGTGCTAACGGCGATAGAAACGTTATCACTGCACACGAAAAGCAGTCCGCTAAGAGTTGCCCTTCAGTTTGCTCTAGTCCAGAGCTTGTAATGACAACAAGCTGTACTAATTATTGAAGGTTTCATTTTAACTGTTTTATTTTAACAGTTTTACTGTGTTCCAGAGAAAACAATTATGTTGTAAAAAGCTAAGGAGTTTGTAGCAACAAGAATCCCTCTGGCCCTTGTTTTCAGTTTCTGAAGGGTAGGAATGATACCTTTTAAACATTCTAGCTCCCATTTATCCTGGCCATGGCGTTGGTACTTCATAAATTCCTGTGCAGTAGAGAAACCACTTAAAAACCGATGCTCAGTACCTTCTCTACAATAAAACAAGACGTCGTGTTTTCCGTCCATCCATGGAGGATGACATCTGGGCCAGCTAGCTGGCTGGAACCGCCCAGGGGAGCCAGTGGGAAAAGCTGGCTGTCCAGTCTGCCTCTGGGAGACAGAACAAACCATTCACATTTCTTTCTTTTCGCTCGTTACTTTGAGTAGAACAAACAGGTGTCTTCTCCCATGTTTTTCCACTTCTTTGTACTGTATAGATATCATTGTCGTTAACTTATTATTTACCAACTCTGTAAAAGCTCACCCAGACCCACTCAATGATTAGAGGCCTCAGAAGGCAGAGTCCGAAGACTGCTGAACAGTACGTACTGCTGCTGCTTTGGTTTTGATAACCACTGTGGTCAGGCCTCTTGCTCTGAAAATAAATATCAACCCTTTGACATGACATTTATTTTCCATAATGTCTCAGCTTTGCAGCTCCTTGACCAAAACCTGTTAGAGACCTTTATCCTATGATAGCGTTCTGTTTCCAGAGCATTATCCTGTAATTAAATGTTAAGGGGGCAACGACCTTCTTTGCAGACTTTTTCTAAACATAAATTGCTTTCCACACGGGTGGAGGAATGGCTGGGGTTTTTCCTTCCCGTTTTAATATGGAGAAACTGAAGCCGAAGGAGAGAGACGTGCTTAAGTTTTCAAGGAAGAGGACTTCTTGACTTCCTGCCTCCTGAGCTAACCTTTAATTACGACAACCCGCATCTGTCACAGATTTCTGCCCATCTATTACTACCTGTCAGCATAACGTAATTGCATGATATATTTGGGGGCTTGAACAGGTCATGGAATAATTTATTTATTTTTCTTTATTGATTTTTAGAGAGAGAGGAAGGGAGAGAGAGAGAGAGAGAGAGAGAGAGAGAGAGACATCGATCGATTGGTCACCTGCATGCCCCCCCTGGGGATCGGGCCCACAACCTGGGCACGTGCCCTGACCGGGAATGGAACCAGCGACTTCTTGGTGCACGGGTCCGACGCTCAACCACTGAGCCACACCGGCTGGGCATAATTTATGTATTTATTTATTTGTGATGAAACTCATTTTATTAAAGTTATATCCGTGATATTTTTCAATGACTGTGGACCCTCCTGGGGAAAGTCAATAACCTCTCTAACCAGCACTGATCCCTGAGGCTGGGAGGAGCTGGGAGTTTATTATCTTATCTGTTCAGCTCATTAAAAAAGGAATAATGATCCAATTTCTTACTTCAACACTCTCAATAAAAAATGTCGAGTTTTACAGTGGAAGAGATTTTGACAAATCACACGAAACCCAGAATCTGTAGTTGATAAATATGAGTACTCATGTAAATTCAAACTACACATAATGAACTTTAAAAAGATCACAGGTAGAAAAATAATATTTTTTATTTAGTAGAAATTCTTACACGTGCCCAAAGCTTTTCTGCGTTTCCCTCCCCAACAGTGCTCTCCAGGGGCGCCGACGAGGCTCCAGACTTGGCTTCCGCTCACCTGGAAACCAACCTAACCCACCTCACCCATCTCTCCCTGTGAACCGAACCGGGTTCTGGGGTGGATCAGCGCAGGGTGGGAGCGCTCAGAGTGAGGAGCTGTGCTCTCCAGACCCACCCACCGAAACCTCTGCATTGGCCGCCCAGCTCCTCTCCCTTCCATTCCCTACTTTCCCCTTCTCCTCTGCCGTCCTCTGCTCTTTCTTGTCTCTGTCCCCTTGGCTGTCCTCTCCAGCCTACCTCACACGTCTTTGTCTTCACATCCTCCAAAGTGGCCCCCGCAAGGCGGCTGTGATTTTCAGTCCTCAGCACGTGGGGTGAACACGTTCACCTGCTATGGGTCCTCCAGATGTGTGACCACATTTTTCTACAGAGCTGAAGACACAGAGCCTGCGTCCACGGGGTTCCATCCTAAGGTGGCCTCTGGGCAGGACAAAGAGGGTGCCATGGGTCTCACCTTTGCCCCCAGAGGAGCCCCAGGGCCTCCTGGTCTCCACGGATGCTGGAATCTGTTCCAGATCCCTCTTTTGGGCTGAGCTTGGGACCACAGGAGATTTCCTGGAGTCAAGTTACCAAGTTGTGACAGTGGCTTTAGTGTCCACTGAAGATTAAGGGCTAGCAATTCTACATAAAATGTTCCCCTGGCTGGGAAGAGACTAAATCCATTTGGGGATCAGTGAGAGGCGAGGGCTTTTAGGCCTTCAACCCCCAACCCCCACCCCCACCCCCAATCCACCTGGATCACTGGCTTTTCCTGCCTTGGGGTAAAATTTGCTTGTTATCTCACAGTTCTGTGGATCAGAAGACTGGAAGAAACTGGCTGGGTTCTCTGCTCAGTGTCATGAGGCTGAAGTCCAGGTGTCAGCTGGCTGTGTTTTGATCTCATGTTTGGGTTCCTCTTCCAAGCTCACTGCAGTTCTTGGCAGAATGCATTTGCTGTGGTTGTAGGACTGAGGTCCCTCCCTGCTTCTTGTGCTGCCTGTCACCAGAGGCCCTCTGCTGCATCCCTTCTCATGTGGCCTCCATCGGCAGACCAACAACGGTGCACTGATCCTTCTCACGCTTAACTTCGTGATTTTGTCTTCTCCTCTGGAGTAATTTTTTAAGTCAATAGCTCTGAACAAGTGCAAAGATTCTATCACGCAAATGTTTATTTGTATTTTTTAATTGGTTTAAATCTCATAGAGCTAGAAAAATAATCATATTTATCTGCACACATGAGATTCTCATTGTCAGGACATTTCTGTGTGCATTTCCCAAAGTGCCACACCAATCTAACTCTGAAGACAAAAGAACACCAAAGGAAAGCCAGGCAATTAAGCACTTTTTTTTTTTTTTTTTGAATCTGTAACTGGATTTCACTCTTACTGAGAATCAAAGATCCAAAAGTTGTGACAACTTGGGAATTTTATTTAAGAGCCAACGTGAAGCTGTGTGGGAGTTTGAAACAAAATTAAAAAGCAAGCTCCATTTGCTGAGTCAGCCCCGTCCTAACACGTGCTGCTCCAGACCAGGTCATAGAGGCACATATCCACCAAGCTCCGAGGCTCCCTGCAAAGCCTGGGAAATGCCCTAAAATGGTGTTGGCATAGTCCTGAAAATATTTTATTTTCTTATTCTGAAAACGTCTAAAGTGATGATTTGACTGTGACGTCACCGTTTCCATCCCACTTCCTACATCTCCTGTCCCCCGCTGCCAGCCTCTCTGCGGGCGGGCCTTTTTGACATTTCCCCCGTTACTAATTAATAGAGCTCATACGCCTTTTCACAGCTCTGTCTTGAGGAGAATGATCTTGGTTTAAAGAATTCCCGCACATACATACTCATGGATTGTTTTCATGAGAACTCACCTGGGAGATGACTTAAAGAAATGTAATCTATTAAGCAAATTAAAAACCCATAATTAACCTTGCAAAAAACAGTCGTCAGTATTTTGTAGCAGAACCAGTATTGATGGGAAGTTTGGGGAATATCCGTGGCCTGTCCGTTTTTGTTTTATGTGCTTTCTATGACATCAGTTCAAGTTATGACACCTGTAGCAGACTACACTAATTTTAGTAATTCATTATGACATTCATTTCTCTGTGCCATCATGATTAAGAAGGCAGACTGGGGTGTCAGACTGCCTGGGTTAAAATCCAGATTCTGCCTGTTAGTACCTGGATGACTCACTCAAAATGGTACTGGAATCCCTCCGGCCTCCGCCTCATCAGTTCAGGGAATAGTCATGGGATGCGTTCTGAGAACGGCCGCCCTAGGCGGTCCCTCACTGTGCAGGCGTCATCTAGTGCGTACACAGCCCCCCGGCGTCGCCTGCGGCCCTGAGTGCGTGCGCTCTGCTCAGAGACCGGCAGGCAGTGGGTTTGTACACGTCAGCATCGCCGCAGACACGTACGTGGAACGGGTTTCGCCAGGACCTTGCGTGGGCTGCGACGTCACCAGGCAGTAGGAATGCTTCAGCTCCATTATACAGCGGGTCATTGAATCCTGTGGTTTCCTTCAATGCTCCCCTTATAAAGTCGATGAGAAAATAAAAACTGATTGCTGGCCAGGCCGCTGTCTGTGTAGAGTTCGCATGTTTTTCCCGTGTCTGGGTGGGTTTTCTCTTGGACTCCAGTTTCCTCCCATGTCCCAAAGACGTGCATCAGGGTGTCTGATCGTCCCAGGCTGAGTGGGTGTGGGTGTGAGTGGCCCTGTAATGGGTGCGTGTCCTCTCCACGTGCGTCCTGCCTCCTACCCTGGGCTGCCAGGGGAGGCTCCAGCCACCCAGGACCCGAACTGGAATAAGAGGGCTGGAAATCATTTTCACTTGTTTGTATTGATCTCTCTTAAATGTATGTATAGCTCACATTTATTTCAGTGTTTAATATTAGAAGTGTCTTGGCTCTTTCTTTTGAAGTTTGGTGATGTTTTTGTGACCAGAAAATATCACAGGACCTTAACTCTTGTTTATATCCATTAGCCTACAGTAAAATTGTTTTTGTTACACATAATTTCGTTTTAAGTCTTAGTTTCCAAGAACCTATCAGTGACATTCAGACAAGACTTACTGCCCTGGGCGGTTTGGCTCAGCGGTAGAGCGTCAGCCTGCAGACCAATGAGTCACGGGTTCGATTCCAGTCAAGGGCACGTACCTCGGTTGCGATTTGTCCCCAGCCCTGGTTGGGGTCGTGCGGGAGGCAGCCACTCGATGTGTCCCTTTCACATCGACGTTTCTCTCTCTCTCCCTCTCTCTTCCTCTCTCTCCCTCCCACTCTATCTGAACAAAAATGGAAAAATGTCCTTGGATGAGGATAAAAAAAATTAAAAAAAAAAAAAAAAAAAGACAAGATTTATTGTAATTTTATAGGCCCGCTGTCATATATGGGGTCCATCGTTGACTGAAATGCTATCTGGTGCATGACTATAATAATCATACCTACCTCGGAGGTGCTGGGGAAGATTTGAGGAGATAAGGCATAGAAAGCATTTGGCATAGTGCCTGGCTCATTGTAAGCACTTAACAAACCTTAGTCTTTAATTTTTAAGTAACACCACCACCACCACCATAGATGGGGGCATAAAGCAGAAAATACCTTCATATTATACAAAACCAAGGGCGGCAAAGGAGTCAGCTTCCAATCAGCAGAAGCTGACCAATCGAATGAATGTTCTTTTTGAAAGTGAGAGGATGCAGTAAAGAATCTAATTTCGTAAGTATTTTTTTTTTATTTCAAAGGTGAGTTTATTCTTTTGTGGTCATTTAATCTGATTATCACCCTGTTTGGGGAATTAGAATTCCCAGAACTAACTTTACATCATGGAAAGGTCATTCCAGAGAGTCCTACCCTATGGTATAACCATATTCCAAATAAATGCACAACTATGGCAAAACAAAGCCCCACTGGGCTCTTAATAGAGAAGATTTTTTCTGAGCTATAATTGATCCAAGCTGCTTCTTTTTGTGGTATAAATTCATAACATGTCAAGGAGGCCAGAGGAGTCTCATGTGACCTGCTTTGTGTCAATGTAGCAAACACTGAAGTTATCCTGAGTACAAGGGTCTGACCACCTCACCCCCTGAAAAGAGTGGAAAGAAGTAGACAACAAAAGAACTTTTTCCAAGTCCATGTGGTTTAATCCCGAGGAGAGTCTTTCAGACCCTAACTTGGAACTATTAATTTTATTTCAGAAACAGTTTCAATGTCTTGTTTGTCCGGTTTCTGTTTTGTTGTTGTTGTCGGGGGTTTTTTTTTGGTTAATCCTCACCCGAGGATATTTTTTCCATTGATTTTTAGAGAGAGTGGAAGGGAAGGAGGGAGGCAGACAGAGAGAGGGAAAAATCAATGTGAGAGAGACACATGACCTGGGCCAGGGATCAAACCTGCAATCCAGGTACATGCCCTTGACCGGGAATAGAACCCGATGCTCTAACCACTGAGCAACGATGGCCTGGGCCAGTTTCTGTTTTTTCATAACAGATTAGGAGATGCATATTGGAGGGAGGGAATGAGGGCTATGCAGGGGGCAGAGGGGTCATCTGGGAACTTCCTATTGGAGGAGAAAACAGGGAAAGCAGTGAGGCCATCTCACTGCAGAGATGAAGCACCTCGCAGTCACTCACGGTCCTATGCCACTAAGAAAGGCTTCGTTTATGTTCACTGTCCTCAGCTGAAGAATATGGAGTGTGCATTTTAGAAACATTTTTATGAAAAAATAGTAGTATGACAATTTGGGAACTCGTTATTTTCCAGGACCCTTTCGTCATTTAGAAAGTGAATTTATATGGACTCTGTTCTCCAGTGGCTCTGAGTCAATGAGAGGTGAATGAGCTGGTTTCTTCTGCGGGCTGTGAGGTGAGGACCATCCTGGGCTTGTAGACGGCTGTCTTTCCCGTATGCGTATCTGTGTGACCAGATTTTTTCTTTTTATAAGGACACCAGTCATATTGGTCAGGACCGCCTTAATGACCTCATTTTATCTTGATTGCTTCTATAAAGACCCTTTCTCCAAATAAGGTCACATCCTGAGGTGCTGAAGGTTGGGACTGCAGCATATGTTTCTGAGAGGGACACATTTCAACCCATAGCAAGGTGTCCCTCTAGGGAGAAAGCTTACCACCTTGTGCGTATTCTTTACTCGCCTGTAACTCACACACGCTGTATTTGTTATAAGTCGTCTGGGACAGAGGGCAAGCATGGCGACTGCTTATCTCACCCTAAAGATGCCCCTCCCCCCTGCAAATGGCATCCAGCCCCGGGTGAGAACAGCCAAGTTTGCTGTGGGGTTGCAGTCTGTCACAAAGCTGTGAATGCCACTGGCTGACTGTGGTCCGATCAGGTTTCCACGTGTGCTGAGTAAAGAGCCTGGGTCTTAGCATGGGAGTGGGGAGAAGGGGCGGGGGTTGTGTGAGGCATATCTCTGTTAGGTATGTGCTTAAAGTAGGGATACATATACTGCTTTTTTTATAGCTTTCATTAGAAACCAAGAAACTCGACTGTTTTCTTGCAAACGGAATAGGAAAATCCAGGTTCACTTCAATAAATCAAATGCAAGGCGGGAAATCTGCCAGTCCGCTCGGCTGTTGTAGAGACCACGTTCCAGCCCTTGTGTAGACATCTCGGAGTTGCTCTCCACAGCTGCCAGGTGCCTGCTATTTTTCCTGAGCTAGAATTCGTGTAACAGACAGCACGTCACTGGGACTGGGTAGGAGAGATGCAACAAACCTTTATCACTTAAGAACAAAGCTGGCCTTAGGGGTGAGATAAAGCCAGGTACTCAGTCATATAGACTCCATTGAAAAACAGGATTTGGGTGACCTTGAAGTAATGTTTTTGATTGAGAGGGTGATTCAGATCCTAAAGTACTGGCTAGCAGAGGTTTGACTCAGAAATCACTCCCTTCAGTATATAGCTTTAGATTTACTATAGAGCCTGAACTTATGAACAGCCTAGTTCTGGGTACCCTTAAGTTGTATATCTGATTGTCCTTTGTGGATACTGACGACAGAGCTGATAACAGTTTAATCTGTACATGGCCACGGACCAAATGAGCCTGACATTTATGCCAAAAAACAAACAAACAAACAAAAAAAACCCCAACCCCCATCTGATTAAGGTCCAAGGACTCAGTCTGATGACTTGTCTTGCCATTTGGTATTAAGAATGGCTTACAGATTCATGGGCACAGAGAGTGGACTGCCAGAGGGGAGGGGCACTGGGAGACTGGGCGAAGAGGTGAAGGGATGGAGAAGTACAAATTAGTGGTTACAGAATAGTCTCAGGGCCCTGGCCGGTTCGGCTCAGCGGTTAGAGCATTGGCCTGTGGACCAAAGAGTCTCAGGTTCAATTCCGGCCAAGGGCACGTACCTAGGTTGAGGTTCGTCCCCAGCCCCGGTTGGGGTCGTGTGGGTGGCAACCAATCGATGTGTCCTTCTCACATCGATGTTTTTCTCTCTCTCTCTCTTTCTCTCCCTCTCACTCTGTCTGAAGATAAATGTAAAAATATCCTCAGGTGAGGATTAAAAAAAAAAAAAGAATAGTCGCAGGGATGTAGAGCATAGGGAATAGTCAATAATATTGTAATAACTATGTACAGGACCAGGTGGGTGCTGGAAATACCAGGGGAACACTTTGTAAAGCATATGATTCTCTAACCTCTGTGCTGTATGCCTGAAACCAAGACAAAATAATAGTGAAAGTAAACCGTAAATTTTTTAAAAAAAAGAATGGCTCACAGCTGTCCTGGGTGCCCCTGCTACAGGAGCCGAATGTGGCACCAGATGCCCGAGTAGGAACAATCGAGAATCTCTCTCAGTATGGCACTCTACGCGCGGTGATGCCAGCTCCTTGCAGATTTATCTGCAGTGCATGTGCTAGATGTGTATGAAACTATATTTTAAAAAATGTCACATCTAAGTGTTTCTGATGGAGAGATTATTCAGTGAAACAATCTTATATAACACGGTACTTAAAGAAAAGCTCAGATCTGTGGGCCTGAGTATTACTTAGTCATCTGTTTGTGCAGCTATATTTTTAACTTAATTTATGATGAGCAAATAGGTTTTTTTTTTTTTTTTTTTTGAACTCCCAAGCTGTGTTTCCATACTTCAATTCGGTTTATTTTCCTCTCAATTTCCTTTAGAGCACATTACAAAGAACTTTCTTTGGAAATTTCATAATGCTTCCATGAAAGTAGGCAGCATCCGTCAGAAAGGATCAAACCGAACGACTAAAATTAAAGACTTGAAATAGAATCAGGGGACATATGTGTTCTTTCCAATG
Organism: Tadarida brasiliensis; assembly: GCA_030848825.1. Taxonomy (NCBI): domain Eukaryota; kingdom Metazoa; phylum Chordata; class Mammalia; order Chiroptera; family Molossidae; genus Tadarida; species Tadarida brasiliensis. Next base: position 12,647,669 of record CM061271.1, read on the forward strand.
CAGTGTAGTAGCAACACAGGTCGATGTCACATTCTCTGTGTTGTTTTTTTTTCCCTTCTTTCTTTTTATTTTTATTGAAAACATTGTCTGTGACCATGTAAAACCTCTGGCAACACTTCTGACTGACAAAGAATCTTTAGATTGTGGCCAATGGAAGTATCATTATTGTCAGAGTATTACGAGTAACACACAGCTGTAAAAATCCGCTTGCCACGGGATGTAGAATAGCAGGTCTGGATGAAAGATGCGGACGCCGTCTTCAAGAAGGTCACCTTTGCAGAGTTTCTTTTTTAACTTCATTGAGGACTAATTGACAAGTATAATTTTGTATATTTAAAGTGTACATACAACATGGTGATTTTATACACATATACACTGCAGAATGATTACCAAGATCAATGATTAGCACATTCATCACCTCATATAGTTACTATAGTTACCTCTTTGTGTGTGTGTGTGAGTGAGAATGCTTAAAATCTACAACAACTTTCAAGAATACATACCACATCATTAACTATAATCACTATGGTACATTCGATCCTCGGAACTTGCTTTCCTTACAACTGCGAATGTGTACCCTGTGACCTACATCACCCCGTTTCTGCCTTCCCCCAGACTCTGGCAACCACCCTTCTATTCTGTTTCTATGAAACAGGTTTTTGTTTTGAGAGTCTACATGTAAGTGATGCCATACAGTAACTGTCTTTCTCTGACTTACTTCACATAGCACGGTGCTCTCCACATTTATCCACGTTGTTGCAAATGGCAGGATTTCCTTCTTTTTTATGGCTCAGTAATATTCCATTGTATACACACACATGTTCTCTATTCATATGGACATTTAGGTTGTTTCTACCTTGGCTGTTGTGAATGATGCTTCAGTGAACATGGGTGTCCAGATATCTCTTTGAGATACTAATTTCAGTTCCTTTGGATATATACCCAGAAGTGGAATTGCTAGATCATATGGTAGTTTGATTTTTAATTTGTTTTTTTTTTTTGACAAAAGTCCATACTATTTTCCATAGTGGCTGCACCAATTTACGTTCCCGTCAACAGTGTACAGTGCTTCCTTTCCTCCACATCCTCCCAGCACTTGTTAGGTCTTATCTTTCTGACAATGGCCATTCTAACAGGTGTGAGGTGATCGATCGCCCATTGTGGTTTTCCTCATTGCATTTTCCAATGATTAGGGATGGCTCTCCCACTCTCTTTCAAAACCCAGGACTGAACACCAGACACTATGCCAAGGCCTCGTTTATAACATCTCTTTACTTTTTGTAGTGGTCTCCTTAGGTGTTACTTTCACTTTATAAAAGAGGAAGTGGGGGTGGAGAGAGATGGAGTGATTTGCCCCAAGTTTCACAGCTGGCAAGTGTCAGAGCAGGGCTTCCCGCCCAGGTCTGTGTGGCCCCCAAGCCAGGGTTCTTCCCGCTCTACGGTAAAGCCTCATTTATTTTTCTCCTGTTTTGAAACAGCTTATTTTTTGAAACTAAGATCCAAATTCGATTGATATAAGAAATCTTAAGGGAATACTACGCGATCACATCATACGAATTTTTCTATTCTTACCTTCATTTGTAAGGCTGTGTTCTGTGAACGCTTAGGGCTGGTCTTCCACGAGTTACCAAATCCTGCCCATCTGGCGTTTCCTCCCTTCTGCTGTTACCATGTCAAGTCTGCCTCCTGACTTCTGCACAGTCGACAATTATACCCTTTTAATACCTTCAGGATTTTGTCCCAACTTTCTGTGACCAGTAGGAGAAAATAACCGTCAGCTGGGGGCCACACCACCAGGAGCAGCATTGGCGAGAACTGAGCACGCTCCCTGGGGACACCGTCTTCTCACTTGGGGCCCACGCAGCAAGCCAGCCTCTCATCTTTAGAGCTCTCCAAGCATGAGTCTTGTGTGAGTCCTGGCTGTAAGACACAAGCCGGGCTCTTCAAATAATTCCCTTAAAGCCCCTGCTTGGTTTGAGGGCTGGGAAAGAGTCACTCCCTCAATTCTGCGCAGAACCCAGGAAAACCACACAGGCCTCCGGGAAAGCCCTCATGAGGAGGCCCCGGCCCTGGGCTCTGTCGGGTCACCCTCTGTAGGGTCTGCCCCTCTCTTTGGAATGTGTGGGCACCCAACACTCCTTGATCTCAGCTTGGGGGACCCAGCTCAGACGGAGGCATCGGAAGAACCCCACGTTAGCACTGTGTTGTGTGTAGACTTGGGAGCTTTTAGCACACTGTGGTAATTGGAACTGTGATGGAGGCAGAGATGGAAGGGGATGGGTTCCCTCGACGAGAGTGTAGGGAAGTGAGGTGGCCAAAGATGGGGAGCACTAGCATTTCAGGGCCCAGAGGGGAAGAGTAACCCCCACATACGGAAGGAAAACAAAAACCCAGAGCGCTGAGATGAGGTCCTAGGAGGCGAGAGAAGACCTGAGAGAGAGTACCACTGAGGAAACCAAAGGAGAGAGTGTCAAGGAGGGGGTGATGCAAAGGACCAAGCTCCCTGCTATTCAAAGAGCGTCTAGAAATCAAGAATAAAAAGCTAACAGCTCAACAGAAAATGGGCGAAGACCCATTTTCTCACAACAAAAGAAAGGCAAATGGCCCTTGAACATCTGAAAAGACGCTCAACCTTCCTCCCAAGGAGCCAGTTTAAGGTAAAAACTACCCCGAGATCCATTTCTCACCTCTGAGATCGGCAAGTGTTTTGCCCACGCATTGTGTTGGCAAGACTGCGGGGAAATGAGCACCAAGGTGGTTCCGCTCCGGTGTAGACAGATCTGGCACTATCTACCCCGAACACACACATCGTCGCTCTCTGACGCGGAGGCTCACTCTGTGCTCCTTGAACCATGCTTCACATTTGGGTTCTAGGACAGCAACTTCCCTGTATTCCCTCCTGTATCTTAGTTCACTCCCTTCGAACCGTCTTTGCTGGCTAACCCTCCTCTGCCTGCCCTCTGAGTGTTGGAGTGATCCAGGGCTCATTCGGGACCCTCTTCTCTGTCTACACCCTCTCCTTAGATCATATCCCATTTTTTTTTGTATGTGGTAAAATATCTATTAATATAAATTGTACCATTTTAAACTGTATGATTTAATACATTCACACTGTTGTGCAACCACCACCTCTGTCTCATCCCAGAACAGTCCCATCACCCCCAAAGAAGACCCATGCCCATTCACAGCGGTCTCTTCCTACTCCCTTTCTCCTAGCCCCTGGAAGCCACTAATCTGCTTTCTTTCTCTGTGGGTTTGCTTATTCTAAATGTTCCAAATAAATGGAATCATTCGTTTAGCATACTGATTCCAAAGTTCACCCATGCTGCGGCATGTATCAGTACTTCATTCCTTTTCATGGCTGAATAATATTCCACAGTGTGATTATGCCACATTTTGTTTATCTGTTTATCCATTGATGGAGGTTCATTGTTTCTACCATGTGGCTACTTTAAATAGGGCTGCTGTGAATATTTGTGTACAAGTTTTTGTTTGAATGCTTGTTTGCCATTCTTTGCGGTCTATACCTAGGAGTGGAATTCCTGAGTCATATGACAATTCTGTTTTTTTACAATGTAATTAAATTTTATTTTATTTTCATTAAATTTATTGGGGAGACATTGGTTAATAAGATTATATTTCAAGTGTGCATTTCTATGATACATGATTTGCATACTGTATTGTGTGCCTACCACCCAAAGTCAGATAATCTTCCATCACCATATATTTGGCCCCCTTTACCTTTTAAAAAATATGGGGTGCTTCATGAAGTTGCGTGTCATTCTTGCACAGGGTCCATGCTAATCTTCTCTGTATCATTCCAATTTTAGTGTATGTACTGCCGAAGTCAGCATGGTAATTCTGTGTTTAACTAATTTTTGTTGTTTAAATCTGTTAGCTGATGACCCCCAAATCTATATCCCTGGCCTGACTTCTCCTGGCCATCGACTTCCAGTCTCCTCTGACATACTGGTATCTCAAAATTAACTTGTCCAAATCTGAAGCTGTTCCCCTCCACTCCCCCAAACTCCTGTTCCAGTCTTCTCATCTCCGGAAATCGCACCACCATGCACCCACGGTGCTCAGCCAGGGGCCCTAGGACGCATCCTCAGCTCCTCTCTCCCACGCTACCCACAGCCAGTTCATCAGCCAGTGCTGTCCACTCCCGTCCACGCCGTTCTCCTCCGAGTGGCTGCCGTGGTCCGAGCCAGCGTCCTCTCTCGTCTGGACCTCTGGAACGGACCCCCGCGCCTTCCCTCTTGCCTGGCGAGTTCTTCTTCCACCCTGTAGCCAAGGTCATCTTTCAAAAACATATCCACGATCACTCAGTCCTCTGCTTCAAAGCAGAGGGTTCACACTGCAATCAGAAGCACAACCCAAGTGGCTTCCGTGGTCTGAGGCCGACGGGGATCTGGTGCTGGCTCCCATCTCCTTGCCCCTCCCTGCTTCCTGGCTTTACCACACTGGCCCTTTGTTCCTTGAACTGGTACCTGCCACAGGGCCTCTGAACTCACTGTCCCTCTGTCAGAAACTGCACGGCTAGTTCCTTGTCACTAATGAGGCTTCCTCTCAAATGTCACCTCCTTAGGGAGGCCGTGCTCAGCTGACCATCCCTTCCCCCAGTCTCAGCCGACCTCTGTCTTACTATTAATACATGGATCTAGGTTTTCACTGATAGATCACTGACATTTTTGCATCATTATATGAAATTGGCTTATTTATATTTAAGTGTTTGTTTCCTATCACACCTTTCTAACCCCTGCCCCAAATATAAGCTGCACGAGGACAGGAATTTTGCTGGTCATTTTCACGGCTGTATCTCTGGCCCAAGGACAGTGCCTGGCATCTGCAAGACATGGGAAGCATGTTTGCTGGATGCCATCGAAGGAGAAAAGTCTTCATCTCCCCTGGCCTCAGATCCTGCTGAGCCCACTACCACCTGTCCCCTCTCTCCTCCCTCCTCCTCCTCCTCCTCAGCAGCCTTCTAGGACTGGACTGAATTTAGGTGGTCATGGGTCCTTCCCTCTGTGCCCTGAGCCATCCAGCTTTTGCCACCACGACCATTCAGAAGTGCTTCCTCAGATTCCCAATGACTGTAAAAGTCATAGTCCTCCGTTGCCCTGTGCACTGTGCCCTTTCTGTAGCATCTGACACGATCGATCTTGTTCCCATTGTGAATATTACTTTGAAAGGTTACCCTTTCTTGGCCGGGGTCTTCCAGGGACACGGTAGCCTGGGAAAACAGCCTGGCGTCTCTCAGGGATGTGCTGAGGGTTCCACGTGCTCACACCTGTGCGCGGGCTCGCTCTTAGCCCGATCATCCTGAACAGGTGGAATGGGTCAGTGGCACGAAGTCCCCATGGAAAGTGTGAAAGGAGCTGCTCAAAGCACCTGAAGGCATCCTGGCCTCATACAGGTGGCACCTTGGCAGTGGCATTCCCTGCTGGTGCCCGAAGGGCAGGGAAGGAGTCACCACCAACGGGCCCTGCTGGGCTGCCTGCTCTGTGTAGCTGTCTCTGGGCTGTCAGTTGGCCTTTTCTCTACAAAGTAAGTGGGGTCCTTTGCCCGTGCCTGTGCCATCTTTTGATCCATTCTATTGTATCAAAGGCGCACCTGCCGGAGCTAGATTCTTGATGTTCTAAATCACAGCCCTCTTCTTGCCCCACTCAGTTTCTACTTAGAATGAGGGGCCTGAGGTTTGGAGTGCCCACCTCTCCTATTAAGTAGCTGTATGATCTCAGGCAAGTTATCGCACACCTTAAATCCTTGAGCTCCACATCCCAAAAGTGAGCAGAACCACGCGACCACACAGGGTTGTGAGGATGAAAGGAGGCCATGCCCAGAACACTGGACCATCAATGGCTCCCCATTGCCCTCCTGATTAGGGCTGACACTCAGGCCCCACCCATGTTCCTCCACAGCTCCTCAGGACCCCCCACAGCCTCTGCCATCCCCAGCATGCCAGGTCCTGCCCCTTTGCACAAACCTTCCACTGCTATGGGAGACCATTTTCCCCTTGGGCTTTGTTTGTTTTCTGTATTTTCTTTCTTTTAAATATTTTTTCTTTATTGATTTTAGAGAGAGAGGAAGGGAGAGGGAGAGGGAGATAGAAACATCGATGACAGAGAACATCAATTGGCTGCCTCCTGCATGCCTCCCACTGGGGATTGGGCCCACAACCTGGGCATGTGCCCTGACCGGGAATCGAACCGGCGACCTCTTGGTGCATGGGTCGACGCTCAACCACTGAGCCACACCAGCCGGGCTGTTTTCTGTATTTTCTAAAAACAACAAGAAACATGCATTAAGTCTATACTCAGGGAAAATCTTCACCATTAATGTTTTGAATACCCACTCTTATTTTTAAAGCCATGTTCCCCATAAAAAATCTTTCTTGATCCCCTGTCGTCTGTGGTTGCTCAGGCTTTTAAATCTCCATCAGATTTTAAAACCTCTCCTAGGGCATGCAGTTCAGGGCCTTAAAGTATACAAAGTCAAGTATGTATGGGGACGTAATACAAATTACACAAACAATTGTTATAGAAATCAAAAGTGCTAACTCTCTGAGGACAGAGCCTCGTTTTTCACTCATGTGGGTATTTCTGCTGTGGTGACTGGTGACTATCAGACTGCCTTGCCCATGGTTTCAATAAATATTTGTTTAATTGAATTGTTAACCAATGCATGTAAGAACAAGCAGGACCTACATGCCTTGCCTCTTATGAATAGAATAAAAATAACCCATGTAATTCATCAGATTAACTGATAAAAGGTTTTGTTCTTTCGCCTAGAGAGAGGGCTATAAAGAGATCATTCTTTTTCAAATCCAGCAGTTTAATGCCGCTTGAGTGGATGAAGAACAGCAGCAGTTACTATGATATATCAGGTCATATCTATCTTTTGCTTTTTCACCCATGAAATATACTTGAAATACTTTACAAGGGTCAGATCGTGAGAAGGGATGAGGTGCGGCCCTGTGTCCCTGCCTCCCAGGAGGGCAGTTGTGAAGAAATGCTCACCCTGGGACACAGGCTTCCCCTGAGGGCTGCAATCACCCATCCTGCTGGGGGTGATGTCAGATTCCCTGCCTCTCACCTGGTTTTGTGGGAGCAGTTTAATGACGAAGAGGTGATGAACTCTCTCACATATTTTCAGTTTCTCTGTGCGGTTAATAGAAGAGAGCTACGGATTGTTTTCATCTTATCGATGAGACCGGAAGGCTGAATAAAACACGTTATCCACTGTTTACTTGATCATCTGTTTAAATTTTTTGTTTTCTTTAGATGTGAGCCAAAAATTTCCGTTACATTTTTAGTGATTGTGATCATTAAACAGCCTCCTCTGAGCACCTTCCTGTTGGGAAGTCTGTACTAATTAGGTTAGTTCTGCTCCAAAAGGAACATGTCATTTAAAGCAGCATAAAAGCCAGTGTTTCTCAACCAGGGGCAATTTTGTCCCCCCACCCCCGCAGGACAAGTGGTGGCATCTGAAGACATTTTTGGTTGTCATAACTGGGGAGGGGTACTCCTGGCACCCAGCGGGTAGAGGCTGGGGGTGTTGCTACCATCCTATGATCCATAAACAGCCCCACAACAAAGAATTATCTGGACCAAAATTTCAATAGTGCTGAGGTTGAGAAACCATCATGAAGACCCATGGATAAATAGTTTAAACATAGTGACTGATTAAGAAATGCCTCTGTGCTATATCGACAAGAGGTCAGAGGGGCAGAGGACAACTCGACACCTGTCAGAATAGCCCCAGTGGCGGAGTTAAGTTCCTTCGCCACTGTGGAGCAGGCTTTGCGAAAGGGGTAAACTGGGTGTGGAAGATCATCAAGGGGCCGAGAGATCTTCAGGATGGCGCAGGATGAATGCAAATCATCCTGATTGTTGTCGCTGTGGTCTCCATCCGATAAAAATGCAGTCATTTAGGAAAGGATCGCCGCTAATGAGCTCTTTACATTGGAAGACGGGGACTTTATCCTGTGATTACAAAATTACTCACCAAGACCAGAAACTACTTGAAGTTCACAATCATATTCACTCAAAGACCAAAAAAGAGGAACCACTCAGCCAGCTCAAAGAATTATTGCATCATTTCCTTGTGTGCCGTTCTGGCTAAAAATAACCTTTAATCCTCTTCAAGAGTAAACTGTCTTGTCAAAGAGAATTAGGAAGTTACCTCAGAGCCAGGTTGTAGGGTGGGGTAGAGAGAGCAAGTCAGCGAGGAAGAAATTGCTTGTTGTGTTTTAAGATTAAACGATCGGAAGGACTAGAGAAAACTCGGGGCTGAGGGAACAGGGACTGGGATGGGAGGGGGAGGAGGAGGAAGGTGCATGGGAAAGTATCCGCATGTTTGCACGTGTTTGGGTCAGGAAGCACCTGATTCCTACCTGGAGTACAGCTGGCTGGCCAGGGTGTCTTAAACGTCGGACAACATTGTGTTCTCAGCCTCGGGTAGTCTGCCTCGGCCTTGAGTGCCGACAGAGACAGAGGGTGACCACAAGCTCTATGGGGCCACGGAGTAGAACATGGGACAGGCTGGCCTTAGACCAAGCCCCAAAGCCTCGGCATCACCACGACACACACCGGGGACAAGAGCAGACACGGTCCTCGTGGGTGACCATGGCACAGCTGTAAAGGGATAGGGAGGGACGGCACATGTCCAGCAAAGGAGGCTTTTGACGTTTCAGATGAGCTGTAGATTTCAACCAGCTGCCAGCCACTTCTTCTCTGCCATGGCGTGAAAAAGTCCATGAAGCAAAAACCAAATGGAGGCACTATGAATGTGCCCTGAATTCTTCGTATAGGGACTCAAAAACAGGCACATTTTCAAGGGTGGAGCTGTCCTAGCTCATTGTCCTGCTAGCCTCGTAATTTGGGACAAGCCCATTGCTCCAGAAAATCAATAGACTCATCCCACCCAATAATTTCAGAGGACATATAATATGCATATTGTGGAAATGACGGAAGATAAAGGACTTTTTTTGAGGTCACACTAGACTGAAGTAAAGACAAATCTACACATCTGATCTTTCTTTTTTCTTTTTTTCTTAACTCAAAACCACAATAACTCTGAGCAGGTTTTTGTACATGAGAAGTACCACAAGGTGCTGTGTGATCAGCAAGAGAAAAGTGTTTTTTCTGAGAACTCTCTCACAAAGGTGGTGGGGTGGAAAGAACACGGCTGGACCTGGGTTTAAGTCCTACCTCACCACTTACTAGTGCGTCCTTGAGCGGTGCACCTTGTTTTTCCAAGATTCAGTGATCTTATCAGCACAATGGAAATAGCATTCCTTACTTCCCAGGACTCTAATGTGAAATGAATAAGCTAATGTGTGTAAGAACCCTGCACAGTGGCTGGCCTTTGGTGGGTGCTTAGTAAATAGTATTTATTATTTATTATCATGCTTTTTGAGTTAGAAATATAGTATCTCTAAGAGACATCTTTCCATCGGTGGTTATGCATCACATTATATACTACGCCACAAAACCACACCATCACCATTAGTGAGTTCAGCAAATGCCAGCACATTTATCGTCCCCACGGTCAGCAAAACCCTCTGTGAAGCACCCAAGGTGGAGAATCAAGACTGGCTCACCTGCCTGCAATTTCTGTAAGCAGTGGGAAATCAAAGAGTGTGTGTGCATACGTAGATGGAAGTCCAGTGTTGGAAAAATGCATCATCAAGAACACGACATCATTTGGCTTGAAGGCCAAGGGGGTTTGGTCCGCAGGAGCGCGCAGTCACTCATGGGAGAGGCTGGGACTCCAGCCAATATCTTCTGACCTACAGACAGAGAAGAGACTCTGGGAACTGAAAGGTCTCTTATCACATTTTAATTTAAAAAGTAAAATCTTACACTCCAGAGCCTGAATCCATAAAGAGAGTATCAGGAAGAGTAGTTTTCAGGTGATAAACAATGCGTTCACCAGCTCTTCACATGTGGCGTCAGTGAAACGCGGAACTGTGTGTTCCCACCACACTTAGCATGAAGCAGATGGATGTCTGGAACTCAGTGATAATACTGTATATTTATATAGCAGTTGAAATTTAAGGGCACCTTGACATATAAGACCTTGAAAGTAGGGAAACTAACTGGTCTGTCCATTTCTCCATCCATCCATCCATCCATCCATCCATCCATCCATCCATACATCCATACATCCATATATCCATACATCCATACATCTATCTGCCCACCCACCCACCTCCCTACCTACCCACCCAGACATTCATTTCTAGCAATCCATTTACCCATCCATCCATTCAACCAACATTAATTGAATGTACACCCTTTGCCAGGCTCTGGGTTGGCGATCAAGGCTACAAAAATGGAAAAACTGCATTCTACTCCTCAAGGATCTTTCAAAGCACTGGGAGTCAGGTACAGTCCAAAAGGAGGTATGTTAACAATCTAGTGAGTTACACATGGGTTGGGCATATAGCAGACTTACAGTAAACACTGAATGAAAAACCATAGGAAAGAAAAACCCCACAGGTATGTGGCAAGAGATGCCATTCCCAGGTCTCTCTGCATTATTTAATTTGAGAGCAAGAAACTTTGAGCCCGAATTTCGGCAGTTTGGGGGAATAACTATACCAAGTAGGAGGCTCTTGCCTCTCTATGGAGTCCCTGCCTCATCTCCAGAGACAAGGACTTCTGTGGCTTGAGGTTTTCCATGGAGCCAGTTTCCCCCCCGGGTTGTCTTCACGTGGAGTGAGGGAGAGCTATTTACTGCCGATCCCATTGGAGGGAACCCAAGAATCACATTCACTTTCAGCTGCTGAGTGGGCTGGACCAGAGCCATCCGTGTTACTCTCCCTTTATCTAATATGTGTGCATGGGACAGCCAGGGGTGCGTTTTAAAAAGAAAGACCAAGAAAAGTTAAAAAAAAAAAATGCATGAATGTCAGCCCCAATACAATATCCAGCTGTGATTTATTGTTCATTTTAGTTTGTATTTTGTGCATTTGCCAAAGACTTAGCCATGTCGACTTTGGCTTTTTTTAAAATGAGAATTTCAAACCACATGGAAACTCTGGTGACCATTTGAAAAGCAAACAAGCAAACAACAATAACAAACGGGGTGCCACGCTCATCTATTTCAATCATTGGCAACACTGACGTTGACTGTCACATAATTGTGAGTTATAATCACGCTCACCTACTTGGATTTGGTTTGCAGTTCTGGCATGAACTGGTGAGAGCTAAAATACCGTTAAGCTTTCAAAAAAAATTGCCTGGTGTAGATTTGAGAAGTTCTGGAGGTCTGAGATTTGAAAGTCATCATTATAAAACGCATTATCATCAATCAAATTATGAGACCACAATGTACATGGTGTTCCATTCCAAGCTTACGAAAATCATCCCATCAGTTCTAATCTGGCCATTGTCGCTGGGGTAGACTGGGGAGGAATCAATCGAATCAACAAGTATTTATCCAGGCCCTGACGCACTCAGCACAGTCCCAGGGTACTATCTGGAAGCGGAGCAGGGGGGCGCGGGAGCCGCGCAGACACGTCCCTTCATTATGTGAAAGAGTAAGGAGGAAAACGGCAATTGTTTCCTCCAAATGTTAACTGTCTGCCTTGACCATTAGCTTTGAATAGCTGTATGATTTTAGGTTACAGGTTGAAAATGTTATAACTGCTTTGTACTTTCAACATGCAATGAGTTATTTGGAGGAGAAAAAGCCCACAGATTTATTACACTGTTTCTCTCTTTACAATTGCTGCTGATTTTGGCAGCATAGAAAGGACCCAGCATCCTGTCGGCTGAAGAGCACAACAGTATAGACAGAGCTTCAAGGGACTGATTTCCTCCCTGGCATCCCCACTGCTGAGTGAGTGGGCAAGTGACCAGCAGGGCCCTGCTTGCCAGCTGGTAGTGTGCCGTCTCCAAGGCCCATGAAGCCAACCAGCAGGCACATAGATACACACTGATGTTCTGTCCATGTTCCTGGAAAAGGGGGAAGTGGCCAGGTTATATAATAATCTGACTTTAAGAGAAGTCAGACCCTTTTCTAATGAATAAAGCCACAACTGAGAAGCATAAGGGATTTTTTCCCCCTGTATGCCCAGCTAGGGAGGCGTTTCAAGGCACCTGTGACTTTTCTAACGGCTTCATGGACGTGTAATTTACATAGCATGAAAGTCACCTATTGTAAGTGCACAGTTCAATGAGTTTTTGTAAACATATACGGTTGTGCATCCATCACTGCGATCCAGTTTTAGAACACCTCCAACACCCCAGAAAGTGCCCCCAGGCCAATTTACAGTCAATCCCTACTCAGGCTCAGGCAACCGCTGGTCTGCTTTTTGTATAGAAATTTCATATAAATGGAATCATACAATATGTTGTCTTTTGTGTCTGGCTTCTTTCACTTACAATGTTTTCTGAGGCTTATTCATGTTGCTTCATGTATCAGTAATTTATTCCTTTTTATTTCTGAGTAGTGTTCCATCACATGGACAGACCATTTTGTTAATCCCTTCATCAGTTGATGGATATTTAGATCTCTTTCCAGTTTTTGCAGTAATACCTACTCAGCCACTGGTAATTTTAAGTAAAACATGACACTAATGTTGACGTGGCAATTTAATCCACTCCCGATTGTGAGCTATTCCTGGTCACCGCATTAGTTCTGAAACTCCCTTCTCTTCGATCTGTGCAGTATATAAAGTACACTGGAATGTGGGAAGTTATCAGGTGGATATTTTGTTTAATTAACTTCACCTAGGCCATATGAACCAGATCTTATAGGCTTGAAATGAACCAACTCTCCCCCAAAGTAAGATAAATCTGCCTAAAGACATTCTTCTTCTTATTATTTTTTAATCCTTACCCAAGGATATTTTTACATTTATCTTCAGACAGAGTGGGAGGGAGAGAGAGAGAGAGAGAGAGAAAGAGAGAGAGAGAGAGAGAGAGAGAAACATCAATGTGAGAGAGACACAGTGATTGATTGCCTCCCGCATAACCCCAACTGGGGCCGGGGACTAACCGCAACCGAGGTATGTGCCCTTGGCCGGAATCGAACCCGGGACTCTTCCACAGGCTGACGCTGTAACCACTGAGCCAGACTGGCCAGGGCCCAAAGACATTCTTACTCTCGGCCCTTACCACACCTGTTTTCTCACTCTTCAAGTACTTCCTTCCTCTACCTCCCTGCATTTCACCCACTCATGCATTACTTCATTCAACCCTGTCCATTGCACAGATGTCTAGTGGACGGTCCTCTGTGCTGAGGCACCGTGCTAAGTGCTGTCGTGGGTATAAAACATGAACCAAGCATGAAGATTATGATCAGTTAACACAGGCACCCAATTCAGTTTTTAAAACATATTCTTGACTGAGACCCACAGTAAAAAGCACATTGTACCGATATACACACAACTGAGACAGAAGTTTCACGAGAATGATATTTAACATTACCACATGTGATGCACTGCTATTTCCTAGTTGATTTTAAAGAAATCATTGATTGCAACCCACTCAAAGAATTTCACCGACACTAATGGGTTGCATCTTGCAATTTAAAAAAAATGTCACTCAAATATTAACACTTTTGGATAAAGGAGGACCAGGGAAAGGGAGAGATGTCTGGGAGCTGACCTGGGGGTGGGCAGAATATAGCGACCCAGACCTGGCTCGGGCCCTTGTTAGTGTAGCTTCCACCAGGCGTGGGCCGCAGTCAGCCTAGCAGCAAATCCTGTGTGTGGAGGAAGCCAGGCCCCGAGGCTCAGCAGAGGTGGTGGCTGGACAGATGACAGCGAGAGGAATTTTCCTTCCTTCCCAGCTGACAGAACCGACCCAACTTCATAAAGCACATGTGCCTCACTTATTCTTCATGTAGTGCCCTTGGATCTGACGATGCTTCTCTTAGTGAAGCTGCAACTCACAAGAACTGAACAGATTGTTGGTCTCTCTGGAGGAGAGAGAGACAAAATTTCTTCTCTAGCCTGTTTACTCTCAGGTGTTTAAAAAAAAAAAAGAAACAAAAACTGGGCATGGTAACAATGTTTTGTCTTTCAATAAATGCCACGGGAATCCTTTTCTGGTGGTACGGCTCCTCTCCCCTAGAGCACGAAGGTGCCAAGCTCGGTGGCATAGGTGGCTTTATATAGGCAGGGAGGGATGTTTTTTAAGCATGTATTGAGAGTTTATTCTTGACCAAGCATTTTACATACATTGTCCCATTTAATACTCAAAATGAGCCAATATAGTAGACACCCTGATCCCCATTTTTCCAATATAGAAAATGGGGCTCAGAGAGGTTAGTTAACTTACCCAAGATCACAGATCTATGAAGGGATGGAGTGGAAATTCCAACTCAGGTCTGCAAATGCCTTTGAGAAATGGCATAAAGCACACGAAGTTGATGGTATTGCTTCATCCAACGTTAATCGCGTGTCTATTACGTAACAGACATACTCCCTGTCCTAAAGGGCTCAGGGTATTGTAGTTATGACCTGGAAACAGAATACCCTGGCAGCTGTGGGAAGTTGGTCTGGACGATCAACAGGAGATAAACTGGAGGAAATGGGGAGCCCCTGGAGGGCTCTGAGCAGGGGAGTCACTTGGCAGATGTAAACTCCATCTGGCAGCAGGCAGAGGTGACGGGCGTCTGGCGCAGGAGTCGGCGGTGGGAAGGCAGAGAAGAATGTGGTGAATGTGGAAGGTGGCATGACCAGACCTGATGGCTGATTCTGTCCAGGCATCAAAGCATCACATTTTTTTCTTCCAGCCGTCATAGCTGACCCGAGTGACCCCTTCCCCAGTCCATTCAAGATAACCCTCGTGGAAAAGGTCCCGAGCTGCTTGTTGCTCCTGAATCCTGCTTGTGGGAGAGAAGCCCTATTGCTTTCGTCTCTGGCTGCAGCTGGAGATTTATTTCCTTGGGTATCCTGAACTCATTAGTGTGTGTGACAAGTTTAACCGCTCTCTATCGTGACAAATTATTTCACGTCTCCCCCAGTTGCAGTCAAGCGATTTGGGAGCCCGTGAGTGTCCTCACATTGGTCCAAGTTCCACGGTGAGAGTAGTAGTGGGGTCTCATTCCTGCAACTGTTCCCCTATCTGCCACTGTTTCCCACAGTGGTTAACTTAAAAAAAAAAAAAATCATGCGTAAAGCCTTCCACATTGTGGCTTCCCATTGACAACACTTCCCTCTGGCTTCAGAATTTCTTCCATCCAGGACAGAGTTTTGTGTTTCAGAAACACAGGGCTCGGACTGGGCCCGCCCATCACTTTGACCTCGGTCCTTTCTGTCCCTCTCTGTGTTTGCGTGCTCAGCCCTTCCAGCCGTGGTTGCTTACTGGCCCCTGGTCTACGGGAAAGAGGTGAAACAGTCACAGCAACCCACAGAGAGGAAGGGTCGGGATTTTACAGTTAAAATTTTAGGAAACAGCTCTAGTAATCTGGGCCAGTCCTGTCTTTGAGAGATGGCATACAGCAGAGAACCCTTTATTTTCCAATAATTTTCAAACTAAGACAAGAGACTGAGACTGGAAAAAGCCAGGATTGGTGTGTTGAAGTGGAGTTCACCGGCTGTGGCACCCGGGGAAGCTGATGGTCTCTGGACCTCAGGTTTCTTGTCTGTGAAATGGGTTCGGAAACACAGCGGTTAACTTAAAATGTTAACCTAGAGTGGATGCCACAGCGGAATGAGCTAACATTCGTGGCTGGCATGGGCTGGCCATATCTTTACTTGTCCCTTACTTACACTCATGTCTTTGGTGTGTTGGCTCCTCACTTCCTCTGCGGCAGAATGGCACAGTGGTTAAGAAGGTGGCCCCTAGGGTCAGGCAATCAGGGTTTGGAGCCTGGCCCTGCTTACCAGCTATGTGTGACTTGGGGCAAGTTGTGTGACTTCAAAGTGCTTGTGCCTCAGTCTTCCCATCGATAAAGTGGGGCTGTTGTGAGCATTAAGTGAGCCAGCTGATCTTTGTAACTCCCCGATGTCGAGCATCCTAGGAGCCACCAGCTGGTCTAGGAAGGAGGCCTTTGCTCAGCTTCGCTTCTCTGATGAGAGAGCTAACACAACTCAGTATCCAGTGCCAACGAGACTAGCCTCGTGTTCTACCCGGCTTCTGAGAATCGCGCAGAGCGATCGTCTCCAGCGTTGAGCTACTCTTCTCCTGGACACGTTCCCTGTGGAAGTTAAGCTTTCTGAACAGGCTGGCTCCCTTAGAGGAAAAAGGTAGGGAACTTCTTTTCTTTCATTCTAAAAAATTGTGCTAAAATATATATGACATATAATTTGCCATTTTAGGTATATTTAAGTGTACACTTCAGTGGCTTCAAGTACATCCACACTGTTTTGCCACCACCACCACCATCCATCTCCAGAACATTTTCATCCTCTGAACTAATACTCTGCACCCGTCCAACAACCCCCCTCCCGCCTCCCTCAGCCCCTGGAAGACACCTTCCTGCTTGCTGTGTCTGTGAATCCGACTACCCTCGGTACCTCGTACAAGTGACATCATGCATCTCTGTCCTTTCCTGCCTGTCTTCTCCCCTGGGTGCAATGTTCTCAAGCTTCATCCACTTCGTAACACGTATGAGAATTTCATTCATTTTAAAGGATGACTAATGTTCCGTTGTCTGGACATACCACATTCTGTTGGTCCTTCATGTGCTGATGGACGTTTGGGCTGCTTCTGCCTCCTGGCCGTTGTGAACGGTGCAGCTGTGAACACTGGTGCGTAAGGGTCTGTTCAGGTTTCCTAGGCAACCTCTTTTTTTTTTTTGTGGTAAAACAACACGTAAAACCTACCAACTTAACCATTTTTAAGTGTATAGTTCAGCAGTGTTGACCACATTCAAATTGCTATGAGAAAGATCTGAATTTTTTTATCTTGCAAATCTGAAACTCTATACACATTAAACAGTGACTGCCATTTCCGGCCCCCCCCTCCCCCGTCCCTGGTACCCACCAGTCTATGTTTTGTTTCTGCGAATATGATGACCTTAGATACTGCGTGTAAGTGGACTCATACAGTGTTTGTCTTTTTGTGATCAGCTGATCTCACTTCGTATCCTGTTCTTAAGGTTCATCCATGCTGTAGCATGTGACAGGATTTCCTTCCTTTTTGAAGACCGAATAATAGTCCATCGCATGTATATATCACTTTTTGTTTATCCATTTGTCTGTTGGTGAATGCTTGGGTTGCTTCTGCCTCTTGGGTATTGCTGCTATGAACATGGGTGTACAAAATCCTTTTGAGACCCTGCTTTCAATTCTTTTGTGTATGTACCCAGAATTGAGATTGCCGAATCACAGGGTGGTTCTATTTTTAATTTTTTGAGGAAACTCCACACCATTTTCCATAGTCTCTGTACCATTCTACAATCCCATCAACAGTGCACAAGTGTCTTAGTGTCTCCACATCCGTGCAGACACTTGTTATTTTCTGGGGCTTTTTTGATAACAGCCATCCTAATAGTGATGACTCATTGTGGTTTTGATTTGCATTTATCTGGTGATTACTGATATGAGCATTTTTTCCCCAAGCTTGTTGATCATTTGCATATCATCTTTGGAGAAATGTTTATTCAAGTCCTTTGCTTATTTATTTATTTATTTATCATCCTCACCTGAGGACATTTTTGCATTTATCTTCAGATAGAGTGGGAGGGAGAGAGGGAGGAAGGGAGAGAAAGAAACATCAATGTGAGAGAGACACATCGAGTGGTTGCCACCCACATGACCCCAACCTGGGCCGGGGACAAACTGCAACTGAGGTACGTGCCCTAGGCCGGAATCGCCCAAGATTCTTTGGTCTGTGGGCCAAACCGGCTAGGGCCTTTGCTTAATTTTAAATCAGGTTATTTAATTCTTTGTTGTTGAGATGTAAAAATTCTTTATATATTCTGGATATTATCCCCTTGTTAGATATCTGATTTGTAAATTTTTTCTCCCATTCTGTAGGTTGCCTTTCCACTCTCTTGTTTGTGTCCTTCGATGCACAAAGTTTTTGAGATCAATAGAGTCCCATTGGCTGTTTTTTGCTAAGTCACTTTATTTTAAAACAAAAAGAAGTGTGGTTATTTTTTCCATGTACATGTTATATTCTAAATAAACTTTTAGATTTTAAGACAAAGGAACTAAATCTATGATAATAATAGTAAGTCATAGCATCTCCATATTTTTCATTTGATCGAAGAGAAAAAGTGGTCACCATGTTCATTTTAGAAACTGGGGCGAGCAGGGCAGGGGTTAAGTGCAGTCTGTCTGGGTTCCGGTCCACACCCTCCTAGCTGTGTAACCCGAACAGCTTCCCAGTTCTCTAGTTTTAATTCCTCATCTGTACAGTGGGATAACACCAGCTCCTGTGTTGTCATGGGAACGAGATGAGCGAATGTCTGCAGAGCGCGGAGTGCACGCGCCGCGAAGCAAGGACGTGCCCGGTAAGCCAAGGCCATCGCTCTTCCAGTCCCATCCTGCCCAGTGTGCCCTACTGCTCCAGAAGTTTCCATAAGAACGACACACAGGCAAACTACCGAGACAGTACAACAGCAGAGGTTGCCCGTGGTTCAAGGAAGGGGTGGGGTGAACAGGTGACGCACAGGGGATTTTGAGGGCAGCGAAATTATTCTGTATGACAGTGGCGAGTACATGACATATGCGTGCGTTAAAAGCCACAGAACAGTCCGGCCGGTGTAGCTCTGTGGTTGAGCGTCGACCCACGCACCAAGAGGTTGCCAGTTCAATTCCCGGTTCGGACACATGCCCAGGTTGTGGGCCCAATCCCCAGTGGGGGGCATGCAGAAGGCAGCTAATCTATGTTCTCTCTCATCGATGTTTCTATCTCTCTCTCCCTCTCACTTCCTCTCTCTCTAAAATCAATAAAGGAAAAAAAAAGCCACAGAACACACAACACAAAGAGTGAACCTTAATGTGAACCGTGGACTTCCGTGGACAGTGCTGCCTCAGTGTGGGTCCATCGGCTGGAACACACACACCACGGCAGTGCAGGGTGCTAACCAGGGGAGACTGTGTGTGGGCAGAGGGTTACAGGACAATTCTCTGTGCTAGCTGCTCAATTTTTTTGTCAACCTAAAACTGCTCCAGTCAATGAAATCTATTACATTTTTTTAAGTCACGGTAATACACCGGACACAACGTGCCATTCCACCTAAATTCCCCATCCCAGGGAAACTGGTCCTCCAAGTGTACCTGCCGATAGGTGAGGAGTCTCTCTCATCACGTGACTGCCCACCTCCCCCATTTTACTCTTTACTAGGTTTCCCCCTAAGGCGCCCCCTATGGGAAGGGATTTTGATCAAATTTGTCATCACCTGATGAAGAAAGACAGGACTCTTCTCCTCTGGGAGTGGATCGATGGTACCTTCCGTAGGGACGAATGTGAACAGCCTGTAAACCAGCGCTTCTCAACCTCGCAACCCCTTTCACAGGGGTCGCCTGAGACATAACAGTAGCAAAATTACACTTATGAAGTAGCAACGAAAATAATTATATGGTTGGGGGTCACCACAACATGAGGAACTGTGTTAAAGGGTCGCGGCATTAGGAAGTTGAGAAGCACTGCTGAGTTTAAACAGATGCTCCATCCGAAGATGAAGGGGCCGAGGTGCACATTTATGACTTACCTTTGTCCATTTCAGACACACAAATTCATCAGTAACAAGTTCCTCTCCTGATTACAAGACATCATCTCTTAATAGCCGCACTAACGGTCCACAGTAATGTGCACACATCATTCAAAGCCCGTGTTTCACAAAGGAATTTGGGTCCCACCCAGGCCGGCTCTTCAGATTGCTGCTCTACACCCTGCACAGCTCAGCTTCTGCAGATTCTGACTAATCCCAAAGTAACACGATGGCCATTTCCCTTTGAACCAAATGAAGAGATGGGAGAGAGTCTGCCTGCGTGTCACACCAGGGAGACCAGCGGGCGGCACGTTCAGATAAAAATATTCTAGGTCAAGCAAGTTTGCCTCGCTTAGATCAATAGTCAGCCTCTGGAACTGAAGGGTCGTCACAGGCTTATTCATCGTCCTCAGTATTGAACAAGCCACTATCACATGGACACTGAATGGTGCCTTTTGAACATCATAGCTGCGCCACCCTCAAAGACGTCAAGTTGAAGGCAAGTGATATCAGGTGTAGAATACTCCTGGGGGCTTGAGAAATGGGCGTAATAAATAATGTGATATTAGCTGCCTGAGGAGCTACGGTATTTTCCTCTGGGTGGTCAGCACCGCCATTCCTGCTCACTCTCCACAGCCCCTTCTTCAGAGTTGCTCTCTGTCCACCACCCTCGTTGAAGGCAGGGGTTGATTTGGCAGGGTGGCCTTGTGTGACCAGCCCTCTGGCCACAGCTGATGGGCCACAGGGCTCCTGCTCAGAGAACAAGTGCTGAACAAGGGGACAGAAAAGCTGGAGTCTACTGGGGGCCCCTGGAGCCCAAAGGTCATGTGAAGTGAGGCTTGGGCATGTATCTTGGGAAGCCAGTCGCTTAGGTTGGGGGTGGGGAACAGGAGCAGACGTGCAAGGAGAGGCAGAGACAGGACCACGCTGCCCCAGAGAGAGCGACAGGGACAGGGTAGCGTCCTGACGCCTTTCCAGGTCCCCGGAGGCCCGTTGAACTTCCTGTTCCAGGATCCCAGGGGAGGCCCTCTTTGCTTCATAATAACTCTCTTCTTAATTGTCCTTTTTTGGGAATCAGCATCAGCTCCTTGCCACCAAGCGCTCTGTGTGGGAAGCTCTCTGAGGCTGGGTGTCTGCCTGTCCCATCCGAAGCAGACTCCTCCAGTCACCCAAGTCAAAAACGGGCAGAGGACTTTAATAGACATTTCTTCAAAGAAGGCATACCAGAACCCTCGAGACGATGCTCAGTGTCACTGTCATTAGGGAAATGCAAATGCAAACCACAATGCAGTACCACTTCATACCCATCTGGAAGGCTATTAGGAAAAGGAGAATAGTGCTGATGAAGAAGTGGAGAAATGGGGTGCAAAAGGACACAGTGCTGCAGGAACACTTCGGCAGTCCCTCAGTAATTAAACACAGCAGTTCCACGTGACCCAGCAATTCTACTCCCAGGAGCGTACCCGAGAGACTCGAGAGCGGGGCTCAGACCGACCCTGGCCCGTGAATGATCGTAGCAGCGTTGTCCACAATAGGCAAGAGGAGGAAACGACCCACGTGCCCATCAACACACGAATGGATAAACAAAAGGAGGTCCACCACACAATGGAATATTATGCAGCCTTAAAAAGAAAAATAATTCTGACACATGCGACGACATGGATGGACCTTGGCGACATGACGCCTAGTGAAGGAAGGGAAGCGTGGAAGGATTCCGCTCACACGAGGTACCTCGAAGAAGGTAAGTTCAAGAGGAAGGAAGTAGGATGGTGGTGTCCGGGAGGTGGGGGGAGGGAAGAACGGGGCGTTATCGTTTAATGGGCGCAGAGTTGCCTTTTGGGGCGATAAAAAAGTCCTGGAAAAGAACAGCGGTGACGGTCACACAACATTGTGAATGCATTAATGTCGCGGACTGCACACATAGGAATGATCCAAGTGCGGCATTTCACGATCCTACGTTTCCCCACGATACAAACAAGCACACGGTGGTGGAGAGCAGATTTCTGTCCCTCTGTCACTTTGTCATTGAGCACCTGACAGAGGCCACCTGGTCCTCCTCGTGAGGGCGGGCAGTGCTGCTGCGTCCAGCCGAGACGTGGCGACCTGAGCAGAGGCGCTAACTGTTGACCGGCCTGTGTCGCAACCAAAGTGTTTTCCAAGACCAGCTGGAGTCAAGTCCTAAAATGGTGAGCAAATGAAGGCTGACTTGGGGCTGATTCAGTGGAACCCCCTCCCGGAGCACGTAGGCCTGGGTTTCAGACAGAGCCCCTCCCTTTTGAAATGTCTTTTTAATTGCGTAAGGCTGTATTTTTTCTTACCATGGTAGTAATTCTACCCACACAGAACACAAAGATCTCCCCCAGGCTATTAAAAAGAAGTTAGGGGGAATCGTCATCACAGATTTATAAAAATGAAGAATTGAAAACCCTGAAAATGATAAGGTAGAGATGTAGTTTAATTATGGTACAGGTATACCCACATGGTAGGTTATTATGCAGCTATTAACAATCCTCTGTCTAAGGAGATTTAATGAGGTGGGGACATGCTCACAATACGATGTTATGTGAAAAAGCAGGACACAGGGCTGGATGTTCATCACGGTTCCAGGATCGTTACTGCCACCTCTGCCTAGAAGACTCCTGTGAAGAAAAACACTGATGTGTAACAGTGATTATCCAGAGCAGAAAAGTGATAGGTAATTTGATTTATTTTCTTTGTGCTTTTTATTTATTTTTTTCCTAAGGGCATACTGTGTTATTTTTATACTTGGGAAAATAAACGGTGATTAATTTGTTGTGAGAGAAGGTGGAGTGGTTTAGTTTCGGTGTACAGAAGTCCAGCAAAGCACTTCTGGGACACTGTTTCAAAGGCCGAGGGCCCTTGACCCTTGCCCTCGATCTGGGCCTGGGCCTGCGGCTATCACATGTGTTGAGAGCATCTCCGAGAGGCAGTTTTGAGCCCCCTGTGCCTCTTGGAGACCTCAGCGCGGAGCATCATTTGCTTTGTTTGCCAAAGACTGGGGGGAGGAACACAGCCACCTGCTTCTTTTGCTAGAGCGTGTGTCTGGGTTTGGTCCCTCACTGGTGTGTCTACACTCTTTCTCCTGGAGCTTCAGTGCCTGTCTGTGGACCACACCCAAAGGGCACAGACCTGCCTCGGGCTCCACAGCGGCCCCGTTCCCCAGAACTCAGGATTCCTGGCTGTTTACTCAAAAAGAAGACCCATGCATGCTTGGAATTCCAGTGCTTGTTTCTCATCTGCGTGACAGCTATTTGGGGGAACTTCGGATTTATCTTGTTTTGAGTTTTGCGGAAAGGAATAAATTACCCTTCCCCAATAAAATACGTTCCCAGCTCGCTATTGTATGAAATAGTTAAACTACAAACAAAATAAAAGCTAGTGACACACTTCCTGGTTAGCATCCCAGGCTTTATTGCAAAAGGAAAATTAAGTCAGAGAGTCATTACAGGTGGTATTTCATACCACTCATGCCTGCCGTTTTCTTGATGAGCACAGTATTTCAGATTCTGTGGGAATTGTTACCTTGTATTTCATAAATATGAGCCATGTCATTGCCGAGGCAGCTTCTCTTTGGGAATATTTAGTAGGCTTTGTGTGGCTTTTGCGCTCCGTGGAGCAATGTGGGATTATGCGACAATAATTTAACTAAAAATTGTCAAAATCTATAACCATGAGGTGAAATACATGCTTGCAATGACTCTGGGGAATATTGTGGGTTTTTTTTATTTGCTTTGTTTTAAAACTAATAATGGCAGGTTTTGTGTGTGTGTGTGTGTGTGTGTGTGTGTGTGTGTGTGTACACTCTTTCAAAAAGCCACCATGTCTAGGCAAAAGCACCAAATTCTTTGAAGACTTTGGCAACAAACCACTCTCCTTAGACAGAAAGGAAACAACCAGGCCATTCAAATAATTATGTACTTTGAAAACGAAGACTCTATGAGGTTGAGATGTAGAATGCTCCTACAGAGCCATTAAGAAAAGCAAAATCTCAAAATAAAAACGAATCTAGAACGCTTGTGGAAAGAGCAGCCAATGTCATCAAATTCGGTGTCACCCGCACAAGGCACCCTTGAGAGCTTGTTTGACATTGTTGAATATTAAGACTGTTTGGACACAATTCTGGCTATTGTTGGCCACAGCTCTGGCATGACATTAAACGAACAACATGCTCAGCTGTCATTGTCTCAAGGTCAAGGTCAGACCATACCAGAGAGAGAGCGTAGCTACAGCTGAGTGGGTGATGAGAAACACATCCAAGATCGAGACCATTTGCTATGGTGATGCAACACCTCCATGGTAAGAAAATACTTAAAAAAAAATTTTTTTTTCTTTTATTGATTTTAGAGAGAGAGGAATGGAGAGGGAGAGATAGAAACATCGATGAGAGAGAACATCGATTGGCTGCCTCCTGCATGCCCCCCACTGGGGATCGGGCCCACAACCTGGGCATGTGCCCTGACCAGGAATCAAACCGGTGACCTCTTGGTGCATGGGTCGACGTTCAACCACTGAGCCACACTGGCCGGGCAAGAACATAATTTTTAATCAAAGTGACTTTTTATCCATTAGTGGGGAATAAATCCAAATATTTAAAAACTTAAAAGAAAAGGATACCCAGGAGGGGGAGGCCATGAAATTCCTCTAACAAGTGGGAGGGAAGAGCCAGAAAAGCCCCAAAGACACAGACAACTCTCCTTGCTCCTCTCTTACCCACCTAGAAGAACTCGAATCAGGGGCCATGCCCATAATAAGCAGTTATCAGAGATAGCTGCTTTTGACCTATCCTTAGGTCAGGACAAACTTCTGTTTACTAAACATCTGCTCTTAACACCCTGCAATGACCCTTTGAAGCCCCCGAGGCACCTTGCCGTATTCATGGCTCAGAATGTCTTGGGGACCCATGTTCCCTTTCTCTGACTCTCTCCTAGATGTATGTATGTGTTGAATTTGGTCATTTTCTCTTGCTAAAAAGAAGTGACACGCTCCTTGACTGGTGTGAAAAGTCCATCCCAGAGGCTGTCGTGGGAACACAAAGGGACACATGCGTAAACGTCTTAGGAATGTAATCTACTTTGTTATAAACACCAACTGTTTAGTCAACTTTGTTCATTGATTTTTATGTTGTTTCAAAAAACCTAAATATTTATGATGGCATTTAACAAGACAGTATTGATTTATTGATTTTAATTGAACATGCCGAATTCTCCTCTAAAGATGGAAAGAAGAAATAATGGAGGGGAGGGAGCATAGGATTGTTGCTTTTACTTTAGTGAGATGTAATTCACATATCATACAATTCACCCCTTTGAAATGTACAATTCAGTGGCTTTTAGTGTATTCACAGAACCGTGCAACCATCACCACAATCAATTATTAGAACGTTTTCATCACCCCCAAAAGAAATCCTATGTCTCTTTGTTGTCACCCCCTAACCTCCCCTCTCCCCATCACCTCCAGCCTTAAGCAACCACCAGTCTGCTTTCTATCGATGTGCCTGTTCTGGTCATTTCATATAAATGGTAGCAATACAATATGTGGTCCTTTGTGTCGGACTTCTTTGCAGTTGACATTGTTTTCAAGGTTCGTTCACGTTGTAGCGCGTATCAGGACTTCATTTCTTTTTATGCCCAATATATTCCATTATAAGAACATACCTTATATGTGATATGATGTGATGTGATATGATGTGATATGATGTGATGTGATATGATATGTTTGGAGTTTTGGAAATACCTATAGGGCCAATCCAGAAAAGAGACGATGGTGGGTCGGATTAGAGAAGTGACCGAGCAGATGGGAAGAAGGGGATGGATTGGGATATATTTTGGAAGTAGTCATAGGAGTGGCATTGAGAGAAATGAGAGGGGGAGAGAGAGAGAAGGAGAATGAGAGAATCAAGCATTACTCCCAGGTTTCTGGTCCAGGCCACTGGGTGGGTGGTGTGCCATGGAGTCTAGGAGCTTGGAAGACGTCTAAGTGGAGGGGGTAAACGAGCCCCTGCGCATGCCGGGAGAGCTCAAAGTGGGACTCAGGCTGGAGAGAGAACTTCAGGCATTATAGGCAATGGATGATACAGCTGTGGGATTACTAAGGTCCACTTGGGAGCAAGTGTGGAGGGTGGAGAGGGGAGGGCTCCGGGCTAAGCCCTGGCAGACACTGAGAGGTGAGACAGAGGAAGAAGCTCTTGAAAAGAAGACACAGAAGAGGCAGACACAGAGCAGAAGGGAAGCCATGAACGTGGTTGCCACAGAAGCCGAGAAAGAGGAATGCTTTGAGAGGAAGGGAGGGAATAGAAGCTGGAGGCCTAGCCCTGGCCGGTTTGGCTCAGCGGTTAGAGCGTCGGCCTGTGAACCGAAGGGTCTCAAGTTTGATTCCCGGTCAAGGGCACTTACCTGGGTTGCAGGTTCTGTCCCTGGGTCAGGGTTGTGTGAGAGGCAACCAATCAATGTGTCTCTCTCACATCGATTTCTCCTTCTCTCTCCCTCCTTCCCTTCCACTCTATCTAAAAGATCAATGGAAAAAATATCCTTGCATGACAAAAAAAAAAAGAAAAAAAGAAGCTGGGGGTTTTGGCCAGGGCAATGGGAATAACAGGGAGATAAGATCAGAAGTTGGATTTTGTGGGTGAGGAGTGAAGGGAGAAGTGTGGATAGGAGAAAGAGCAGAGCCATGGGAGGTGGCTGCAGGTGGCTGGAAAGGGAGGTTTCCTTTAAGGTCGGAGGTGTGAGCTCACTAAAAGGATGAATGAGAGAGAGGGAGAGGGAGAGTTCTGGCCAATCACTTTTATATTTTAAAATGTGCCTGAGGCTCAGCCAGTGTGGCTCAGTGGTTGAGCGCCGACCCGTGCACCAAGAGGTCGCCGGTTCGATTCCCGGTGAGGACACATGCCCAGGTTATGGGCCTGATCCCCAGTGGGGAACAAGTAGGAGGCAGCCAGTTGATGTTCTCTCTCATTGATGTTTCTGTCTCTTTCCCTCTCCCTTCTTCTCTCTCTAAAATCAATAAAGAAAAATAAAATAAAATGTGCCTGAGGCCAGCTTGGCAGGGGAGAGCTGGGGCGTGGACAGAGCAGGGGACAATGTCTGGGACTAGTATTCTGAGCAGAGGGAGAAGACGCTCACTATGGGGACAAGGAACTGGAGTGCCAGGCTGTGTTGAGGACCAGCTGAGACCATTCATCTTCAGTGAAATCAGTTTATCCGATGATTGTGAAGTAGTTTCAGGGGAGCAAAACGCAGGCTTTAAGTAACAGTGAGTGTGTGAGCAGGAAGTCTCGAGCTCTCCTTGGGTTAGGCAGGGAGACGGCCCCGGGGGGAACACATCTGCCTCGGTCTGTCCCTGTCCCTGTCCCTGTCTCTGTCGAGCGGCCTGGAGCTCTCCGCCTGAGGCCACAGCAGGCGGGGTGGAGGAGAACCATCCCGCTTGGCTTCCAAGGTCCTGAGCTTTTTTATGAATGTGGTTCTGTCAGGTAATACTGGTTTTCCATGTATGTGGGGGATATGCAATTCTCTTTTAAAACAGGAATATTTGAGTTTCAAAAGTGAGGCAATATAAAGAAACATCCGTGGTAAATAGGAGTGTGGGGAGAATGGGAGGGGACCAAAACGGTGACAGTGGCATGAGAAAGCAGACGAGGGAAGCCTACACTCCCTCATGTCGCCTGACCAGGTCTGCATGAGGGTGACGGTTGGCTTCTCCCACACCTGTAAGTTCGTGTCGCCGAGATGAGCCCCAGAGTCCCTGAAGTGGGGTGGGGACCACACAGATCAACCGATAGCCAGACATTGCAGGAACCACCCCATGGGCCAATCTAATGGCGAGTGTTTGTGAGTTAGCAGGTGGTGGGGACACCAGGGCAGAAGGGCAGATGGCTGGCCCTGTGGTGCCCGGCTCACCCCTCCGCTCTCTGCCCCAGCTGTGGCCTCCTGTTAGAGTCCCCCTGCCCTCTGCAGCACTACCGTCTGCTTCGGGACCGTTGTCCCAGCTCTTAGTGCGAGCTGCCTGCCTTGCTGTGCAAGAGGGGACACCGAGAAGGTGAGGACACACGCCCCATCGGCCTGACTGCGGCACGGGCCCTCGGCCCCTGTGAGGACAGGAGCACACGGCTGGATGAGTCAGACTCTGGGCTTTTCCCCGTCAGCGGTGCCTTTAGGAAACATACCATTTCTTTTCTTTTCTTTTATCTTACATTTTTGTTGATTTTTTTAAAGAGAGAGAGAGATAGAAATATCCATCAGCTGCCTCCTGCACGCCCCCTACTGGGAATCGAGCCTGCAACCCTGACCGGGAATCGAACTGGGACCTCTCAGTCCATGGGACTACACTCAGTCCACTGCACCACACCAGCTGGGCAACATATTTCTTAAATGGAGAGTATGCCCTTCCTAGTGGAAGGAGGAAAAAGTCTCTTTTCTTTGTTCTCTTCTGGATCTCCAGCCATATATGTAGACTTGCTTCTAGCAGAATAGTCTCTTGTAGGGTGACCAGCTCTTCCCAATTTGCCCTGGATTGTCCTGGTTTTAAAACTGAAAGTCCCTAGGAAATCCTAGGAATTCCCTCAGTCTCGGGCAAGCCAGGATGGCTGCTTACCCCAATCTTAGGTCCAGAGACAAGTATACACTTGTGGGATGGTGTTTCTCTTGGACACTAAAGAATGTTTGAATGGTTGTGTTCAGAGACCTGTGTTTTGACAGAGTCAAAGGGAATTAAGTGATTTCCTTATTCAGATTTAGACCACAGTGAAAATGTTAAAACCGTGCTGTTTTTGTTAATACAAGTTATGTAATGCATTAAAAGAAGGGTTTGTTGCATCAGCAGTTGCTTTAATTGGGTTGAGTCCGGAGGACCTGTAAAGAACCATTCTTCAAGGCATGTTTAGAAAACCTGCTATGTTCATGGTGAAACATAAATCCCAGTCAGCTCCATACAGGTGGCATTGATCCCATGGTGCGCCTGTCTGCAAAACAGACCGTGTTTATTAAACACGTTTGGGGTTTGCATTGTGCGCTACCTTAAAGTAACGCTAGCTGCTATGATAGACAACTCCAAAATGTATAATGAATGGCTCAACACAATGGAAGTTAATTTCTCACTAACATAAAGTCCAAACACAGATGTTCCTGATTGGTTGGTAATTCTCCTCCAAGCAGTGATTCAGGGACCCGTGCTCCTTCCATTTTTGTGGTATATCCAACATATGGCTTCTAAGGTTGTCGTGATTGTTTGCATCAAGACAATGGGAGGATAAAGAACATAGAATGACATGTAGGATGTTTGGAGGATGGCAAGCCCGATGTGACGTACATGATCTGTTCACATTCCATTGGCTAGACCTCAGTTACGGGCCACACCCAACTGCAAGGTCTGGGAAATGCTGTCTAGCTAGTGACCAGGAAGAAGAGGGAATGGGTTTGGTAAAAGGAGTGGCCTCTGTCACTGATGAGTGTCTTGTGTCTTTCTCACTATACACCAGGGACAGATTTAATCCTGAATGCAAGAAATCTGGGAGGGCAGACACAGTGAGGTTGAATTCTGTTTCTTTCTCTTTCTAAACATACTCCATCCTCACACTTGAGTTGTCACACTATTTTTCCCCCTTACAGCTATATAGTTCATTTGGGTCAAATAAAAATAGAGTCAGTTTATTTTCTTTGCTTTTTTGTTGTTGTTGTTAATTCTCACCTGAGGATATTTTTCCATTGATAAAAAAAATTTTTTTTAAATCCTCACTAGAGGATATTTTTCTATTTATCTTCAGATAGAATGGGAGGGAGGGAAGGAGGGAGAGAGAAGGAGAGAGAGAGAAACAACGATGTGAGAGGGACACATCAACTGGTTGCCACCCACAAACCTGACCAGGGCCGGGGACAAACTGCAACCGAGGTATGTGCCCTTGACTGGAATTGAACCTGTGACTCATTGGTCTGCAGGCTGACACTCTAACCGCTGAACCAAACTGGCCAGGGCTCCATTGCCATTTATTTTTTTTTCAGATAAAGTAGAAGGGAGGGAGGGAGAGAGAGAGAGAGAGAGAGAGAGAGAGAGAAACATCGATGTGAAAGAGACACATTGATTGTTTGCCTCCTGTATGACTCCGACAGGGTCTGGGGATCAAAGTTGCGACCCAGATATGTGCCCTTGGCCGGGAATCAAACCTGAGACCCTTCAGTCTGTGGGCTGAGCCTCTAACCACTGAGCCAAACTGACTAGGGCAAGAGTCAGTTTCTTTTTATTTAAAAATTTTTTTTCTTGATTGATTTTTTTAGAGAGAGAAGAGGGAGAGGGAGAGAGAGATAGAAACATCGATGAGAGAGAACATCGATTGGCCGCCTCCTGCATGCCCCTCACTAGGGATCAGGCCCACAACCTGGGCATGTGCCCTGACCGGGAATCGAACCAGTGACCTCTTGGTGCAGGGGTCGACGCTCAGCCGCTGAGCCACAGCGGACGGGAAGAATCAGTTTCTCAATGTGCCATCTCAAACTCCTTAGGAAAGGGTGTGAGGTCATACTTACAAACAGATATACTTATCACACGTGAATGATCTCTTTGCTTGGACAGGGCTGGAAAGTTCCCCTCCCCCTAAGGCTAACTTCATGACTCATGGAGGTCTGCAATAAATTACCACAAATTTAGTGGCTTAAAACAACACACATTTATGACCTTAGAGTTCTCGAGACCAAAAGCCCCAAATCCGTCTCAAGGTGTCAGCAGAGCCGCGTCCCTTCTGGCAGCTCTAGCAAAGACTCCGTGTCCCTGACTGTGCCCATGTCCGCAGGCTGCCTGCATGGCTTGGCTCACGGCCTCGCCTCCTGCCGACCTCTGCTTCCATCAGCATCTCCATCTCCCTCTGGCTCTCCTGCCTCCCTGCGGTGAGGACCTGTAATGACTGTGAGCCCACTTGGACAATTCAGTATAATCTCTCCATCCCAGCTCCTTAAGTTAGCTAACACCAGTGAAGTCCCTTCGTAAGGCAACACGTAAGGTAACATATTCAAAGGTTTCAAGGATCAGGATGTGGACATTTGGGGGCAGGTGGGGAGCTATGGTTCAGCCGACCATAAGATCCTATACCTCTCCTTCGAGTGAGAATCAGCAAGTCTCAACCTGCATGACGAGGAGGAATAGGTGTGATTTTATCAGGGACCTGACTGAAGTGGGATGGGAGCAACCTGTGGGGCACTGGGGGACCAAATTATCAGGAGTTATAACAACCATTTCATGGTGGCATCAGCACACAGTGGGGGAGGAGCCATGCCAACAAACACACAAATAAGAGTTTGACTGTCTTTATGGAAATGCATGAACGTGTGGAGGAGCACATCAGCATCTTCGTGTAAAGACAGACGGACAGAAGTGGTGTCTGTGGAACTGCATTAGAGAGAGACAGAAAGAGATCCCCAAAGCTGATCACAGAATTGACAGGGCCATGAGAACGGACAGGGAGGGCTTCGGCTCTCTACGTGGTGTGAGGGGGTCTCAGAGCTGAAACAGAGTACCTGACAATTCTACTTTGCTCTCAGTTTAATGTCGCAGAGGATCAAGAAAGCATTGTGGGGAACTAGCTGACACCATCAGAATCCAGTTCTAGCCAACGAAGAGAGATGAGTTCTGTGGAAATGAAAGGAATCTCGGGGGAAAGAGACCATGGGGGCATCATGCATGTGTCCGGATGATTTGGGGCGGGGGCTGGCGAGAGAAGGGGGAGGATTACATTCGTTCCAGGTGCTATACTTGGTGCCTTACAATGTTGTTATCTGTAAACAATGCAAAAACTCTGTGAAGCAGGTAGTATTAGTTATCTATTGCTGCATAACAAATTACCCCCAAAGTTAGTGGATTAAAGCAATACTGATCATCCCCTGTGATTCTGAGAGTTGACTGAGTTTATGAGTTCTGACCCGGAAGACTGTAGCTGGGGAAGGAATTATCCTGAAGGCTTCTCTGCACCCATATCTGATGCCTAGGAAGGCTCAAACACCAAGAAACTGAAAAAAGCTAGTCGCTTCCGGACAGCCACACTTCTCACACGGTGGCTCTGGGCCCCAGAGTGGGGTTCCCATATAAAATACAGGACACTTATTTAAAATATAAATTTCAGAGGAACAACAGATAGCTTTTTCATCTAGGTATGTCCCATGCAATATATGGGATGCACACTAAAAAGTTATTTTTCTGAAATTCAAATGTAATGGTTTTTCCTTGCTAAATCTGGCAGCCCTATTTCAAAAGCGCAAGGCCTGAGAGAGAGCCAGGCCACGGGGGCTGTGCCTGGTATGGCTTAGTCTCAGAAGTTGCACAGCATTCTTCTGCCTACCCGATAGGGGTGTCCACAGAACACTGTAAGAAGACGGATAGGATGAGGCACACAAATACAGATTTCGGTGTGGCCATCTGTGGGAAATACAATCTTTAGAATAGCCCTCTTTTGTGCAGATGAGGAAACTTAAGTACAAGCACATCCAGCGACTTGGTGAGGTGACATTGCCAGTTAGTGGTGGAGCCAGGACTCAGACCCATGGCTGCCTGACTCCAAAATCCATTTTGAGCTCCCGATTGCACAGGACGGGGAAAGTTTTGCAGTTAAAACATACCGCATTGACCCTAGGGAAGCAGATTTCCTGAAGATCAGAGGAGAGATAGGCCAGATGTCATGGCCAGAGACTTTCCAATGAATGTTGTCTCAAGAGAGCCGGGATGCTCAGAAACGTCACTGTCAATCTGCAATCGCAAGTGATCCCCTGCAGAAGGAAAGGAGAGGGAGCCAGTAAAACCAGCGCCTGTCCAGGAAATCCTCCGATGTTCTCAAACTTTAAAAGGGCAGGAACAAAAATGGGAAGGAAGAGCACTTAAGCAAGGACAAATAGAAATCAGTGGCGGAGAATTGTAGGAATCACAGCAGGAAACGTTACACCCCAGATGGTCTCAGGGAGAATGTTCTGGAAACACAGAAGGGTTCCACTTGCTGCTTCAGGTCAATGGCGCAACATTTATGGATCAGAAAAAGGAAGAAACGCTTTCAAGACAATGACCTTGAAACAAAGGCAGCTTCTGGAACACAGGAGATGATCAATACATATTGGTGCAATGCATGATGGAACAAGCAAATATGTTTAGGAGGGAAATGAAGTTATGCCAGGATTGGCCACAGTGAAAAAGCACCGAGTTCTTTTAAACGGGGCTTCTGGTGCAGGACACCTACAGCCAGGTAGGCTGTTAAGAGTAGAGACTATAGAGGGAAGAAACGGGGAATGAGCACACATCGGTATAATGTCTAGAAGGAATAATTAATAACAATTAAAATGGGTTACTTGGCAAAAATTAGGACCACCGTCCATTATGTAACTGGCAAAAGAAGTTTTGACTCCGAAGTATTTTGGTTTGAAATGGTTAAAATGTAAAACAAAGACATTTGTTTTAAAGGATTGTCTTGTTTTAGTATAATTTTTAAAAATCGAACTATTTTCTTGCTAGAAAAAAAACAAAACATTAGCTCAATTTCTTACTAGAGAAGTAGTACCAAATATTAACTTTTACTCAGATCCTTTAGCTTTGACTATAATTTACTAACAAAGGACATTGTCTTGTAACTATTTCAATGTTCAGCTCTAAGAAAAACAAGTTCTTTTTGTGTGTGTGAAATGAATGCAATAAAGGTTTTGTTTTTGGTTCGGTTGTGCTTCTAATAGTTGATAAAAGGGATTTTGACTAATGTAATCAAATAATGCTTTGTGTTTTATTTATAGACTTTATGATTAGATGCTAGCATTTTCCATTAAGCGTTTGTGAAGTTTGCATTTAACACACCTGTAGTTGAAACTATTTTAGCTTAATTTAGTATGCAGAAATCTGTTGATAGACATCAAAAACAAAGGACTCAAATACATTTGTTCAGTCAGCGTTTTTGAATTCCTCCCATGTGCAGTCCCTTTTCTGGGCACTGGAGATAGAGCAATGAATAGGTAGGCCCTGGTAAACAAGTAATCAACAAAATTTAAAAAAGTAACTTTAGAGAGTAATAGGTTCCATAAAAAGTAGTTCATTGGGGGATGTAAGGCTGTCGTCTCTGCATCTCGGCTCCATCCTGAAGTCAGCAGGCAGGCACTTAGGAAGGAGAAATGAACACGGAGTGAAGGAGGGAAGGACAGGCCGGGAGCCACAAGGATAAGCTGGAACCTGAATCATCTCTCAACGCCATGAAGCCTCCAACCTTGGCGCCTCTGGTCATGGGGCAAAGCGTGCACCTGGACAGGAGCTGGAGTTGCTGAAGGAAGACATCCTGCGGGAACTGACGCTGCTACGGCTCAGCTGCTGGCCAGAAAAATGAGCCAGAGGATGAACGTCAACGCGAGCGAGCTGCAGTAGCACCTGGTGCCCTGCGTTGACCTTCCTAGCCAAAAAAGAGAGAATAGCTTCATTTCTGCTTCCAGATCTCATGCACAGTGATGGGCCATGCTCACCTGGGACCATGCACGGAGGGGAAGTCTGAGAAATGGAGTCCAGCTTGGCTGAGTTGACACAATGCAAGCCCATCCCAGGTTCCTGGACCAGCACGATGACCGGGGTGGCTCCCTCCCTCCTCTTGGCTCCCGCCTTGCCTCCTAAGTGCGGACTCACTGATACTGTAGCCTGCTCTCACGGGCCCAACCTCAACATTCAATGCCTCTCTAATTTCTCTTTATTTTCCATGGCACTCAGCACCTTCTTACACATTACTGTTAATTATTGTTTATTACTATTAATTATTATGTTTATTGCTTGCTGTTTGTTTCCTATCCGTAGAATCGAAGCTCCACAAGAACATAAATATTTTTCCATTTTGTTCCCTCATGTGTCCCAAACACCTTGGACAGCCCTGCCCCAGAGCGGGCCCTTGGTACATGCTGTTGGAGGACAGAGAAGAGCTGGGAGTCACAGATGAGTCTGGGAAGGTCCACGGTGGCAGGGTCCAGTAGCGTGGATTTTATCCTACATGTGGTAAGAAGCCCTTGGGGTTTTCCAGCTGAGGAGTCGTGTGTTCTGTCTGACATTTTTCAAAGATGGCGTTGGCAGGGTGTGTGAAGGGTGGGCAGGAGGCGTGTGGGAGGAGGGGTGAGCCTGGAAGCGGGAAGAGCAGGAAGGAAGAGGCTGCATTGTCCAGCTGGGATGGGAGTGGCTGCAGAGGAGTGGAGGCAAGTGGTCAGAGTCAGGATATATTTGGATGGTAGAGCCGTCAGCACTTGCCAGTGGGGTGGGTGTAGAAGATGAGGGTCACTCGGGGTTTCATTCTGAGCTGCTGAATGAAAAGGGGGGCCCATTAGCAGAGATACAGATGGGAGAGGGGCAGGTTTGAGGGCAGAAAGCAAGATTTTCATCTATTTACTCAACAAGTGTTTACGGAGTCCCTACTATGTGCAGTACACTGTGCCAAGTCTTAGGGATACAACAGTGAACAAACGGGGCTAAGTGAAACCCTTGCCCTCAGGGAGCGTACATTCTAGTGGGAGAAAAGCACAATAAACAGGAAAGTCAGTAAGATGTAAATGTTAAGAGGTGATAGGAGATAGGGCATAAGGAAGGGAGCAGGGAGTGAGAAGGAAGGTCGTAATTTAAAATAAAGTGTTCAGTGAAGGCCTCTGTAACAAGGGGCCTTTGATAAAGACTCGGAGGAGGTGAAGGACGAAGCCAGGAGGACAGCAGGGTGAGAACTTTCCAGGTAGCTGGAAGAGCATGCTCTCCCAAGGTGCAGCCTGTCTGCCATGGTTGAAAAGCAGCAAAGAGATCAGCATGGCAGGAGGGAGAGCAGTGAGAGAGAGGACAGGGAAGTGATGAGCTAGGATGTAGATCAGACCGGTCTACAGATTTGTGTTTGGCAGGAGATGAGAAGCCATTGGAAGCCGAGGAGTGACATGAGCCAACTTGACCTTTGGAGAGGTTTGCGACGCCCAGTGGACATGCTACTGGAGGTGTCAAGGAGGAAGATGGGTATGAGGCTGGAGCTCAGGAGAGAAATCATAGCTGGGTTTGGGGGCTTTCAGTGTACAACAGTATTTAATGTCATGGGGCTAGATAAGGTCAACCAGTGAAACGTTACAGATAGAGAAGAGCAAATAAAAGGCGGCAGAGCTCCAAGAAGAAAGTGTCATGCACAGAGACACAAGCCATCTGCAGTTATTCCTGGTTCTGCTTCATTCACACTGAGGGGCCACTGTTGGGAACAATGGTTGATCTGATTCATGTGCAGTTCTCTGAGAGTCCATAATGCAAGAAATTTACAAATGCAAAATGTGTGTTTCATATGTGTGCATATTGTAGTTCTTTGTAAGACAAGCTGTGACTATAAGTGGTGTCAGGTGGGAAGGTGTAGGTGACAGTACCCAGAGTGACCAAAGGTTCTCAGCTATAGGTAATGTCCAAGCTTTGCTCCTGGGACCATACACAGGCTGCTGTGGCAGAGGATGGTGCTTTGTGCACTAAGGCCAGTTAAGGTCACAGTCAGCTTGAAGCTTTTGCTCAAAAATTACTCTTGCCTGTCCACAGATGGTCAGATGCTAGCAGTAGTGTTCTCATAAACCAGCTCTCCGGGATGGAATGGGGTGGGAGGAGGCTGATTTGTTGTGCGTGCCAATTCCTGTGGTGTAAATACTCTCACCAAGCCAATTTCAAGTTACCAATGATTTAATAACTGGCTTTCAAAATTCCTGCAATTTTCCTAAATATATAACAGCTGACTCCAGCATACCAACCTTTTTCTTTTTCTTTTTTCTCTTCCCATAGCCTATAGCTGCTTTATACTTTTAAAGCCCCAATTCCTGTGGCTTCTCAGATTTTTCTCCACTTCCTGTATCCATCCCTCCAGTTCACATTGAAGATGGCCAGGTGCCCAGCACAATTCCATTTACCTCTGGAAGGAACTCTTTCTCTGTTATAGTCACTGGTAGCCATGACCCCAAGAAGACATCAGCAGGTGTTTTCTGAACTGAGTGGCTCTCCTTGTCTTTTCCTTCTGCAGGATACTTCTCCTTGCTTGGGGTGGGCCATATATCCACACATATATGACTCTTTCCACATTACTAAATCATGTTAAGACCAACTGTGTGGAGGGCCCTGAACTTGATGGTGGGATGCAAAGGGCACAGATCTGCCCCGAGGGCCTTACAGGACAGTTGAGAAAAACTGAAAGAATACCCAGGAAGGTGGTGGTGGTTGTTATTATTTTTAGAGTCAGCAAACATTCCGTGCAAAATGAGGGACACAGATGGGAGTTCACAGAAGGGAAGCTCAAGCAAGCTTCATGGGGGTGTGGGGCAGGAATACATGCTAACACACAAACTGAGCACGTGCAAAGCTGGGGACTGGGGTTACATTTGCTTTTTTCATTTTCATTTACCACCTTACATCAAAGAAAACACCGTTCGGCAAAGTGCTTTAATGATCAGCAAAATGCTGTAGACCTCAGGATTTTACCTTGGGACAAAGACAGACAATATATTTACGTATTTAAATCCAAGCACTACGCTCCCCACCCCTACCCAAATTTCCACCTCATTTCTATAAGTCATACATCCTATAATGTTCATTGCTACTTAGGGGTGGGAAGGGACTCTTCGCTAAGCTGATTCACTACATTTAGAGCCCAGGGACCTTTCTCTCACATGCATATTGTGTTTGGAGACATGAGTCAAACTCACTTAGTTGGTCGTTCAGTGGGTCCCCTACGGGTCACTGCCACCTCTTTTTTCCATGCTCACCAGAGGATGAAGTGCCTCAGACAGGTCACTTGGCTGGGAGAAGGAGTAAGACACAGCCACACCAAGACACCACACACCCAGGTGTCCAGGACAGGAGGCATTCTGTGGTCAACGGAAGATACAAATATCCCCCATCATCCTCTCTGTGCATGTGATGGTGATTTGGGGTGAGGGTGGAACCAGGCGCCATGCAGACAGCGAGTCCCTCTCACAGGCGACATTTGTGCTGCATTCTCGCCCCCCACCCCACCCCCCAGTGTGCATTGCGACACTCAGACCGTGGGTCTGGAAGCCAAGGAGCTTTTGGGAGCCCCAGAGGCAGCAAATACAAACGGATCTTCAGGCCCACCAGTCCCCTGGAACTTGCTAGACTGTGGCTTTCAAGCCAAGAGCAGCAATTTTCCACAGCTCAAGTCTGGAAGAGACTGTGAAACCACATGGGTCAGAAAAACCAAAGGTGTTTTTTGCTATTTTGCATGGAGCACCATGGGGACAGCTCCAAAATTCCAGATGTGCAGCAGCTGGACAAAGTGTGTCCACAAATCTGCAGCTTGAGAAAGGCAACGACTGAAGGCTTCTTTTTTTTTTTTTTTCCAAAGTGAGTATTTTATTATTATTTTTATATTGACATTTTATCTTTAGTTGCTTAGTCCAATGTCTTTTTTTTTTAATTGAATTTATTGGGGTGACATTGGTTAATATAATTATATAGGTTTCAGGTGTACAGTTTCTATAGCACATCCTCTGTATATTGCATTGTGTGTTCACCACCCCAATCAAGTCTCCTACCATCTCCATTGTAAAAACAGACCACTGACTTCCTTCTCTTTTCTCTCTCTATTTTTTTCCTAAAGCTTATCTGAACCTCTGGACTTGTTTGGAAAGAAAGAAAGAGGGAAAAACTGGCATCCGTTGTTTTGTTTTCTCAATTTTCTAGTCAACTGACTCATGATAAAAAAATGTCAATTTCAATCAATTTCAATTCCACAGAACAGAAAAATAGAGAATTTATAGGCAGTTATTGGAAACAAAAGGACCATCTGGTTTTTATGTATAATTTTCTCAAAAATTGTCCTCTCCGAGTGCTGAAACCATTTGTTTTCCTTCACTGTACCACAGTGAATAGTCTTATTTTTCCATAGAGCCACGAGCCCAACTCAGGTGGGTTTCTGTGTAAACGTCCCCCCACCTAGGATGGGTGGGCTTCTGGACCAGAGGCCTGTGGGGTTGGGACATCTGTCTCTTACAGGGGGCAGGAGGGCTTTGTTATCATGGGAAGCAGCCCAGGAGATTCGTGGAGGTCATCCAACACTGGTTATTGTGTTTCATTTGTCATTTTGTAGTGACAGTTTTCACTTTTGTCCAGGAATCTCTAGGGAGGCTTTTACAACATTGGGACTAAAGCTCAGTCATGTGCTCACAGCTTCCACAGACTAAAGATTTACTCTCCCCAAAGTCTGATTGGCTCTATCAATGTGGCAAAATCTTATGTAACCCATGTGACAGCAGCCAGGTGTCTCTAAAGCTTCCGGGCTTTGGATCCCTCCTTCCTTTCGGTGTGATGCTCACTGGCCCACGGCCCCTTCCCACAGTCAGGAACCGCCTCGCATCACCCCAAGGTTTCTGTGGGCTCCTGTGCAGCCTTGCATTCCTAAGGCTGTGCCTCGGGGTCTTATCCAGACCTTCCTTGCTCAGCAGCTTGCCTTCCTGGACCCTTCTCTTCACTTTGCCTCTCCCTCTGATGTCTTACATACACAATCTCATGTTCATTCTCACTGCAACCCTCCAATGTAAGAATCCTGTCCCCTTCTTACAGCGGAGAGAGATTAAATTGCTTGTGGGATGATTCATGCCCCATCATGGCCTATAGTGATTTTAAACATTTATAAACACTTTATTTTAAAAATAAAACTACTACAGACTTTTGGAGATTAGAGGAAAGAAAGAAAATAAATGTCTAATTCCACTGTCCTCATACAGCCGTATAACACAGCAGCTAATTATATTATGGTGATTCATTCATTCATCTACTAGGACTCTCAGCAAACACACGGAGCCCCCTCGTGGGAGGCACAGCTCTGGGAAGTAAGAGGGCCGCACAGATCGAAAAGGCAAGTTATCTGGACACATTTAGGAGAAGAGAGAGCCACGATGCAAGTCCAAACGAGGCCAACACGCTAAGACAAACGCGGAAGACCATGAGAGTTCAGAGAAGAAACGAGCAGTTGGGGCTGATGACTGACTGAGGGAGGCCTTCAGGGACAATGCTGTGTTTATTCACTGAACTGACTAGTGACTCAATAAATTCCAGTGACAGGGGTTAGGGAGTTGATAAGGCATGCAGAAGAATCCAATCCGGCTGGAGCAAGGGGTAGCTGTGCGTGGGAGAGCAGGGAACGGCTGATTACAGGGGGGTCCCCAACTAATTCACCAGAGACAGTAAATGTTATCCAAAAAGTGCTGGGGACAGATTGTGGAGGAGAACATGATCACAGCTGTGCTTCAGGGGAGTAACCTACCGATGTCAAGGTGGTGGGGGACTGGATAATATGGAGAGTGGGGGATGGATCAAAAGGTATCAAGAGGGTCAGCCCTGGTGCCTGAATGAACGGAGAGCCACAGAAGGAAGGAGATCAGCCCCAAGTCCAGGCCTGGGTGACCACAGCCCTCGCAATGGCCTGGATGTCCTGCCCTTCTAGACTCTCAGTACCTTCTGATCTCATTTCCTCCTGTCTCCCCCATGCTCATTCCGCTAGCTCCAGACACTGCAATTTCTTTAAACTTCAGACACTGGACATATTACAGTACGAGGTCTTCTCTCTGGGCTTGGAGGCTCCTCTCCAGATATTTGTGTGTGTGCTCTCCGGCCTCCTTGGAATCTTTGCCCCAATGTTACTTTGTTGCTGAGGCCCACCTAACCACCCCACCCCTCTCCTGCACTTCCCATGTCCCTTATCTTGCTACATTTTCTCCATAGTGATTATTACTTTCTAACATACTATGTAGTTTTTACTTATTTATTATGTTTTATTGTCCAACTGTCCTCACTAGAATGTCGGCTCCATGAAAACAAAGATTTAAAAAAAAATTTTTTTTTCTTTATTGATTTTTAGAGAGAGGAAGGGAGAGGGGGAGATAGAAACATCGATGAGAGACAAAGAACATCAATTGGCCGCTTCCTGCATGCCCCCCACTGGGGATTTGGTCCACAACCTGGGCATGTGCCCAGACCAGGATTCGAACCGATGACCTCTTGGTGCATGGGTCGACGCTCAACCACTGAGCCACACCAGCCAGGCGAAAACAAAGATTTTTGTCTGGCTTGTCTGCTGCTGTATCTCCGCGGCAGGCACATAGCAAGTGCTCAGTAAATATGTTCAGTGGTGATGGTGACACGGACAGAAGACAGGATGGCATGGGTAGCAGGAGACAGGGTTGGTCTAGAATGTTTGGTCTTCGGTGCTGGTGGGATGCTAGGTGAAGTCCGGCCTGGGAGCCTGGGTTTGGGAGCTACTGAGAGAGAGAGAGAGAGAGAGAGAGAGAGAGAGAGAGAGAGAGAGAGAGAGAGAGAGAGAGGAGAGAACATATGCTTTGAGGGCATGGGAGCACTAAATGGGTCCACGGAGGGACAGGGTGGAGACTGGGAATGTCAGGTTTGTAAATCAGGGGAGGAGAAAGTTTCAAGGAGTAAGTATAGTCTGACGTGACTCACAAAGAGACTTGAAAGAGAATTTGGAGGAGGTCTGGTGTGAGAAGAAGCCATTTGGCTTAGACAATTAAGGAGCTTTCAATGACAAATCTCAGATGAGTGGCATCGCAGGGGCCAGATGTGCTGTCCGATATCGTGGCCACGTGGGACTGTCAAGCACTTGAAATGTGGCGAGCTCCAGCTGAGATGTGCTCCAAATGCAAAAACACGCCGGACTACAAGATTCAGAAAAGTTAGGGGAGAAAGAATGCAATATGTCTTATTAATAACTTTTATATTAACCACATGTTGAAATGGTGTTTTCATTTCAAATTATTAGGTGAAGTTAGGATATATTATGTTGAATAAAATACGTTTCAAAAAGTACTTTCAACTATTTTTTGGTTTTTTACTTTTTAAAGATGATTACTAGATACAAGTCACACATGTATCAAGTTACAGGTGTGGCTTGTATCGTATTTCTATTGGACACAGCTGGGCGAGTCTGCTGGGGTGAAAATTCAGCGGCATGTGCAGTTTTCTTTTCTTTCTTTCTTCCTTCCTTCCTTCCTTCCTTCCTTCCTTCCTTCCTTCCTTCCTTCCTTCCTTCCTTCCTTCCTTCCTCTTTCTTTCTTTGTTTCTTTCTTTCTTTCTTTCTTTCTTTCTTTCTTTCCTTCCTTCCTTCCTTCCTTCCTTCCTTCCTTCCTTCCTTCCTTTCTTTCTTTCTTTTCTTTCTTTCTTTCTTTCTTTCTTTCTTTCTTTCTTTCTTTCTTTCTTTCTTTCTTTCTTTCTCCTTCTCCTCCTCTATTGCCTCTTCCTCCTCCTCCTTCTCTCTCTCAACTATCATATATAGAAACTACCAAGATAATGTAGCCTTTTAGCAACTACATTATTTTCTGAATAGACATCTTAGTAGTTGATCTTCCATTCTCAATAAAAATAGATGCTTTTTATACTATCAAGTCACCACATCGCTGTAGCCTTCAGTTGCCTAGAACTATATTAAAGTCAGTGATACATAGTCCATTAGCTGTACCGAGCGCTTAGCCTCCCTGGGAGAAAAAGAACTGGCATCTAAATGGGATTTCTTCTACCCTAAGCAGCGAATAAGTGAAGGCATTTGAAGAAACCACCTACGTGAAGTCCCGGAACTGTAATTACCCAGCTCTCCAACTTGGCAAACAGAAGTTTTCTTGCAATAGAACCATCTCCCCAGAATGGTCCCTCTCGGTAGGAGGTAGTGAGAGTGGGTTGCATGGGTCCAAGACAAAGGCGTTCCTGATTTGGACGCTTGAACCACTGCTTAAGAAGGAAATCCCAATGTTCATCTTGGCCGGGGCCGGGCATTGTTCTTGGATGCTGTAAGGTCAGCCTGTAGTCTTTATGTATTTGCTTGTAGTGCAATGAGTTTGCTTCCTTCTTAGAAAAATAAAAAGACAATAAAATGAGTTGCTTCTATTCCCTTCTGGTTTCTATGAAAAAATAAAATGCAGTATTGAAATTCAGTGCTCTGGAGCTGTGTGGACATCCTTCCCGGAGGAGTGGAGAACTGTGGAAAGGAGCCAGGAGGCAATCATTTTGGCATGTGAGGTCATGTCCTGTGGTCCTACGATGGCTCACCTAGCTGGTCAGCAGCAGAGCCGAAGGAGCTAGCCTTTCATCCAGCCGCCCACTCCCAGGGCGTGGCCCTCCGCTGGGTCCTCTGCCTCTCCTTCCCTGGGACCTCTGTGGGGACCTAGAGCTCCAAGGTGCTCCTTGCCTCAGGGCAACTCTCTCCACCACAGTGGTCTTTTTCTTTTCTTTTCTTTTCTTTTCTTTTCTTTTCTTTTCTTTTCTTTTCTTTTTCTTTTCTTTCTTTCTTTCTTTCTTTCTTTCTTTCTTTCTTTCTTTCTTTCTTTCTTTCTTCCTTTCATTTCAAGTTAATGAAAGGAAAGTGGTTCTTTCCTCAAATGTTTATTTAGGAACTTGGGGTTTAAATGGACACCTCTGGTAACCATTATTTTCTAATCAAGGAGCAATGAGAAGAAAATCAATACGAATTGATGCTGTCTTAGCTTTGCAAGGCTTTACTCTTGCTTGAAGGGCAAAGAAGGAATTACAGAAGTTCCTGCGAAATGATCTCTTTTCCAATACAGAGGAAACCATTTTGCATCCAGAATCCCAGCTTCGAAGTGGGACTCACCTCAGTATTGACCACATCAGGTTCCAAGTGAGCTGGAGTAGAGACCGAGGTCTTCACGGGCTGTGAACACCTCCGGCCATTTCAATATGTCCGGGTTCCTGGAAGCAGACCCCAAGATGGGGAAATGACTTATTAAAGGAGTCTTCCCAAGGGCTGGGGAGAAGGACAAACGGGGAGAAGCCAAGTACAGGTGTGCTCTCAGTCACGTCCCCGCCTCAGCCTGATCTCACAGGGGAGCCCACCAATGTCATGGTAGCTCCCAGTGAGTCCACACCTTCTATCCCCTGCACCAGCCAGTCACTGGTCCAGGGCAGCCTGACCAAGGCAAGCTCTGCGAGGGGTATCTTTTCCAGTGAGTCACAGGGTCGGGCCAGAAGGAGCACTCAGGGCCAGGGGAAGGACACACACACCAGGCAGGGGGAGAAGGGGACCCCAGAGTCTGCTGCATCACAGTTTTGGCCTGGACAGAACCTGGACATCTTTTGCTACCCACTTATGTCCTCGGGGCGCCGCACCCTGACGTCCAGATTGGGATGTGTAGTGGACATCAGTTGTTTTTCGGTTGGCCAATCTCCACTCCCCCTTCCCTTTGATAATTGTAATGTAATTACTGTCCAAGTAATTGAGCATTACTAAAGTATAGTAATGTCAGGAAATCATTCTTCTTGGTCCGTATCTTTGGCAGAGATGGCTAACCAGACCCGGGGGTGGGCACGTGCCCGAGGCCTCTGCGGTCAGCATGGGTCTTTCCTCCGCCCAGTGATTGGTTCAGGGATGGAGCCTCGGTCAGGGAATAGAAATGACTGGCAGTTTTTAAACAGAAAGATATTAACGCAGGGAAACGGGTGCTCACAAAATCACTGGAAGGGCTAGAGGAGCAGGCTCGGGCTGAGTCTCCAGGAAAGGTGCCTTTTGCCCACCAGGGATCAAGCAGGAAGTTGAAAGGGGAGGAGTCTCCCCCGCCCCCAGAACCATCTCAATGAAGAATGTCCCCAGTCACTGCAGCCCAGGCCTCAGAAGCTTCCCGACACTCGTGAAGCTAGAGACGGAACATTAGAGCAACAGTCCTTGGCGGGAGTCACTGCAGGAGAAGCAAGAAAACGGTACCTCTCTCGCTGCTGTCGTCCAGATCTCAATGAGAGCATCTGATGAATGGCACCTAATTCGCATCCAGAACCCTAGTGAGTGGGAGGCTACGGATGTGGATTTTCATTCTGCAGCCTTTGGAGGAATCCTAGGGAGGAATCCTGGAAGGGCCAGAATGGCTCTGAGAGCACAGAGCCCGGCTCACGCAGCAGGAGTTGGGACTGCTTTGGCCCATGCCGGGGAAGAGACGCTCTGTTTCCCGGTGGATGTAAGCCAGAGGAGAGGCAGGTTGGAGCTGCCGGAAGCCATCTTGACATCATATAAGGTCTGATAAAGACGCCGGTTCATAGTGCAGAACACAGCCAGTTTGAGAGATCTAGAAAGACCTGGTCTTTTTATTTTTTTAGATTTGTTGGGGTGACATTGGTTAATACAATTACATAGGTTTCAGGGGCGCAATTCTATAATGCATCA
This sequence comes from Tadarida brasiliensis, assembly GCA_030848825.1. Lineage (NCBI taxonomy): Eukaryota > Metazoa > Chordata > Mammalia > Chiroptera > Molossidae > Tadarida > Tadarida brasiliensis. The sequence goes on from CM061271.1 coordinate 12,692,475, forward strand.
TCTGTATGCTGTATTGTGTGTTCACCACTCCAAGTCAAGTCTCCTTCCGTCACCATTTATCCCCCCTTTGCCCTCCCCTGCCTCCCCTGAAAGACCTGGTCTTGATGACGCTATTTGAAGACCTGGAGAGGGAAGGTGACTAACTCAAGGTCACATAACAGTGAGGGGCGCAGTTGGACCTAGAACACCAGCCTCCCGACACCCAGTCCAGGCTTTTCCCACCCTGTGGTCCTTGGCCTCTGCTGGGAACCTGTCTGCCTCCCCTCCCCCAGCAGCGCTCCTCGGGGCAGCTGGCAGGGGTTCCCAGCCCCCTTCACCAAAGGCGCTGATTGTTCTGACCCTCCCACGAGCGGAGCCTCCTGTAGAGGGGCCGCAGCAGAAAAGCACTCAGAACACATTTTCTGGCAGACACGGTGGAGCCCGGGTTGTATGAATAAGTCATAACTGGAGCCTGCCTAGTGAGGAGCTCAGAGCTGGCTTTGAAAACACCCTAGGGGCTCTCTCCGAGTGGCACACTGCAATGTGGCCACACCGGTTCAGGCTATTTTAAGCTTCGGAAACCAAGGGAGGTAAGGCGGGGTGACCCTGAGGCTCTGAGGGCAGATGAGTTCCAGGCCAGCTTTCTCTGTGCCTCCAAGGTCACCTTGGGCCCTGCCCCTGTCACTTGTGCCCTTGCTTTCCTCTCCCCTCTTCTCTGGGGAAGGGTGGGAAGGGAGGACCCTCTGACCTCAGGGGAAGTGAGCAGAGAAGGAGCAGGGGTGGGGGCAGGAGCACCTGGCCCGGTGCTCTCAGTAAGACAGGTGAGAAGCGCAGTGTCGTCTGCCAGCCCCTGAGCCCGTCCCCTTACCTGTATGTACTTACATCGATGTGCTTTAATCCTCACAGCAACCCTCGGAAGTAGTATAGCTGTTATCCCTGTTTGTCACGGGAGGAAAGAGAGGCTCAGAGAGCAAGCGGCTGGCCCAAAGACCCAAGGTGACAATGGAATGGGGATTTGAAACCAGGGGGGGTCTGCATTCCTAATGACTATATTCTGTGGCCTCAAAAGCCAACAACAGCTGCCCTGGCCAGGTGGCTCAGTTGGTTGGAGCGTGGTCTCATACACCAAAAGGTTGTGGGTTCGATTCTCGATCAGGGCACATACCTAAGCTGTGGGTTTGATTCCAGGTCAGGGCACTTACCTAGGTTCCAGGTTCAATGCCTGGTTAGGGTGAGTACAGGAGGCAACCGATTGATGTTTCTCTTTCATATCGATGTTTCTCTTGCTCTCTCCCTCTCCCTCTCTCTTTATAAATCAGTAAAAACATATCCTCAGGTGAGGATTACAAAAAAATTTAAAAATCCAACAAGAGTCAGTGCTCTTCTCTATTCCTTCCAACAGCTCTGTAAGTTCCATTTGATAAGCCCCATTTTTCAGGTGGGGAAACTGAGGTTCCAAGAGGACCAGAAATCTGCCGAAGGACGGGCACTCATGCTTAGCAGTGCAGGACTGACCCAGCTTCCCCTCCCTGGCCCAGGTGCTTACCTTCATTCTGAGCACAGACGTTCAGTTCTCTAAAACAATTTCACAGGCTTTCGCGGGACACCTACTTCCATCCCTTCTTATGTTGCGCCGAGGAAACTGAGGTTTCAAAGGGTTGGGTGACTTGCCCAAGGTCACACAGCTAAGGGTTGGATGGGCCAGAACCCAGACGCTGAACTCTCCGGCTCTGTGTTAGCAAATTATCATTTCCTGACTCATACTGTAATTTCAGGGATATTTTATCTCCATTTCTCGCTCGTCTTCACTGGGCAGCAGCTTCTACCACTTGGGCTCCACGCCCTCTCTCAGTTCGCCTTGGCCTCTGCCCAGGTCGCTGATCTGTGACTGCACAGAGCGGACGCCGAGTCGGGGCTTCTGTAACTGCAACTGCGTGCGCCTGTCCTACAGGGTTGACAGCTGTGATCTCTGGCCACTGAGGCCCCGAGCACAGTGATGCCTCTTCGTATTTTCTTTATAAACACGTGTTGGAAGGTGGGAGGGGACCAGGAGAGTAAGCAGTGGGAGAGAGAAGAAGTCTAGAATCTGGGAACAAATAGGTATTGGATAGGATCTGGTAATTTGGGGGGAGTATTTTAGATGATCACTTTTGCCCCCCTAAATTTTATTTTTAACTGTGATTCAAGTCGATGACACAGTTCAAAATGATGTGACAAGTATGGCAAGAAGCCATCTTTTAATTCCTTGATTCACTCCTTTTCTGAAATCAACAAATACAGGGCATTTACTGAACTCCTCTGTGCTGGGCGCTAGAGAAGCCGGGTGCTGAGGATCCAGAAATGAATCAAACCGGGTCCCTGCCCTCCCAGAGCCCACAGTCTAGAGAGAACGAATATGGGTACCCGGGCCCGAAGCGTGTGCACAGTACTGTGACGTGGACAGGGTCAGCGTCAGGACAAAGTGCGTGGCCGTCAGCGTGTCCTTCAGTGGGAAGGTGTGAGATGCTTGAGTTTCAAGGAGGCCCGGGAGGCTGCACAGGTTTGGGGTGGGGTGTCTTGGGCAAAGGGAATGGCTTGTATAAAGGCCTATAGCTGGAATAGTGACCTGGGGACTGCAAGTGGAATAGTGACCTGGGGACTGCAAGTGGTGGTGGCCGGGGTGGGGGAGCTGTTGGGGAAGGAGAGATGAACTTGGAGAGCTTGGCAGGTTCGGTTTTGAAGAGCCCTGTGTGTTAATGGAAAGGAATTTAAATTGTCTCCTGGAGGCAAGGAAAAGTGATTGAAGAGGTTAAGCTGGAATGTGACATGACAGCATTTCTATTTTAGAAAGTCACTCTGGCTGCTGTTGGAGGATGGATGGGATGATTGGTGAGACCAGCCACCAAAGTCACTTCGGGGAGGGTGTCAGTGATCAAAAAGAAGATCGGAACAGCACCAAGTGTCGCGTCTACACTGCGGCCCCCACGGTGGGGACAGAGATGTGAGGATGCATGTGTTGAGATAGTTAAGCAGAAGAACATAAAGGAGTCAAGAATGAGGACTGATTTTTTTTAACTGGATGTTTGGATGGCTGACATGCTAAAAAAGAAAAAGTGGGGAGAGTTTCTTAACAAAAACATTTTAAATAATAAATTATTATGATATACAGGATGTTAAGAAAATAGAGAAAAGAAAAAAAGAACACCCGGTAATCCTATTATCATAGCACAACTTGTGTGCGTATTTTGATTTATTTCCTTCCAACATTTCCCCCAGTTTATAACCCAAAGTCAATTGCTTAGATGACAATTTTTCTTTCTTTTTTTCCTTGATATGACTATTTTATTTATTTAAAAATTATTGTTGACACACACTATTATATTAGTTTCAGGTGGATAATCCTTTTTCTTAAAAAAAAAAAAACATATTTTCTTTATTGTCTTTAGAGAGAGAGTAAGAGAAAGGGAGAGGGGGATACAAACATCGATTGGCCGCCTCCTGCATGCCCCCCACTGGGGATCGGGCCCACAACCCGGGCATGTGCCCTGACCAGGAATCGAACAGGCAACCTCTTGGTGCAGGGGTTGATGCTCAACCACTGAGCCACACTGGCCGGGCTGGATAGTCCTTTTTCTTGAGTGTGGAATGGTTAATAGGAAACACTGGTTCCTTCAAGCCTGTGAAAGATTCACGCTGGGACGTTGCCGGAGGCTCCATCCGTATTTCTTATTGTAACGGGGGCCAAACCTCTTGCACATCTAGGAGCCAGCCCCTTTGATTGAGGACTTGGTCCTGAGCGGTTTACCCATAGCTTGGTGCACCCCATTACTTATTCCCTCTACCTCCCCACCGACCGTTTATATGATCAAGATGATGAAACACCTCATGCCTTTGTGTTCTGGAAAATTCAGCCTGAGATGCCAAGAAATGACAGTGTTCAAGTTAATCCTTGCTGTGGCCTGCGAGGCCCACTTGTCGGAGAAGTCGGCGGGGAGAGTGTCGCGTTCTCGGTCGTCGGCCCTCTGGGTCCTCACTGCCAGGACGTTCTCTGAGAACAGTCCAGTGTCCAGCCTTGCTCCACAGGGAATGTCCAGCTTGGAAAAGAAAACGTAATTGATGAGAATTCTCCAGAAAAGTTGTCCTGGCTCTAGCTGGCTCTCATGGGTCAGAAGAATTTGCTATTGGCAAGCTCCGGGTTTTGCCTGGGCGTGGGGAGAGAGCTGCAGCCTTCTTTGGGGAAGGTATTATGCAGAATGTCACCAGTCTTGGCTTTGAATGAAAGGCCTCAGGGGAACAACCAGACAGTGGCCTTATTCTGTGTTATCAGGCTGAAGGGTGAGCTTGGGCAAAGGAGGCGTTCAGTGGAGGGAGGTGAGCTTGGAGGAGCCAAACCCTTCTGCTCACCTGGAACGCAGATGTGGTTTCAATGGAGCTTGGCAAATAGGAGGTCACAGATTCATTCCTTGGATTCTCCCAGCCCTCCACGGCCACCGAAACTTCCCTCTCCTGGGCGGCCCCTGGGAGGAATCTGGCTGTCAATGAATCCAGGACAGGAGGGGATTGAAAGGAGCAGATGGGGAGTGTGGAACTGGGAGGACGCTGATGACCAAAAGCAGGAGCTGGAACCATTTTTATCTCTCACATGCCTTGTGCAGGGAGAGCAGAGTGGATTCCAACAGTATGTTCTCTGGGGCTCTGCCCAGGCTAATTTTACATGACAATGGCCGCTCTATGCTCTTCCATGGAGCATTCTAATCACTGTGCAGGCCCCATGTGACCTAGCGGCCAGAGCTGGGAAAGGCTCCCTCTTGGACTTCCGGCCCAGTCCAGCAGCAGGCTGGGGACACAGGCTGTGAGTTACCCAGGCGGCCAGACTAGCATTTCCCCTAGCTGCTCTGGCTGTTCTTACAGAAGGGGACCTTTATCGGTCACAGGATCGGCTGCCCAGGGCATGGCAGGTCACTGTCCCTGACCACTGGCTGGAATGAAGGTTGAACTTTCACTCCATGTGGGTCGCTGAGAGATTGTGCAAGGCAGTGTGTCAGAGTGTTCGTGTGGCTTCCTGCAGGCCTAACCCTTCACACTGTCCGTGTGAAAATGCCGGGTGCGACCAGAGAGAAGATGCCTGGGAGCAGGTGCGGGGTGGGACTAGCAAGAGCTGCAGTTTCGTGGTAGGCCGAGTTGCAAGCTGCTTTTGAAATTTACCGGTCTCTTTAGAAATAAAGAAAACCAAATGATTTTTTTTAAAAAAGTAAACGCGGATAAAGACATTGTGACATACAGAAGAATGGAAGCGCACTGTTCTCTCGTGAGCAGTGAAGGCAGCGGACGGGGCAATGCTCGAAGCTGTGGCCCGGACGGTGCACCCAGCTCTCCTGTCTCCTTCCACTGGCACACGGAGGGAGGCTCTTGTTTTCAAGTTGCCTTCATCAAACAAATGAGCTATAATAATTATTATTTATTCATCACTCTTGGGTATTATTCAAAACAGCTCTTGGGGTATCCCAGCGCGATGTAATCCCTTATGTCAACACAGAGCCTGGAGAGGGTGCACAGACCCCATTCATACCCAGGTCATAGACGTCTGGGCAGGAATCCCTCCAAACTAGGAAGTCAGTCTCTGTTAATCCCCTGGAATCCTCCACTCACAGGGCTCCCAGGCTTCTTTTGTTTAAGTGTGTGGTTCCTGATGGCAGACACAGCGCCAAAGAGAATCCCCCCAACTCTTTTGATAGCAATGGACAGAAACCAAATTGAATCTACTTTGTACACACACAAAGGATGGGAAGAGGTGTGTGTGTGAGGGTGGGGGGACGCGGTGGGGGGTGCTTAAAATTGATTAGGTCACGTAGCTGGGAAGATGCGACTCCCTCCTCCAGCCCAAACTTTTGTTTCCAGAAGAAAGGGAAAGAGGATGATGTGGGCAGAAACACCAGTCATTCACCACAGCCTCAGCACCAAAGGGGACAGTAGCATCAGCCTCCTCCATGCCCCCAACCCAAGATGCTACTGCTTACCTGTGGTCACTGGGCCACCTCCCTCTCAGGAGCTTGATCTCAGCTCCACTTTTTCTCCTTTGGGCACTTGGCATCCCGATGAAAAACCTGGTCTTTTTATTGCATGTTCTAGGAAGATCAAGGCCCTTAAAATAGTTTTGGACTTGTAATGACCCAAGAGAATTGAATGGGTAGGATGCTGCAGTATCAGAGACCTGCACTGGAGCAGAAGTTGGTATAGCAACCAAAAGCTCTTCCCTTTCTATCTCAGTAAAATTGCCTGTTCCCAAGATCCCAAGGAGGGGGCTTTTGACTATGGTCAGTTTGCATTGCTTCCAGTCATCCCACACCCAATAATTATTGACTTCTTTCTGTGTCGACTGAGGTAAGCAATAGAAGAGGAGACTAAGTGTTTTTGTTTGATTCTTGATTGCATGGAACAGAAACCTACTCAAGTCAGCTCAGATAATGATGATTCCTATGGTACAATTTCATGGAGGTCCAGGAACAGGGCTACGTGGGTATTCGGCATCACAGAGAATGGAGGTGAGAGGTGACTCTAGGTTCATGCTGGGCATATCAATAGTAGATTTCTTCCTCTGAATAACACTTACTGGAAATGTGTGTGTGTGTGTGTGTGTGTACATGTGTGTTTATTTAGCTCTACACTCCTGCTAGGCTACAAGAAAGGTGTTTATCTCTTTCACAGCTGTGTCCCCAACATGCAGCCCGGAGTGTGGCACAAAATAAGTGCTCCTTGTGTATTTTTGTTCAATGAGCTCATGAATTGTCACATTGTGCTCCATCATTTAAATGACCAGCTAACTGTGTCTGCTTCTATCTCCGGTTACTCCGACGTGCCTAGTTTCTTTTCCCATAACACCTGATTGCATCTGACCCATCATGATCTTTTCAATGTCTTCTCCATCATGACCTCTTGGTTTTAGCTTCTACCAATAACTGACCGATTCTATTCTAATTTATTAGTTCAAATTCTTGAGGAGGGGGAGAGGGAGGGTGATAGAAAGAGAGAGAGAGAAAAAACTCACACAATTATCTAGGTCATCTATTTGTACCAGGTCATGAGTCAACCAGAAGATGGACTGTCCTTGGGTCTGATGCCCGGTTTGGTCGTCAGCTGAGGTGGAAGATGGGTCAGTGTTAACTAGATCAAAACACAGGTTCCTAGGCAGCAGGGTCTGTGGACAAGGCAGTTTCTCAGAGAATGGAGTTTGAGGTGGGAGGCAACTTCTGACCTCTCTTGTGAAATAAAACAAACTCTCTAGAGAGCTTTATTATAGATAAAGGGGCGACTGAAAAGCAGATCAATATAAATCAGTATAGAATCTGTTCTTGTTGCCTACCTGGCAACACTTTCTCCCTTCTTGTAAGAGACGTCTTCTCTGGCCACAGCAGGTGACTTGGGATAGGCTGGTTATTGACTCTCAACTCCCTAGCTGTAGTGATTGGAGCGTGAGACACGAATAAATCAATGAGTTCTTTCTTGAAATTTTTAGCGATGAATCTGGAAGAGAGCTTTCCTTTTCTTCTCTCTGATCATGGAGCTGCTGGGTTATGAGGCTGAACTGCCAGCAGCTTCTCCTTCATCCTGTGGAGGGAAAAGCAAAGTAGTTAGAAGTGGGGAAAAGACGCTGCAGAGAGAGAGAGAGAGAGAGAGAGAGAGAGAGAGAGAGAGAGAGAGAGAGAGAGAGAAAGGGAAAGAGGGAGAGAGAGAGGGAGCGAGAGAAAGGGAGAGAGAGAAGGAAAGACAGAGAGTGTCTTGACACCCCCATTCCTAATAGCCTTAAGGTGAATCCCACCCTTGTTCCCATTATTGTTCTTCCCATTGTTCAGTTCAGAGGTCCAGTAAAGTCTCTCTCTCTGCCTCCTTTCTCTTTTGCAACCAAGGTAGTTCTGAATTAAAACAAATGCTAAATTTGGTTGTTTAAACTAAATAAACATTTGTTAAATGAACAAAACTCTGAAAGTTATATAAGTTCCAAGGGGGGGAGGGGAGTAAAAGAGAGAGAGAGAGTAAAAGAGAGAGAGAGAGAGTAAAAGAGAGAGAGAGAAAGAGAGAGAGAGAGTGAGGGAGAAGTAAAAAAAAAAAAAAAAAAAATCCAAATCGCCTTTGTTAATTTAGGTCAAACGTTTCTGAATTCAGCACCTAATCCATAACAAACCCAATCATTGAGATGTGAACTTTCTTCTTCTTCCTCTTTTTTCCCTTTTTATTTTTGAGAGCAGAGCACATGCTTCCCCCTGCGTCAGCAAGGAGGCAAACACCAAGTTTAAGGCAACTAAAGGACATGAACTTGAACTAAAGTTTGAAAATATCGACTGTCCTAGATAGAATCTCAAGATTAGGAGACATTTTGATATAGAGCTGAACATAAGTCTTTTCTCTTCCAAAGAACCGGTTACCCTTTGTTCTGGAAGCAAAAAGAAATGGTCTACGTTTCCCAGAGTGAAAAAAAAAAAAAATTAAGGCTCCAATTGAGCAAAAATTATAGTTTTCCCAAGGCTTATTTTGGTTCTTTATCTTGGAGCAGGGAGGACATTAGACCTTGAGTTGGAAGGTGCATTTGTAAGGGCGAAGGTGTCTCTAGGGATGGACTTTTAGGCTCTGCTTAGAGTTTTCTAGAAATGCCCAATGGCCCTTGATGGCTGTGGGTCAACTTGTGGTCCAGTGACATTGTGAATGGTCACATGCAAAAGAGTGAGGCAGGCACTCGAGCAAAGAGCCCAGCCACTGTCTCCGCACAGGTCCTGTGATGAGACAAAGGGGATTCTAAGTGCGTGCTCTGCTCCAGATCGGGTCTGGAACCTTCAGCGTGAGGCCCGAGAGAGGGGGAGAGCCCAGAGGCAGGCCCAGCCCCACCTGGGACAGTCAGTCCTGAGCTGAATGGACCATTAGAGCCACCATCCTTCTTTCACAGCAGGGGACAGTGAGACCTGGAAAGGAAAAGTGCTTTACCCATGGCTTTGTGGTTGCTGTGGTAGTCCAGTTCTCCAGTAAGCAGACTCAAGATTGCATTCACCACGTAGGGATTCTATCAGAGAAAACACCTGCGCGTGGGAGAGTGCGGAGGGAGCTGGAGAAGACCACAGTGTGAGTCTGATCTGAGCAGAAGCGTCTTAGGCTGCTGTGTCCTCCAAGGAAGGTTTGGCAAGGGTGTGCGTGGGGGTGGCGGTGGGGGTCCTCCAGCCAAAGTTGGCTGACAGGGGAGTCTTGTGTCTCCCAGGAAGGGGACTACCTTAGAATCCCTTCCATGCCATTCACGGGCCAGGAGCAACCCAGGGGATCCATGGGATGTGTGGCTTCCAGGCAAGGCCAGCAGCGGCTGTCAGGGACAGCAGCTGGGGCCCTTGGTTGATGACGCTCCCTGTAGTTGGAGGTCTGCGGACACATTCTCGCAGCCAGCTCAATGCGGTGATCTTGGAGTCACACCTGGTACTCCTCCTCTTCCTCTTCCACTATCCGTTCTAAATTTCTCTCCCTCTCAGCTTCGCCTTGGCAGGTCTCGGTGGCTTAGTTGGTGGTATGACCCAGCCTTTACTCCTGGGGGTCTGAACGCTTGATAACATGCCTTTTCTTAGGTTGGGGAGAAGCAGGTGGCTCCCAAGTGGATCGCCTGGACTTGTACATACTTCCTCTGTGCCCTTATCATGTAAAACCATCCCCCTGTTCTCTGAATTACCAACGTCCAAATCCCTTGCCAGCTGAATGATTTTTCTCCCTCCCTGCTGACCCTCGGGCACAAGGAATTCAAAGTACACTGGTGGCAGCTGTAAATCATAGTCCAATGGGACGCGTGCTGTGTCCCCTGCCACCAGTGAGTCCCTTTGGGAGACCAGGACCTTCAACCAGGCAGATTCCAGAGTTGCAGGGACAGGAATCACAAGATCCCCAGGGGGTCGTGGGAGTGATGGTAAGTGCGGCCCTCGTGGGCTTCTACCCCTTGGTTTCCAAACTCATGTGTCCTTCCTACAGGAGACGAAGTGCCCCAGAGGAGTCTCTGGCTTAGTCAACACGCTGCATTCTGAAAACTGGGCCCCATCGTCTCTGAGTGTCTCCTCTGAGCTGGTACTTCAGCTGCACCTTTGGAAGGCTGTTCCAGCATTCTGGGAGTAGGCTGTTCCAGTACAAACCCCAGGTCCGCTGCCCAGGCAGATCTCCAATTGGAGAACGACATGCCTGTCTCTCCATTTTGCAGGTGCCCCCCATTTTCAAGAGTGCTTTGCTTGACTTCAGGGAGGGTGCTTTATTATTTGTAATTAACTTTAAACTACTCTCTCATGCACAGTATGATACATACAAAAGCATTAGTGTTAAACTCTAGGAAGCTGGTCAACATTCAGAGTACACTAATTAGGGACCCACACTCTAGGGATGGTTCATTTGCATCTGAAAACTCTAAAGGTCACTACGACCTTCAACTCTTATGCCGGCTGACCTCCAGATCCATTTTCCAACCTTCACGTTGCTGTATGTGGGCCCTAAGAGCTGACCTTTATGACCTGCACCAACCTAGCCCCCTTGCCTCTGGCTTCCCGAAAGATTCAGCCAGTGCGAAGCACAGAAAGAGATTGGAGGCTGGAAAGAAAGAGAGAAGCCAGGGTATTTATCACTCCTCCCCACCTACAGCCCAGGCAAGCCCTTTCGGTCTACAGATGGGCATTCTCCCACCGAAAGCTGCAGCGGCCGCTGGACACCCTCTGCTTCAGCCACGGCGTCCTCCAGGTTCCCAGCATCTCTTCTTCCTGTGTCCCCTCAGCCGAGGAGGAGAGCAGCAAAGTGGCTGGGCCCGCGTGCTTCGCCACTCTGTTAGTTTCTCTTAACCCTGACCATACCTTCGCCTCGTCCCTTCCCTGAACTTCCTTCCATGATCTCCTTTGAGAATGCTGCTTTCTGCCAGGACTGACAGAGAGAAATACTTTCATCGCCAATCAATACCAAAGAGTTTATGAATTAGCCATAGGGATGTTTTTAGAAATAATTTTTATATGGGTAAAATGAGCAGTGTTCAAGATACGTGAATTAATTGGTTAGAAATGGTGTGCTGGCACCTGTGCCCTTGCATCAATAAGAGCCAGAAAGGGCAACAGCCTCTTCCTTTGGGATTGCCATTCGGGCCTCAGATGCACTTAACTGTTTGGCCTCTTCACATAGGAATCTTGAGGATGCCCAGACAGTCGGCTGCACTCGCCAGGCGGATACCCCAGGACAGCGAGAGGGACTTTATCCAGCTTACCAGCCAGCTGGATGACTGCGTTTTGTTTTGCTATGTCTACTTGTTTATAAAAGTTAGTATGTGTGTCAGAATCTGGCTACGACTTCTGACTTGTGAGGTTGAGAGACTGCTAGCCCTCCCCATCTTAAACTTTTAGAAGCTACCAATACCTGGAAAATTCACCCGGTAATTGTGAACCATCAAGCTGGCTGAGATCCGGCCATGGCCAAGAGAGGCAATCTTCTTTCCTTCCCCAAAAGGGAGGGAAGAAACTCACCTTTCCCAGACACTGGGCCTGCCCAAGAGCCGCAGACCACAGTGAATTTCACTCTCCATGCCCTTTGTGGGCTGAGAGTGGGAGGAGGGGGAAGTGCTTGCCATTTCTTAGTAAAGGCTGGAGGGGGAGCCTAGTCCCACACCTGATGGCTCTTTTCAGAGGATGGGGTACATGGCAGCTCTGTTTTCATCTCTTGGCCCTCATTACCCATTGGGAGCCCCAAGCCACATCCACATTTTACTACAAGCTGTATTACAAATGAAGCATTTCACCCAGCCGGTGTGGCTCAGTGGATGAGTGTCAACCCATGCACAAAGAGGTCGCTGGTTCGATTCCCGGTCAGGGCACATGCCCAGGTTGTGGGCCCGATCCCCAGTGGGGGGCATGCAGGTGGCGGCCGATCAATGTTCTCTCTCATCGATGTTTCTATCTCTCTCTCCCTCTCACTTCCTCTCTCTCTAAAATCAATAAAGAAAAAAATTCAAAAAGAAAACAAAACAACAAAAACATCAAAGCATTGCATTGCTGGAAACCTCCAGAGAGGTCATATGGATAACATCCTCAAATTGCAGGGGAGGAAACGGAGGCCAGAGAGGCTGAGCCACTTGTCCAAGGCCACTCTTATTGGGTGGACAGAGACCCAAGTGGAACCCAAGTCGCCCCCCCGATCCAGTGTTCTGTGTGGAGCTGAGCAGACAGTTCAGGGAAGCTGTGTAAGGAAGTTTAAGTGTGGGGATGGGATGGAGGCACACTGATCCATCACCAGGCATTCGCTCAGCAGTGACTAGGTATCCAGGATGATGCTGTGTGGGACAGAGAAATAAGAAAAGACCCAGTCCTTTCCCTGGAGAGTTCGCTGTTTGGTTGGGGACTACAGCTACCACGGGAAATAGCAACGGACTAGCTCACTGGAGCGGGATGGCTCTGGAAACTTAAGAACACAAAGAATGGCCATTCAGATGGTGGTGAAAATGTCCCTCCAGACTCAGACAGACCGGCTTCCAATCCTAGCGTGCCTTAGCCAGCCACCCAACCTCTCTAAGCTGCGCTCTGCCTGTCTACATGGGAAGAATAAGTGCCTCGGTCATAATACCGTGAAAATTCAGTAAGATCTTGCCTGCTAAAAGGGGCTAGACAACGTGGGAAAGGCTTTCTTGGCTAATTAATATTAAGTCCTGAATTTATTTAATAATCAGAGAAGAGAGTGAGGGGTACCATAAGAAGCATACACCCCGCTGGATCATGTGTCCCCGGGCATATGGTATTCCAAAGGGGTCCATCCAGGAGATGGAAAAACCGTGAAGAATGCTAATTAAATGACTGAAATGACTTGCCAAGTAAACATGATCTAGAAACAGGATTAGCCAAGGGTCAGCCAATTATGGTGGGCTTACTCGCTGCTCTGCCAGGGTTGGCTGAGTGCCACGCGGTATTTGGGGAGCAGTGCTCACCTGCTTTCCCACACACTTCACCCCGAGCCTTTTAATCAGCCACAAACGCAAGCACAGAGCTAAAAATGGCCAAGAAATCTGTTTTCAGAGTTGTCTGTGGAGCAACGGCCATGCAGCTACGTAGAAATGGATTAATTGTTCTAAACGTTTCTGTTCGCTAACCTCTTTACCAGCTTCACAAATACCCCAAGGTCACGTTGAGTTCTAGACCAGTCTATTATAATGCACTCTGGGGCAGTAACGTCAGGAGGCCAGTGTGCACTCCTGTCCCCGAGTTCTTCGTGAGTCAATTAAAAAGATGATCATCAGGTCCGGTGGGTGTGGCTCAATGGTTGAGCGCCGACCCATGCACCAAGAGGTCACTGGTTCGATTCCCAGTCAGGACATGTGCGCAGCTTATGGGCCCGATCCCCAGTGGGGGGCATGCAGGAGGCGGCCAATCGATGTTCTCTCTCATCGATATTTCTATCTCTCTCTCCCTCTCACTCTAAAAAAAAAAAATCAATAAAAGAAAAAAGAAAAAAAAAGACGATCATCGGGGTACCTGAGCAGAGGGAACCAGAAGGAGAATGCTTGTCTGTCTCGCCAAGGGACAAGCCTTTCCATGGTAGACAAGTGGGGTCAAGAGTTCCAGAAGCCTGAAAAGGTAGCGGGGTAAAGCCAGGATGACTTTACTCTAAAAGATGTTTTCACCAGCGAGCAAGACGTCATTGGTGGGAACACGATAAGGAGCCCCATGGTCCGGAATCAATTACAGATGTGGGATATTAGGGCCATCATGGACTGTGAACACAGGGAAGGAATTTACAGTTCTCTCAGCACCTGTAATGGTGACACATCGGTGGCCTTTTAAACCCACCTATGAACAGACACTGGTTTAACAGTGAAATAAGAATGAAATTTACTGTGGAGAGAAATTCCACCCCTGGATCTGTCCCCAGAGCTTCCAGACTTACCATCCACATCTAAGAAAAGTTTTAACTTAGAACGGTCTCGCTTTTTCTAGTCATTAGCGTTGCAATTTCTCCCAGAAGTCCCATTTTCTCAGTTACTTGGAATAAGGTTAATGTGAAAAAAAAAAAAATCAATGTGATAACCAGTTGATATTCATTAGGATGGCTACTATTTAAAAAAAAACACAAAACCAGAAAATGACAAGTATCTGCAAGGATGGGGAGATACTGGAATCCTTGGTGGGACTGTAAGATGGTACATCTGCTGTGAAAACAGTGTGGAGGGTCCTCAAAAGAACTGAAAGCCGGTCTCGAAGAGATATTTGCATGCCACGTTCTTAGCAGCACCATTTGTAACAGCCAAAATGTGGACGCAACCCATATGTCCGTCAGTGGACGAGTGGATAAACACAGGGGTATATCCAGGCAGTGGAGTCCTGTTCGGCTCGAGAAGGGGGGAAATCCTGTCACATGCTACAGCATCAAGGAACATCGAGGACATCATGCTAAGTGGAATAAACCGGTCCCACAAAGACAAATACTGTATGATTCTACTTAAAGGAAGTACCTAGAGCAGTCAAATCATGAAGATAAAAAGTAGAGTGGTCGTTGCCAGGGGCTGGGAAAGAGGGGAAAGAAAAAGTATCATTCGGGGGGATAGAGTTTCACTTTTGCAAGATGAAAAAGTTCCGGAGATCTATTTCACAACAATGTGAATATACTTAACACTACTGAACCGTCCACCTAAAAATGGTTAAGAGAATGGATTTTATGTTGTGTTTTTTTAACACACACACACAAAAATCAATGTAATAAATGCCTCAAAAAGCTAAGATAAATTGACAAATGGAGAAATGGACAGATAGGTGATAAAGCAACTATAAGAAAATATTAATTGTAGAAGCTAGGTGGTGAGTATATAGGTATTTTCTGTCAAACTTCAACTCTTTTGTATGTTTGGAATTTTTTATGATGAAATATTGGCAAAGAATGAAAAAAATCAATGTAGTAATTAAAATCTATATACATGCACTCTACATATGATACATATACTATATATGTAGCTAATATTTTTAATTGTGGCCCATTTTTCTTAAAAATAAACCTCTCTGAAAGAACAGAATATTATAAAAATAAAAGAGGGAGGCTTCATGACATAAATTTGCTTAACATATTTTTTATCAGATAACCCATGCACACTGGTTTTAAGAAAATCGATTGAAAGGCCCTCAGAGGGATGCGAACTGACTTCTGCTCAGCTCTCTGCAACCCAGTCCTGCTCCCCGGAGCCGACTGCACTTCCTCGCTGCTGCTGAGTCTTGTTTCTCGTGGTTATTTCCCTATCTTGAACTAAAATGCTTATGCTGCTATTTCTTGTTTCATCAACTTTAGACATGGTCTGTAGACTTCCTGCCCTGAGAGATGTGGACTTGACTCCCATACACCACCCCCACCCCACCCTCCACCCCAGCCCTGCATCACTACCGTCCGCCTCTTCTTCCTTCCCTGCCATTACACGGCCCTCAGCCCCTCCACTGTTAGCTCTGCACCTTCAAGTGCATACCCAGGCCGCCTTTCTCTTGTGCCATTAACCATCCCTATCATGTCTTGAGTCTCTGTAAGGTGGAATTTCACATTCCCATCCTCCCCCATTCCTCTCCTCCCACTCACCTTCCATGCCTCAGATTATTCATCCCGCACTCACTCTTATATCATTGCATCAGTGCGAATGTGTCAGAACAAACACCAAAACAGAAACCCGGCGGCAGCTCCATGTTGCAAAGGCCATTCCAACACGGCGAGCAAGCACCCCACTCGGAGTGGAGTCGGCACTTCGTGAACACCTGGGCGCTTGGGCAGGAGCCTGTTTGCCGGCACTGAGCTCACAAACGGTCTCCCGCAGCCTCCGTACCCCGGGGAGGCAGACAGCAAGTTCATCGTGATCTCAAGTGGGAACACAGACAAAAGGCATCTCACAAGCTTCTTTCCATGTTATTTAAACATCTGCTCTGCATCCTTTCAGGGTTCTGAAAGGTCTATATAACTGCATTAGGTTTTTTAAAACGAGATTAAATAAATGGAAGGAAGACAGAACCATATGGACTATTAGAGGGAAATTAGGCAAATGTAAGGGATGCCCTCAGTTCGTCTGAGCTTACCCCAACCTGTTTCTTTGTGTCTCCATCCGAGACATCAAATGGCCTGGATGGATTAGAGTCATGAACCCAGTAGCATGTTCCTCCCAAAGCAGCCCAGTTTCATCCTGCCATGAGTTCGAGTTCTGCACGTACTGATGCTGTCACTAAATTGTATAGACCTTGAATACAGGGGTTCGAGGGTTTCAGTGAGCTTCGTCTTCCCTCCTCTCATCATCGTTCTCTTACTGTTACCACCCTAGAGCCCACGTCTCCAGGCAAGTTCTCTCCACAACCTCGCTCAACGATGTCAAGCCCAGTGTATCGATGTGGTAGCTGTTTTATCAGAAGCGGGCTGTTTGCGATGTGTCCGATGTTCACTGGGCTCCCTGTGCCCTGTTTCCCCTAGGACACTGCACAAAGCCTCGTCCCGGGATTTCCTATAATGCATCATAAAATGCGAGAGCCTCAGATGCTGTCTGATGTGGCGAATGAAGTGGAGAACCCCTCCTACTTTTCTTATTTGACTAAAGGAGAAAGAAAAGTCCAGAGCAATTCCGTGCCTGACTGCAGTCATGCAAGTTGGCTGCATTCTGGGGTGCACGGACCTCTGTGAAGTCTGAGTCTAGGGTCCGGGCCCCTGTCTTCCCCCCAGTGATATCCACTTTGAATCCCTGGAAGCGGGAGTATGTTCCTGTCCAAGGCATAGGGATATTCAAACATGACTCAGGTTAGAAACTTTGACACAGGGAGACTTTTCTGGAGTATCTAGGTGAGTCCAGTTTAATCACGTGAATCCTTAAAAACGGGGATCTTTCCTGACTGGGGAGAACGAGACTTCCGAAGGAAGGGGTCAGACTGACGCAGTGCGGGAAGGACTCAGCCATCCGTTGCTGGCTTTCGAGATGGGAGATGGAGAACACGGCCAAGGAATGCAGGCGGCTTCTAGAAGCCGGAAAAGGCATGGAAACTGTTCCTCCCCTTGAGTCTGCAGGAAAGGACACAGTCCTGTCAACACCTTGAATTCACTGTGACCTGTTTCGGACTTCTGACCCACAGAACTGTAAGGTACACGAGTGTTGTTTAAGTGACTACCTTTGCCGCGGTTTGTTTTAGTGGCATTAGCTAGTCCAGGGCCCTAGTCCTGATTGGCATGCCCTCAAAATGCATGAATGTAACCAATTCTTCATAACTACCAGGTGCTTGAGAACTGCTTATAAATCATGTGTGGGAACATCTCAGTCACCTGGGACTCTGGCAAAATATGCCATGGTGATAACAGTTTTTGCAAATAGCTGAAGATTTATTCATTTAAGATGTGAAACATTTTTAAATTTTAAGCATTTTGCAAGATGAACACTTTTAACTTTCAGAAAGTTTGAATTTTACCATTTTAAATTAAACATTCAAGTTTAACATTTTAACCTTTAGAAAGATTAAATCCTTTATAATCCTATATATAGTTCCATATACATTCCTTCATATATATGTATATATATACACACATTCCTTTCTACTTAAATGGAATACATTAAACTTCACTTAACATTTTAATGATGTGTGGGGATTTTTTCAAGCATTAATTATTACCCAATACTGTAGCATTGCCCTTGGGGATGACTAAGTATTGGAAAACTTCCATATGTTGCAGATTTTCGGGAACGATCCTCATTTAAAATGTGCCTTTTCCTTGTCAGATCACCTTGACTGATCTCTGGCTCAGGTACCGGTCACTATGTGGTGAGCTCCCAGCCTGCATAATAAGGCCCCAGCTACTATCCCACAGGGGATCCTAAACCATGTATGTGCCCCGAATAACATTTTAAAAAGATTTCTTAGTTTCCCGTTTGTTACCGCTCGACCCCGATTAATAATTCTCTGCACACGTGTTGCTGTCGGTGGTGTCCTGCACACTGGGCGGCTGGCGTGGAGAAGAGGTAGCCGAGGCCACAGGAAGTTACGTGGCAATGATGTCAAGCAGGAGACCTGCAGCAGGGCCACGGAGAAAACTCGGAATCCCTTAGGTCCCTCTCCATCCCTTGACCTGGCGAATCTACCATCCTGCTTTTGACTTTAGGAACAAAGCCTGTATCTCTCCTAAAGAATCCTTTAAACGAGACTGGACTCACCAGTCAAACAAATCAATGTGATTGTCATCTCCTTCCTCCAAATAATGCTTCCTTCCTTTTTTTTTTTGCAATTTTTATTCATTTATTTTTGTTACAGATGATTCTCCTTTTCCCCCCATTGACACCCTCCTCCCGATCCCGCCCCCCGCCCCCAGCATTTTTATCTATGTCCATGGTTATGCATATGTGCATATAAGTTCTGTGGTTTATCTCTTCCCTCCCCCCACACCCCCCTCTTCTGAGGTTTGTCAGTCTGTACCCTACTTCCATATCTCTGGGTCTATTTTGCTCTTGTTTGTATTGTTCATTATATTCCACAAATAATAATGCTTCCTTTAAATGCAGTCTCAGAAAATCTAAACCAACACAGATGTCCAGACTCCAATCACAGCCACCTGAGATATGAGATGCTCCATTTCTTAGCAGTCTGGCTGTTAAATCCTCCACCTGCGCAAATGACTGACACAGGGGGTCCTTTCCAGGGGTGATGTGGCTGGAACCTGTTTTGTATAGGAGGCCCCCCCAGCTTCGTGGCCCTGAGCCTCAGACCTATTTGATGAACTGAGACACCCCTGTGGTCACTAATCGCTCAATACAAACAGGTGTCAACAAGCTGTGGGTACCAAGCTAGTCCTCTTCTCTGGTTAGCTTAGCTTGGCCTAGAGAGGGTGGGGTGAGTGTGGGTGTGCATATGTGTGCACATGTGTGTGCATGTTTCTGTGCATGTGTGAGTGTGTGACTCAGTGTGAGTGAGTGCGAACTGTGTGGATCTGTGCATGTGTGTGCATGTTTGTCTGTGTGTGATTGTGTGCGGCTCTGTGAGTGTGAGCTCGTGTGGGGTTGTGCATGTGTGTACAGCTTGTGCATGTGTGCTTGTATGTGTGTGTTCATGCATGCAACCAAAGGGAAAACAGAAGAAAAGAGAGATGGAAACCCAGAAGGAAAAGAGAGCTGACAGCCCTGGCCGGTGAGGCTCAGTTGGTTGGGCATCGGCCCATGCACTGAAAGGTTGCCGGTTCAATTCCCCAGTCAGGGCACCTACGGGAGGCAACCGATCGATGTTTCTCTGTCACATCAATGTTTCTCTCTCTCTCCTTTCCTTTTTCTCTAAAAATCAATAAAAACATATTTAAAAAAAGAAAAGAGAGCCAACAGGAAAAGGGAGAGAAGTAGAGACTTACAGGGACAGAAACAGAGAGAATGAGTGAATGGAGCCAGGGGAATCCAGGGCCTGGGCAAAGGCAGAGAACAGGACAGCAGGTGGGAAAGGATGGAGCACAGGACACAGAGCTGCTGGGCTCAGACATGCCCCGAGGGGAGGCAGGCGCACTCCAGAGCTCTCAGGAGAGGCTCACGTCGTTCCCTGCCGTTTGTCGCTTTGTCACAGTGCTGCCGTCTTCATCCCCAGTCTCAGCCCCGCTCCACCCCCATGGGAGACAGTGCTGCCCAGTCATACCTAAAACCTCAGTGTGGAGCCTGTGGTTTTGTTTTTTTCTAACAACTTAGCAACATCAAACAAAGGAAGTCACCCTTGTCCTTTGTCTCAGTAAAGCAAACAGTGGCTGCCGCAGCCTGGGTGCCTCCCTCCCAGGACACACACAGGTGAGGCCGGAGGAGCCCACTGGGCCTTGGGTTTGTGGCTGACGCATCAGGGGCCTCAGTCTGAGAACCACAGAAACCACGTCTGGCACCTGGGGCTGAGCAGTGCCGTGGGGGAAGTGTGGACCTGGGAAGGGATGTGGCCCTGCAGGAGCCTTCGCAAGGCTGTGGGCAGACCATCTGTTGGGGACTCTGGCGAGACTTAGCCCAGCTGCCCGGCAGATCACCGTGCCAGTTGGAAATGCGGCTTTCCCAGTTAGGCCTGGGTATTTTTCACGCGCAGCAGAAGGAGTTGCCCTGGATCAGTGGTTTGCAAATGTTTCTGGGGATTCCAGGGGTTCCCATGGAGCTCCCTCAGGACCCGTGGATGGTGATGGGTGAGAGAGCAGAGTGCCAGGTCTCTCCTCTGCACTGACCTAAGGTGTCCCGCGTTTACACTCGACCTGTCTGAAGACTGCTAAGCAAAAGCAAGTGTGAGGTCCATCTCCCCACCCTGAGCTGGATGATGGCAGCATCCCTACCAGACCCAACATCTGTGACTCACCTTCCTACTATAGAGGGTAGAGCCGGGGGGTGGGTGGCACTTTGGGGACCCTGGGACAGAGTTGGCAGTGAACTTTGGCTGGGGAGAAGACTCATTTATTCACATGCTGGGGGGTCTAGACTCTTCTTGGCTGAGCCCAGTGCTGGAAACTCACCCACAGAAACAGATTCCTTGGGACGGAGGCACATCTGTACCCCAGCTGGAGGAGGTCAAAGGTGCACCCCACCCTGAAAGGCACGGTCTGTCACTTGGGAATTTCTGGGCTGGACAGACCATTAGTGGACACAGTGTTCGGCCGTAAAGAAGCAGAGAACTGATTTCCTTGACATCAGTGCTACCTGGAGGATTGTAAATTCGCTGTACACCAAGGGGAAACCCAGAAGAGATGACTCCTTGGGTTAGAAGGTCAGCGTCAAGGTCCATCAGATGTCAGTGGCGATGCCTTCCTGCCAGCTGGCTCTGTTTTGTGTGCCAAGGCCTCCCAGCTGGTCCAGCCCAGCTCTGTCCTTACACAGTCACCTCACTGTGACCCACCCACGTTGTCAACAAGCAGATGCTATCCCTCAGGGTATGTCCTCTAGGCACCCGTCATTTCTGGGCTCCCGAGCTGCCCACCTCATGTCACAAGTGGATTGGCCGCTGCATCCTGGAAGGATCAGAAAGCAGGAACCGATGGGAGAGCCAACCTTCCCCAGTTGGGTTCTCTCTGAGCTCTTCTGTTGGACTTGGGAGCTATGGGGGGACCAACCTGTTTGCTGAAGAGGCTGGGGGAAAGCATTCGCCGCCAGACTGAAAATGACCAACTGCTCAAAAGCCAGGTGGGTGAATCTGCCAAATCAGTGAAATGGTCTTCTGTTCCATTCGGAGGGTACAGCAAACACAGATGTACAAAGCAGAGTGGCAATTACATCTCAGAAGAAGATGCTAAATATTTAAATGCCTGCCTGGTGCCGATTCTTATTAGAGGGAATTTTTTGATATTGGGTGTTACAGGCAGTAAACTTGTGTACGGAGTTATTTTTCCCCCTCTCTCTTAAAAAGGGCTGTCCATCATTGACCATGTAGCAGGTTAATGGCTACGTTCCCCTTATGTAAATCATTAGTTACCTCCAAGCTCAGCCTTAGTTCTCACACTGGACGTTCTTCCTGCAGCTGCCTCTTTGCTAGGGAAATGTCTTCATAATTAGACCAGAGTTTATTTCTGTTTCCAGGGGCAACCACTTCAGATTTCTCGCCGGTGGGTGGTTTGCATATATGAGTCATGCAGATGTGAGGTTCCTCCCAAAGAACCAGCCACATCCTTTTACCAGGTCAGGGCCGCCACCTCCAAGCTCTGTGCCAGGGAGGCCAGCTCTGCCTGCAGCAGTCACAAGGTCTTACCTCGAAGGCCAGCCTGACTGCCATGTGGGAACGCTCCAATGGTCCTCGAGTTTTGGGTCACAGCTCACCTTTACCTGACACCCACCCTTCACCCCCAGAGGGGTTTTCCCGAAAGGCACTCCTTCCATAAATCACATGCCTCAAACTCCTTCTCAGGCTCTGCCTTTGGAACCTGAACTAAGACAGTAGGTCCCTCCAGCCATGGCCCTGAAGAGCCTGGCTCCCTGGTGTCCTAGACGGCTCCCCCAAGCCAGTCTGGTGTCTCTAGTCCCCTTCAGAACGCTGCCTGGGCAGTGGAGGGTGACCATGGCAGTTCCACTCCAGCACAGCGCAGGGGGCAGCGGATGACATCACAGGAAAGTGCTCTGCCCATCTTCAGCAGAGGCAGTCTGTCTAGGAGGCATCCACAAGACAGAGTGTTTCAGATCTAAAGCCCACAGGCTTGGGGAGATGGACAGAGGTGGACCCAGTTGCTTTTCACAGACATCTAAGGGTTGCTGTGAGTGGGGTCTCCCTTACCAGACTACAGCTGTGTCTCAGTCCCTTGGGTCTTTAACAGAATCCCACAGCCTGGGTGGATTATGAACAACAGAAATTTACTTCTCCCCGTTCTGGAAGCTGGGAAGTCCACGCTCCAGAATCTGTGTCTGGCGAAGGCCTGCTTCCTGCTTCCTAGAATGCCATCTTCTCACAGGGTGGGAAGGACAAGAGAACTCTCCGGGGCCTCTTTTATAAGAGCACTCATCTCATTCACGAGGGCTCCATCCTCATAGCCTAATTACCTCCCAAAGGCTTCACCTCCAAATACCATCACATTGGAAATTAAGTTTCAACATATGAATTTTGGGCAGGGTGGGGACACAAATATTCACTCTATGGGAATCTGTCATGTGAAATTCTACTCTTAGAGATTTAGTTCTTTATGTTAAATTTGTTTGTTCCAGAGGCCAGTGGGACCGTTGGTCCAGGCAGCTTTGGAGGGGGGAGGGAGGAAAGCCAGGACCTCTCTTCTCCCTCTCCAAACTGCTCCCCATCATGGCTCTGCCCACTTTCTTTCGTCCCTTCCTTTCAGATTCCCCTCTCACCTTCTTGAACATTAACTTTTGCTTTCCCCCCGAAGCTCTTGTTCATTGTTCTCGCTCATCAGGGCTCTCATTACTTGACCAGCATAAGGCCCAGAGGTTGGTTTGGAGGTATATGCTGAACACTTCTTGGTCAGGCCAAGGGGGATCAGATGAGTTGGGGTAGAAATAGAGGTCATTGGGGAGAGGATAGTGAACAGTCTCTAAGTGACAATCAATACACTTTCTATACAGTGTGCCCCCCCCCCCCCCGCCATCCAGTCAGGGGTCTTTTCTTTTATTGCTCAGACTTTCAGTGTTTGGGTCCTTATTCATATTCTCATGAAGTGGTAGAATGCAATCCAGCTCAACACATTCAACAGAATTTATTGGAACCCACCATGTCCAGGGTGTCATTTAAAGGGTCCGAAATGGCATCTGCCCTCAAGGTGTTGATGGGCTGGGCAAAAGGACACAGATAGTGAACTGAGGGTGCTTCCCAAGTCACACTTAGCCTGGTGACTCCTTCTCAGTAGAAGCCGTCACTAAGCAGAAAGGGGTCTCCAGAATATATCAGTTTGTTAAAATGGGGCTCTTGTGCCCTAGTTTTGATGGCTAATGTTTTTCTAGGAAGGGGGGTCTCTACTCACATTTGGGGCAGTGAGTAGGGGTGTCCCACGCATTCTAGGACATTTAGCAACCCTGCTCCCATGCATCAAATGCTAGGGGAATCTCCCAACCTGTAGTTTCAGCAATCCTTCAAAGTTTTCTTCCTCACACATTTCAGTGTGCTTCCTAGGGGGTAGTGTGGCCTGAGAACCACTGGACCCTGGGGTAGATACAACGCCCTCCCCAAGTGTAGCTTGCCAAAGCCCGCGACCTTAGGGACTGCCCCACAACGCTTAGACCCCAAAGCCAGAACAAAAGTGACAAAGAGGGGATCAGATATGACGGAATGAGTGCTGAGGGAGCAGCAGGAGAGACTGGAGGTGTAACCCGGGGGAGGTCAGAGTGGGCTGATGGAGAAGGCCACTAGGAATGGGGATATATCTGTCCAGTTAAGGAGAGAGGGGCCAGCCAGGGCCCTCCAAGAGCATCAGCAGGGCCCAGCTGAGGAGCCCCCATTGTCATAGGAACTGTCTTCTGCCTCTGCTTCTCTTCACACCCCACCTCCTTCAACCCTCCACCTGGCAGGTGAGTGGGGAGAGAGTACAGATCAGAGGAACCACGCCCCCACCCCCATCAGGCTTCCCAACCAAAAATATTTCCACACTGCAGAAGGGAGGACATTCTGTTTGCCAAATCAAGTCTGTGTTTGGGCCTCCAGGGGACTACAGGACGCGGAAGTCCCCGAGCGGGGCTGGAGTTCCACCCAGCTGCAGGTGAAGGTTACCTTCACTAGATACAATCCGAAGAGAGCAAAAGTAGAAGTTGTGTTTTGATCACAATCCAGTGTCATGAGCTTACGTAGGTTTCATATGGATTAATTTCAGAATAATTATTCGAACTCTACCCACTGTACCCTTCATGGAAACACGACCAGCTTGCTTCGTAGGCAGCGGAGATGTTGGCAATGTCACAGGTTTCAGACTCGCCCCCCTCACCTCCCATTCAGTGCCAGCTTCTGTAATTAACATATTGTCATCAACTAGCATGTCTGCCTGAGCCGCAAAACGCAATGTGTAATTTATTGTGACTGGTTTTCGCTGAATGAAACAGAAAGGAAGTAAATTAGCCATGCATTTGGAGAGCTGGCACGTGGTGAGGCTTGGTGAAAACGGCACCGTGGGCCGTCAGAGGAAAGGCCAACTCCCGGAGACACACAGAGGAAAACTCGCTTCCTGTGAAGCTCCCCCAAATCCCGTGAATGTAGGAAATGCTGGCGTGAGCTTCGGATGTGGAGGGACTGGTGGTTCCTTGGTCTAAGGGAGAGAGACGACACGGAGAAGGCTCGGGGATGCGCAGGGCTGGAAAGGGCGACACCAGTCACAGGCACCCAGCAAGGAGCTACTGCAAACCCACCAGTGCTGTCTGTGGTGCGTGCACACGACTTGCCAGGGGACCTGGAGGCAAGACCCACTGGGAGGTTAGACCTTCAAGGCCCGGCCAGGGCAATTATGGTGTCTCAGCTCAGGCAGCCATAACCAAGCACCACAGACCTGGGTGGCTTGCTCTCAGTTCTGGAAGCTGGGGAGTCCAAGGTCAAGGTGCCGGCAGGTTCGCTTCTTGAGTGGGCCTCTTCCTAGCTTGTAGATGGCCAACTTCTCACGGTGTCCTCACGTGGTAGAGAGAGGAAGCTCTGGTGTCTCTTCCTCTTCTCATCAGGGCACTGATTCTACCCTGGGGGCCCACTCTCATGACCTCCTCTAAATCTGATTTCCTCCCAAAGGCCCCACCTCCGAATGCCATCATATTGGGGGGCGGGGCTTCAATATATGAATGTGTGGCGGGGGCGGGGCGGGCAGGAGCACTCAGTCCATCACACATCGTCACTTCCCCCGGGCACAGATGACGACCTCTGTCCGATGTTCTCTGTGCTCCACCTCTGCCAACACCTGGTGGAGAATACAGATGGTGAAGAGGTTAAGACGGAGCCGTCTCCTTTGGCACACGCCAGGCTTGCAGGAAACCAGGTGGGAGGAAGAAAGAAGCGTGAGCAGCGGTGCGATCGTCGAGGGCCTGCAAATGTTATCTGTTGGGCAGAGTGTGTCTTGCTCTGACAAGGATTTACGGCGGCTTACAAAGATAAAAACATTAGAAGTCAGTAAGAGAGACGAGGTAAAAGGATGATGAGAGTAGGAATAAAAATATAAGGCCAAGCCTTAAAATAGAAGGGAGACGACATGTATTTTGCTTCAGTAGGGAAACGTGCCATGTTTTCTGGGAACCCAGCGGCATTCTGGTCCACCTCTCTTTTAAATGAAGAGCAAGCAGTGTTCGGCTCGATTTAGGGACCTGCATTTTGATGAGTTTGCTCTGTTTTCATTTTGTGTGGTTGCCCGACCTTAAATCTCCATCTCAATGAGAAAATCAGGCTCCCTCACAGGCAGTTGACAGTTTTCTTGTAACTGCCTTCCTCTAGGGATCCTTGGCGGGGAACTTGGCAGCTCACGAGGGTAGCAGAGGAAGTCAAAGGTTAAGAAAGGATCGGAAGGCCTGTACAATACAGGAACTCAGAAAAGAAAATTCTGGAAGGAGCATCCATTTTACCACTAGCATTTGGATGGCTCAGGATGTAATTATTTTCTCAAAGGAAATAAGACGAGGTAGGCCACCTCCACGACAGCTGGACGCTCCATAAATAGACGGGATTATCTGGGTGATGGACTTTCTGCTTGGGCTGTGTAGGCCCCGGGAAGCCCAGTAGTGTTTGTTCAATGCTGTGATATTTTTATTATGCAACAAAGGCGATCTTTTTTTTCAACCTCAAGAGTCGTTTGCCAAGATTATCTTTATTTGAATGCTCCGTGTTAATAAGCAACACCTCCGTAGTCTCCTGTAGAACAGTCATTTCAGCCTCCAGAATTTGAAAACAAAGCAAATAAGAAACAGGGAAGTTACACAAGTGGTATCTCAATGCTGTCTGATGAGTCCCCATTCTACAGGGTCAAGTTCAACTTCTTAGCCACAGGGCTTAGAAAAGTGCCATGAGTTTCTTTTTGGAGGTCGTCGTTTTTCTGATTATTAAAGCAACTGGAATTATTAAAGAATTTGGAAAACACATAGAAAAAGTATGACTATGAAAATGAAAATCATTTATAAATGCCACTATTTGGGAAACATTAGTGTTAAGATTTTGAAGAATGTTCTTCCAGGGTAGAAAACAGACACTGGGAACACTTCCTCTTCTTGAGAAGTAGTTCTTTAAAGATTTTTCAATGCTGTAACAATATTCCATTGTATGGATTTACTCTATCTATCTATCTATCTATCTATCTATCTATCTATCTATCTATATCTATCTCACCATTCACCTATTACCGTACATCTGACTCTTTCCAATTATTATTATTATTTATTATCAATATTATTATTATTTTAAGTAGCTTGGCTTATTAACTCTGCATATAAATCTCTGTTCAAGTTTCTGCTAATTTCCTTATGATGGGTTCCAAGAAGGGAAGCACAGGCTCATGGGAGATGAACTTGGCTTCGATTTGGTAACCCCAGACTTAACAGAGGAAAACTCTTTATAAGGTAGTCAGAAACTGCTACATAATACCAGAAAGTTGACCCAAAAAGTTCCATTTTTTATTCTTGCACCTTAATTACAACACTAAGCTTATCACAATTAGGATGCAATACTAAAAAAAGCCAGTGTGTTTTTAAGTCTAGAGTTTTAAATCGAGTACAAAGGGTAAAAGCAATTTTAAAAGCCCCCTGACAACTTCGTGGATGACAGAACCGCAGGCCAGGGAAGCGGGTCTCAGGGCCGTGCAGTTCCCAGTGAGGAGCTGGGACTGGCCTTCGTGTCTCCGGAGGACCAGTTTAGACATTTCTCTCAGGCTACTCAGGTTAGGGCGGCACACGGCAATAAG
Organism: Tadarida brasiliensis; assembly: GCA_030848825.1. Taxonomy (NCBI): domain Eukaryota; kingdom Metazoa; phylum Chordata; class Mammalia; order Chiroptera; family Molossidae; genus Tadarida; species Tadarida brasiliensis. Next base: position 12,719,730 of record CM061271.1, read on the forward strand.
GATGTGACTTATTCTTAAACATTTCCTACCAGAGCTAGCCCTAACTCAGCCGCTTTCCAAGAACCTTCTGTTAATTGGTTAATTAGGAGAACTGTGGTTTGCAGAGCGTTCTGAGATCCTGAGTATTCCTAAGTAAGAGGTACAGTGGAAATGAAAAGCGCCCACTGCAGAAATTGCCATGGCTCGCCTGCAGAGAAAAATGAAAACTTAATTTCTCTTGGAGCTTTTGACAGATGGATGAAAGCTCTGTACTCACCCTCCATTCTCAGAGCTTCTGGGAGGAATAACTAGTCAGAAGTAAATGATGCTCTTATCTTGCAACCTGGAAAAAATGGGTTGACTACCCAAGGAAGGTGGGCAAGGCAAAATGCTGGTCTTTCTTGTTTGAGTTTAGAGACTTAGAAATAATTCTAAGAACACTACGTTTTATATCAGCACAATCCGATAAAACGTAATATGAGCCACAAATGTAATTTTAAATTTCCTAGTTGTCATTAGAAAAGTAAAAATTAATTTTTAGTAATATATTTTGTGTAACCCAATATATCCCAAACATTATCATTTCAGCATGTAACTAATATAAAAATTATTACTGAGCTAGTTTGCTTTTTTGTCATACGAAGCGTGTGACACCCAGTGTGTATTTGCACGGATAACCCATCTCGGTCTGGACTGGCCACATGTCCAGTGCAGCAGCCGCACGTGCCAAGTGGCTTCCAAACTGGACAGCAGAGCCTTACACAGCAGAATTCAGTCTCTGGGGTCCACACCTGGAAGTTTTGTCACCCAAGTGGAAGAGGTGTCTTAGAATAGGAAAGATCATATGGTCATTCTTATCTTTTTAAACTGTCTAGCAGGCAATGTGTGTAAGTTGTTATTAAGAAGTATGTATGGTCCGGCCGGTGTATCTCAGTGGTTGAACATTGACCCATGCACCAAGAGGTCACTGGTTCGATTCCCAGTCAGGGCACATGCCCAGGTTGTGGGCCAAATCCCCAGTGGGGGGTATGGAGGAGGCGGCCAATTGATGTTCTCTCTCATTGATGTTTCTATTTCTCTCTCTCTCCCTCCCTCTCTCTCTCTCTCTTTCTCTCTCTCTCTCTCAAATCAATAAAGAAAAAAAAGAAGTAGGTATGGCCCCTGGCCGGTTTGGCTCAGTAGTTAGAGCCTCAGCCCATGGACCTAAGGATGTGGGTTCAACTCCAGGTCAAGGGCACACATTCCTGGGTTACAGGACCTGGTTGGGGTGCGTGCAGAAGGCAACCAATCGATGTGTCTCTCTGTCACATCGATGTCTCTATCTCCCTCCCTCGAGGCCTTCCAACCTCTCTAAAAATCAATGGAAAAAATATCCTTGGGTGAGGATTAACAACAACAACAAAAAAAAGTAGGTATGGGAGAAAGAGAGTGAGAGCCAGCTTGGGAGAGAGAAGTTAATCAGTTTCAGCTGGGCAATTTTGCACACTTGGCTGACAGCTTGAATTCATGTCCCCAAGTCCCAAAAGTTCATCTGCGGCTGACCTTGCAGGAAGCACCCGAAGGCCACCCAGCCCCCACCGCCTCCCCTCACACCCAGAGAGGCCCGAGGGCTTCACCAGGGACAGGAGTCCAGAACCCGATGCCACACTGGCAGAATGTTTTTCTCATCAAGGTCTCACAGTCAGAAAAAGGCCTCCCTGCTCAGGGAGGGTGTCTTCTATTTGCTTTTTCTCTTCTCTTCAGCTGAAGGGAGTTCCTGGGAAAGACGAATGCCACTGGAACGGAAATTCTTGGCAATGAGAAAAAAATACTGCCGTGTGGCCCATGCCCCACCCAAGCAAGGATGTGAGCGTCAAAGCCTTTAGCAAGTGCCCAGGCCCTGCTGCACAAGGGCTGGTCCCCGGAGAGCTGGCCCGGCGGCAGGGAGGCTGTTCCCTGCACTTCCCCTCCGTGGGCCAGGGCTGCCTCAGAGCCGCGGTGCCCAGAGCTGCCCCTGCTGGTTTGGATCAAGGGTAACCAGGAAGTCCAGGGAGACCTGGATGTTCTCGGATCCTGCAAGAAAGGAAGCCTCGAAGCCAGGACCGAGGAAGCTGGAAGAGGCCTGGAAACCCCCACGCCCAAGAGAAGGGTCCAAAGAGGCAGAAGGCCTTGCCCAAGCCACGCAGCTGGATATCAGCCGAGCTGGGGCTCAGATGCGGCCCTGCCTGGCAGCCTGGCGCTTGCCCTCAAACTCAGCGATGCCTGCACGCAGGTAGAGCCTGCGTGCTTTGCTGTGGCGGTGCCCTGTGTATTTGTGGGTGTTGGGAGTGGGGGCTTACAGAGGGAGGGCGTGCGTTCCCTGGGGGTCCCACCCCACCTCATCACCCAGGCCTCAGTGCCACCAAGGCGACACAGAATCTCAGACTTGCCACTTCACCAGTCAATAGAGACACAGTGCCTACTGTGTGCCAGGCACTGTCCCAGACACTGGGGACACAGCAGTGAACAAAATGGGCTGGACCCTGCCCTTGCTTTCCCCTGAGTAAGGGAGACAAATAATAAAATAAGTAAATGACGTGGTAGGTTATAAGGTGGCAAGCCGGGCAGGGGGATGAGGAGTACAGACAGGGGAGGTCGCCACTGAAATAGGGTGGCCAGGGCAGGCCTCACCGAGCAGGTGACATGTGAGCACAGCCTTCCCAGATCTGGAATGTTTAGGCAAACGCCTTACTTTCCTGGACTCTTATAACAACAGTAATAATAATAATAATAGATACATCTATTCAGAATGCTTACTCAGCACCCTTCAAAGTTCTTTATATGCATGAAACTCAATCCCCACAACCCCACGAGACAGGTGCTATTGTTAACCCCATTTTACAGAGTGGAAAACAGAGGCAGGAACAAGTGAAGTGAGTTGGCCTGAGAGCACACGGGTAATAGCTCAGGTGGGCAGGTTGACTCCAGAGCCCGCCCCTTCCTCCGCCAGCCCTAAAAGGGTGACTTCCGCCAGGCCTCTCAGGTCCTCCCTGGCGTCAACAAGGAAAGTGGAGAGGCAGCGTCTCCAAGCCGAGCGCTGCCCGTGGCTCAGGATTTGCTCTCGGGCTTCCATGTTTCTGTCTCCAAAAGCGAGCGATTAAACGCTGTTGAAACGTCTATCTGCTGTATCTGAAGCGTCACGTGGGACTCTGCAGAGGACACACAGATGTGCTCGGTCCTGACAAGCTGGGCCCAAGAAGCAGAGCTCCGGTGAGGCAGAAGGAAGCCCTGCGTTAAGAAGGTAGGCGGGCCGGCCGGTGTGCCTCAGTGGTTGAGCGTGGACCCAGGCACCAAGAGGTCACCGGTTCGATTCCCGGTCAGGGCACATGCCCAGGTTGTGGGCCTGATCCCCGGGGGGGGCATGCAGGAGGCAGCCAATCGATGTTCTCTCTCATCAATGTTTCTGTCTCTCTCTCCCTCTCCCTTCCTCTCTCTCTCAAATCTATAAAGAAAAAAATTAAAGCCCTGACCGGTTTGACTCAGCGGTTGGAGCGTCGGCCCGTGGACTGGGGAGTCCTGGGTTCGGTTCACGCTAGGGGCATGTACCTTGGTTGCGGTTTGTTCCCGGCCCTGGTTGGGGTCGTGTGGGTGGCGACCACTCGATGTGTTTCTCTCACATCGATGTTCCTCTCTCTCTCTTCCTCCCTCTCTCTCTCCCAGTCTATCTGAAGATAAATGCAAAAAAACAAAAAAATGTCCTCGGGTGAGGATAAAAAAAAAAAAAAGAAGGTAGGCAGGAGGAGATGCCACCAAAAGGCGGTACAGCCAGTACCAAGGAGGTCAGAAGCCGTGGGACGGCGGGGCATCGGCGAGGCTTGCTCAGAGGCTGAAGGGGGTTGTTCTTGACCGCCAGGAAGATGTGAGTGGAAGGGAGGGTGTCACACATGTGGGAACAGCACAGGTATGGGGCAGGGGCGCAAGGTGGGTTTGTTTATCTTAACAACCCTACTCTGAAGTCTGCTTCCTAGAGGCATCGAGGTACATAAGTACCTAACTGAGCCCAAATCCTGATTATCTGTTCACGTTTAGGGGCCAAAAAGCTGCAGAATCAGCAAATCTCAAAGGAATTCCAGCTGGGTTGGGGATGCAGCTGATTTGACTTACCAGTGATGTGGCCTCCGTGGACACAGCACCTTGGCCAGGTGGGAAACCCTCGTGGAGAGCGAGAAGAATCCATTTCTGTGGTAGAGGGAGGAGCCTGGGGGTCGGAGCCGGCCAGGTGAGCCCTGCACGCCTTGTTATTTACCCTGAGTGTGGGACTTTGCGTACAGCTTGTCTGTGTTTATTTTTATTTTTCAGTTACAGTTTACTTTCAATATTATTTTGTATTGGTTTCAGGCGTACAGCATAGTGATTAGACAATAATAGACTTTACAAAGTGTCCCCCCGATATTTCCAGTACTCACCTGGCACCATACAGAGTTATCAAAATATTACTGACTATATTTCCTATGCTGAATTTACAGGCTCGTGACTATTATGGGTACAGCTTGTTTTTATCTTAGTTTCTCTGTTGTGTAAATGGAGGGTGGGCCCAGCTGGTGTGGCTCAGTGGATTGAGCATCGTCCAGGAGAGGGCCCAGTTCGATTCCCGGCCAGGGCACATGCCTGGGTTGCGGGCTGGGTCTCTAGTGAGGGGCATGCAGGAGGCAGCCAATCGATGTATCTCTCTCACATCGATGTTTCTATCTCTCTCTCTTCCCTTCTCTCTAAAAAATAAAAATAAATAAATAAAAATGGAGGACGACTCTCTCCTGCCTCTGGCGTTGTTTAGGGCCCAGCTGAGCTGGCCTCCGTGTAGCAGACACTGTTGCTGCTGCACCCAGACCACCTTGGGGCCCTCTTACTGGCTCAGTGCACCTGACTCCCCCATTTCTCAGTGCTTCGCTTCCAGAAGCTCCCACCTGAGACCTCCTTTGGGGAGGGCGCACCCCCTTCTCATGGAGGCACCCTCATTGTAAACCACTTGCACAGAGATCCACTCTGGGGACCCCAACTGCAAACACTTTACAACACCATTTTGAAAATTTGCAAATGAAACAGACTTGTAAGGAATGACTGTTTGAAGTCACCGCGGAACTGACTGTACCAATCTTACATCTCTGAAAGGTTGGGGTCAGGATAGAACAAGAGGTCAAAAGGAGAGCTGAGGCGAGCTGTTCCCTGACTTACTCAGCATGACCCGCCGCCTCCAGGACTAGCTCACTTCCGACTTCGTGTGTGAGCCGCCTCATCACCAAGTCAACTGGGAGCCCTCCTCTTCCTGGGCCTCTGGGGGCCTCCACCGCTGCTCTGTCATCTAAGGCTGCACTGTTTTCCATGCAGGGGTCTTCTGCTTATTCCCACGACATTCCCTGTGTGACCTTTCTCAGGGCTTCAAGAGAAAGCCGAAGTCCCGAGCCGAGGCCGTGGGCCCACGCGAGATCCAGCTTTGAGAGCTGTAGGACGAAGGCACGTGCTGATGGAAATTGTCAAAGGGGCAAATCATGAACCCGGATTTTTGATCAACGGGACTTAAATAGAAACTAAGGCCATTCATTCTATCACCGGATTTAGTACTTTTAACAAGAAACACACATACTTTAAAAATAGGTCAAGTTCAAAGTCTTGTTTTGCTGTCTCTCTGGTGGCTGATGAGTTTCCATGTTTTAGTGACATTCCTGGAAGCCCGGGGACAGGATGCCCCCTCACCGCGTTCAGATCCTCCGAGTCTGCATCTTCCTCACTTGGTGGGAACATTGCGACTCCCTTTCCAATCCAGATCTCTTTAAGGCATTCACAAACATTCCAAGGTACCTTATGAGACCCAGTTGCCTTGCTCTGTAATGTCCACATTCTTCGCACCCTGTCCTGTCTGCCTCTCGGGCCAACAGCAGTAATGCGTGTGCCTACAGACTTGTGCGCAGCACTTCTTTAAGTCGTGTGTGTCCAGCCTGGCCCCTTGACTCTCGAAAGGTAGGCTTAACCTGGAACTGGATTCAACCAAGGGGTAAAAGAGGAACGGGGGGTAATAGGTGGGAGGGTAGGAGGGCAGACCTAGCTGAGACTGGGAGGACAGCCAGAGAGCCCTTTAGTTTAGTGGTCCCCAACCCTGATAGGGCATCAGCTTAGGGATCTGAACGTATATAGACGTAGAGAATCAGAACACCCACCCAGGAGAGCATTCAGCACTGGAGAGGTCTAGCCCAAGATTGTCCTGGGTCCCAGCAGGTGGGCAGGACACAGGGAATCCAGAACCAGCACAGGGACATCTGACATAGACAGGGCACGAGGTATAGGGAGTGAGCGCACAGAAGAGAACAAGCAGGGCACCTGGCAGGCGATTGGGTTGCAGGTTACCCTTTGGGCATGGAAGAGAAAAGCATAATACCAACCTGGCAAATGGGCACTTGGCATGAGTTGAAGCTGAGAGCTTATGTCTCTCCTGGCTTCTGAAGGACAGGCCAGCACTCAGCCTTTCCGAGGGAACCAGACAGGGATTGAACAGACCCAAACTCAAACCCAGGTCTCCTGACTTTGGTTCAATAGCTCCATCAAGTGAGGCCCCCAGGATCAAATACCAGAAAATACTAGTTCTGCTCTGCTGCCCAGTCAGCCTGCCTTGGGACCAGAAGGCGTTTGCTCCTTGGGTCCTTGCCGGGGATGCAGAAACAGGAGAAATGAGCTGAGTGTTTGTGGAACATTTGCTGAGCGTGAGTCTGGTATAGGAGTACAAAACACTCAGCCGGGGGGAGCTGAATAAACAGATCACTTATAGATAAGTCAAAACTCTTTTTCCAGTTGAACACATCAAACCACATGAACGCAAATTTCAAAATCTCTAGGTTCTACTGGAATTTTGTCGTAGCAAATATTGACTGATGTCGGTGGGCTGCTGGCAGGGTCTTGTCAATCTTTTGGTTATCTGGAAACTGACGGGCAGTAGTGGGAAGATACAATCATAGGAAGTCAGGAGGCCCCGCTGGGTTCTGGCCCAGTCTCTGTTACCAACAGCAGGTGTCCTTCAGTGACCCTCTTCAACTCACTGCCCCTCCGCCCCCCAGTTTCCTCCTTGGTAGGTTGAGGGTGCTGACCTAGAAGATCTCCAGGATCCTTTTTAGGTCTAAAAATGCATGATTTTATGGCAGAAATGGAGGCACCATGGATAAAAATCATCTGATGTTAATTTGAACTTAAAATCATTCTGATAAATGTTTTCAGGTTTGGGAGGTGGCCAGAGGTGCATTTGCCAGGTCCAAATTGACCTCTTCCAAACCCCATGTCTACATAAGGCTCATGGCCGTGGGGAGCCGTTTGGAGTCTCCGGGCTGGGCAGATGGTGCAGAATTCAGTGCCACTGACAATAAAGGTTGGTCCCCATCTGGCTGTACCCTGCAGTAAAGAACACGTCCAGGGTTTATTTCCCTTTTGAGCTGGATGGGGCTCAGTGCAAACACAGACTGGAAACTCCAAATGGGGACACATGTATTTTAATAGATAGTCTGTCAAGAACATTACAACTTCTTCAAGGGATGCTCCAGACCTCAGACCGCACTGGCACAGGCCCGAGTCCAAACTGTCACAATGGACTCTGAGACCCTGCTTGGAGACGTTAGGGAGAAGCAGGACAAGGCCCACGAGGGACCTGTCTTGCAAAACAACTTATCTCTAGCAGTATCTGACACTCATCTCGAGTTTCTGCTGCTCTCCTTTAAAAAAATAAATAAAGTGGTAAAGTGAAAAAATGTTTTTCTTGTAGGGGAGTATCAAAGCAGCCATGACAGTGGGTGGTCAACATTTTGCACGAGCCCTCAGCAAACCAGCTAGTGCGATTGCAGACGGAACTAGACTTGAAGCAAACACTATTCGCCAAAGTTTTAATTCACAAAATAGAGTAAAAGGGATATTTTCTCTCTTCCAAAGGATGTATTGTAAGTTCATTTAAGTAGGGTGAGGTTTCCCAACAGGCTGCTCCCAGGCAGAAAGGGAGCCCATCTGTTTGGGTGTGGCGAGTAGCAGTTGGAGGTGACCCTCTGCCTTCAACACTCCCTGTGTGAGGCCATACCTTTGCTGTGTCTCCGTGGGCATGTGCACTTGTGACATGGAAGAAGACTTTATTCCAGTTGTAAAAAGGTTTAATAGTGTACAGAGTGTCCCAGAGCAAAATGCGGGCTCACTGCTACACTTGGGCACCTCGTTAAATGTACCTGTTATCCACAGCGATGGTGGTGAGGGGTGGCCCTGGTATTTCATCTATATCAGGCTCACGTATGATTGTCTTGTATTGTGTCCCATTATAGAATCACATATTTTCAGAACGGGAAGATTAGTCTGTTTCCTTCCTTTAAGAAATAATTGTGATAAAAAACAGAACATCAATTTACCCTCTAAACAGTTTTTGTTTTTAAGCCGAATAATATCCCACTGTGTGTATGTGCCGCGTTTTGTTTATCCATGCGTCTGTTGATGAATGCTTACGTCCCTGCCTCCTCCTGGCTATTGTAAATAACGCTGTGGTGAACACGGGTGTGCAGACAGCTCTTCAAGGTCCTCTTCTCAGTTCTTTCAGATAACAACCCAGAAGTGAAATTGCTGGCTCATATGGTAGTTCTATTCTTATTTATTTATTTTGAGGAACCTCCATACTATTTTCCATTGTAGCTGCACCAATTTACATGCCCACTAACAGTGCACAGGAGTTCCCTTTCCTCTATATTCTCGCCAACATTTGTTTCTTGTCTGTTTGAGAATAGCCATTCTGACAGGTATGCGGTGAAGTCTCATTGTGGTTTTGATTTGCATTTTCCAGATGATTAGTGATGGTGAACACCTTTTCAGGTACCTGTTGGCCATTTGTATGTCTTCTTTGGAAAAAAGTCTTTTCAGATCCTCTGCCCATTTTAAAATCAGATTGTTTTATTTTTATTGTTTCTATTAACTTGTATGAGTTTTTGAATATATCGTTTGGATAGTAACCCCTTATCAAATATATGATTTGCAAATATTTCCTCCCATTATGTAGGTTGTTTTAATTTGGCTGATGCTTTTTTCCCCCTTTTTTTTTGCTGTGCGAAAGTCTTTTAGTTTGATGTAGTCCTGCTTGTTTATTTTTGCTTTTGTTGCCTTTGCTTTTGTTATCAAATCCAAAAAATCATCCCCAAGACTCATATGAAGGAGCTTACTATCTATGCTTCCTTTTAGGAGTTTTATGGTTTCAGATCTTATGTCCAAGTCTTTATTTTGAGTTATTTTTTGTGTATGCTGTAAGATAGTGGTCCAGCTGCATTCTTTTGCATGTGGCTCTCCAGTTTTCCAACACCATTTATTGAAGAGACTGTGCTTTCCCCATCGTGTATTCTTGACTCCTCCGTCAAAAATTAATCGACCACATTTGTGTGGGTTTATTTCTGGGCTCTCTATTCTGTTCCATTGCTCTATGTGTCTGTTTTTCTGCCAGTACCATACTGTTTTGATTACTATAGCTTTGTACTATAGTTGGAAACCAGGAGTGTAATACCTTCAGCTTTGTTTTTCTTTCCTCAGATTGCTTTGGCTATTCATGCTGTTTTGTGGTTTCATACAAATTGTAGGATTTTTTTCAGTCCTGTTTCTGTGAAAAATGCCATTGGAATTTTGATAGGGATTGCACTGAATCTATAATTACTTTGGCTAGTATGGGCATTTTAACAATACTTATTGTTCCAGTATATGAGCACAGAATATCTTTCCATTTTTTGTGTCCTCTTCAATTTCTTTTATCAGTGTCTTATAGTTTTCAGTGGTTAAATTTATCTCCTGGGTTAAATTTATTCCCAGATATTTTATTCTTTTTAATCTAATTGTAAATGGGATTGTTTTCTTAATTTCTCTTTCTGATAGTTCATTATGAGTATATAGAAACACAACTGACTTTTGTATATTGATTTTTATATCCTACACCTTCACTGAGTTTATTAGTCACAATGTTTTTTTTTGTTTGTTTTTTTGCTGGAGTCTTTAGCATTTTCTATATATAATATCATGTCATCTGCAAATAAAGACAGTTTTTTTTTTCTTCTATTTATCTTCAGGTAGAGTGGAAGGGAGGGAGAGAGAGTGAGAGGGAGAGAGAGGGAGAGAAACATCGATGTGAGAGAGACATGCCAACTGGCTGCCTCCCGCACAACCCCGACCAGGGCCAGGGACGAACCGCAACCAAAGTACGTGCCCTTGACTGGAATTGAACCCAAGACTCTTGGTCCATGGGCTAACTGCTGAGCCAAACCAGCCAGGGCTAGAGACAGTTTTTAAAGACTTCTTCCTCTTTAATTTGGATGCCTTTTATTTCATTTTTTTTTTTGCCTAATTGCTCTTGCTAGAACTTCCAATACCATGTTAAATAAAAGTGGTGAGAGTGGGCATCCTTGTCTTTTTCCTGATCTTAGAAGAAAAGCTTTCAGCTTCTCATCGTTCAGCACAATCTTAGCTATGGGGTTGTTATATACAGCCTTTATGTTTAAGTACATTTCTTCTACACCCACTTTGTTGAAAGCTTTTATCATAGCCTTTATTTTTCTTAATGTACTAAGATGGATCCTTAGTTGGGGAGGGATTCAGAGAAAATCTCTTGACATCATAAAGTGAGATGACTTGTGGTGTTCCCTTGGTGGATAGGGAAACTGGAGCTTGGGGACCTTCAGGCATAGAGATAAGGGTCCTGGTGGAGGGGGGGCCACAAAAGGGACCAAGAAAAAAGGACATGGAGAGAGCCTTGTGATGGGAGTGGATTATCAGGGAAGTGATGCCTGTGCTGAATTATTGCCAGTTCTGTGCTGATTCTGTCCGTGAGCGTCAGACCCTTGGTAAAGATGTATAGCTGCGTCCCTAGTGCTGCTGGAGGGGGGGGGGGGCGAGGAGGAGGAGCAGTAGGGACTAATGTGGGGCAGAAACAGGAGAGCAGCTGCAAGGGGAGGCCAGGAGCCAGGGGAGATGGGGAAAGTATGGGCCCCGGGAGTGCCAGGAGATCCGGAGGTGGTGCTGGTTCTCACAGTGGGGAGGGGAATGCATTTTGTTCAGTTACTTAAGGAAAAGGGGGCTCAGGAAGGCTAAAGGGGACACTATTCCTGCCCCCTGAAGGTGGCAACAAACCATTTAGGGGAGGAAATGTGTGCGTGTGTGTGTGAAATTACCTGGTAACTAAGGCAGCAAATGTTAAAATGCCCATTTATTGAGCAGAGAAGACAGGAAGTGCTATGAGAATTTAGAATTCAGAGAGATTACTTTGGAGTCAGTGGTGGTGCTGGTAAATGTTTAACAGCCAGCTCCCCGGAAGAAAATAAAAGCTCTGTTTTGTAGCATTTGCCACTTTCCATGGTGTAAATACCATACTTTCACCACAATCAATTTCAAGTCACCAAGCTGACTTCATGAAACGTGGGGTTGGAAGGAGGTGCCCAAGGCCACACCGTTATAGAGGAGTTCCAACCACAGTGATGCAACAGATATAAATAAACTCAAGCATAGCTTATAGTCAAATATATTATAATAATTCAGAAGGGATGAGTTCCGAGCATTTACTAACTTTGTCTTTACTATCATTTATTTCATTGTAAGTTTATATAATTTAATTTTTAATAATGCCTGTGTTCAATAACCAGCTTGCAAAATTCCTGAAAAATTACCAACTAGCTTTTGTGCACTGGTGTAAACCGACTCTAGCGCACTGTGGGCTGGAGTGTCAGGGCTGGCTTTCTGAAAAAGGTGGGACCAAAGCTGGGCTTTGGAGGATGGATTCGAGTTTGACAGCCTGGCAGAAGTCATTCTAAGCAAGGTAGAAACGTGGTGAGGGTGTGGCCAGGAAAGCAGATGGCATGAGTAACAATAGTAAGGGTGAGAAATTACTTTTTAACAAAAACATAAAAATAAAAAAGGGTGAAAAGACCAAGAAGGCTTAAATACACACATAATGCATACAAGGCACCCAGTATTCATGCTATATTAAGTATGCATACATTATATAGAGCACTTAATATTTATAAGGTCTTAAAATAGCCACACATTGCTGTTACCCGTTCTGGTCCCATGTGTCCCCTGTCAGAAAAAAAGCATACTGCTCAACAGGCTAACGGACAAGCCATAGCTGTGGCCACCAGTACTTGCCCCTGCTCTCCCCCAGGGAGCCAATATGTGTTCTTGGCACAGGTACCTTCTGCCTCTGAGCCCCTTTGCTCAAACCTCAACTCTGGTCCTGGAATGAAGCCATCAGCTGGAAAGGCTGGTGTGGCTGAGAGCGAGCCTGGACATGTGAATATCACATAGCACCGGGCTCAGGTCCGTCACCCCACTTGTACCCTACGCCATCTCCTTCCTCTTGCTTCTCAGTTTTTAAATTGATGTAAGAAACTGTATTAATGTCTTAGTCCGTTTGGGCTGGTATAATGGAACACCTTAAACTGGAGGCTGATAAACAACAGAAATGTATTTCCCACAGTTCTGGAGGCTGGAAGGTCCAAGGTCAAGGTGCTGCCAGATGCCCAGTGAGGTCCCACATCCTGGTTCATAGATGACTCGTCTCTCTCTGTCCTCACATGGCGGCAGCAGCAAGGGAGCTCTCTGGGGTCTCTTTATAGGAACGTTAATACCATTCAAGAGGGCTTTACCCTCATGACCTAATCACCTCCCTAAAGCCCCGCCTCCTAATACTATCACACTAGGGATTAGATTTCAATTTAAGAATGTGGGGGTGGGGGACAGAAACATTCAGTCTATAGCAATTAGTTATCTATGGCTGTGTAAAAAAAAAAATTAATTAACTTAAAAAAAGTACTCCCAATCTAGTGACTTAAAATAACAAACACTTATGATCTCAGTTTCTGTGGGTCAGGATCTGGACAGAGTCCTCTGCTCAGGTCTGTCACGGGCTGTGATCGGTACTGGCGGACCCGCAGCCCTCTCAAGGCCAACGGGACGGATCTGCTTCTCAGCTCACTTACGTGGCACTGGCAGGTTCCTGCAGTTTCTCGTGGGCTGTTGGCCAGAGGCCTCCCTCGGTTCTTGGCCATGTGGGGCTCTCCATAAGGCAGCTTACAACATGGCAGCTGTCTTCCATCACAGCGAGGGAGTGAGAAAGCAAGACGGGGGGAGCAAGACAGAAGCCAGAGTCGTTTTATATCCTAATCTCAGGAGTGACAGCTCATCACTCTTGCCAGATTCACTGGAAGTAAGTCACTAGGTCCAGTCAGTACTCAAGGGAGGGGACATACACGGGCGTGAACAGCAGGAGTCGGGGAGCACCAGAAGCTGTCTTCGTAGAAGCTGCCTGCCACCTAATGTTCTGTGACGTCCTGGTTAGCCCGCCTGAAAGTAGAGGTGGAGGCTGCCCTTGCATCGAGGTCATTCCCACAGTCACTGTCACTCTAGACAGCAGTGGGGATTGCTGTTGTCGTTGTAGTCATCATTCCATTTTATAGTAAAGGCATTCAGAGGTGAATGACTTGTCTAGGTCCGCATAACCAACAAGTGAGAGAGTCCGACCTTGGACCCAGGTCTCCTTCCCCTTTGCTGTATGGTGTTGGGCTGAGTGGTGTCCCCTCAAAAGTCATGTCAACTCAGAACTTCAAAATGTGATCTTATTTGGAACGAGGGTCTTTGCAGATCTATTTAATTAAGATGAGGTCATACTGGATCAGAGTGGACCCTAAAACTATGGCCTTGTATCTTTATAAGAAGGCCATGTGAGGACACAGACATACACAGGGACTATGGCCATGTGACGACAGGCAGACGTTGGTTGATGCAGCCACAAACCAAGGAATGTCAAGAGTTGCTAGCAACCACCAGAAGATAGGGCGAGGCGAGGGAGAATCCTGTCTTAGGGCCCTCAGAGGGAGTGAGGGCCTGCCCACACCTTGATTTCAGATTTCTGGCTGCCAGAACTGTGAGAGAATAAATCTGTGTTGTTTTAAGCTGCTCAGTTTGTGGTCATTTGTTTTGGCAGCCCTAGGAAATGAATGCATATATTATCTCCCTGGAAGAGGTTTCAGCCACAAACGTCCCCCATGTCTATGGTGTGTTGGAGGGCTTCTGAGAGCGGGTCAAGATACACGCTACCCCAGCTTAGCCCCTATGTACCAGTCCCCGGAGGCTCCATCCAGAATCCAGTCCCCTGTTTCCCCTCCTGGTCGGCACAATGTTTCTGCTCTAATTCCGAGCCAGTTGCCCTAACCCAGGGCTGGGGGAGGAAAAGGGACACACAGAATAGATTCATTGGCTGTCATCTCAGATGACAAGCAGTATAGGCACAAGCAGGATACGTGAGATTTTCTTTCTTCTTCCGTGTGACGGGACACACATTAGAATCCCCCTGTCTTTCTCCCCCTCCTGCTCTTGAACTTGAATGCACTTGGAGCAATTTTCTCACAGCAACTCTGTGTGTGTGTGGAGTGTTTGGAAGTCTCTGCTGCCTCGTAATTGTAATGGCTTATAATAAGAAGCAGAGGTCAGGTTTCAGCTGGAAAGGGGGTGGGTGTGGTGGGAGCGCTGTGGGACACATTGTTCTTTGCATCCAAGTTGGCAGGTTCACACAGAGGAATCGGCAGCATTGTTCGGAAGGAGAGGGAGGCTGGAAGAATGTTGTTCAGATTCAATGCCGTGGCACGGGGCTCAGGCTCGTGCTTGCCGAGTTTTTGAAATACAGGCATTTCCTCTTGGAGGAGGACAAATAGCTCCTTGTGTGAATTATGATGAAAATTTAAGGCTTATCCTTAAAATAGTGCTCAAAAATGCCCGCCACTCTGCATCCGATCTCCTGGTGAAGGTGGCTGGACCATTTGTGTTCACCAGGGCCCAGGGACGAGATGCGCACAATCTGTGGTTCAGTGGGCTTTCAAGCTGGAAAGATCCTTACAGATGAACCAAACCCACTCCTTTGGCAGACAGAGAAGCAAAGGCACAGAGACCCTCTCCTGTCTACTCAGAACTTTCTTGGTCCTCCCTCCAAACCAGGTAGCCCAAGGGCTCTCTGCTTTCCGTTTCTCTCCCTGCTTGCCTCATCTACTGTCTTCTTAAGTCTACACCGGCCTGTGCAATCTCTGTTTCTACAGCACCTGCAGTTTAAGTTGGGGGTGCCACTAGGATGTATCCATCCATCCACCATTTATTTATCTATCCATCTATCTGTCCCATGTTCATCAAGCAAACTACTATGGGTCTGCCGCTATGAACTATGGATGTGGATATTATTAGGGCAAGATCCTTGCTGTCAATGAACTTACAGTCTAATCAGGGAGATGAAACTTACATGCAAGCAACGAGACCTCCAACTAGACTCCTTCAATGGAGCACAGACTAGCTCCTCATCTAGCAAATCGTCTGAAGAATTCAGAAAAAATTGTTAGTAGAGGGCAGGGTCAGTCTTACAAGTAAAAGTTAGTGAAACATATATGTGTCAACCATATATCCTGAATTTTTCAAAATATCTCTGATTTACAATGTTCCATTCTCTTTCCAACTGATGTGTCCTGTTAGTCAGGAAAAGCTGGATGTCATGCGGTCAGGGTTTTCTACACCCAATCCATTTCTCTGCCACCTTCCTTCTCTGGCTCAGACAGAGTCATTCTTTGGACTTCAATCTTATTGCAAAGTATCTGTCCTTGGAAGGGGAACATCCTAGGCCAGCGGTTCTCAACCTGTGGGTCACGACCCCTTTGGAGGTCGAACGACCCTTTCACAGGGATCACCTAAGACCATCGGAAAACACGTTTCCCATGGCGATTCAGAACAGTCGCAAAATTACAGTTATGAAGTAGCAACGAAAATAATTTTATGGTTGGGGGTCACCACAACATGTATTAAAGGGTCGTGGCATTAGCAAGGTTGAGAACCACTGTCCTAGGCCATTTGTCTGCTACATCTTCATCAATCACTTGAAGCCCCACTTGGACGGGGTACTGCAGTTGATGCCAAGGTGCTTACGCGTGTCCGGGAGCACTGGGCTGTGGCGCCGAATCGGAGACCGAATCCCATGCACAGCGTGAAACAGACACCAATAGAATGCTTAGGAGACGATATCACTGGGACCTGGAGCAAGTATTGGGGATGAGTGGGAAGACCCTGAGGGGCCCTGGGGAGTGGGAGAGAGTCAGAGAGGTCCTCTCTGCCATTTCATCACTTTGCCGATGTCAGCCCTGCTAGTCAGGAGCTCACTGGCTGGGGGCCTGGAGACCCAAACCTTTATCATCGGAGCCTTTAAAGTCTTTGCAGTTCAGTTTAATAAGTAAAGGGAGCCCTGCTTTCTCTTTCCCCAAAAGCTTAGAGAGAAAAACAAGTCAACATTGCTTTTCAGATTAGTGCAAACACCTTTTCTCTGTGCACGGGGCAAACGGCTCCCTGAGGGGCAAATGTTCAGTCCGTCATGAACAGATTTAATCAGAAATTAGGGAGCATGTCAGGCAATGGCCTCAAGGCTTCCAGAGTGTTAGCCAGCCTGGTAGCCCTGGCACATGTCCCTGTGCTATGACAGACGTTCTTTCCCCCCAAGGACTCGGCCTTACTGGTCTTTCCACTCCAATTGTCAAGGTCATTAAAAAAGGTGTTATATATAATATGCACTCTTGAAGTGACTATATAAATATATAATGGATTTGTTGAAAATAGACATCTTCCCTCAGTAAAACTCTTTTTGTTCATCCAAACATTTTTGAGCACCAACTGTATACCAAACACTAATGGGGCTGGAAAGCCCAGTCACTGAGGTGAGGTGTGGCCCATCAGCCTTCTGGGAATAAAGCAGGAGTTGTCCTTCCTTCCTGATCAGGGAGTTTCCTGTTTAGACCTGAAGCGTATTCTCTAAGGCAAGTTCAACGTCAGCTTCACGGCAAGCACCCTTAAAATCCATGACAAGGAAGGCTACGGCCCTGTCCCAAGGCTCTTGTGGATTGATATTGTCTGAAATAGGGTTCAGGAAACCTCCCTTTGACAAGTGCTTTGACTTCAGGCATGTGACTTACTGCTTTCTGCAGCGGTGCTTCAGCCACTCAGCGGGCCATGTTCTCCTCGTCCTCAACCTTGTCTGGATTATAGGAAAGACCTCAGAGCAAGGCCCAGAGAAGGTCAATGGCCTCTTCCAGGTTGGACAGAGCGCTAGGATGCCTGAGCATTGCCTCCAACATATACCAGTTTATACCATCTCAGGCTGGAAAAGACCTTGGATCCCTGTTTTGTGTCAAGGTCCTCATTTTCTAGATAAGAAAAGGGAGACCCGGAGTGGGTGATGGATTGTCCAAAGCCGTGGAATCCTAGGTGCTTGGAGTGGGAAGGCACCTTTAGTCTTTGGTTACCTAGTTTCGTCTCTAACTCAAAGGAACAACACTTTCCACACGCCCTTTGCCAGTCCATCAATGAGCCCCTGCTTGAACACTTCCGGCAATGGGGAGTGCGTGGTTTTTTCTGTCCACTCTGCTGAGAGACATGTCTAATTGTTGTCCAGCTCTTCTCTGTCATCAGAGGGAGTCTGCTTTCCTGCTGTATCCACTGACTACCTTTGAGAACCACCAGAACGAAATCAGAGCCTTCTGGGTCCCAGGAGAATGACTCTCCCCGTGGATCCCTTTATCCGACTAGACCAGCCCACCCTGCCTTAGTTTCCTGGAAGGGTTAGGTCCACACTGACTTTCTTAGTGTGGCTTAGTTCAGTATATTTATTTATTTTGCTTTTATTTATTAATGATAACCGTCACCTTCCATAAGTCCCACGCACTTCCCCCCTTTTTTTCCCAGTTGCAGAAGGCTCTCATTAGAACATCAATGAGTTCAGTGCACACTTTAAAATCAGGGCAACAAAGAAAGCTGAGTGTGCTTCCCTTGACAAGGCTGCTTAAATATAATCATAGATCTGTCACAAATTATGCAAGCTTATGAGGGGTTGTCAAAGTCTTTCCTGAAGTGGGAGATGTTTGGGGGGATTTTTTTTTTTTTAAGTGAACTGGAAAGGAACAAAGAGAACAAAATCGAAGATTAAACAGTTTTATGGAAATTTTGCGTGGCTGCGATGTGCAGGCTTCGCCTGGATTAATGATAATGCTGACGGTTCCTGGGAAAGAGAAATATCAGGTTCTGAGCTGTACGTGTAATTGGTTTTGACTTTTCCCTTCTGTGAGGTTTTTATTCTCTTAACCTAGTGCGGAAGCAGAAGAAGTTTTATTCTCTTGACCCAGTGAAAGTGTTCCTTTTCCATCACCCAGACTCCACCCTGAGGTTCTGATAGGGAGCAGACCAAAGGGCAGCTGCTTAATAAACACTTGGGCTTCCTTAAGCCAGTTATTAGGTTGCATTCCACTCTGTGACTCAAGGGGGTTTATGGACTCTTAAGCATTTCTTTAAAAAGATTTGCAAATTATCGTTTTAAAGCCACTTGGATTTGCATATCAACATGAAGGAGAAAAACTCAGATCCTCTGGGTTCTGTTGATCACGGAGGGTGTTCTGGTTTTCTTCGCTTCTCAGGCAGCCTCTTGGAGGTCCTGTGGACATCTGCCCGGCCTCCAAATCCTGAATGGGTTCCTCTCTGGCCTGTGTATCTGGCTGCCTCAAGGGTCAGCATCAACACGGCCCCAGGTCACACGCACTTAGAGGAGCAATTTTAAGAAGCACATGGGATGACAGACCTGGGGCTGTAGTTCCTCTGTGGCTGTTGGGCTTCTCTGGGGGCCTCATCACATCACACTCATCCTTGCTCATCCTCTGAGGCTGACTCTCCCCAGCACTCCAGTGACTTCCAAGCCTTCTGCAACTCCTCGGCATAAATAAGGTTTCAGAACTCTTCCCAGTGAAAACTGTGCTGTCCACTTTCTCACCCTGTCTTGCCCTGAATCAGAAGTACACCAGTGGGAAGTCACAGGTCCTCAAACTGTCCCTGTGGCACATTTCTATCTAGTTCTCCAGGGACCTTCTCCTTCCCCTTTCTTCTGTACACACCCAGGCTAAGTGGGAGCATTTCATTCAGACCCAGCTGAAATGCCCTGCCTGGAAAGACAGCTTACCCTTTCCTCCGAGGGACAAAGCAATCCCACCCTTGAAAACTCCCAGGGATTGTAAAGAGGATTGTGAACAAGCACTGCAGAGGTCCCTTTTCAAATGAAATGGGAGTACTCTTTCCAGGGCCCTGCCCTAATTGGAGACCACAGCCGGATGATTGAAGTTGGGTTTTAAAAACCAGGTCATTGATGCCTGCAATTAAATTACATTGTCCCCGCACATGCAAAGGAAAGGGACATCAAAGGGAAAATCCATTTGGATGGCAAACAGAAAGAAACGCCGGGCACAGACACTGAAGACACCTGGCTTTGCTGCAGCCCGATGTTTGCTTCTTAGGTGAGGACACCGAGGGACTTTATGAGAGCTGGGCGTGGCTTTGTTCTGTCCTCCAACTGGACTGAGTCTGTTACTGAAACCTTATTTCCAGGCAGGAGAGCTTATTGATTATCCTGTTGGTTACTTTTTAAAACTTCTTCCTTGTATCTTTAAAAAAAAATTTTTTTTTCTTTATTGATTTTTTAGAGAGAGAGGAAGGGAGAAGGAGAGAGAGATAGAAACATCGATGAGAGAGAACATCAACTGGCCGCCTCCTGCATGCCCCTCACTGGGGATCTGGCCCACAACCTGGGCATGTGCCCTGACTGGGAATTGAACCTGTGACCTCTTGGTGCATGGGTCGACGCTCAACCACTGAGCTACACCGGCCGGACCCTTGTATCTTAATAAAGAAAAGTCATCTTTCAGATAGGAGGCCGAAGTCGCACTGAATGTGCATGAAATCAGGGTTTAGGCTGTTATAAAAAAATATAGTGCTCTCACTCTCAACCGAGAGAGAGAGAACATTGCCTGGGCGAGGGAGGTCTTTTGGCAGTTTGCGCAAATGGAAAACTAACAAATATTTGTAATCAATATGTCACTTGTCTTTTTTATGGACTTGGACGCATTTCGGATTTATTCTCGTGTGTCATTTTAACACTGCCTCCTAAGATCTTTGTATACTTTGCTTTATGTCTATCTGAAATGTGTCGGATTCTAAATGGACGTTTTTAATAACAAGGGTTTCGGTGCTCACGACGAGCAGTGCCGGCGGCTCCGGAGTCGCGGGGGCCTGCGTTTGAGTCTTGGCTCCGCAGCACCGTCTGGGAAACTTCAGGTGCGTCATTTAACGGCCCCTTGGTTCTGCTTCCTCTCGGGGAAATGGGATAATGACAGTCCTCGCTTCCTGGTGGTGTTGTGAAGATAAGATAGCACAGTTAACATAGCCACTTAGACCAGGGCTGGGCACATACGTAAAGAGCATTAGCTGGTATCCAGGGATTTCTGAGAAAAGGGACAGACAGCCTCTTCGGTAGACACACGCCTCCATCTGCAAAGATCTCTGCTCCCCACCACCCTTCCTAGGAGGAGACCTTCGGCAAGGACGCCTCCTGTGTGCCCAGGTTTAAGCCCTAAGTAAATAACAGATTTAATCTCATGGGAAGCGAGCGCGTTTTGTTATGGGTACAAAAACATTTTATCGGTGTTGAGACAAAGTAAATAATAGATGAAAGGATGTCATTTTGCCGATTTTTCTAACATGTAGGGCAAGAAAATGGCAGTGTGCGTTTCTCAGCAGCCTCAGGGGCAGCCGTGGTACAATGGAGACGACCACGATGGTGTCACTGCGAAGTAAGGGCCCTGATGGCCCTTCTCATTGCCTTGGGTTCTAAGCCCAGACCTGTCATGGACAATGGGACTGTGGGCAAGTCACAGGGGCCATGGGCTGGATTCCCCTGAGAATGTGATGGATCAGCTACTCGGTCTCCAGTCCCGTGATCTCCTGAGTTTTCAAACCAGCTCTTGTGGGCTGTCCTTCCCCACTTTGGGGCTAAGTAAAGGCATTGATGACCGTGCAGGCCCATCTAATAACACTGACCTTCCAAACAGGCCCAAGGCAAGATGTGCTCTTCTGGTGTCCAGGGGAAAGACCCCCCGACCTGGCTGCTCGGAGGTGACGTGAGGTGGGCCAGCCATCTCCTCCCATGGGGAACATCTGGGCATGTTCCTTTCAGGGCTGCCGCCCAATGTCAGGTTGACGGGAGCCACAGTTAAATGGAGGCGGAGGGGAGGGTCCTCTGTTTGGAGGAGAAACGATGTCAATGAAGGGATTCATCCAGATGGCCGACGAAACCCGCCCAGCGTGCCTTCAGAGTGCCGGAAGGTCTTCCCAGGGAGTGTCAGAACTTTCCAGACGTAGTTGCACACGGCGCGTCCTTGCTCCATCATGCAAGGGGCCAGCTGTCTCCAGTGGGAGTGCGTGCTGCTCTCTCCTCCTGACGTGGGTTTACTGGACGCTGTCGTGCCCGCTCCCTGTGAAAACACGGTCCACTGGCCCTAACGTGAAAATCAAATGCGAGTTTCTGTTGCTTTTGGCCGAGGAAGCTGCCTTTGGCTGGGAAATGGGCCCCCAGTTCAGTGGCGCGTCTGGTTCACGGCCCACGGTTAGGGGAGGTATACATATCGTTGGAAAGGGCTGTGCAGGCAGATAAAACCGTGGTAACAGACCATGAGCGTCAACACCAAGAATGCCTTCCCCCCTCGTCTGCTCGCCAAGCATGCTGCTTCCTTCCGTCAGCTCGCCAGGCGCCGTGACCCCTGTAGCCAGGATGCCTGGAGAAGCTCGGGCTTTGTCGCCACGACAGGCTTGCTTTCCTCAAATGGTGATGCGCTTGCTGTACTCTTAGCTGCTTTTACTCTACATAAAAGACTGGAGTTTAAAGAAGGCCTTTATAAATCTACCACTTTTTAAAATCAAAGGCTGTGTCACCAAACCCAAGTCTGTGTGCCTCATTCCTCAAAAGGCTGAAACTCGCCGTGGCCAGATGGCTCTGTTGTTGGAGCGATGTCTTGTGCACCAAAAGGTTGTGGGTTCGATCCCCAGTTGGGGCGTGTATGGGAGGCAACCGATTAATGTTTCTCTCTCCCATCGATGTTTCTCTCTCTCTCTCGTCCTCTCTCTAAACATGTCCTCGGGTGAGGATTAAAAAACAAACAGAAGGCCAAAACTCAAAACATCAGAGTTTGGAGTAAGGTTTATTGATCACCTAAGGTTGCCTCAAATCCATCTTGCTCTCACTGGGCTGGGTGAAAGGTTTTAAGGGGTTGGAGGGAGCAGGTGTGTGAAAGTGCAGGGGGGTAAGTTTTAATTGGAGGACCTTGGAACTTGGCCATTTATGGCAAAAGAGTGTCAACTCTGGGTCTTCCTGGACAGTGGACCCTTTGCTTCTGAAAGGGTTCTGGGGTTCAAGTTCTGGTTTTGTCCAGGTCCTTTGGTTCCATTTGTGTGGGAGTGGGGGCGGGGTAGTGAGACTTTGCTTCCGGGTGCAGCCAGAGGTCCAAGTTCCCTCATGGTGCTTTGGCTTCGTGACTTGTGGTCCTGGTCTGTGTCTCTGAAAAGCAACTCAGTATCTCCTCTAACAGGCTAGGACCATTGGGAGCTGGTTCTTCAATTACAGCTGTATAGAGACTTAATGTTGAACGTTCAGTTATACGTGGCAGACTTGTAAGTAGACTGTCTCAGACTTACGAGGGTTTGACTTACGATTTTTGACTTTACGATGGTGTGAAAGTAAAACGCATTCAGTAGAAACTGTTTTTCGAATTTTGACCTTGTCCTGGACCAGCCAGTTGGAGTACGGCACTCTCCGTGATGCTGGGCAGCCAGCGCGGCTGCCGGGCACGCATCTCAGGCTAACAGCCAGCACTCTGCAGCGTGGGCATTGCGGAGACAGCTGTGCCTGGCTGGAGGCTGACGGTCATGTCCTGAGCACTGCAGGTAGGCGAGGCTGAGCTATAATGTGTGGTAGCTTAGGTGCACTAAATGCATTTTTGACGTAAGATATTTTCAACGTATGATGGGCTTATTGGGGTGTAACCCCATTGTAAGTCGAGAAGCATCTGTACGGGGCGAGGGTGAACGCAGGATGAGGGTGAAAGACCACGATGGGAAAGCACCCGGAATCAGCGCGTGCCCTCTGCCCTGCCTGATGGCCTACGTGGAGCGCGTGGCCGGCCTCCAGACTGCCCTCGCCAGCCTTTCCATGGAGAGCGACCTGATCCAGCAGGTTGATTCCAGACTAACACCTTTGCGGGGCTAGGCGGAAGGGACCCCGAGGCCTGCTTGTCTTTTTGCTTCCTCCCTCGTTTTCTTTCTTTTTCTTTTTGTTTTAAACTAGAACTTTCTACCTGTATTCATTTTCTATGCTGTTGTAATAAATCATCACCAACTCAATGGCTTAAAACACACATTTATTGTCTCACAGATTGGAGGTCGTTGAGCCAAAAGGAAGACATTGGCAGGATTGCCTTCCTTCTGAGGCTCCAGGAAAGAATGTTTCCTTGCCTTTCCCAGGTCCTAAAGACCACCTACTTCCTTGGTGACATAGTCACAGGTTCCAGGATTAGGATTCAGGCATCTTTAAGGGACGTTATTCTGCCTACCGCACAACCAGGATCACTGAGCGCTGTTTAAAGAGGGGTGGTGGGGCAGAGGGGTGGTGGGGACAGGACGGTGACTACACGTGGCTGTGAGGTTCATGTCACACTTCTTTAGCTGTTGGAATAAGCTAGGCGTCCAGAAGTTCTGGATTCGGACCAAACCCATCATTCGGGCTTCTTTCTTACACAGCTCACTGTGCATTTTATCCAAACATGAACTCGACGGACATGACAGAGACAGGGGTATATCAATACGTTAAGAAAGCACCCAGCATATTTTACCGGTGTTAAGGCACATTTTCTGTTGAATTTTGCTCTTCCCTGCACAAGTGAGACTGTAGGAAGGGGGTTGCGTCTCTCGTGGGAGATCTGGACTATCCCAGCATGCTTTCGAAGTGAGTGAGCCGAGCTCCACGAGCGGCTGCGTTTACTTCGGCCTTTACTGGCCACCGTCTGCACCTGTTCCTCACCCTACAGTGAATGAATGAGGTGTTTCCTTAAGCAGAGACCTTGCTGGGTTTCCCTGCGTCGAACAGACAGCCACCACTGCTCCCGAACAAAGCAGTATTCCTGTGCCTTTGGGACAACATACATTTTTTTTTTTTTTTTAATCCTCACCCGAGGACATTTTTTCACTTTTTGTTCAGATAGAGTGGGAGGGAGGGAGAGAGTGGGAGGGAGGGAGAGGAAGAGAGAGAGAAACATCGACGTGAAAGGGACACATCGAGTGGCTGCCACCTGCACGACCAACCAGGGCCGGGGACAAACTGCAACCGAGGTACATGCCCCTGGCGGGAACCGAACCTGGGTCTCTCTGGACCGCAGGCTGACGCTCTAACCGCTGAGCCAAACCGGCCAGGGCAAAGGAAACGTTTTCTTTTGGGAGCCTCAAGTTATCTTTAAAAGATCCCTTCCCCCCATCAGAATCGCAGTCTCCAAAAGAATATTCTGAACGGAGGAGGTGGGTGGGATAAACGCTCTTGAAATATCCGCCAGGCCTCTCTCATTTTCCGGGGGGCCAGCAGCCAGCTGTGGGTGAGATTATGTTCGTTTGTGACCAAGTCTGAGGCTAGGAAGAGGCAAGCTAATAGTCCTTTGACAGAGCTATTTTGTATCTTTGTCTTAATCTTTAATCTGGTTACCATATGTTGTCTCTGAAGGATTAGTTAATTAAAGGACCTTATTTTCCGAGCAAGCTGGCCTCACATTGGCAATGGTCCAGAAAATGAGAAAAAAATAAATAAACTTAACTGCAGAAGTCTGAAGAAATGCTTAATAATGTTTTTTATAAATAAAAATTTTTAAAAGTTAATCTGGGCTGGAAAGAGAATATAAAATTTACTCCAAATTCATGAGCATTTTAATCCACGAGGAATGAATACTCACAATTTTGTAAAAAAAAAAACAAAAAACTCCACGTGATTATCCATTAGCAATAATAAAAACAGTGCCTATGGGTCGGGACACCTCTAAACCAACTGTATTTCGTAGGTAAAATTTAGACCAGTAAGCAAGTACCATCCAGTGAGAAAACAAAATATTGTTGTTGTTTTTAAAGCAACAATGATAAAAATAGAGTTAATTTAAATAGTTACTGTTGTTTTTATCTAAGGTTACTGTAGCAAAGTACCACACACTTGGAGGCTTAAAACAACAGCAACGTTTTCTCACACAGTTGTGGAGGCTGTAAGTAGGAACACAAGGTATTAATAGGGCCGTGCTTCCTCTGAGGCTCCAAAATTGTTCCATTTCTTTCTCCTAGCTTCTGGTGTCTTCTGGAAATCCTTGGCATTCTTTAGCTTTTGATGCATCTCTCTCAATCTTTGCCTCTGTCTTTGTACAGCCTTCTCCCTGCGTGTCTCTGCGTGGCCTTCTTGCCTGTGTGTCTGTGTCCAAATTTCCCTCTTTTTCTAAGGATCCTGGTCATTGGATTAAGACCACCCTAATACATTATGACCTCATCTTAATTAATTCTGTATGCAAAGACCTTATTTCCAAATAAGGCCATATCTGAAGTTCCAGGTGGACATAAATTTGGGGGGACACTATTCAGCCTGGTACAGTTACCATTTCACTGGCTCAGCTTGTCCATCCATAAAATGGGAATCCTATTGCTTATTCATGTTCGGTTTTAGTGTAATGGATACATTATTAATCATTCTTCAATAAGGCTCATTCCTGAGATCTAGTAAGACTGGAAGCTAAGCTTCCTTTGGAATTATTTTTATGCAGCCTGAAAACGATTAAGCAAGGAGTCTATTTTCATGTCATCTATTTAGACTAGCACTTCCTGGAACGTACCTTGGGAAACATCAATGTAATAATTTGGCCTACGTGCCAAGTAAAAATAATAAAACTAGCCATGTAAGTGCTGTGGTTTGAATGTTTGTCCTGCCCACCCAGCAAATTCATCTGGTGAAATCTAACCCTCGATGTGATGGAATCGGGTTGGAGGTGAGGCCTTAGGGAGGTGCTGAGGCCACGAGGGTGGTGACCTCGTGAGCGGGATTAGTGCTCTCATAAAAGACACCTCCCCTTTCCACCATGTGAGGGTACAGCGAGAAACTGGCAGCCGACGACCCTGAAGAGGGTTTTCACCGGAACCTGACCGTGCTGGCACCTGGATCTTGGACTTTCTGCCTCCAGAACCGGGACAACAAAGTCACATTGCCTGTAAGCTACCCGGTCTGGGATGTTTTCTTGTAACAGCCTGAACACACTAAAACGAGAGGTAAACTTCTTGTCTTCAAGTCCTTGTCCTTCACACACACACACACACACACACACACACACACTATGAACGATCGAACGCCACATGAGTTCTTGGCCTTAGGAGGACTGTTTTGGAATTTCTACAAGTGCCCCTTGGCTGTTCATTAGCGACGGGCTAAAAGCCTTCTTTCTTTGACACCATTAAAAGACCCAGGACGACCCTGGAGATGGCTGCAAGGGACAGTCCTAGAGGAAAGAACGGTCTCGTGAATGGAGGCAGGGATGAGGGTCCGCGCCTGGAGTACTACCCAGTACCCACGACGCTGAAGTCACCGCATCGGAAGAGGAGACTGACTTCTGGACGACTGTGTGAACTCTGCTGCTCGGCTCCCTGGTGAAACTGGTGGAAATTATAAAAGAGCAGCCATTAGAAGCCTCTGGAAATGGTCCTAAGGCCAAGCGGTAAAGGAAGAAAATCGACAAAAATGTTGGTAAGAAGTTGAGGGCCTGTGGCATTTGAAACAAGCTTGCTCCCTCCCTCATCCCTCCACCTCAGCGAGGTGAGGACTCCGCTCTGGGCTGACAGCCCCAAACACAGGCCTGCCACCCTCTGCTCCCATGGGGGCCTTCCTTCCTGGAGGGATGGCCTGCCACCCTCTGCTCCCATGGGGGCCTTCCTTCCTGGAGGGATGGCCTGCCACCCTCCGCTCCCATGGGGGCCTTCCTTCCTGGAGGGATGGCCTGCCACCCTCCGCTCCCATGGGGGCCTTCCTTCTTGGAGGGATGGCCTGCCACCCTCCGCTCCCATGGGGGCCTTCCTTCTTGGAGGGATGGCCTGCCACCCTCCGCTCCGATGGAGGCCTTCCTTCCTGGAGGGATGGCCTGCCACCCTCTGCTCCCATGGGGGCCTTTCTTCCTGGAGGGATGGCCTGCCACCCGCCACTCCAATGGAGGCCTTCCTTCCTGGAGGAGTGGGACTTCAGGGTTTCCCACCCCCAGCGACCTGCTGCTGAGGCTTCGTCCTGGGCAGGTGTGGTTGAGAGGCGGGGGCTCCCTTCTGCCCGCTCCCCTGGTGGAATGAAGACTCTGCCTTGGGTAAGATGCTGAGAACACCGGGGCCCCCGACTACCCCGTCCTGGCTGGTTAGGTGGGGGTTCCTTGCCAGGAGAGGCAAGACAGGAGGACCTTGGGGTGCTGCCTCCCCACCTTGCATTGAGCACTCAGCTCCTCGAGCAGGAATGTCACTCAGGGAGAAGCTTGCCTTTGTGCCATTCCCTGTCCCAGCCCTGAACCAGAGACTTTGCCTGGCAGAGAGGGGGAGGAGCAGGATGTGAAACAGTTAGCTCCCAATCTCTTCCCAAAGGAATGATTTCATTTACAACAGAGGGTGAGAAAGTTCAAAAGTACAGGCACTCTCAAGGACAGTGGAGGTTGTGATGAAAGGCGATTGGGTTAATGGACATGCCTGGACTTAAAAAAAAATTATATATATATATATGGCCTAGGCTGTAGGCTGGCTAGTTTGTAGGAGAGAACTGGGGAATTAGCTGGGAGAAGCCTTCCTGAGGTCAGAACAAATATCAAACACTGACCTAAGAAACGATTCCTTCAAAGGAGCTACACTTCGATTGGGTTCATTGGTAGAGCAATTTATGCCCCAGGGTACTGCTGGCAACAGTGAGCCATCAGCTGAAAGGCAGTCTGAGTTTTACAGCTGGATGTCATCAGTGAAAGAGCCCTTACCAGCACCACAGTCATCCCAGGTGACTGTAGGCAAAGAAAACCTGTGCCGCCCTGAGAAGCAACAGCAGAGGCTTAACAGTGTGTGTGTGTGTGTGTGTGTGTGTGTGTGACTTTAATAAAGTAATACAGCCGTCACTAAAATTAAGCAAATAATAAGCAGTGTGCCAGTATCCAGAGATGCTACACTATGTTATCTAAAATGATCGTTTAAAAAAAAAATTATGAGGCATGTAAGTGAGACAGGGAAGTATGACCCATACACCAGGAAATAAGTAGGCAACAGAAAGTGTCTGTGAGAGCAGTCAGATGTTGGATTTTAACAAAAAATGACTTCAAACTAGCCACTATGAATATGTTCACAGAACTAAAGTGTGATTAAAGTACTAACAGTATGAGGACAATGTTGCATTAAATAGAGAATATCAATGAAGAAATAAAAATTGTGAAAAAGAAGCAAATGGAGGTTCTGGAGTTTAAAAATACAATAGTTGAAATAAAATATTTGCTAGATCAAGAGAATGAGAAGACAAACCACCGACTGGGAGCAAATATTTGCAAAAGACATCTCTGATAAAGGACTATTATCTAAGAACTCAAATATAAGAAAATAAGCACCCTGATTTTAAAAAGGGTAAAACATCTGAGCAGACACCTCACCAAAGAAAATATACAGATGGCAAATAAGCATATGAAAAGATGCTTATCATCACATGTCAACACGGAAATGCACATTAAAACAAAAAGATGCCACTGCACGACTATTATGGCCAAAATCTAGAACACCGACAACACCAAGTGCTGATGAAGAGGTGGCGCACCAGGAACTCTCATTCGTTGCTGGTGGGAATGCAGGGACAGTCGCTCTGGAAGACAATTTGGCAGTTCCTTACAAAACTAAAAATACTCTTACCATAGGATCCAGCGATTGTACCCTTTGGTATTTACCCAAATGTGTTGAAACCTTATGTCCACATAAAAACCTGCACACAGATGTTTATAGTAGGTTTATTCACAATTGCCAAAACTTGGAAGCAAACAAGATGTCCTTCAGTAGGTGAATGGATAAAGAAACTGTGATATATCCAGATAATACAATATTATTAGGCACTAAGACAAATGAGGTCTCAAGCCATGAAAAGATATGGAAGAATCTTCAATACATACTACTAAGTAAAATAAAGCAACCTGAAAAAGCTATATACTGCATGAGTCCAACCAGAGGACATTCTGGAAAAGGGAAAACCATGGAGACAGTGAAAAAATCAGCTATTGCCAAGGGTTAGGCAGGAGAAAAGAATAAATGGGCAGATCAGAGAGGGTTTTTAGGGCAGTGATACTATTCTGTAGGATACTATAATGGTGGATACATATCATTATGCATTTGTACATACCTGTACAATGTACACCACCAAGAGAGAGTGAACCCTAGTGTAAGCTATGGACTTTGGGTGATAATGGTGTGTCAGTGTAATCAAGGTACCACTCAGTACAGGATGTTGGTAGTGAGGGAGGCAGTGCTTATGTTGGGGCAGGTGATATATGGGAACCATCAGTACTTTCTACTCAGTTTTACTGTAAATTTAAAACTGCTCCAAAAATCAAGTCTATTAAAAAATTAACTAGCAGAAAAAAGAATTAGTGAACTTGGAGATAAATCAATATAAATTATGCCAACTGAAGCACAGAGAGAAAAAAGAATGGAGAAAATAAACAGAGCTTCAGAGAAATGGGGGACACCATCAAGCACCTTAACATACATCATAGGAATACTGTAATTGGAGGAGAGAGAGAAAGCAAAAAATAATCACAGAAATAAAAATTTCCCAAATTTATTGAAGAAAAATTAAAAGTAACCCCTATGTCCAGGAAATTCAATGAATTCCAAATAGTATAAATGCAAAGAGATCTATGAGTGGACACATCATGATAAAATGATGAACATTGCCCGGCCAGTGTGGGCCAGTGGTTGAGCATCGACTCATGCACCAAAAGGTTGCCGGTTCGATTCCTGGTCAGGGCACATGCTCAGGTTATGGGCCAAATCCCCAGTGGGGGGCATGCAGGAAGTGGCCAATCGATGTTCTCTCTCATCAATGTTTCTATCTCTCCCTCCCCCTTCCTCTCTCTCTCAAATCAATAAAGAAAAAAAAAAAGATGTACATCAAAGACAAGATAAAAATCTTGGAAGCAGCAAGAGAAAAATAACTTGTTAAATACAATGGAATGCTCATAAGATTAACAGCCAACTTCTTAACTGAAACAATAGAGGCCAGAGACAGTGGAATAACATAGTCACAGTGTTCAAAGACAAAAAAACTCAACCAGACAGTTGATAATTAGTGTAGACACCACAAGTTAAAGAGTGCAGTCCACAACAAGACTGATCTCATGTAAGATCAACTGGCCACAAGCCCAGGGTGTTCCCATGACCCTCTTGGGTTTAATAATTTGTCAGAACAATTCACAAAACTTAGGAAAACACTATACATAAACCAAATTTAGTATGAGGGATGGGAGGATCCCAAACACAGAGGTTCAGTGCCTTCTCCCCATGTGTTCTTTGTGTGCCACCCTCCTGGTATACTGACTTATTCACTAACCAGGAAGCTCCAGCAATTGTGTCCAGAGTTTTTATTAGGGTTTCATTACATAGGCATGATTTATTTAACATTGCCCATGTGATTGAATTCTATCTCCAGCCCTTTCCTCCTCTTGTCTCCCCTCCCTGGAGGTCAGGTTGTCAAGCTGATATGTGGCTCAAAGTTCCAGTCCTTTAATCACATGGTTGGTCTTTATAGCATGACCAGCCCCATCCTGAAGCTACCTAAGGGTTCACTGTGAGTCACCTCATTAGCATAAAATTAGTTGTGATCCAAGAGGTTTATAAATAGCAAAGACTTTATCAGGAATGCCAAGGGTTTTAGAAGCTCCATGCCAGGAACTTTGGATAAAGACCTGACAAATTGGTTATTATGCAAGAGTCATGGCATGTCAGTCTTTTTATATGTTGCTAGCTTTAGTTTGTTAGTATTTTTATTGAGAGTTTTTGCATCTATATTCATAATAGATTTTGGTTTGTAGTTTTCTTATGATGTCTTTATCTTGTTTTGGTATCAGGCTCATAGAATGAGTTGGGCAGTGTTCTACTTTTTGGAAGAGTTTCATGAAGAATCCGTATTAATTCCTCTTTAAACATTTGGTAGAATTTACTAGTGAAACCATCTGTTCTTAGGAAATTTTTTATGGGAAGTTTTTAAATTATCAATTCAATCTACTCATTTTTATGAACGCTTTAAATTTTTCTATTTCTTATTAAGTCAGTTTCAATCATTTTTGTTGTAGAATTTTTTCTATTTTATCTATTATTCATTCATAATCTTTTTATTTCTGTAAGGTCAGTAATAATGTCTCCTCTTTCATTCTGCTTCTCTGTATTACTGTTCTGGCGATAGGAGTGAGGATAGCACCCTGCTTTCTTTGGACAGATACTCATGCTTTGAGAGCATGGCATTGGGTGAGGGCGACAGCCTCTGGTCTTTTCGGTTTGTGTCTTCTGCTATGGAACTTCTACCCTATGAATGAAGTGAGGTGAGGGTGTCCAGGGCCCCAGTATTCTTGGCCTGCAAAACCAGGGGTAGAGCCTCCACTGTATGAGTGTGGCTGGGTGAAAGAAGAGAGCCCCTGACCTCTTGGCTGTAGGCACTGGGATTTAGCCTTTTCCACACAACAGGGAGGTGTGGGATGGAAATGCTGGCAGTGTGCCTTCCTGTGGAACTACTGTAGCCCTTCACTGGGAAGGATGGGAAGGAAATCATCCTCTCGGCCATGCCCACCTGGAGAGAAGCTTGTTATTCTGATCTGGGGCAGAGGAGGAAGGGTCATGGCTCTAGTGCCAGATTCTCAAGGTTTTAGTAGATTTCCTTGAAAAAAAGTTTCTTCATTTGCTATATGCCCTTGGGACAATGAATAATTTATAAATAATTTTTATCAGTTATGGTTGTTCACTGAGGGTCCTCAGAGCTCCTCAGGTGACCTTCTGGAAGTATGCCTAATCTCTGGCATCACTTCATCTTTCCACAGAATGCTTGCTTAACTCTAGGCTCTATATGTTTGGGTAGCCACAAACAGTTCAGGGAGGGCTGACAGAAAGCAGAAGACTGAGAAAAGAAATGTAGGAGGTATGTATGTAGGGAATTAATATTGAAGAAAATATTAAAACATAAAATGATTAACTTTGATTAGAGAAGGTTAAGGTTTTGAAGGGCTAGTATGTATGTTCACTGAGCAACAAACAAATGAAAAGCTTACATGCAGCACAAGGTATGTAGATCAGATGCAAGAAGTAATCTCTTTGCAAGGTTGTTAAATAATAGCATGTACTCCTCATAAAGGTCGCAGAAGAGCTCTTTAAGACAGGCTAGATCCTTCAGATGGCTGGTCTCACGATCACCTTCCTCCTTGCAGAATTTGGCAGAGGCACTTCATTCACACAAATTATTAAGATAACTTCAGTTTTGTACCTTTCACCTACAACACTGAACCATAGCAAAACACCCAAGTCTATTTTAAAGTTTGTAACAGCGAGGTACAAGTACACCAAACAAGGCCTTGGGCCACTGGGATGATTCTTTTGCTCTTCCTCCAGAAAGGTAAACAAATAAAAGCAGCTGTCTTTTCTACTTGCCTTTCTCCAAGGCTGACTTAGGTGTGTTGCTGCCCAAAGACTGGGTACAAGATAAACAGCCTCATTAGAGCCCTGGCAATGCTTGGATTCTTAGGGCATGTCAGTTTCCTGAACATGGGCAAGCTATTGTTTTTCCCTTTCCAGGATGTGGAGATAAACTATACTTCAAATATTTATCCTCCTTATCTTGCTTACTCTTTCTAATAAGGTTGTGGTGTCATTTCAAATGAAATGCCAAACCCAGAACAATTTCAGTTAAAAGAGATAGCTATCATTTAATGAGCTGACCCTTTTCTAATTAAAATCTTAAAAATATGAAGGGACATGAATGCCTATTGTCGGCAGGGTGGCAGAAGTTGGCCTTTCTGAGGGATCCTCTCACTTCTCATGATTTCTTCAATAAGAGAGAGAAAAAACCGCAGATATGGTGGTGCTATCTGTCAGCTTCTCTTAGCAACAAAATTAAACTATGCTAGATGTATATTTAAATTGTAATTTGCAAAGGATGATCAAAGATTGACTAGAATTTGAATTTGGGGTCCAAAAGTGGAAACAAGAAACCACAACAGGGCAAATACACACACACAAATTATATATACTAAATTACATATGTATGCCACAATTTAAAAAATATTGATCGATTTATATATAGATGGATGGATAGATATAAACACACAGTGATAACTAATTTGAAGCAATCCTGTTTGAAGGATTTATGCCCCTCTTGGAAAATAATTAGCTAGCACTACACATCACTGGATGAGGGGTTGCTTCATCTATGAGAGGTGAATTTCAGATTGCAGGAGTTTGGAAATTCATTTGCCTGTCATTTCAGTTATCCAGGCTCCTTGGTTATATCTGCTCCTTAAACAGTTGACAAGATAAGAATTGAACACAAAATATCATCAATGTGTCATGAAAAAAATCACGTCATAAAGGACATATTTTTTGGAAAGCTTTAAGATCAAGGTCACAAATCTGTAAAATAGCACCATCACCACAATTGGGATAGCCCATGATTTTTTATAAACCTTCATTTTAACGGAGTTCAAAAAATATTCTAAGTAAGGTTTCAAATCTGCGTGTGTGGCATAGTCATAAGGGAGTGGGATGAATATTCAATTTTCCCCCTCAAAATCCTTTTCTTAGACGTTTCTTGCCTGGTTTGGAGTTTGAAAATGCAATTGAATTAACTAGAGATTGGAGTTAACACAAAATTATTTACACTAACAATATTGCATTTGGTTAGCTAGAAGTGTGCTTTTCTGAGTCTTACTAAAAATCTATAAATGCACCAATATTTGAGTTGGTTTGCAGTGTGTGTTTCATTCTCAAAAAATTATTATGAAGTCCGAAGACGTAAATTTGGAGGTAAACCTAAATAAACCGATGTTTCCATAGATAGTTCAAATCTCAGAATCTTAGAATGGCTCAGAACTCGAGGTCATCTGGTTCCATTTCCTACCCACTGGATAAATACTTGGATCGACTATCTCACAACCTCTGTTTGAAGACATCCACGGGCCGAGAACCCAGGGCTCTCCCTGGCACGGGTGACTCAGTGTTGGAGCATTCACGACTTGTTAGTCACTGGGCGAAGTGCTTTTCTGACATTATTATAAAACAATTACAGAGGAGGAAAGGGGATGTCGATGGAGGGGAGGTAACTTGCTCAAGGCCATTCTGTTATTAAGTGTCGGGCCACGGCACAGAATTGGTGTTTTGGATGTGACAGCAAGCTGTGACACATTTACTCTCATTTTCCATGATCTCTCTTCACACAGTCTAAGAGAACCACCCTAGGCCCCCCGAACAAACATTTCTTAGTCAACACTGTTTCTGGTTCCTCTTCTGCTCGCCTGTTCTCCGACGCACACACAGCCGGCCGTGCCATTGTGGGAAACAGAAATCATCTTTTCCCCACTTTAGTTTGCTCAAAAAAAAAAAATCACAATATTCATTTGTAGTATGTCCAACAATACAAATATATATGGTAAATAAACACTAGTCCCTCCCTATGCCATGTGCAACTCTGCATCGTTGCCAGGTGTCTGTTGAGTCTTTACTTTTCTATTTCATGCACAATTTCAGTTACTACAGTTTAAGTCAACACAATTCCAAGCTCAGTTGCCACAGGATATTAACTTAGAAGCAATTACCTAAGAACAAACTTCACTGTTAGCTCTTCGGTCCACAAATCACTATGTAATAACAGGTGTGTCCCACGATCAGAGACCAGTATTGTCACTTCTTTCAAAGCCTGTTGCTGACTGGTCACTGTGCATGTTGGTGCAAACTGTGTAGCTGTGGTGCCTTCCTGTGTTCTAGTGGTACAGCCACGTGACAACTGTACAAAAATAGATCATCAAAAGAGGAAACTGGCCTACACGACCAAAAATAGAGAAATGAAAAGTGAAGACACCGGAAGGAACATTTGAATCGAAAGCAGAGTTAGAGAGACAATAGCTGACCATGGGAATGTTTGATAGACTCTAGATCCGCAACCAGAGAAATTCAGTGAGGGTGACCTTACCGACATATATCAGCAAAGGGGCTGTGATGAAAAGGATGGTGTCCCAGAGGAGGTGACTCTGGCAACAGATTTCACATGAAAGGAACTCTTGGAAATATGGCACAACATTGAAAGCACAAAGTTTAAAATGTTGGCTTGCTCCACGCTTACAAAGGAGCATGACAATTTGCCAGGGCAGAGAGAAGGTACTCGCTCTGTATCATGCATCTGATGATGAGAGGAAGGCTAGCATTTTTCACACTCTTGATAAGTTTTCTTACAGAGAAGTAAAAACTTTCTCAATATCTGTAATGTTTTAGATTATGCTGTATTAAAGATTAGCTTTATTTTTTCCATTTTCCATACATTTTAATTGACGGTTTTGAACATTGTAACAAACATTTTTAAAGGTCATGGAATAATAATAATCCAGTTTCCCCACTGGTTAAGATTGCTTGGCAGCTTCAGCTTACACGGTAACGTTCCGGTCTTTTATTGTGCAAAGCAAGGGCCATCTATGTGTGTATTTGTGTGTATGAACACATATGCACGTGTAGAGCTGATTTTTTTTTTAATCCTCATCCAAGGATATTTTTCTATTTATCTTTAGACAGAGTGGGAGGGAGAGAGAGAGAAACATCGACGTGAGAGGGACACGTCAACTGGTTGCCTCCCACACGACCCCGACCAGGGCCGGGGATGAACCACAGCCGAGGTACATGCCCTTGACTGGAATCGAACCCACGACTCTTTGGTCTGTGGGCCGATGCTCTACTGCTGAGCCACACTGGCCAGGGCGAGCTGGTTTTTTTTTAACTGGAAGTTTGTACCTTTTGACCCTCTTTACCCATTTTGTGCCTCTCGCCACCCTCTGGTAACCACCGATTTATTCCATGTATCTTTGAGCTCATAGGTTTTTCCAATCCCCACCCCCACACTATCCGCCCCTTCACCTCTTCTGGCATTTTTGTCTTTTTTTCACATTGCCGTTAATTCCTGTCAAACTCTGTAGGTAGTGTGAGGTGGAGCTATTTTCTCTTCTCCAGTGTTCCCAATAGCACTTACTGCAGAGAGCACCTTTTCCAAACGTATTTAGAAAAATCTATTGCAATCATGATTGCATTTGACTTTGAATAACTTGCTTTCAGAGTGTTTGTTTTTTAAAAACTAAGTACTATGCTCATTTCCACAAAAGTTCAAACAAGAAATCGTGATGTCCAGGTGTCTAAGCAGGAAAAGTATCTCATGATATATTAAAAAGCATATTAAAAAACAGAAACATGGCTTTAGAGAGAAAATATTTAATCTGTCCCATGAAAAAAGTGTACAAAGCTTTAGAAAAGAGAGGGTTTCCGTGTACAGAATAGCACATTCTTGCTATAATCACACATATTACACTTTGGGCTCGGTGATGAAGGCCAAAACAGTCTCCTGTTAGCACACGTACTTGAAAGAGTCACTGAAAAGAGTCCTGAAGTAAATGTGGAAATACAGTGTGGTATAAAAATATATTAATCTGGCTACATGAAACACTTAAAAAACGCAAACCAAGTAAATTCTTTTAGAACTAGACCATATCTAGAAATATCAATATATGTCCTTATAAATTGGATTTTCATTGCATTTTTTTTTTTCATCTTTGGAGAAAAGAATAAATACAATCAATCCTTTGGAATGACAGACAGGAAGTCAGCACAGCAGACCAACTCTGTTCTCAGAACCAAAACCACACCTTTGTCAACACAGAAGAGGAGGAATGTTTGTCTTTAAAAATTGACAAATTTATGAATTGTTACAATTTGAAAGTAATTATATATATAATCAGTCACACAGAAAACTCTAATTTGTCCATAATCCACATGTAAAGTAATGCCAGCAATTAAAACATTTCTAGGCTGGCTTTCAACGGGCCCTAACTAACAGTGAGAATTTAAAATTTTTTATATTAACCTACCTAAAACATAATTAGGAAGGTATACTTCAAAATAGAAAGAAATTAATTTCAAAGTCACACAGGATACTTTTCTCTTCCTTTGAAAACTGAGATATTAGAAATTCTAGGGGAAAAAATTGACCACAACAAAATCATTCTGGTGTACCTGTTATTTGTGTAACCACAGTTCCTCAGTGGAACTTCTACAGAAACTACTCTACCGTATTGTTTTTAAAGAGAGGACGCCTAAGGTGTGGAGAGGAAGTGGTAGTATATTTTTTTACAGGTGAGTTTGGATGCTGAATATCAGACACATGCATGAATAAAACATGTCAACTATACAAACAAAAATTGTTAACGTTCCGAATACTGCAATGAACACAAGGTACACACACAGAATGAAACATTTCTGGTGGGACTGAGAATAACAACTATAAATTCTAAAAATAGAAGATAGTTAAATGACAGAGCCCTACATTGTCAGAAAGGAACGTTCCATTTTTACTCTTCATTGCCACAATTTATCAACTAATGTTTTATCCTATATACCTAAACATTTTTCATGAGCAGAGCACACTCAAGAATCACTAAAATACTGTTTAAACTGGGCATATTTAAACTGAGAGGTAATTTATTCTCTACTTCTCACTATTATGAGGTCTCATCTTTATTTCGAATGTAAATATGTAATGAGATACAGTAAAAGCAAAAGGTAGTCGATTGTTTGCCCATCTAACTCAGTTTCAAATCTTCCACATTAAAAAAAAAAGCTGACAATTTTGCTTAACTCCGTATTACTGAAAAACCCCAGGTCTGTCCGCTGCCGGAGGAAGGGATTCCTGCCACACCCTGGCAGAGCGCTGAGTCCAGGCTGCCCTGTGCTGGGAGTGTATTTAGAAACACTGGCGATTCCTTTTTTTTGGTTGTGGAGCTTTCAACAGAATGAAATGTTGGTGTGTATACTTGAGAGCGACATGCCAGCACACACACCAAACAATGAATAACTATAACTAGACAAACATTCAACAAGTATCTAGGGTTTTCTCTCCACTCTAACTGGAGAGAATGAAACCCAATCCGCAATGGAAGGGGTGCCGTCAGAGGGGCGGCCAGACGCAGCCAGGCTCACCTGCGGTCTGGCACGGAAGGCCGAGGCCCGTGGGACGTGGGACACACACAGGCAGATCAGTCGAGCTCCCAACTTTTAATACCATTGTTTATACTACCCGATTGCAAGGAAATGAGCAAACGTTTAATTATTTAGGACAAAAATAGTGACTTAGGGTGAATGTGAATTCTTTATTTAAACTATGTAAGTGCCACAGGAAGAAAAGGAGGAACCTTGGTGACTAACAGTGAAAGGGGAAATTCTACTTCCAAAGGATGGCATTATTATTACCCCTTTAAGTTATTGTACAATCCTTATGGATTTCAGAAATAAGATTTTATAA
Source organism: Tadarida brasiliensis (assembly GCA_030848825.1). Classification (NCBI taxonomy): domain Eukaryota; kingdom Metazoa; phylum Chordata; class Mammalia; order Chiroptera; family Molossidae; genus Tadarida; species Tadarida brasiliensis. Next base: position 12,758,227 of record CM061271.1, read on the forward strand.
TTTAAATGAGCAAATTAATAACGAAAAGATGTTTATATTTTTGTGCCTGGATGATCATGAATAGTTATCAGTGGTATGTAGCATTTTGTTTCCTTCTTTTTAATAGTACCTAAGCTGGAATCACAGGTTGACCTGGGGAAAACTTTACTATAATGGAGTTGCATATATTTGAGTCACTTTGCGGGGGGCGGGGGTCTACATACCACAGTGTTATTTATGAAGTAAGCAGAGGCCTTTACGTGTGTTAACAGAATGGCCACTTGATTAAAACAAAATTTTCTTAAATATAAATGTGTTTTGGGTTTGAGACAGTTCTGTGCTAAGAATTCAATTAAACTTTATGATAAGGTCTTATAATTACCTTTTGAAGACAAATTAAAATAACATTGTTGGAACACTGAAAAGCTATTTAATTCCTTAATACACCCATCTGCCAAGAAGAACTCTGGATAACATCTGAATTTATGAAAGAATGGAGGATGAGTGTATAATGAAAAAATCCCAAAAGGTAACATAATTAAATGGATTTAATTTAAATTTCAAAACCAATTATTACTAGGACTTTTCGGGTTCTTTGGATTGACTAGTTATTATATGTAACCAGGAAAGATTCGTTTTTAAGAAAAGGACCTGGAAAGGCAACACAGCATGGTAGGTGAGCAGATTCAGCAGGCCCAGCCTCTTCCTCAGTGTGGGCTCTATGTTTGTGTAACTGCTTACAAGGTCGTTGTGTCTGTTTCCCAATCAGTGAAAAAAGAAAAAACAGGACCTCCCTCCTAAGGTGGTTGTGAAAATGAAATGAGTTAATACACATAAAGCACTTAGAAAGTGCCAGTAGGCACACAGTAGCATTCAAGAAATGTAGCTATTATCCTTATTACTTTATTTCAATACTGCAAAGGCATAAGAAAGCACCCATAAACGGAAGTGAGTACTCTTCAGTTTGTTCTCACTCTGCATCTAGGGGTAGCGCTTGGGGTTAGGAGGCCTGTGTTCAAGGTAAAGATCCAGCACTCACTGCCCGTCGTCCGCGCCGGGCGCTGCGGTGGCATCGGGCCTTACCCTGGGAGCTCTGACCCTGACGTGCCACTGACGTCCTGAAGCTCTTTCCTACTCTGCAAAATGGACATCACATCTGCTTGTCTGGTTCCTTGGGTTACCCTGAAGCTCAAGTGAGGCAAAATGCACGAAGGTCCTTTGAAGATTTTGTAAAGCACCATCAGGGTAGGTGACAAGAATGTGGTTTGCGGTGAGTGTCTAGACCCTCTCAACAGAAGTGTATTACTCATAGTCTTTAAACTGTTTTAAAAGTAAAACCGTAGATATGTGTCTTCATAACTATAATATCATTTATAAAATATTAATGTTTTATTATAAAACTGTATTTTCTCATCCTGAATCCCAACTCTATGGAATAGTTGGCAGAGAAAGTTTCCTTTAGAAATTGTGGTTGCAGAACTAATGTCAAGCCAGGTGTTTATGGCCATACATTATTAACTAAGCCAATAATGAGCAGTTTCATTGACTACTGCATGCTTCACAGACACTGTTTCACTGAATCCTCAGCAGCCCCTGAGCCAGGGATGGCAGCCCCACTTCATAGGGTTAACTCCACGTGACTGCCAAGTCCCAGCTCTTCACCACCACCGTCCGCTGCACAACAGAAACAGCAGAAGAAAAAGCCATAATCGCTGTCTTCACCGAATCACATACTTAGAACTGGTAGATCCAAGAGCTCTAAACTAGGTTTTGATCTTTGGTAATAAAAGTGACTTCAGAAAACTTACTATATAGTAAGTGCTTACTATTCAGCTCATTAAAAAATTTTAAAAGACATTTCCAGGTTTTATTTTTAAATAACACATTGCTCACTGAAAAAAGATCACAGAAGAGTAGAATTCAAATAAAAATATCTGTAATTCCATCATCCAGGAGAGCCACAGCTGACACAGTCCCTCTGTGCATATTAAGCAGTGGTGAACTATAAAATTTAGTTAATTTTTGATGATTATTCTTAAATATGATGACAAATATAGTGGCTAGACTGAACTTTTTAAAATTGGCAGATATAAACTAATGGTAAGTTTTGTGCAAGCAGAAAATCGTTATATTACAGAGACAGTATTATCAACACCTTCCTAAACTATGGAGAAACAAACAGAAAGTAACTTATTTCAGTGGTATTAGAGCTCAAAACTATACTGGCCACAGAGAAACTTACGTGAGAAATTCTTGAGTTGACCTTTGTATCTGTATATATGTGCATATATACACACTGATCCACACATATTAAACCCCTTTTTTAGCTGTAAGATTTATAGCTTTCTCCAGGCCTGGTAATACTATAGTTAAATATATTACTAGAACAGTTAAGGAGAAAATTGTTTTTTTTAGTCACTGAACTTTGCCAAAGTTATACTTATGGATGATTAAACTATAAAGATTTCCCTTGTGAATAGCTGTTAAATATTTGCTTGAGACAGCATATTCAAGATAAGCAAAATTCTTTTCACGAATCATATTAATCCAGAGTATAAATGCAGGAAAAAAATTCTGCCACTTGTGACATGCTATAAATAGTGACAAACCAGTAGAGTAATTAGGGCAAAGATTCCAGGTATTATGTCCAAGTGTTTGTCATGCCACACCCGGGCGCTGTGATTAAGGTGGTTTACACACCTTCATTGGAGATCATTTATGCAGGGAGAAAAGCAAGTTAAAAATATACAGACATTCCTATAGAAAAGAGGAGGCAGACAAGGATCAAGAAATGTTTAAAAGTAAACTTTCTCATACTTGCTCTTATGTAAGAAGTTTGTTAGTCATACTTTCTAGGAACCTATTTATATTGCTTTAGTATGATTTACAAAAAAATCATACTAATCATATAAATAATATTTTGAATGTAAAAAACAATGCAGACTGGTGGCTGGGTAAGAATAAGAATGTTCATTAAAACTGTACTCTGAAAGTCAAGAAATACTAACCTAAAACACTGTCTAGACAAGGGAACACTGATAGAGTCTAACCAATATTTTTAGATTTTTAATGTACATGAAAATGCATACTATATATGTGTGTTTATGTATAATATTAAAGTTAATTATTAGATATATCTGAATTAGCAAATTAAAATTGTATAAACTTCTTTTGGAGAGTGAAACTGTTTATGTCCTTAAATAGGAAAAGAAAGCCAAAATATTCTCATCCTATCCAACTGTCCATGAGAAGTATAATAATCAAATAATATTAAGAATGACTATGGCCCATTCTCCTTTTATTAAAATTTTTTTTTTGAGATAAAAGGTGTGTGAGGTAATTACATATTTTAAACGGAATTCTCTACATTTATACCTCTCTTTAAATAGCTTTAGCAGGTTACAAATTCAAAGTCATGATTTGTGCGCATTTCCTTACTTCAGAGATTTAAGTAACCTGAAGAGGTAGTATGTTCAAAACTATATTTCAAAAAATAAGAAAAAAGGCAGATGATGGTGCTTAAAAGATTATACTTCAAATTTAGCACTGTTTTTGAAGGGGGGAGAGGCATATGCCATATTGTCTATAAATATTTATTGAATATGGTTCACCTGATTTTTTAAAAAACACCTTGTAAGCTGATTAAATCACAAACATGTTGAATCAGTTTTAGTAAAAACAAGACTAGACTTTTAAATAGTTATAAAGAGAAATTATGATAAAAACACTTCCAATATCTTTTGAGGTTAAAAAAAACCCAAGTGTTATCAAATCCCTCTATATTTCAGCCTTAATATTTTAAAGAGTAACATATTAGGATATACTATACATATTAATAGCATGAAAGTGCATCCCACTGAAATTTTCACTTTGAAGGCTTAAAAGTGATTTTAAAAAACATCACAATAAATGATTGTAACTTAAATTCTGAATATGGAAACCGAAAATACCAAAACCCAACAAATCTGCATTTAATGCTTACAAGTAAAATATAAATTTCTAAAACATACAGATCCATTTACATCAGGTTCTGCTGTCACAGTTCTTTATCATTAAACAGGACCCTAGTAATATGTCCCTAAGTCCCTTTCTCCTTGAAAGTCCTGTTCCTGAGGACTTGTTCATTATCTGGTAGGACTGTTCATTCAGAAAACAGTTAAGGGAGTGAGTCTGTATGTCCTTAGAGACTTTTCTGTATAGAATTATAAGGCATTAATAATGGTAAGTTAGAACGGCAAATTAACATAATCAAAACAGAAATTCTCTTTTTAATGTATCTCAGCTGAGAAAACCACAGAAGAGACAAAGAGCACATTCGCCACCCAGGAGCTCTCTAAGCTTCTACTGTGATGAGAGACTTTTGGGGCGGAGAGGCTGAGAACAGACCTATGTCTGAATGTCAGATGTCTTTACACCGACATGTGGACTGGATCTTGGGTCCTCGTTAAAGTTTTGTGAAATGTACACATTCAAATGGGCTGCTTGCTATTAATAAAGGTAGGAAAAATTAGTTAACATATTTGGTATCATTACTGTTACCAGTAATCAATGCAAATTATCTCATGATAATATTCTATAAGTGTGGACTTACGTCATGTGCCAAATAGCAGCATAGATTACATCACGGTTCAGATGATGGTCAGTGACTTAGCTGGTACATACCCAGAATGAAGGAATTTGTTTATAATAAATAATTAAATAAGGAGCCTAGCTGGACTTTACTTTCAGCTGCTAGAACTGAGCAGTGGGTTCCTTGGTATCCAGAGGCAGGAGTCAAGTTTCTAGTCGTAAGTTACAGTGATGGTGAGGATGGAGAGCAGGCGGCAGGGGAGACCCGGTGGCTAGAACACGTACTTGAGCTCTACGGGAGCTGTGCAACCTTGCTGTGCATCGGTGATCTGTAAAGGCTGATTGAACAGAATCCCCTTCATCATACAGGCACTGCTGTCTGCATTACAGTAATAAAGAAACACGCTGATAGACAGAACGGCTTCGGGTGACAAGCAATCCCCAGGAATCTGCAGTGAGATGGTTGGTTGATTGGAGATGCTTTCTATTTCTCCAGATGGCATCTGTCCTTGAAGAAGCCATTCATTGCCTAAAAAATAAAAAGGAAATTATTAAGACTGTAAAAGAAAGATAAAAACTACAAAACAAGCTAGGGAATACAAATGTATGTATAACTCTGCAGTGACTTGCAAATTAAGATTATGATAAATTATTGACTATCAAAAGGTAATTAAAAAATAACACTGATTATTTAGAAATAAGTAACTGCATATATTATTCTAATGTAAAAACAGATTTTGTCTACCTCTTTAATGCATAAAACTCTTCTAAGATTTATATACATAGATTATTATCTATATAACAAAAGTCTAATAAACCACTAAAAACTTTAACCTTCCCATGTTAAACATTTTGTAAGTCTTTATCCTTCTCGAGCCTTCTGTCAGAAGGAACACGTGCATCACCCTGAGGAAGCACGTACTTACAGACATTCAGCTTTAGAGGGGATGAGATATCAAGAACCAGCATCTGGGAAATAAATGCAGGACGTGCTTTCCTGCCACTAAATGGAGTACACCGAACATAATCTAATGACTTATCAATGACTTGGGCCATCTGCAAACACTGAACCACCCCCTGAGTAGTAATGAGATCCCAGGCCTACTCTTTAGCTTTCCTGTCTCTCTCTTTTGACCTCAGGATGAGCCAACACTCAGAGCACCTGTCCCTACTGATCCTCTGCACCTCTTCTTTAGTTTACCGCGTCTAATATTCTGTTAACTAAAAATATAAAATTTGAGAAAAACATGGCAAATAAGACTAAGGAGAAGGTGAAAGGTGAGAATCTAAAGAGTTAAATTTAAGTCCAGAGCTTTTATGCAGGAACTTTTAAACACTTATTTAAAATTATCTCTAAAATTCTTTAGCTTTCTTTGTTTATTTCTAGACTGAGGAGTATGTTTTATTTTATTGAATGTCTGATTTTGCTAAACAGCAGGTTGGTGGGGAACTTCTTATATTTTAAATCAAACAGCAAAGTAAACTGGGCTATTTTAATGTCTAATTCTAGAAATAAAACAAAATGTTTCTTTAGATCTTTTTCAGAAATATCACATGTGGGGATTTGTGAAATTATAATATGCTAGTGGTGCTTTTATGGTTTTTTTTTGGCTTAAAACCTTCACATATGCTGAAAACTTTAAGATTATACAGACCAAATTTAGTTAAAAATTAGTGATTCTCTCTCTAAATAACTGGCCAAGAAGAAAAAAATGTCCTTTAATCATAGGTGTACAAATGTACCCTATAAAATAATTTTCAAAAGGATTAAATTATTGGGATTCTTTCCCAAAACCTTATTTGCTCCTATACAATAAAAATGGAACCGACATATTGAACAAATGATAAAATAGCTAAGAATGTGCTCTATAGACTACTTCACTGTCCTTTAATACTATCCATATTTGCCCTGGCTGGTTTGGCTCAGCGGTAGAGTGTTGGCCTGTGGACCAAGGAGTCGAAGGTTCGATTCTGGTCGGGGTCGTGAGGGAGGCAACCAGTCGATGTATCTTTCTCTCTTTCCCACTCTATCTGAACATAAAAATGGAAAAAAGTATCCTCGGGTGAGAATTAAAAAAAAACAAAACTATCCATATTTATATTCCAACAACTCAACATTAATTTGTGTGTTTGACAAAGAGTTATAGTAAACATGTTAATGTGTCAATATCCTATATTAAAAATCAATATACTGCTCTATAATTTCACATAGAGAAATTAATAGTGATCTCCACTTGATGCAATGCTTTCAGATGAATGGACACAGGCAGAACAGTTAAACTGGCAGTCGAGAACTTGCCTCAACTTATGGAAGAATGAGGAATGGTCAGGGTCTGAGTACTCCTTTGTCCACAGAGCTAGCTCCAAACACCCTCCTAGTACTGCATGGCTTGGCCCTCTCCCATCTGCGAAGTAGGGGGGTGGCTTCCCCACAGGCTTAGTCACCCCAGAGCCAGACTCCCAAACTCTAATGCAGCAGTTCCTCCTGTTCTCTGTGTGGACACCAGGCGGGTTGTTGCACGACAGTAGCTGCCGCCCTCAGAATGCACAAGGTAAGAAGGCACAGAGCCTGGATCTGGGTAACGTACAAAAGAAAAGTATGTGAGAGGGCACGAGGGAGGAGGGGTCAGGGAGGAAGTGGAAGATTGAGTGAGAACATGTGAAAGAGCGTGGGAGACTAGGACAGAGGAAAATCACGAGAGACAAGAAGTCAGAATTTAGCTCTGGACAGACGACTACTATTTTACTTTAAAATTAGTGTCCAGTCTGTTAGAGATGCTGGAGAGCACTACTACAAGTCAGGCAGGACACTGATTCCTACTCTAAGTTAGTAAGTTCACACTGACTGAAATACACATTCAAATCTTTACATAATTTATAGTAACTGAATACTTTGAGAACAGGCTCAAACAGGAAGTATTCTTCGATTTAAAGACCACAAATCACTAGTGAGTGAGGACAAGGCTCTGCCTGGATTCTGATCACAGTTAATTAATTCATTTGTACTCAATTAATATGCTCCAACAATGTTTTATTTTTCTACTTGAATGGCACACTTTTAAGATGTGGCTTTGGAATCCATTTTCTTGTAGTAAGCAAGTAATGGAGCGTAAATTCTATGTCTGGCATCTCTAAAGAAGGAAATGCTGCTTCAGGCTTAATAACTGGTAAGTCAAGTCTTAATGATACTATTATACTGACATAAAATAAACAGCAATTGAAAGCTCTAAAACATTAGATAGATGCTATCTGGAAAGCAAAAGGTATAAAACAACCAAAGAACTGAATTGGAAGGAGCTCATGTCAAGTTACTTCAGTTAAAAGAAAGCAAATGTTTTTAAAAATATACTCAAGGCAGACTAATCAACTTAATTCTTTAGAAAAGAATCTGTGAGGTGCTATTCCTGTATTACGGAAAGGTATAATGGTAAACACCATTAACACTGGATCGGGACTCCAGAGACCTAAGTTGATGGCACATTACCTGGCATTGTAGCAGACCTGCTTATTAACACTCCTCAGTCAGTCCTCACCTACACTGCATGCACCCTGGGGCTAAGCTTGGCTGGAGAGAAACAGCCTCCATGTGGACTAGCCTGGCTTTCCGTTCACAACAGGGAGCCTCAAGCTATTCAGCAATCACACTGCATTCTCCTCATGTACTCACCACCCTCCCACCCTCCCGGATGACCCTTTTCTCTCTTCAAACCTCCAAGACCTTCTCCCCTCTCACTCATGCTCAGGTGATGGCCTGTTCTTCCCAATGTACTAAGAAAACAGAAGCATCAGAAAAGAGCTTCGAGAAGCACCTACCTCCCACAGCTACCCATTAGGGCCACAGGGCCTTCTCTCCATACTGTGCAAATGTCTACAGTCCTGGCAAAGGCCAGCCTTCTACTTGCGCATTTGGTCCCGTCTCCTTTCAGATCCTAAAGGATACCCACCCCACCACATATCAACTCTTTCTCTATTGGATCTTTGCCATCCATAAACATGCTGTTCTCTTAACTCCGTTCCCCCTTCTAGCAAGTGCTCTATTTCCTCTTATCTTTGTAGCTAACCTCCTGAGTTATCTGTACGGTAGTCCGTCATTTATCGCGGTTAATCTGTTCCAGACTCTAGTGGTTGCACCTGGCGTTGAAGGATTCCTGGGGTGCTCGAATACATAGGCCTACAGTCCATACGTACAGTAATTTTAATTATAATTGTAATACAGGGGTGTATAATTGACTCAGACAACCGAGCGCGCGCTGTATCATTTTCACTGTCTCGATCAACTTTTAATGAATATATTTGAAAAAACCGCGATAGAGTGAAGCCGTGAAGTCAAAGCGCGAAGTGGCGAGGGACGACTGTATTTGCTTTTTCCAGTTCTTTTCCTTCTATTCTTTTTTAATCTGCTCTAATCAGGCATCTCCTCCTCCATCATTCTGAAACAGTTCTGGAAGAGGACATCAACTAACTCTTAACATTAAATCAATGATCAATTCTTAGTCCTTACTTATCTGATCTAGCAGTAGCACTTGACACGGCTGGTCACTCTCTCCTTAAACCACCTGGCTCCAGGAAACCACACTCTTGGTTTTGCTCCTACGTGCATTCCTGGTCCCTCCTCCCCTGCCCTCTGCCTGCTGGAGTGCTCCAGCAGAGCCACGCCAGGGACAGTCAGTGCATGCTGCTCATCCACAGACCACGATGACTTCAGTACAGCAACTGAGAGCAAGGTTTAGAAACTCTCATAACATCCACATCGGTCATCGGTGGGGCTTCAAACTTTGTCTTTTTAAAGAAATGAAGTTAAATTTTGGGCTAATAACCCCGGAGCTAGTTTGAGAGGGGGCCACACAATAAGACACTAAACTAAGAACAAGCAGAACTGGGTTCCAAGTCCATGTTTGACCTACTTCACTATATGCCCTTGAGCATTCACCATCACCAGCATGCAGGATCACACTCGATCTCTCTGAGCCATGAGTCTCCCGTCACGACGGGCCTCTCACAGCCCCACTACTCCAGCACCTGGCCTTCCGAGACCCAGACGTCGGCCTCATGTGATGGACTTGCCAAGTAGCAAATGGGGACAATTATGACTGAATAATTTTAGATGAGTTCTTTAATAAAAGAGATAAAAGAATTTAAAAGACTAAAGAAAACTGCTAAAGTGGGGTGAGAGCTGGATCTACTGTCACAAGACTTCCCTCAAATCCTACCCAACTATATACTAAAACTATCATATACAAATGAGAAAGATTACTAGATTCAACATCAAGAATTACTAGAATATTCACATTTGCAAGACTGTTCGCATACCTTCAGCTGTTAGAAACCAGCAACTGGGTGCTCCTTCGGTGAGCTTTGCTCCCGCCGGGAGGTCTAATCGCAGCTGGAACCGCAGAGTCTGTCCCGGAGCTGCAGCCAAGGGGCAGAGTCGAATGGCTGGAGCTGATTTTGGTAGTTTGGGTACTATCTTCTGTTCTTGTACTAGGATCGGGCCATCTACCACAGCATTTCCAGATCCGGAGACAGGGAACTAGGAAATTTGTTCAAGCACAGGTACTTTTAAATAATTGCAGACTGTGACAGTTTATTCTTAGACTTCAGGCTAAAATGAGATTCGGAAATATATTTCTTTCTGGCAAAAAAAATTACTATTATGAATGAAGTAATTAAAGTAAAACTATATCAATTTAAATGTAGTGGATATAATATACATCCTCTTATAATTTTCATTGCCAACTATATGATGTCATTCATCTTATATCAAAGTTCTATGTCAAGAGAATGAAACATATAATGAGAGTCTGTTTTTGTTTTAAAACATATCTTGGAAATTCCTAGAATCTTAGAAAAAACTAACTCTTGCATTTTTTTCAGGCAAATGTGATACATCAAGGGGGAATTTAAAAATGTTATTACAGACCATGTTTATAGCTTTAAACATTGATCAGAACTTATTTTCCTTTCAACCTTATTTTCAACACCTTGAGAAGTGAGGGTTCCAGCGCTTCCTTTGGAAGACTATCTAGTCGTGGATTCCCCGCAGGCAACAAAGATTACACATTAATCTAAGAACCATTAAAGTAAGACTACACAACCTAACCCTCATGTATGTGTGTCAGTATGACTACATATTTAAAAACAGATGAGCCCTCTTTTTTTTCCCTTTTCTGAAAGTTCATCAAATCCCTTCTAACCTCCAGTCTTTCTCACACACTCTTCACACACATGAAATTTTTACTGTAAAAATAATATGCTCTCCTTCGTACAGATATCCCCTCACTACTCTGCCCACACGCTTCGCTTCCACCACCGCAGATGGGCTGCCCAACAGTGCCTGTCGGTGCTGCGAAGATCTGAGTCACTGATGGAATGATATCTGTACTTACACTTGAAGATTACCTACCACAGAAACCGTCTTTGTTTCCAAATCCATCACCTTAATTTGGTGATTATTTGTGTCCGCTACATATAATAACTGGCCATCTTCTCCAACACATAAGCCTCCTGGTTCATTAAAAGTTGACTCGGAAAAACTGGAACTGATGTTACTTGTGTCTCCAGTTCCTGCTAATGTTGTACAGTGTTTTGTTTTTGGATCCACAACTTTAATCTAAAAAGAAAGAAAAAAAAATTATATATATCGGAAGCTCAATCTCATGTTTGTGGTATGGAAAAGTACATTATTAAGCAAGCCAGAGAATTTCTGCTTGTCATTAGTATTTTCTTTTTCTTTATTGCTTTGAGAGAAAGAGGAAGGGAGAAGGAGAGAGAGATAGAAACATCAATGAGCGAGAACACAGACTGGCCACCTCCTGCATGCCCCCCACTGGAGATCGGGCCCACAACCTGAGCCTGTGCCCTGACTGGGAATCAAACTGGCGACCTCTTGCTGCATGGGTCAACGCTCAACCACTGAGCCATACCGGCTGGACCGTCATTAGTATTCTTAAAAAAAAAAATCACAGAAAAAGAATAGGTATTTCCTTATTTTCTTGAAAAAGCCAAACATTCAAATTATAGTCTAAGAGGAGATACTCCATTCTGAGAGCTGAAAACTATGTAAACCTCAGTTATGTCTTATCCTCTGGAAGTAATTTCTGATGAGATTTTTTTTTAAATTTCAAAATATCCTTTTTTTCTCTTTCAGTGGGACACCACTAAACTGACTTTCTTCTCATGAGCATCTAACAGTGGCTGAGGATTTGCCACTTATGTTAAACTTAATGATTCCTGTTGTCTCAATGGCATTGCATTTATAGTCTCTCATCACAAAATATTAATATTTATTTCCCACAGATTTTTATAAAAAGTAAAAATAGAAATAGTTGGAGAGTCAATGAAATGCTGCTTTTAATTTCGTTTTAACAGAATTATTTGCTAACAGGCGCTGCAACTACACAACAGCTAAAAAATGTTCATCTGTTAAATGACATGACTTCTGTGCCACCCGCCTTCTCCTTACTTACTGAGTTTGCTACTAGGCAGCTTTGAGGGGCTGCAAGTCACAGTTTTGGCTACAGCCAGTGGGAACGTATTTATTAGTCTTTTCCAGCTCACAGTACCATCACACCAGGACCAAGACAAGAACAGAAAAGGCTTACATACAGTTGTCAAAGACTGTTATTCCTCCTTATCGTTTAGAATGGCAATTGTAGGAGGCTCACCGATTTTTCAGCACTTTAACCACCACAGATGAAAAGCAAGTTACGTGATTCCGTGAAGACTCACCTTGTGATTGTAGGAGTCTGCCACATAGAGCAGATGCCTCTTCTTGTCCCACGCTACTCCCAGTGGGTGCTGAAGCTTCGCACCGATTCCTGCTCCATCAACATCGCCAAAAGCAAATAAATTCTTTTTTTTTTTTTTAAAGAAAAAAAAAACAACAGCACATATTAACATTTCTAGTATTTGGTTAGCATGCAAAGTGAAAATTAAGGTGGCTGTGTGTGCTCCTTGAGTTAAAGGGGCAAAGATCTGCTTTTACAGACAGAGGGCTGGGCATCTGATTCAGACTGGAAAACAAATGACAGAATTTCTAACCTGTATTAATTTGCGGTACTTAGCAGTTTTACTGACAATAATCACACATCTGGTCAGAAACAGGTTAGGTCTACCAATCTGGTACTCTTTCCACCATCCTGCCAAATATCTCCTTTAAGCTTGCCTCTTCTCCCAGTCAACATTCTATCCTTCCTTTCTCTCTGAAGCCTTGACATTTATATATAATTGGGTCAGTTTACTTCTCTTAGATAGTTTTGTGTTTCTTTCCTTCACATTTCCTCTGACTGACTGCTACCTTAACCTATGGATAGGCCAAGAGCACTCTTTCTCCTAAATCTCAGAAGTGTTCAGAACTGAGAAACCGCTAGCTTGGTAAGGGTCGGGGCACACTGTGCACAGGGATTTTCATTACCATAGGATCTCTTTCTCCTCCTACGAGGTGCTTCACGGCTCCATCTTTCAGTGAGACGGCTCTCACCGTACTGCTCTCACTATCAGCTACAAACAGGCAGCTCCAGGGTTCTTCTGAGGCCAGAGAGAGCCCTGAAGGTTGGGCAAAACCTGCCTTGTGAGGATAAGCATTGTTTCGATTCTCTTCATTTCCACTTCCTGCAAACCGAAGGCAGGTTCCTTTTTTTAACTCACTGAAAAAGAGGTTCATAGGTGAAGTCAATATTGTTATATTGTGTCCAATTTAGTTTTTTGGTTTTTTTTTTTAAAATCCTCACCCCCGGATATTTTTCCATTTATCTTCAGATAGAGTGGGAGGGAGAGAGAATGGGGGGAAACATTGACGTGAGAGAGACACATTGACTGGTTGCCTCCCACATGACCCCGACCAGGGCCGGGGACGAACTGCAACTGAGGCACGTGCCCTCAACCGGAATCGAACCTGTGACTCAATGGTCCGCGGGCTGACACTCTAACCACTGAGCCAAACCAACCAGGGCCAATTTGGTTATTAAACAAATGAATGTAAATGATGAAACCAATGGTGACAAGCATTGTAAAAAAAAAATATCTAGTGATCTTGGCCCAGTTAAACTGTGCAAATCAGCTTTCACTGTAGTTTTTCTAATCGTTAACTTATTTGTCCACTGTGCAGGGACCTTTCTACATTTTTGACATACATGAAACTGAAACTATTCTCAATGGTCACAGAGGAAATCCCTGACAAGGTTAGAATTGTAAGAATAATGACCATTTCATTGATGGGGTAGATATTTTTTTCTCTCTAAACGATCAGAGAGAGCTACAGTTGTCGCCCACCTTAATTTCTCAGTTTCATGTGGTATTAGGTTCTGAGAGGGAATTTAAAAGATTATGCAGCTCTTGATAATTTAAAGCTTAAATTTCCATGAAAAATTTCTTGTTTTCTTGTACACAGAAGAGACTAGCAAAAAGAATTGAAAGAATCCTTTAAATGACAATCAGGTCAGGTATTACCCATTTAAAGAAATGAATACAGGATGATTACACTGCTTTAACTAAACAATTACACAAATCAATTTCTTATATACACTAGGAAAATTTCTACTTAAAGGATTATTACAATGATTCCTTGTGTAATGCAGAGAAAGTTTTACACTTTGGTTTCTAAGTTTATGCCGCAGGGATTGTAGGAAAACATGGTGGTGTCTTGTGCTGAGGGAATGGAAGAAGCCCAATTAGAAGCAAAATGATGACAGACTACATGCATATCACATCCAAATATGGCACAACAGACAAAAGTCTAAAAGGACCCTCAGTCACCCTTTGGTTGATACGTTCCCAATGCTCAGTTAGGTATGGCAGAGGATGGAGGCAAAGGGATGCAGACTATAAAATATGGCCACTCATTCGAGGAACTTAAATGTTAGGAGTCATTCTCACTTGAAGATCAGTAACAAATAAAGAGAAAGCATCCTTAAAATTATGACATAGGTCAATGTGATCTGGGTGGACATTTTCCCAATAAGAATGAGAGTGAGCACTCTGCTTATTTGGAATTTAGTCCACTCGAGACCATCTAAGTCCAACACAGCCATCACTTAGAACATTCTGGCCACCTGTGTTATTTCTTTCTGCTGTTTAAAATTATATCTCATGTAAAATATTATTGGGCACTTCACTGTTCAGGCTACTATCACCACTTGCCTGGATAACATCAATAGCTTCCTCACTAGTATCTGTCTCTAGTCTTGTCCCTCTCCAAATGCTGCCAGTGTTCTTTCAAAAACACAAATCTTACCATGTCACTTCCCAGCTTAAAACTTTCTAGAAAGGAATTTAGAATAATGTTCAAATTTCTTAAAATGGCTCACAAAGCACTTTGTGATCTGGCTTCTACTGACATCAATAGAGTCATTTCTTGCCTGGAAAACCTCCACTCTCCTAGTCTATCTCCTACTCCTCTCTCAGGTTTTAGTTCAGTAGCTTCTTCCAGGAAGCCTTCCTTGATGGATATCGGGTGTTCCTCTTATTTACGCAAGGGAGGATTTCAATTTAAAGGACTACTGCAGTGATTTCTTTTACACACAGAACCTTCCCAACTATGTTTTTTGGTTTGTTTATTTGCTAATCTGATTCTTCCTCTGTAAGCCCAATGAGGACAGCAACCACATCTTTTCATTTTATTCTTAGTTAGTGAACATATTTCATCCCTATTGCCTAGCACAGTGCCTAGCATATAGCATGTTTAATAAACAGTTGTTAGATGAATGATTAAATGTTGCAAACATTACACAAAGCAACACACACTATTGGAATATATTTTGGATTATCTATATAACTGCTCCTTTCTACTGATAAAGGTAACTGAGATGACTGGCACTTTTCTATGGTGACTTGACACTCTTTGGACTATGACTTTCATTTATTTATTTGTTCTGCAAACCCTTACTCGGCTCCTATTATGTACCAGATATGGTGCTAGGTACAGCAGACACAAAAATGAATAAGAAAGGACCTTTCTTTTCCTTTCAGGAGCAGTCAGTAAGATGAAACAGTTATGTTAACAAATAAGTGCAACCAGAAACAGAGAAGGAGAGACAGAGGGAAAGAAGTGGGGAGGGGAAGAGAGAACGAACTTACCAGGGTAGTAATATAACTACGTAAGCAGTGTAGTGGAATCACAGAGAAGACTATGGTCAGTTCTACCTGGGGTGTTAGGAAGAAGAGAAAAGGCTCTATCGAAAAGAGATAAGAAACTTTGTAGACATACCACTTTTTCATCCTTATATCCCTATTAGTGGCAACAAAGCTACGACCATTTACTGAATATGCCAGGCATTAGGCTGAGCTCTTCACACGCATTATTCTCAAACAAGCCTAAGAGGGAGATACAGTAAGAAGGAAACTGAAGCTTAGAAACGTAAAGTGGCTCCCCAAGCTCACACAGACAGTAAAAGGCAGAGCAGGACTCAATCTCAGGCCTGACTCTAAAACCTGAGCTAGTAACCACAATGCTTTACAGTACTCAAACACCTGAATTAACAACTGGGGATATCAGAACTGTGTGTCAAAAAGAGTGACCACCAGCCCTGCCAGTGTGGCTCAGTGGCTGAGCGTCGACCCATGCACCAAGAGGTCGCTGGTTTGATTCCCGGTCAGGGCACGTGCCCAGGTTGTGGGCCCGATCTCCAGTGGGGGGCATGCAGGAGGCAGCCAATTGATGTTCCCTCTCATCGATGTTTCTGTCTCTCCCTCCCTCTCCCATTCTCCCTCTCTCTCACACACATCAATAAAGAATTAAAAAAACAAAAACAAAGAGTGCCCACCAAATGGGCCTCTTTCTGGATGCTTGGTGGGACTGCTCGTCCAGGTTCCTTGAAGTTAGGTGTGGTCGTGAGACTTGCTTTGGCTGATGAAATGTAAGTAGAAAGGAATAATATGTCACTTCTGAATAGAAGCTGTAAGACTAGCAAGCACCTCACCAGCCCTCTGTCTCTGCCAGGATGACTGACAGAGCTCTAGATGTGGCTGCTGCAGCAGCCTGTGTGGCAGAGCAGGGCCCTCAGTGAACCTACGTGAGTGAGCACGATACCAAACCTCGTCAGGCCACGGAGAGCGTGGGTGGTCTGTTATGGCGGCATATATCCCAGCACCTCCTGACCAGCGTAGTGAGTGTTGAGACGATGGAGACTTGGGAAAGGGAACTCCAAGGTATGTAGTTTACCAAAAAAGAGATGTTGCCACTCACGTTTTCTTTGGTAGTCGGCCGCAGTCCAACAGGAGTGCCCATATCTGATGAGTTCCTGCCATGGCTATCCACAGAATGGCATCTTTTTGGACCTCTGAACCTTTATAGAAATAAACAGTAAACAGTATATACATATTTGGTTAATACAAAAACACCAATTTTTTGAGAAATTTAAATTATAGGAAGACAGCAACATGTTGTTTATAAATCATCTGATAGAAGAAAATAAAAATAATGCAATGTTTTTAGTTTTTGAAAATTTTCTATTTTCCTTGTGAAAGACAAACTTCTTTAGAATGATAAATTTACCTGTAAATTCATGGAAATCCAGTGTATTCTTAATAGTAATATGTCCCTGCATCTCTGGGCACAATGTTTTTTTATTTTATGTGATAAAAGAAATGGGTTGGCACATACTTCCCAAAGAAACTGGCAGTCAAGTACCAGCACTAATCACCTAAATTACATACTGTACTAACAGGTCTTGGAAGAGTTTCTCATGAAAAAAGAGTCTATTTTAATAGTTTAAGAAATGTGTATTTCTGCCACAATTATCAGCTTTTAGACTTAGATACACATCACAACTGCTATTTAAAAATCAACTGGTTAATTGGTTAGAAAACTTTTTCAAAAGATACAGTTGACATATAGAACAGCTCAGAGTACAATATATCACAATATAGCTGTTTATAAAAATAAGAAATGTCTAATAGTTGTAAAATTGATTTATAACTTACTACAATGCAACAAGGCTCTATTTCTCAAATTAATTTTGTTAAAATATTTAAATCTTTTAATTTTAGATGTATTCTGAGGTTACTTTTACATGTAACTGAGACATTTTAACTAAAATAATTTGGTCAGACACATGCCCTAGGAAATCATCTTAGTAAGGCTATTTATATTTTCTTTAACTTCAAGTAGTTTGTATCCAAAAGGAACTTTTCTTCCTTAACTTGTATTACTTTCAAGTGCCTTTCAGTTTAACAACAAAAATGATGATGGTTCTCAATTAATGGTAGTTGCTGTGTGTCAAGCACTTGACAGAGATTATCACTTAAGTTTTCTCAAAACCCCAGAAGACAGGTAGTGCTATTAGGTCCTTTGTACAGGTGAAGAAAAGGAAGACTAGAGAGGGTAGGTAACGTGCCAAGATCACAGAGCTAGTAAATGAAGGAAGGAATCTGAACCAGGCAGTTCAAAAGAAAAATCTTTTCACATGTTGCCTTGTCTCTGTATACTTAATTGCTATCCTATAAAATATAAAGGAATGTAGTTTACTTCAATTTATTTTTTTCGGTCAAATATTTTTATAAACATAAATTGTATTTAAAGTGACAATGGCACCCTGGCTGGTTTGGCTCAGTGGTTAGAGCATTAGCCCATGGACCAAAGGGTCACAGGTTCAATTCCTGGTCAAGGGCATGTACCTGGGTTGCAGGTTTGATCCCTGGCTCTCGTTGGGCCCTGGTTGGGGTCAAGAGGGAAGCAGCCAATTGCTGTGTCTCTCTCGCATCAGTGTTTCTCTCTCTTTCTCTATCTCTCCCTCCTCCCTTCCACGTTATCTAAAAAATCAATGGAAAAGTATCCTCGGGTGAGGATTAACAAAAATAAATAAATAAATAAAAGTAACGATGGCATTCCATGTATTCTGAGGACTCAGTCTCTGTTTAATTAATTTAAAGCTAGATCAAAAGCTTTTCATAATTATTTTATTTTGCCCCTTCCACATGAGGACAAAGCGGGAAGGTGACTATAAGCCAAAAGAGAGCTCTCACCAAAAACCAGTCATGCTGCCACCTTGACCTTGACCTTCTAGCCTTCAGAACTGTGAGAAAGTAAATTTCTGTTGTTTAAGCAACCCAGTCTGTGGTATGTTGTTATGGCAGCCCGAGTTGATAAAGACATTCCCCTAAGAATAGAAATAAGACAAGAATATCTGCTATAAATACTGATTTAGCATCATGGAGAGTTCCGAATTCGTACAAGAAAAAGAAGCAAAAAGTATGAAGATGAGAAATAAAACTAATTATTAGATGATAATGGGCTTTTAAAGCCTCTACCTTGCCAAAAAAGAGCTGTATTGGAATATAGGTGAGAGATCAAATCAAGCCTCCATTTTCTAGTTCTCCAAACACGGCAGTCTAGTTCAACTAGCATCTACTATATGAAGACAAAAGCTTCATAGTAATAAAGTGTTTGGTCTAGGTCTCTGTGTACTTATTTCCTTTAAAAGCCTAAGGAATGAGAAAAAGTGACCAGGCTGTGTCAGGTTAGGATTCAGGTGTTTGGGATTCTACCTGCCACTTGATGATGATGGTGGGGGTGGTGATGAAAATGATAACCATCCAGAACACTTCCTGTGTTTAAGGTACTGAGATAATACACACTTTACATGAGTTTTTCCTTTAATAATTTAATACTTCATTCCAATCTTAGGAAGTCTAATGTCATCTCTACTTTATAAAGAAAGTGAAATTCAAAGGAGTTCAATAATTTGTTGAAATTCACACAGCTAAACCTGGAATAATAATCCATTAGTAAGTCTGATTACAGATAATTAGTGTTCTGATCAGAATGAAGGAATACAGAAGTGAGCCTATGCTCCCCTAGCCAATTCTTGCTTGGCCTATTCTCTTCTCTCCCCCTTTTGCATCTGCCCCGTGGATTTAGCTCTGGCTTCAAGTACACAAGGGCACTATCATGTGTGATCAGAAATTGTGATCTGATCAAATGTAACCATGGCTTTCCACTCCAGGTTTCCTCCACATGCCTTTCTCTCCCTATAGCCTCTGGCTGAGGAATCTTTTACAAGTATCTTTCTAGTTCCTTGCCTTTCCATTTTTGGTTCATTTCAGCTTATCAACATCTCTTTGTGACTTTTATGATGAAACTCCATTCTTATAGCAAACAATGAAAATAACAAACATTTATATATTAAACATTTCTATGCGCAATCACTGTTTTAAGTGCTTTCCATATATTCTCATAATTCTCACAATTAGCCCTTGAGATAGGTACTATTAGTATCTTCAATTTAGATGAGGAAATTGAGACATAAAGAGTCTAAGTAACTTGTCCAAAGCCACACAACTACTAAGATGTAAAACTAGTTAGAACCCAAGCAGTCTGGCTCCAGAGTCCATGCTTATAACCACCATGCTGGACCGACTTTCAAGGGCTGAAGAGTTTGTTCTTACAAATAAAATGAGACTTTAAAAAAAGATAGTCTGGCATTTATAATGTCTATCAAACTAACAAGAGTCATATTAATAATTTATACTGTTCATCCTGGATTTTAAAATTTAAAGCACATGGTTGTCTCACTTGAGTATGGATATTAGTTTTGTTCCTTCTGACAATCATAAACATTTCCATTTTAAATTAAGAGCACACTTAGTATCACTGACTTAAATAGTCACAAATTAAAAATAAAAAAAGGATAATGCCAAAAGCCGAAAAGGTTTTGGGAGTATTTTTAAAAGTGAAATGTCTCATAATTATCAGTAAGGATTACTGAAATAGTGTCTGAAAACAGGAATAAAATCAGCAAATGAAATATGAAAATGAAAAAATTACCTGCAATCTAGCTTTTAAATATTCTGTTATTTTAAGCAACTATGGTCAAAATAGAGTCCACTGACTAGAACCCTCTTAAGAGCATCTGTGAAATCGTCCATTAGTGTAAATAGTTTTTCTCCATAGTCTCTAAACCTCCTATGAAGCAAAGCCTTAAGCCACTAGGAAAAAGCAGCAAAGCCTGTCACTCCCAGGGCACAGGAAAAGACCAATTCGAAGACTGCAAGAAGGGTAGAAGAAAAAAGAATCTCTTTACCCCTAGGGGAGGGGCAGGGAATTGTCTTTGAGCAAAGACTCCATACTGACACTGAGCAGAGGTTCACCACTGCTGGGGGAAAAGCAGGAATCTCTTCAAAACTACTCACCGACACAAGGCAGAGTTTAGCTGCCAGAGGGAGAAGGAACAGAAACAATGGGAAAAAGCCCCCCCTCCGCCCCTTTCATGGACCCTAGACACACAGGGCCTCCCTAAGACTGAGGCTGATCAGAACAACAAAGAACACTCCCTTAGCTCCAATGCAACCGAGTAGAGGACGACAAACAGCAGCAGGTTATCTCTCATGGAGCTGCAAGAGTGAAGAAAGAGAGAACCACTCTGTGGTTCAGTATACCGGGTGACTGAAAGCCGAGGTGGTATACTAACACTGAGAAAAACCCTCCAGCTTCTAGGCCCCTATGTGTAGGCAACACCAGCCCACAGCTAGAGGAATTCAAACACTATGGTGAACTGACAGAACTCACAGCAATAATAAAACCTGGACCCAGCCCAGTTTCTAACTACATTGACTCAACCTTCCATAATAATTGCATAAACACTACTGATCTCAGCCTCTATAATTCCATATAAGATGACTGAAATTTAATTAAAATGGAAAAGACAATATAAGCAAACAAACAACAAAACCCCACCCAAATAAAACAAAACAAAATACCCCTATCAATAAATACTGTTGATCTCAGCCCCTACAGTTCCACGCAAGATGACTGGAATTTAATTAAAATTGAAAAGACAAATAGAAAGTAAGCAAAAACAAAACAAAACCCCACCCAAATAAAACAACACACATATACACACAACCCCCATCAAAACTAAACAAAGAAACCTTTTCAAGAGACAAACCAATCAACAGAAACAGACTCAGAGATGACCTGAAATCAGGTACTATATGACATGGACTTCGAAATTACTATGTTTACTATGTTAAAGAATCTAGAGAAAAAGGTGTCCAACATACCCAAATATGTGATGAATTTCAGCAGATAGATGGAATCTAAGAAATAGTTAATATGGAAATGCTTTTAAAAATGAAAAATTCCTTCAGTAGTCTCATCACTTGACTAGACACAGATGAGGAAACAATGACCCTAATGATAAATAAAAATTATGCACACTGAAACACAAAGAGAAAAAAGGGGTAAAGAAAAAGAATACAATATGTAAAAAGTGCTGGATATAATATCAGTCTAATATGTGAGTAACTGAAATCCCAGAAAGAGGAGAAAGGAGTAGAAAAACTATTTGAAGAGATAATATAATAGGTGAGAATTTTTTCACAGATAATGAAGGACATCAAACCACAATTCAAGAATTCTAAGCAGGATACATCCCGGACATATCTATTAGTCAAACTGCTGAAAACCAAAGAGAAAATCTTGAAGGCAGCCAGAAACACACACACACACACACACCACAAAGGAACTAGGAAAAGGAACTATATAAGCTATAAGACAATGGAATGACATCTTTAAAGTATCAGAGAAAAAAAGTATCAATCCAGACACATATGGAATAAAAATATCTTCCAAAAATGAAGGCTGAATACTTTTCCAGACTCCCTCTGCCCCCTAAAGAGGCCAAGAAAAATCACTGCC
Organism: Tadarida brasiliensis; assembly: GCA_030848825.1. Taxonomy (NCBI): domain Eukaryota; kingdom Metazoa; phylum Chordata; class Mammalia; order Chiroptera; family Molossidae; genus Tadarida; species Tadarida brasiliensis. The sequence goes on from CM061271.1 coordinate 12,780,407, forward strand.
AGCACCATCTGCTACAAGAAATGTTAAAGGAAGTTCTTTAGGCAGAAGTAATATTATTCAAGGACACTTGCGACTCTTAGGAAAATAGCCACTTCAGAAAGCACTTTGGCAGTTTCTTATAAAATTGCATATTTATCATATGACCCAGCAATTTCATTCCTAAGCATTTTCCAAAGAAAAATAACTACTTATGTCTACATAAAAACATGTACACATGTGTTTATAGAGGCTTTAATCATAATTGCTACAAACTAGAGGCACTCGAAGTATTTATCAACTGATGAATTAATAAATTGTGGTGCTGCCAAACAATGAAATACTACTCAATAATAAAAAAAGAACCAACTATTGATACAAGCAACAACAGGTATGAATCTCAAAAGCTTTATGCTAAATGAAACAAACGAGACATAGAAGACTATACTCAGGACGGGGGTCAAGATGGCGGTGTAGGTAAACACGGCATGGCCTCCTCCCACAACCACATCAAAATTACAACTAAACTACAGAACAACCATCATTCAGAACTGCCTGAAGTCTGGCTGAATGGAAGTCCTACAACTAGGGAATTAAAGAAGAAGCCACATCAAGACTAGTATGATGGGCGGAGGCGCAGAACGGGCTGGTCCCACACCCACATGTGGAGGTTTTTAATCGGTAGGGGTATCTTGGTTGTGGAGGTCCCTCGTGAGGAGTGAGGAGTCCCAGCCCCAGACCAGACCCTTCAGCCCAGGGTTTCAGTGCTGGGAAGAGAAGTACCAGTATCTTCAGTCGTAAAAACCAGAGGGGATTGTGGCTAAGTGACACGGAGGCTGCTGGAGTCCCAGGCAGCTCCTCTTAAAGGGCCTGCCCATGAATTTACTTGGACGCACTCCCTCTGAGCTCCAGCACCGGAGCAGCAGCTGGAAATGAACCAGGGACATACGAGGAGGAACTAACTTCTCTGGCATCAGGGCAAGAGCTGGGGCGGGGGTCAGACTTCTCCCAGAAAATAGTGCTGGCAGAGGCCACTGTTCCTTTGCTGAGCCTTCCCCGCCACAGGGCCAACAGGCAGGCACCATATTTGAGTCTCCATCAACTTGGCTCACACTCTTCGCCCCACCCAACTTGCAGGCTCATCCAAGCTGTTTCCAGTTTTTCCATATGAATGTCTTGTCTTGGCTCATGCTTCAGACTTTCCTAAAATCTCACAAACAAGCAGCAGCTGGCCTCTTGATAAGAGGTATGCCCCATACCTCTTGATAAGCGGCCCCAGGCCTGGCACTAGTGGCTGCCTGCCTTGGTTCACATCTTGGTCTCTCCTGGGCACCTCCAAGCCCAACACAAGTAGCAGATATCTGCAGATTGCTCTGTAGCTAGTGCTGGGTGGCCCAAGGCAGGACACAAGCAGTGGTTGACTTTGCACCTCCCAGGAGGCCCAGAACCAGTGCACCCTGTGGTCAGCTTCAGACCATGCCAGATTACAACCCTACCACCTCCATAAGCAACACACTCAAGGGGCAGACTTGGTGAGCACCAAAGTCCCACAGAAGCAAGTCCTGTTCCAAAGGACTGGCTCCTACACAGCAGATCTTTGGCTGTAGTCACAGCTGGTCCTCACAGCCGACTGGCCTGGAGGAAAATCTCTCCCAGTGACACCAACAATAATCAAGGCTTAACTACAGGTGCACCTGAAGTACCCAGCTCAGGTGACTAGGCAGGCTGAGTCATGAGGCCCTACAAAAAACCTACTACACAAGACCACTCTACCAAGTCTGGGAGACATGGCAGCTTTATCTAATACATAGAAACAAACACAAGGAAGTAGGCAAAATGAAGACACAAAGAAACATGTCACACATGAAAGAACAGGACAAATCTCTAGAAAAAGAACTAAATGAAATGGAAGCAAGCAAACTAGCAGATACAAAGTTCAAAGCAATGGTTATAAGGATGCTCAAGGAACCTAGTGAGAACTTCAAGGAACTTAGTGAGAGCATCAGCAACATAAGAAAGGACCAGTCAGAAATAAAGGATACACTAACTGAAATGAAGAATAATTCACAGGGAATCAACAGTAGAGTAAAGGACACAAGGAACCAAATTAAAGATTTGGAATTTGAGGAAACAAAAAACACCCAATCAGAACAGCAAAAAGAAAAAGGAATCCAAAAATATGAAGATAGAGTAAGGAGACTCTGGGACAAGTATACCAACATTCGCATCATGGGGGTGCCAGAAGGAGAAAATAGAGAGCAAGAAATTGAAAAAATAATGACAAAAAACTTCCCTTACCTGGTTAAAGAAATAGACATACAAGTCCAGGAAGCCCAGAGAGTCCCAAACAGGATGAATCCAAAGAGGCCCATACCAAGATACATCACAATTAAAATGACAAAGGTTAAAGACAAAGAGAGGATCTTAAAAGCAGCAAGAGAAAAGCAGTTCGTTTACCTACAAGGGAGCACTCATAAAACTGCCAACTGATTTCTCAACAGAAACTTTGCAGGCTAGAAGGGAGTGACAAGAAATAATCAAAGTAATGAAAAGCAAAGACCTACAACCAAGATTATGCTACCCAACAAATCTATCATTTCGAATTGAAGGTCAGATAAAGAGCTTCCCAGACAAGAAAAAGCTAAAAGAGTTCATCACCACCAAACCAGTATTACATGAAATGTTAAAGGGTCTTCTTTAAGAAGAAGAAGAAAAACAAAAGATAAAAAATATGATTAATAAAATAGTAATAAATACACATCTATCATTAATTGAATCTAAAAATCAAAACAAACAAGCAGAATAGAAATGGACTCATAGATACAGGGATCATTTTGATGGTAGCCAGATGGGAGGGGGGTTGGGGAATGGGTGAAAAAGGTGAAGAGATTTAGAAGTACAAATTAGTAGTCACAGTGTAGTCATGGGGGTGTAAAGTACAGCATTGGAAATATAGTCAGTAATTTAATAACTATGTATGGTGTCAGATGGGTATGAGATTTTTTGGGATGATCACTTAAGTTTTATAATGTCTAATCAGTGGGGCGTGCATCTAAAACTGATATAATATTGTATGTCAACTATAATTGAAAAAATGATTTCAAAAAAGATTATACTGAGGAACAAGAAATGCACTGTTGACAGTGGTTGGAGAGGGTGTTGGAGGTGATGGGAGGAAGACTGAGCAAAGGGTCATGAGAGAACTTTTTGGGGCAATGGAAATATTCTATATCTTGATTGCAGTGATAGTTATAAGACTGAATATGTTTGTCAAAAGTCATATAACCTAACAAGGGTGAATATTACTTTCTGTAAATTATACCTCATTAACCTGACTAAAAAAAATTTTAAAAAACCTTGTAAACACCAATTCAGTGTGATAAGTTAGTATAAGAATCACCTTTCAAATTTTAAACATAAAAATACAACTGCTTTTAGTTAAAAAAAATAAAAACACACCACTCACATTATATAAAATTTTATTCCTCAAAAAATTCTGTATCATCTGATTATTTTTAGGGGAGAAATGTTTTGTATGGTATTTTATAGTACATTAATGGAACTCCAAGAAACATATTATCTAAGCACATAAGTACCAACACTGTAGATTATAAGACTAGCATACCAAATAGTTGCATTTCCATCATAAAAGGTTGTATAAGAACAGCTCAACTTCTATCTAGGGAAAATACTGATTAAAAGGCCAAGGAAGGTTAATGGGATTTGGGCACATTATCCTTTCTATAAATGATTCTAAATCAGGTAAAGTCTACTTAGAGACTGGCAGGGTTTTGAACTTTATGATAAAAAATCTCTCAGGTTATTGTCTGGCAGGAGTGCAGTCATGTATTTTAGAAACATGACAGAGTTTCTGCTGAAAAAATGAATTTACTGTAGTTAGTAATTATTTTTAGTGCATTGTGTGGTTCTGACTGTATTTAAAGAGATAACAAAAAATCAACAAAGAAGAAACAATCACTTTTGTAAAAATCACTTTTATGTTAATTATTTTTATGATTTTATAGTTGTAGTGGCACAATTAGGTTAAATATTCAGACACTATTTAAAATACATACAAACATTTACATATTATATGTATGTTTAAACTAATCAGAGGTATTTCAAGTTCCTTTATTTATTAACTGGTTCTCTTGGTAGAGTATATATTTAACTATATTTTGGTCCTTGTTATTTTTCATTCTCTTTACCCAATCTATTTTGCTGCTTTTTAAGGTTTAATTTTTAATTAAATATGCATATGAATGGATACAAAGTTTAAATAATTAAGCATCCATATGCACACCACCTAGCTCAAGAAGAAACATTCCTGTATCCCTCTATGACTATATCCCCCCACTCCTTTCCAGAAGGAACCACAGTCTAAACAATTTCTTTTCACTTTCTTATTTTTTAGTTTTATTATGTCTGGATTCATCTCTCAATATATAGTTTTGCTTGCTACTAAACTTTCTATAAAAGAAATCATATTGTAGGTCTCTTCTGTAACTTGCTTTTTTCACTCAAAAGATTCCTTCTGACCATGCTGCTAGGCATGGTTCATTATTTGCACTGAAGAACAGCTTAATGTATGATGATATCACAATACCTAATCTACTTTACGTGTTTTACTCCTGATAATTCCACCCTCAATTTCCTAACTATGGTAGCATTTCAGAAACATTTTACAAAATTCTTAAAATATTAAAAAACTCAAGTATTTACAAGAACAATTTTTCTCAGCCACAATCCCCTTCAAATTGCGTTTAACTCAAAATCTGTTTAAACCAGGTCCATAATTATGTAATTTAAATTTATATGAACCAATTCAATATGAATGCAAAAAGGAAGTTGTTTCTATGAAAATAAAGTTGAATACTTTGTAAAGACTCAATAAAGAAATGTAGCTAAGTCAAACCGTTTTTGAATTAGGGGTGGTCCTACATCAAAGATTGGCTAAAAATTGTACATTTATAATTCTTAAAATAAAGCATTTTTAATTTTATGATTCTGATTTAATAGTTTCCCCCCCTCTAACAGGTCAATTATCATAGCCAATCACTTCAATAAGAGATTCTACTGTATTTATTTACTTCTACTTTTATTATACAAAGGATTCGGGTAATTTACAAAGCAATATACTCTAATAAGATAAATGCACTCAAAATCAGTAAGAAAATTGAAGAAATTGGTCAATAGGGTAGAAAAGAGAGATGTAGTCATACTAATATTAAAAATTGAATGTCATGTTTCCACTACCCCTTGCTAAAGATAAACCTGTCTCTGAGTTTCTTAGCAATCAACACAACAATGCAAACACAGTTATTACATTCAAGTTTTCTAGGAACTTAAAAATAAACCTGATACTTAGGAAAAAGTAAACCTATAATACTGAGATCAGAAAAAAATTTCTCCAGTCGATTATCAGAGGTTATTTATAAGGTAAAAATTGAAACCACCAGCAATTCCTATAGTAAAAACAGGAATAAGTCTCACAGGGTGGTGTTTTGATGAAATACCTAATATAAAACACACCCACAAACATATAAATATAAATGAATGTGATTTCATGTGTTGATATATTTTTTAATGAATGACATGTTGCCAAAATATAGTTTAGTAAAAATAATTGTAAAGAGAGCAAATATTCTATGATCCAATTATCCATACTCTGACAATACATTAATTCAGGATTAGATTTTAGAGTACTTTAAATTAGTGGTTCTTAAAATGTTTTTGGTAACATAGCACTTCAAAACTCTGACGAGAATCTGACCAATTCCCCCAAATCTTAAAATGAATTTCTGGGAAAATGCCTTACAAAGCCTAACCATGAATGCCTTGGGTATACAACTCAAGGATAAAACTCTCAGGCTAGAGTAGTCATTGTGATTATAGGACCTTCAAACAGTGCTTGGAAACCTTTTTCTCTTGGCCAGCATTTTGAAAGGTGTTGAGCTTAAGTGCATTCAAGATTACTCCTCTTGCCAAGTACCTGAAGTGAAGCTATTTTAAGCTGTAAGTTAAATGAAGAGCCACATGCTCATAATGATCTGTTGAGCTCAGTCAGGTAGGACTCACTTCCTTTACTGACAAATGAGCTTAATAATGACACAAGCCTCTGATAGCATGTCACTCCAGCTGGGAGCTGAGGGAGTACTTGTCAACAGAGCCAAGATTTTCCTTGGACAGCAATTTGGGTGCATTCTCAATACAAGACAAACAACCAGAAATTCCATGCTATAAAGTATGACTGAAAAACTTTCAGCCTAGAAAAATATTTACGCACTCCTTGGCCATTAAATAAATCCAACTTAATAAAAAAGCATCCAGTAAAGTACATCCTGTTTATAAGCACTGTAAATTCTGATAAATGTGACAGATGGAATTAGTGGTCTCAATTCTTCTTTCTTCGGTAGTAACATTATATACCTACACCCTTGATATGGCCTCATTGTAGGCAAGGTGCCTATCTGCCCCATAACTTTCAGCTTAGTTATGTGACTTGCTTTAATAACAGTAGATAAGCAGATATGACATAGCAAAGGCTTAATATGTATAACTGGGCTTACTCTTTTGTGCTCCTGCCTTTTTCCAAAAGCAAGCTAATGGTCCAAGGAGGAGGAGAAACAAACTGAGCAGATGTGTACCCAAAGAAACACCTTGGAACTGAGCCTAGACTCTGCCTTGATCTGCTGAACCCCAATCCCATATGTGAGTGAGAAATAAAGGTTAAGGTCTGTACGAGTTTTGGAATGATTTCTTATGAAGCATTATTGTGGTAGTCACTGATAGATACGGTAAATACAGCCTGTAAGTTGCAAAATGTAAAAATAACTGAATTCTATATGGACTAGTAGCTATAAATCATTAGGGGCTCATACACTAAGGGCAGACATATTTTTCTTTGGGGAGGATAACAGCACACCAAAGTGACAATTCTCATCATTTTGACGATTTTACTGATAGGCATGTTTCAGACTATTTTTTTCCATGTTAAGATTTATGATGAAATAGCTCAGTGGCAGGGAGGCAGGAGTGGTAAGTCCTGGTAGGAATGAGTATTTTTAACCCTGAAATTATTTAGACTTGCTGATGCATGGTGACAAAAAGATTGAGTTGTAGTTAGTTTCACCACTGTTTTCAAATTCTCTACATGTAATCTATGTCCTTACTGACTGCACCTGGGATGTACTGCTCCCTCTACTTTCCCAACCCCTCCCCACTATGATTACTGCAACACAGAATTCCAAACAGGAAAATCTCAAAAAGAATGTATGCAAAATACCTAAGTTATATATATTAAGTACAGGTAGTACCAGAAGTTCATTTGGTTATTTTATGAATATTAAAAACTTTATAAAAAGTTAATCAAATGAAAAAAATTAAGGTCTTTGAATTATAAGCAAATTGGCATCATAATAGAAAATTATCTCAAGTGTAAATGCATTAAACTAAACTGATGATTATTCACTCTATAAGTATATTAAGACCATACAAACCATTTAGGCTCAAATTCCATCTTCAATGTATTCTACTAACTTACTTTATTCATTACGCTGGTTGTAGACAGGTAGATAACCATCCCAGTATCACTGAGGGCCAATGAAAAATAAGAGGACTTATGCTTCTGGGTCACCTCATAGTCAATTAATGTAGGTAATAAAGATGGTAAAGATATGCCAATCTTTTTTTTATTTTTATTTTTTATCCTCACCCGAGGACATTTTTCCATTTTTTGTTCAGATAGAGTTGGAGGGAGAGAGAGGAAGAGAGAGAGAGAGAGAGAGAACATCGACGTGAAAGGTACACATCGAGTGGCTGCCTCTCGCACGACCCAACCCGGGCCGGGGACAAACTGCAACCGAGATACATGCCCTTAGTGGGAACCAAACCGGGGTCTCTCTGGACCCAGGTCGACGCTCTAACCGCTGAGCCAAACCAGCCAGGACAATAAAGATACGTCAATCTTACTGATTATCATCAATACCTACATAATTCAGTAGGATAGAGTGTTTTTTTTAATTGTTCAAAAGAGTTTATCATGGTTCAATACAAATTTTAATAATCTAAAAAAAAGCAACTGTCATTTTACAATTTCTTTTTCAAACTAGAATAAAAAGGACATTGTGAAGTATAATTATCAATCTTTTGAGGTTCTGAAACTATAATCCTTCTAATTTAAGAATATTCAGAAGTACATTAATTAGAAGCTTCAGCTAAGATGAGATTCTTCAACATGAATTTAGAGTAATTACCTTGTGTATAAACTATTATATATAATGTTACGTATGTTATATGTAATAATAATATACTCTATCTTGTATACATCACTGCTGGCTTTGCTTTTACACATTAGAACTCAAGCCATAGGCATAAAAGTATAAAATTACTACCAACAGAATGAATCCAAATGAATGTCCCTAGAATATTTTTTAAAATCTTACATTTACTAAACAATGTTTCTTATATTTAATATTGAAAGTTTACCTACCTGATGACCCCAAAACGACATCCCACGGGGAACTAATGGGCTGCTGCTCTCCTTGAGCTCCACCTTCTTTATCTGTGCCTTGAATCCCAATGCCGGCGACGGTGCTCACCACCTCAGCTTCCAGGTCAATCTATAGAAATCAACACATGTGTTATGCAATGCAGGTTCCCTTTTATTATTATCATCTTTTGGTACATAAAGATTTTCAGTAAAACATATAGAAAGTATTTGTAAGACAAATATTCTTTCTTTAAAAAAAAAAAAAAAGCTCAAATCCCTGGGATTTAGGGGGAAAGAAGAATGAATAAGTGGAACACAGTACACAGTGGATTTTTAGGACAGTGAAACTATTCTGTATGATACTACAGTGGTCAGATACAGGTCATGGTGCATTTGTCCAAACCCATAAAATGAACCCTCCTGTAAACGATGGTCTCTGGGTGATGATGATGTACAGGTTCAGTAATTGTAACAAATGTACCACACTGGTGTGGGATGCTGATGATCAGGGAGGCCTACGGGGGCAAGAGGTAAAAGAAACTGTACTTTCTGTTCAATTTTGCTGTGAATCTAAAACTGCTCTAAAAAATGAAGTCTATTAACGTAAAAAAAAAAATTTTAAAGCTTAAAAAAGGGCTGATAAGTATAGGGTGATCTTGTTATTCAAAAGCACAAAATTCAGTCCTTTTCATTTCCTCACCCATCTTTTCCCCCACTTTCCTCCTACCCACCTACCTCATCATGTCTCTACTAGAACTGGTATTGATTTCATCTTAACTATAAAGTATTTTAAAATAAAGTGGAATTTTAAAGCATAATCTAAAATATTCATGTTTCTTAAAATTAAGTGTATTTCAATTATGCTTGGTTAGTAACTGACACACAGACCTTACTATGTGCTAGGCACTGATCCAGGTGTTATCCATCCATTCATTCTCACAATGACTGATTTTCATTGTTTTATAGAAAACTGAGGCACAGATCATTATGTAACTTTCGCAAGATCCTACAGCTAGTGAGTCCAGGATCTGGGATTTGAACACAGGCAGTTCTAGCTCTACTACCACTCATTGCCTCTACTGCATAAACTGAAGAACTAACGCATTCTACTGAAAAAAAAAAGCTCTGGTTTCATCTCCTGAGACCCTTCCTTCAAAGGAAGATATGCAAGTGGTCCATAAGCAGTCAGTACTCCAAAACCCAATAAGTCCTAAAGCAAGAGAAATAACAGACAATTAAAAAAGGACAAGTATCCCTGAATGTTGCAGGGTAAATATTTCACTACTTCAATACCCTGTTAGATATCTGTAATACTATAGTAAATTAAAGAAGTATACAACCCCAAAAAGATAATGATAAATAAATATTGACTTTAAGAACTTAGTAACAACAGAAAACCACTTTTTTCCAAAGTACATACCATGAAATAATTAGTCCTATGAAAAGTTCTGCCTAAAAAGTGATCCTTGATCAAGTAAGTTTAAAAATACTGCACACATATACCCTCACCAGTGTATTCACATTAACATATTAAAGTCTCTAAGAAGAGAGTCTCTAAGACTTTCAAAAAACTAAATCTGCTTTAATTTATAAATCCACAAAACCCTTTTTTCATGTAACATCTTTTCATATTAAGAGAAATATACACTTGAAGAAATGTTTCATTAAAAAGATGTTCTTTGCTCAGATATTCGTTCAGCAAGTATCTATTGAACACCTTTTGTGGGCCAGGCCCTGTTCTCCGTGGAGGATTTCAGAGGTAAGGAAAACAAATTTCATACCCTCATGGAGATTTACAGTACAGTGGATATTATATGATCTACATATATTTTTTCCTATTATATGCACATTAGGCATAAATATCAATAGATAAGAGAAACAGCAAGGAAAGCAAGAAAGTATCTGAAACAATATGTTTCAGGATAGTTTAGATCAACTTGGTTACTTATTTTCAAAAACGACAGCAACTTAAAGACCACTGGATTACAGCCAAAATGTTCATCAATAAGGAATGTTTAAAATAACTACGGACTTCTACAATGGATATGATGCAGTCATATCATTCATGTGACTAATACGGAAAAATAAGTTTAAAAGACTGCATATTATGTAAATACAGTAGGATTCCAACATTTGTTTTAAAAAAAATGGTCTAGAGTCAGTCTTTTTATTATAAATTTATTTGTACCTCAGTAGAAAGATTCTGAAAAGACACAAATTTTAATAATGATTGGTTACCTGTAGGGAGCTGAAATAAATTATCAGGGGACTTTTTTACCTTTACGTATGAATTCATTTTTTAAAACAAGATCACATATATTACTTTTATCATGAGATCAAACAAATTTTAAGACTTATTGACTGATAAGTATTTGTAGACAAAGCAAAAGAGCTGAAGGGAGGCAGGAAGTGGTATGATTTTTTTTTCTTCTAGGTTTCAGAAAATTTAACTTTTAAAAGGACAAAGCAACATTTTGTAAATAGTGGTTAGGAAAATATCTCAAAATGAGGAGCTTTTGGGTGATTAGGCATGTGACTTTGAAACAAAGGACAAAAACAGGGACTTGACTGATGCTTTTATTCTATGAGACAATGACAGGTGACAAAAAGAAAAACAAGACGCCTAAAAGTAAAACTAAAACCAATTCCTCTGAAAACAGCTGCGTAAGAATGATTGAGGTATTTAAGCATCACCTTCTCACTTTAAATATTTAATGTAGCAAGTAAACATCAGTTTTTCTGATTGGAAGTATAAAACTTTATTTAAAATGGAAAATTACCTTTCTTATAAGGTGGTTTTCAGTATCTGCCACATATATGATATTGTCCCTTATGGCTACACCCTGTGGTGAATTGAAAGTTGACTCTGAAAACATTCCATCTTTTCTTCCAGGATTGGGTCCTAAAAGACAAGATAGTCACAAGACAAAAATTTTTCTATTTAATAAAACCCCCAAAATAAAATTTATATCTAAAACTGTGATTTTAATATAAAAAACATGATGTTTCTACCTGAACAATAAAATGTTTCCTAAGGTATTTGTTTTTTTCAAGAGTAACAAGTGTTGCTAATGACAGGGCTTATTGGATAATGGCTACTAGTGCACTTAACTGCAGAAAAAGATACCAGAATAAAATACTTTTGAAAGCATCTTAATTACCTATTACCTACTAGAAAGAATAAATATAATTTTAATCTTTAGCATCTAGATGAATGATACTGAACAATTTGGGAAGATATGCTCATTTGATAATACCACTGACCCTTGAACAACACTGGTTTGAACTGCATGGGTGCCCTTATATACAATTTTTTTCCATTTATTTTATTTATTTATTTGTTAATCTTCACCCGAGGATATTTTTCCATTGATTTTTAGAAAGAGTGGGAGGGAGGGAGGGAGGGAGAGAGAAACATCAGTGCGACAGAGACACATCGATTGTTTGCCTCCCACACGACCCCTACGGGGCCGGGGATCTAACCTGCAACCCAGGTATGTGCCCTTGACCGGGAATCAAACTCGTGACCCTTTGGTCCGTGGGTCAATGATCTAACCACTGGGCCAAACTGGCCAGGGCTCATTTATTTTAAATTTAAAGATCTACTTGACTTTATTGAATAATTCATGAATCAGGCAGCATCCCGAGTCTAATAAATAGAAAGGAGCTCTCTACCTAGATTTTTTTTCAATAAATACTGTGCATGTATTTTTCTTATTATTTTCTTAATAAAGCATTTCTTTTCTTTAGCTTACTTTATTGTAAGAACACAGTATATAACACATATACAAAATATGTGTTAATTGACTGTTTATGTTATCAGTAAGGCTTCTGATCAACAGCAGACTGTTAGTAGTTAAGTTTTGGGGAAGTCAAAAGTTACATGCGAATTTTCGCTGCATGAGGGGTTGGCACCCCTAAAACTCCACATTGTTGGAGGGTCAACTGTACAGTGAAAATTATGAACCCTTTCCTTAGAGAAAAATACATATACCCATAAAATATCACAAATGATTTCAAGGGATTCCTAGATCCTCAAGTCTATTCAAGCATTTCTTAATAGTCCATGAACACTAGGTTAAGAATCCTTCATTTACTGTTTCACTTTGCCACAAAATACTACATGTCATAAACACTGTAAGAGAGTATGATTCAGGTCTAATGGCCTACTTCTCGGCTTTTGTAATACACGTGGAGTTTCAAGAGTGGATAGTACACAGCATAATAAAATATAATTGTTATTTCTTTGACCAGAGGACAAGCCATTCAAAGTCTGTAAGTCAGCATTTCCAAACTATGCTTTGCGGAAGAACTCCACTGTCCACAAGATGTTAGTAAGGCAGGTAGCATAATGTAGTAGATAGGAACATAAACTCAAGAGCCCAACAGACTTGCTTTAAATCCCAGCTCTACATTTTCCTAGCTGAGGGTCCAGGCAAGTTCTTTGTGTCTCAGTTTGTCTTCTGTATAATGGAACTAACAATATACCTAACTCATAGCACTGTGAGGACTAAATAAATTGATGCAGGTAAAGTGCTTAGAATAATGCCAGACATAAATGTATTGTCATTATACTAATATTATTGTCAACAGTTTTACAGTTATTATTATTAATAATACCATTATTATTGTTGGTGAGGGGGAAAAGAGGGAGAGAACTGTGGTCACTTCAAATCTGAAGACACTGTGTACTATAACCCCTCTTGCATATTCATGAGTACATTAGCAGAGTAAAAGATATGAGAAGTACACTGAAACCACCACCGACAAAAATGTGTTAAATTACATCTAACCAGTTTTTCCTCACTATATCTGACCACAGAATTCTTTTTAAAAAATTCTAGAATAACTATTAATTTATTATAACAGTATTCCTAGAAATATGTTTGGGGAAGCTAGCTTGCTGCTAGTTTTCTCTGTTTAATAAAAAAATATATATATTTACCTACAACATTTTGAAAATTACAGAATCTATTAAAAACTCTTTTAACCATTTAAATTCAATCTGCTACAACAGATACGTTTTGAGTAACAAATCTCATAACTGCACGTCACACACCAAACTACTAAGCTGCTAAAAGAAAATAAACAATATAAAACACATACTGTAACAAAAACAACAAACAAGAAACGAAAGTTCCAGAGCGAAAGGAATAGTATCTTGGCATACTAAGAGGAGCAGCAGGGCTACAGAACATGATTAGTTTATCTGCATTAGCAATGCAGGTATCCCTGCATCATGTACTAATGCTGCATGTTACTAAAGTGGGACTGCAGAGATGAATTATGCTTCTTTTTGACTAATATGTTTGTTAATAATAAATTATTCTAAAAATTAAGATTTTATTAATTATGTAGATATAAAGAAGAGCCCTTTTTAGATCAAAGACCAGGGACACATGGAACAAAATGATCTACGCTTGAATGATACTTATATTTTGCTACACCCAAAGGGAAATGATCCAGAAGTATGTATAAGTTCTTATGGAAAGAAAAAAAAGTAAAATTATATACAAATTCTAGGTTATTTACTTTATAATCTGAGTCTCAAGTTCCTAGGGCATTGTGCTGGACTTAAAAAAAAGATATGGCCCTGGTTGGTATGGCTCTGTTGGTTGGGCATCGTCCCATGCACCATATGGTTGCCAGTTCGATTCCCAGTCAGGGCACGTGCCTGAGTTTCAGGCTTGATCCCCGGTAGGGGGCATGCTAGATGTTTCTCTCTCTTTTCCTTTCCCTTCCTCTCTCAAAACAAACAAACAAAATCAATAAAAAAAAATTTTTTTAAAGAAAGATATGGCTATGTTTTGATGGAAAGTGAAATACTATACTTCCATTTAAAATGTCCAAATCCAAAATGTATATAGAGCAGAGTAGGTGCTCAAATAACATTCAGCACTGTTTTATTATAATGCTGATGACAATGCCACAGGCACTTAACTCTTCTTTACATCAGTCAGCCTACTGTAAAATCTGTTTTGTTATATGTCAGTTCTCTTGAAGTTAGTTGCAGGACTTACTGTAACATTTTCATAAGATATAGTAAGTGGGGTAGTTTAAAAAGAAAACAACACAACAAAATAAGATATACAAATATACTTAAAAATTTTTTAACTTAAAGATTTCCTCCTTGTAATTTCAATAGGCTTTTGTAGGTATTTTTGTTTTTCTGAGTGAGAAGAGAGTAATTCAGATACCACACATTAACAACATAATTTCATGAAGTTAAAAGTCAATGTATACTGCGCTTCTATAGTTAGGTCTTACTTATAAATTTCAATTTTAGTACATTTCCTTGAAATTTTTTACTAAAAATGCATTACATATCACAGTTAGAAACAAACTTTACCTCCAATGCTGTACTGAATTTGTCCATTCTTCCTGACAACCAAAATTCTATGATGTCCAGTATCTGCTATTACCAATCTCTTAGAAACGTGGTCTACTGTGACTTTGCCAGGAAACAGCAATGGTGAAGGTGGCAAAGAATCTTTATAGAGTTTTATTCCAATTTTATTATCTCTGATCTGTCCCCTGTCTCCGTAATACTTTAAAGCTACTGAAGTATACAAAAACAATTTATCTTTGTGTCCCTCTCCAATCAAAGAAAACAACATGTTTCCACGGGGTCCAAGTATGACCACAGTTGGCCAGCAGGAAACTTCCAGTTCTTGCCAAAGGCTGGCATCTGCGTCGTTAACCACAGGGTGCGTGATGTCATATCGAAGAACAGCACTCTTAATGTTATCCAGGACTTTTTCATTTGGAAACTTAGCTGAGTGAACACCAACAATCAGAAGACCATCTAAATGAAAGAAATAAGTTAAATATCATGAAGTATTAAAATCTGAATATCATCCACACATTCAGGGTTGGGTCATTAATAAATATAAACAGTCCAGAGATAAAACAAGAATAAAGGCAGAACTAAATTAGTGTCTTTGACTGCATTTAAACACGTGTAAAAAATTAACATTTAAATCTCATGACAATCTTAATAACTATATAAAAACACATATGATCAAAGTCATGTGACTATTTCAGGATTAAAACCTTTTGTGTCCTTATTCTAGACAACTCTTTATAAAAATATACTCTTTATTTTTATATGGAAATGTTGAAATTTTGTTAACTTCTCCCCATCTGTTATAAGCCCCTTGGAAAGTCAGTGACTACGCCTGCTTTTTGTTGGTATTTACTGTCACATTATACTAAATTTTCCTGACCTAACTATATTACAAATTGACGATACAAGCAAGATATTTCCATAATATAAGGTCTGTGATTTATTTAAAATTCCTATTATGTAATATTAGTACAAACCTTACTGTAGATAGCAAACTGCTAAAAACTAAAAACAACATATTTCTTTTATTTAATCAATATAGTATGTCAAGAAGATAGTATAGAGGAAAAAAGAAGTGTTAAGCTGAAATGAGAGAAAAACTCAATACTGACTACCAAGGTAGCAGAGGTAATAATTTCCCAACACATCCATCAAAACTATACAAACCAGCATGAAGAAGAAATTACACAAATTGGGATGTGTAATTCCCTAACAGCCCATCCTTCCATTTACAACTATTAATTAATTCCAAGCCAACACACACACACACCTTCTGCCTAAGGATTGAAAAAAGTAAAAAAAAAAAAAAAATGCATGTAGACTGTTAGAAATTTGGAAAAGCAAACCACATGAGGGTGTTTTCAGTTTTATTGTGCTTTGGTTCCTTTTTGCCTTCGCACTGAGGTTTTGGAACAATACAGGTGGCTAAAACTCCAACAGAAATGCAACCACCTTTCTGGCCCAAGGAACCAGGGAAACTGGAGAGGAGAATAACCCTGAGGGAAAAAGAGCTAGAGAAGGTGCTTCCCCATTTCTGGGTATGACTACACACAAGTCTCGGCTTAACTCCTACACTACACATGGGACAGACAGACCCAAAATGTATAGCAAATGCTTAGATTAGAGAATTGAGAATTGAATTAGTGAGTTGATAGAAGGAGATACGATGAAAGATGAGAAAAACGTACAGTTTGAACTAATAAGATTGTACAATATATCTACTAAAACAAACTTATCAATATTCCCCAGAGGTTTATAACAGAACCCAGAGTCTGCATATCATAACATTTCAATGTACAGGATACAATGCAAAATTACCTGACACTTGAAGGACAAGTTAATGTAACCTACTGTCAAAGAAAAAACAATAATTGACAGATATTGACACCAAAATGAAGCAGATGACTGAATTAGAAGACAAAGGCTTTAAATGAGCTATGATAACTACACTCCATGAGGTAAAGAAAAACACTCCTGAAATGAAACAGAAAAACAGGAACTGTAAAAAAAAAAAGAACTACATAAAAATTTTAGAACTGAAAAAAACTACATCTGAAATAAATTCACTGGATGAGCTCAGTGGCAAAAAGGAGATGACAGAGAAAAGAGTCAATGAACCTAGAGATAGCTCATCGGCCTATGTGCTCTCATCTCAAAGGGTGGCAGCAGGGATCGAAAAGGAGCAGCTGCAAATCCCTTAACCTACTGCTTGGCAAAAATGAGACCTCCATATTTGAGGCTGTGAATTAATGTTATTATCAGTAATGTTAACAAGATGTAAACTGTGCTGTCTATATTTTCCTTATGACAGTGTACCTATTATATATTCATTTTCTGTTTTTATAATATTGCCCTGGCCCAACTCTTATAATACATAATCTATTATTCTTTGTAACTGGAGAAGAATTGTAGATAAAGAAAACAGGAAGGGGGGAGGTGGGTGGAGGTGGAAGAGGGCATACAGGTGCTAAATGGTGATGGAAAAAATAAAATTAAAAAAGAAGAAAACAATAAATAAAAATGATTCAATTATTACCCTTAAAAATATTAAAGGTAGTTCAACAGAAATTATCCAATCTAAAGAACACAAAGAAGATTAAAGAAAATCAACAACAACAGACTCTCAGGGACCTGTGAACAGTTCCAGAAGATCTAACAAACATGTGACTGGGATCCAGAAAGAGTGGAGAAAGAGACTGGGGCAGAAAAAAATATCTGAATAATGCCAAAGCCTAAAATTTGGTTAAAGATACACATTTACAGAATTCAAGAATATTAGCACACCCCAAATAAGATACATTGAAAGAAAATCATGTCCAGACACATAATAAACTGCTAAAAACCAAAAATTAAAAAAAAAATCCAAGTATCTAGAAAGCAGCTACACAAAAAAGACACAATGTCACAGTTGCTTGGGGACTGAGGAGAAGGGTGGTAGGTAGGAGTGGGAAAAATATACACTTAAAATATGTGCAGTTTACTGTGTGTCAATTGTGCCACAATCAAGTTCTTTGAAAAAACAAAAAACAAAACCTAGCATGGACTTGGGGTCAGACTCCCTGTATTATCTTAGGCAAGTTAACCTCTCTGTGCATCAACTTTCTTATTAGTACAATAGGGGAAATAACAGTAACTGCCTCACAAGTCAGTTTTGAGAATTAAAAGAAATAATCTGGAAAAGGCATTTAGCACAGTACCAAGTATACTGTAAAAACTCAACATATGTTTGCTATTATATTTTTAGGTTGTAAGTACAAAGATAACCAATAAAAGAAAAATATGGAGGGACATCAGCAGCATGGTGGCATGAGTCATTTCCTTTGTCTTTCCCTGTTAAATTACAATCAGTAGGATATTCACAGCCCAACACCACCCTCTGCACAGCACACCAGGATGCCTAAGAGAGTTACACATCTGTACAGCTGCAGGCGGATAGACTGGACCTCCTGAGGGTGGCAGAGCCAGAGGAGCAGTGGCGGAGCCAGCAGCTGGAAGCTCCAGGAACCATGGCAGTGCCTGAGACCAGAGGGTCCAGAAGCCATAGCAGTGCCTGTGACTCAGCCAACACCTGTGCCCCACCCCACCAACAGGGGAGGCAACAGCAACCTCAGCCCTCCCAGCAGCGGGGCTTCAAAGACCCTGAAGCTCACAGAGTGGCAGTGGCATCTACATCCTAAAGAACCACAGTACAGCCCATGGCTGGGGGCTCCAGGAGTCACAGGGGCACTCCCCATCGGAGGCCAGAGGCTTCAAAACCCTTAGCAATGCTCAAGATCCAGCCAGCCACACACAGCAGTGGCCAGTGCAACCTTGGCCCTTTCAGTAGCAAAGGCTGCACCCAGGACCCCAGTGCCCAGGCACTGGCAGCAGTGACTTGAGGTTCTAAGAAACATTGCAGCTTCCATGACCCAGGTATACCTCATCCAACATCCTCATGGCAGTGGTGACTGTGACTGCGACCTCAGCCTTCTCAGCAGCCAAGGCTGCACCAAGACTCTGGTGCCCACAGCAGCTGGGGTGGCGCCTATGATCTGAGGTTCCAGGACCTGCTGTGGCACCTGTGACCTTGGTCCTCCCAGCAACAGGGGCTGCACCCGAGACCCCAGTGCCCAGGGCAGTGGTGGAGCTGCCTATGATTTAAGGTTCCAGGAACCATGGCAGTGCCAAAGACCAAAAGCACCAGGAATAGCCACACCGACAGCAGCGAGGCACCAGTGACCTTGGAGATATAAGCAGAGACAACAGGCAAAGACAGTGGAGGCTGGAAAGCACTAACTCTAAAATACAACTGGATGCAACCCAGAAAGATATTTGCTACTTCAAATACACCAGCAGAGAAACAATTCACCAAGCTCCATGAAAAAACCACAGCAATACAATATCACAAAAAGAAAATGACAATTTTTCAGAAACTAAACTTAAAGTCATGGGAGAATGCTACCTAATTGACAAAATTCAATGGAGCTGTCATGAAGAAACTCAACAAGCTACAAGAAAATTCAGAAAAACAGTTAAATAAGCTTAGAAATAAAATAAATGAACATAAGGAATATTCTATCGGAAAGACTACAAAAGAACCAAACAGAAAGTTTGGAGCATAGAAACTCAGCAAATGAGAAGAATGCATGAGAAAGCACTGGAAATAGAGCAGAGCATATGGAAAAGAGAACTAGTGAGCTTGAAGACAGCAATCCAGAAATGATTCCGAGGGAAGAGCGGAGTAGAAGGGAGGGAGGAGAGCAGAGAGCTTATTTAAAGAACTAATAGCAGCCCAGCCACTGTGGCTCAGTTGTTGAGCGTCGACCCATGGACCAAGAGGTTGCGGGTTTGATTCCCTGTCAGGGCACCTGCCTGGGTTGCGGGTTCGATAACCCAATAGGGGTTGTGCAGGAGGCAGCCAATCAATGTTTCTCTCTCATTGATGTTTCTCTCTCTCTCTCTCCCCCCCGTTCCTCTCTCTCTAAAAATCAATAAAAACATACGTAAAAAAAAAAAAAAAAAAAAGAATTAGCAGCAGACAATGTCCCCAAACTGGGGAAAGAACTAGACATACAAATTTACAAAGCTAATAGAACACTTAATTATCTCAACACAAAAAGACCTTTCTCCAAGACATACTGCATTAAAACTATCTAAAGTCAATGATTTAAAAAAAGAATTTCAAAGGCAGCTGGAGAGAAAAGACAATAACCTACAACCCCATTAGGCTGTAAGCAGATATCTCAGCAGAAATGCTATAGGCCAAGACAGAATGGAATGACAATTAAAAAACAAATATAAAAACTGCCAGCCAAGAACAATCAATCCAGCAAAGTCATCCTTCAGATATGACAGAGAAATAAAGGCTTTCCCTGACAAACAAAAGCTAAGGGGTTTACCACAAGACCTACCTGACAAAGAAAGATGAAGGCGCTCTTCTACTGGAAATCAAAAAGCAAAAGTTTGCAAAACTTAATGTGACAGACAGAATTAGAAAATGGCAAAGCCATTTCTGACTAGACTGTTAACCACGAAGTATAGCAGAAAGGTTAAAGGGGAAAAAGACATTAAAAATAGCTACAGCTACTTCAAATTTTACAATGAATTCACAAAATAAAATGCAATAATTTGTGACAACAAAACATAAAAGGGGATGAAGAAAAGAACAGGACCTGTATAGGCAAATGAAGACAAGACACTATCAGCAGAAAAAGGACATTTTCTCTATGTGATGTTTTATACAAATTACATGGTAACCACAAAACAAAGACATGAAACATTAAAAAAATAAAGGAAACTGAGAAAAACATGACAGAAAACCATCAAAATACAGAGACACAAGGGAAAAGAAACAATGGAGATGTAGAGCAAACAGAAAATGGCAGCGGTAAGCCCTCATATATCAATAATGACCCTAAATGTAAATGGAATGAACTCACCAATCAAAAGGCACACAGTGGATGATGGATTAAAAAACAAGACCCAACTATATGCTGCCTGAAGGAAATTTATTTCAGCTTCAAAGGCAAACATAAGCTCAAAGTAAAAAGGGTGAAAGATGATACTCCAAGAAAATGGGAAGCAAAAGAAAGTGGGTGTAGCCATACTTATATCAGACAAAACAGTACGATACTGGCAGAAAAACAGACATGTAGAATAATGGAACAGAACAGAGAGCCCAGAAATAAACTAACACATAGATATGGTCAATTAATTTATGACAAAGAAGCCAAGAATTTACAATGGGGAAAGGACAGTCTCTTCAATAAACGGTGTTGGGTTTTAAAACTGGACAGCCACATGCAAAAGAATGCAACTAGACCACTATCTTACACTTTACACAAAAAATAACTCAAAGACTTGAACATAAAACCTGAAACCATAAGACTCCTAGAAGAAAACATAGGCAGTAAGCTACTTTGGCATCAGTCTTGGTGATGATTTTTCGGATTTGACACCAAAAGCAAAAATAAACAAAATATGACTACTTCAAACTAAAAAGCTTCTGCACAGTAAAGGAAGCTATCAACACAATGAAAAGGCAACCTACCAAATGGGAAAACATTTGCAAATCATAATCCAATAAGGGGTTAATATACAAAATGTATAAGGAACTCATCAATCTCAACAACAAAAAAACCAAACAACCTGAATAAAAAATAGGTCAAGGATCTGAATAGACATGTTCCCAAAGACATACAGATGGCCAGTAGGCACATGAAAAAATATTCAACATTACTAATCATTAGGGACATACAAATCAAAACCACAGTGAGCTATCATCTCACACCTGTCAGAAGGGCTATTACCCGAAGACAAGGAACACGTGTTAGAGAGGATGCGCGAAGAGGCAACTTGGTACACCATTGGTGGGAATGTGAACTGCTGCGGCTGCCATGGAAAACAGTGTGGAGAGTCCTCAAACATTAAGAATAGAACTGCCATATGACCCAACTATTCCACTTCTGGATATTTATCAAAAGAATCCAAAACACTAATTCATAAAGACAAATGCACCCCCATGGTTTGTTTGCTTGTTTTATCCTTACCTGGGGAGGATATGTTCACTGATTTTAGAGAGGAAGGGACAGAGAGAGAGGGAAAGAAACATCCATGTAAGAGAGAACACACACACAATGGAATACTACTTGCCATAAAAAAGGTGAAATCCTGTCATTTGTGACAACATGAATAAACCTGGAGAATATTATACTAAGTGAACTGAGTCAGACGGAAAAAGACAAATACTGCATGATTTCACTCATGTGTGGAATACAGAAACAAAAATAAAACAAAACAAATGTACAGAGGCAGACAGACCGCAGATTGATTACCAGGGGGGAAGGAGAATGGAGGGAGGGCAAAAACAGGAAAAGGGGTTCAACTGTATGGTGATGGACAGAAACTAGACTTTTGGTGGTGAGTATAATGTAGTACATACAGATGTCGATTTATAATGTTGCACACTTGAAACTTAGAAACCAATGTTACCTCAGTTAAAAATAATTTTTTAAAAATGGGGGATATGGCATATGCAATCAGTAAGTCCTTCAGAACTATAGAAGCATTGTGAAGTAGTAGAAAGAGCATCTATATGCTTGGGAGTTAAACAACAACAAAAATGGGTGATATGAGTACCTTCCTCATATAAAATTTCTGAGTTTAAATTTGATAATTCATGTCACATCCTTAGCATAATACCTGACACATAATAAGCCACATACATGTGCATTATATTACCTATTTCAGCAGTTCTCAAACTGTGGGTCGCGACCCCTTTGGGGGTCGAACGACCCTTTCACAGGGGTCGCTTAAGACATAACAGTAGCAAAATTACAGTTATGAAGTAGCAACGAAAATAATTTTATGGTTGGAGGTCACCACAACATGAGGAACTGTATTAAAAGGTCATAGCATTAGGAAGGTTGAGAACCACTGAGTCCTATTTGCTTTTCTCTTTTCAAGTAAATTATAAGTTACTTAGCAAAAACAAAAAAAAGAAAAAGAAAAAGAAAGAAAGAAAGATACACCAGGTTCTACTGCAGTTCACACACCTTGTGGATGTTCTGCTGGCCCACCTTACTGGATGTGGAATAGGAGCTGGGACCCCTAAGTGCACCAGCTCCTGCCAGTTCTCCCTCAGCATCTCTAAATCCTAGGCCAGGTGTTTAGCTCCATGTTGAAGGGCACCAACTTCCTCTGCTGGTCACCCATTATTTAAGTTAGAAACTTACATGGGTTCCAGTCCATGCTTGCCAGTTGCGGCTTGCCCTTGTTCTCCCCTACTTCATATCCATCTTTCCTTTTCAACTGCCTGATCTGCTGACTTCAAGTTGAGGCACTAAGACGTAGAAGTAACAGTCACACGTAGACTAGTTAACCAGCTCCCACAATTACATAAGGTCAAGTGCCTAAAATAAATCCTTTATTATTTCTGATTACTCCTACTCAGTTTCTGCTTCTCTGATCAAACCCTGACTGATAGACCAAAACTCTACAACCTTGTTTTGGTCTCAGCTCTACAAATACATGTATGAAATCTTCATCCATCCATTTGGCAGTTTCCTTTGCCACCCCTGGTTAGAAGTAGCTCTCCTTCAAGTAGATTCACCAAAAAGTAGATTCACACATGCACAGTATTCTGAGTTCTTGGACATTCAAAAATTTTCTATAGCCCTAACTGATTCTTAAAAGACAGCTCTTTGGATATAATATCCTTGGTTTGTACTTTCACTACTTAAGATTGTTGAAAATGTTGCTCTACTGTTGCCTTGCTTTGTATAATACATTTGTGAAAAATCTGTCCTGTGTAATTTACATGCCTTTAAAAGTGATCTTTCTTTCCTGGAGGCTCTGATGATTTTTTAAACAACCTTCAAGTGTAATGGTTTTACCAGGATAAACTTTCCCTGGTACCTGTTAGGACCTTTCAATGTGTAGACTGAAGGTTTCTTTTATTTCCAGAACATTTTCTTGGATTTTAACTTTAGATTAGCTCCAGACAGTTGTTTTGGTTTTATTCTTCAGAGTCTCCAGGTAGTCTTATGTTGGACCTCTTCTGCTGTCTTTCAATTCAATCTTTTTCCTTCTTTATTTAGCTCATTTTTATTCCCTAAGTTTCCCCCCTGCTTTACTCCAATGCCCTTAGTCCATTTTTATATGAATGTATTGTCCCTCGGGCACCTTGTAATTTAGTCTTCATTTCTAATATAATTCTGACCTTTTCCTTCTATTTCTTTTCTAAGTTCAATTAGTACATTTCTTTCTTTTCTTTTTGGTCCACTTCTGTTTAGTTTTCGAATGTCTGATTCAAGTTGCTTTTTTTTTTTTTTTTTTTAATCCTCACCTGAGGATATTTTTTGCATTTTCTTCAGATAGAGCAGGAGGGAGAGAGGGAAGGAGAGAGAGAGAGAAACGTCCATGTGAGAGAGACACATCTGACTGGTTGCCACCCACACGACCCCCAACTGGGGCCGGGACAAACGGCAACCCAAGTACATGCCCTTAGCGGGAACCGAACCGGGGACTCTGGTCCGCAGGCCGAGGCTCTAACCGCTGAGCCAAACCGGCCAGGGCCAAGTTGCTTTTTCATTATTCCTAAAAGCTGTTTGAGGATATGTTACAATTTTTGCCAACTTTGTGATCATTTTTTAAGTGAGAATTTTCATCAACATTTCAACTTTGAGTCACATTTTCAGCTTTTTACAGTTTTAGATGGACGTGATTATTTTTAATATTCTTATTCATTTTGTGGACAGGGCTCTCAGTTTGAGAGCGCCCTCTTCTGACAGTTCCCTTTTTCTGTGCTGTTAATCATACAGAATAAAAGTAGAAAGGACTTGGTCAGGTGTGTCTTTTCCCTTTGCTGATTCTGCTTTATCATTTTGCTGTAATAAATTCTAGTTGTGAACACAGCCACGTGCTGAATCCTGTGAGTCCTCCAAGGAATTACTGAACCTGGCAGTGGTTTTAGGAATCCTGACACAAAATGAAATTATATGTTGACTCATTAAAAGGTTTAGTTTCACTATAAAATTAAAAATGCATTTTTCTAATTTTTAATAAAGTATAAAACAGAAAAAATAGTATATGCTACATAATGAGAATACCAGCATTCACTTAGTATTACGGCATTTAGGTTTTTAAAAGTCTAATTATATATTAATATACATCTAGCAATCACATTTTAAAATATGCCAAGTTTTCCTCACAATTGTTTCTTACAAAACAAGAATGCTTTTCCTTAGAAAAAGCCATTGTGCTAAATTTGGGTATTATATAATAACATATCATTAATGTATCTGGCATGAAAAGGAAAAAGAAAAATTTAGAAACTCTCAAGTAGAAAAGGAAAGAAAACCACCAACATACCTGTTAGTGTAACATAAATGTGAACTAAACTGTTAAGAATTAATAACAACCTTAGGGCATAGCTACATTCTTAAACAATGTTTGAAGACCAGACCATTCATTACTATTAAGTACAGTATCTTTTTACTTTTTGCTTCAGACTCTTTGGCATTATAATTCCTCATATGTTACTATAAGAGTGATACTGATCACCATTACAAACCTGACTTTAAAAATTGTTTTACAGAGGGAGAAGACTGGTATTAAATTGGACCTCTTTCAAGGAGTTTTTGAATTAATAAGCACTTCTTCACAAAGCTGAACAATTTTGGCTGAGTGATAAAATGAACTGAATATTCCACAGAATTTAAAATAGGTTGCCGAATGTCACTTTCAAGAACTATTAGCATTGCTGCAAATATGCTCAGAAACATATCAGATAGTAGTGAGACAAGACACTTAGCTGCAAGAAAGCCAATGAAGTTAGCAACAGACAGCTCATTGAACTTTCATAAGTAATAATCTGGGTATGCCTGCTTTTGTGACTGTGAAATGAATTTACCTTCTGAGCAATATAAAAATCTTTTAAGTTACCAGCATTTTCATATAGTAGCATTATTACTGAAATCATAATGTAATGTTTCAGATTATAATGTTGAAACCATTTACAAAGTATGAAGTTTTCCAGTAGATTACAAGGATCCATTCTAAGAAGTCACTGAATATGTTTCAGGTATGGGGTTAACCAAGAAAGTTAACCAAATACAGTCTTTTATGGGTAATTTTAAATATGAAAACAATTAACTCTGGGTTTCTTAGCCCAGTCTATAGTGCCTCTCTAAAACTCAAATTTTATTATGCAATCATTCTATTAAACAAATTGAAAACAACCTTTAATATCTCTGTCTCTTCAATGGAAGGAAAAGTCTAAACTATTAAGAATGTTACACAAAGCCCTTCACAACATGGTCCAAACCTAACCTACCTTCCTCTCCTTCTGCTTTTCCCAGGAGCCCCTACAAGCTTGCCATACAAGCTCTTTACCACTCCCCAAGAGACCTCGGCTTCTGTGCCTGCCTGTTTACTTGTTGCTCCTCCACCAGGACTGTCCCATTTTCATTTTCAGCTGCACTGCTGCTCTTTTTCCCAGTTCCATCTTAACTGTCTTTTTCTCTGAGAAATCTTTTCCAATGCTTCCAGGCAAAGTGAGTTACTCTTTTCCTCAGGTTCCATCATGTTTTTCATTCAATTTTGATACATGTTTCCCCAGCAGTTAGCAAAGTACCTTACACATAATACATGTTCAATAAATATTTATTTACATGGGCTTGAACAAGACACACACAGACATTCAAAACCTAAGAGATGAGATACTCATATTTCTTAAATCAATACAGATGAATTTTTGAAAACATGATTTAGCTACTGGGATTTTGAGTTCTTGATAAATCTCACTGTTCAGCAATTTCAAGATAATAACCTATTACAATTTGAAAGCAACTGAAGTTTCACTAGCACTGAAGATTTTATCTTTCACTCCTGTATTTTAAGTTTCAAGATATCCTTCACCGTGTATACGTATATTCTGTTCTCATCTTTACTCACAAGATTGGTGGCCCTCTTTCCTTTTTATCCAAGAGAAGAGCTTCAATTCATTTCAACCTAATTAAATGGAACCTTTAGTTTCATTTACCCCCTCTGCTCTTTTTTAGGAAGTAAACAAGAAAAAAAATCTGAAAAAATGTCAAACTTCTAAAGCAAATACTAAGTATAATCTCTTACATCTTCAGAATTTGCAATACGATAAAAGAGGATTTCCTGGGTGCTTTGGAAGACATTTTTCATAAAGCAGGGTCAAAGAAAAAGTATCTGTTATAATATTCCGCATTCCACTGGTGTTCACGTCATTTAAAATTAAAGGAAGAATAATCACATTTCTTATTAAGAACTTTAAACTTTTATATCACAGTTCTTAAGAAGAGTATAAAATCAGAGTCACACATTTAATTTTTTTGTAGAACAAATTCAGGTAAGTCTAGATATATAAAATGACCTTTTAAAAATACTTGATCATAAAAAAAAACAAATAAAACATTCTGTCCTATTCTTAGAGGAAAATATACTAAACATATTGAATGCTGGTTCCAGCATCACTAAGCTTAACTCTTCTGAAAAGGTACATGTGGAGTCCTTAATTCATAGATTAGAAATTATTATAGAATTATTGAAGTCTTGCCAAATATTCATTCTCCTGTGAGGAAATGAGTCAGCGACTCTTTCAGTGTCTATGCTACAACAGCCTGTTAGAAAACAATTCAAGGGCAGTTACCTTTATCAGAGTAGTTGTGTTCTAAGGCATGGAGATCAGGCAGTAGGTGAATACAGTTTATGCAGCAGTAGGTGAAGAAATCAAGGATGACCACTTTTCCACAGAGATCCTTGTAGACAGAAATAGGCCCTTCTGTGTTCAGCCATTCTAATCCTGGAATTTACATGAAATGAATTATCGTGACTTAAAGGAAAAGACAATTTATCTAAAACTTTCCACTAAAATGTGAACCACTTGTTTCTAAGGAGAGGATGAGGGCGGTGAGGGAATAAGGGGAACAAGATAGGAAAGAGGCTGTAATGAGGCAGTCTGCAAATACAGCAAGAAGCAGCTACCAAATTCTTTCAGAAATAGTGTAATACTCTGTGTGTGGAAAGGAAGAAAGATCAACACATTTAGGTAAAAAAAGAGGAAATATCAAATATTAAGAGGGTGTAAGTACACAATTAGGTACAGATGGACTCCTGAGAATGAGTCAACCTTAAGAATAGCAAGACATGACTAAATATCAAAAAGGAGCAAAGTGTTCAAATGAAAAGATAAACATACAAAATGCCTAAACCAATTTCATAAGAGAATGAGTAAAAATGCTCTTGATTTGAATGAGACCTTAAACGCAAAATATTTTAAATGCAAGGTTGAGCAAAATACAGTTATAGATTTCATGGAAACAACATTAATATTGATGGAAGAGTGTGTTCCCTTCTCTCCAAAGAAAAATAAAATCTCATTAATCTGTACTTTCACAAATCAGAATTTATAATTACTTGACCATTATTTACAATTTTAACTATGCACTACGAAGACAGATTTTGTTAAACTAATATTAAAAGTATCGCATCTTGTGCCTGGCCAGCGTGACTGAGTCGTCCCATGGACTGAGAGGTCCTGGTTCAATTCCTGGTCAGGGCACGTGCCTGGGTTGCCGGCTTGATCCCCAGTGGGGGGAGTGCAGGAGGCAGCCAATCAATGTTTCTCTCACATTGATGTTTTCTATCTCTCTCCTCCTTCCTCTCTCTCTCTCTAAAAAAAAAAAAAAAAAAAAAAAAAAAGAAAGAAAAAAAAAATCAGTAAAAACTTATTTGAAAAAAAAGTACTGCATGTTGCCCTGGCTGGTGTGGCTCACTTGGAGCATCATCCTGTGCACTGGAAGGTCTAGGGTTCAATTCCTGGTCAGGGCATATACATAGGTTTAGGGTTTGATCCCTGGTTGAGGGCATGTGCGAGAGGCAACCTATTGATGTTTTCCTCTCCCTCTTCCTCTCTTTCTAAAAATCAATAATAATGGAAAAAAAAAGAGAAAGTACAGCATCTTCATTTAACCAACTTCAGAAAACAAAGGTAATGAGTTTGTTACTTATAAGTAAATAAATGCAGCTACTGAAACTATTAATTATACATTTTTAAAATATAGTTGACATACAATATTTAATTATACCTTAAAGCAGGCATCTGGAAATTTTTTATAGAAACTGAAAGCCAGAATTGGGTGGAGCAGTGCAAACTAACAGCTAATGACTAATAACAGTAATTGGAGTCACTTAATTATAACAAAATTCTTTTTAAAAAAAACCCACAAGCCCAGCCAGTGTGGCTCACTGGTTGAGCATCAACCCATGCACCAGGAGGTTGCCGGTTCGATTCCTGGTCAGGGCACATGATCAGGTTGTGGGCCCAGTCCTCAGTGGGGGGGCGTGCAGGAGGTGACCAATCTATGTTCTTTCTCATTGATGTTTCTCTCTCTCTCTCTCTCTCTCCCTTCCTCTCTCTCTAAAATCAATAAAGAAAAAAAATTTTTTTTAAAACCCAGAAAAATGTAAATCAAATTACTATTTCTGCCAATTAATCCAACCTAGTGAGGTTTCAGGGTGAACTCTAAATTATCCATTCTAATAAAGTGTAATTACATGCCAGATCCAGTGAGCATATAAAACTTCTAACTAATTAATGTATATTTTACATCCTTGTTGCAAAATATTTATGAATCTGTCTTTTGAATTTATTTTCTGTAAAGAGTGACTTAGATTGAGGGTAGGGAAAGTATTATTACATGTCAGTTATTGTGCTAGGTGCCTCACAGGCTTAATAATACAAATTTTATAAAAACAATAATTACAATTAAGAGCTGCTAACATTTACTGAGCTCTCCTATAAACTAAGGAGAGCTAGAGTGGGAGGAAATGGGGGAGGGAGAGAGAGAGAGACATCGATGTGAGAGAGACACATCCACTAGCTGCCTCCCTCATGACCCTGACCAGGAACTGAAGACCTAACTGCAATCGAGGTACGTGCCCTTGACCTGAATCAAACCTGTGATTCTTTGGTCCGCGGGTGGACGCTCTAACCACTGAGCCAGACCGGCCAGAATTTTAGATATACCTCCAGTCCACATAATGAATATGAAAGGTAAATATTCACTCTTTTTTGTAAGTGAGATGAAGGCTTGGAGAAGTCAAGTAACTTGCTCAAAATCATGCAGTTAACATGTAATAACTGGGATTTAATCCTAGGTCTGTCTGACCATCCATTATACCACACTGTTTCCCATAAACATGTGTTTCTTTTAAGAAATGAACAAAATATACTGTTTTTGAGACAGAGTTATGCTTATGACTTCATTACAGTTTACTGATAAAGAAACCAAGAAAAAACTCATCTCTAGTATCCTGTCCTCAGTAATTAGGTCCAGTAGAAAATGTGACTATGTCAAATACGAAGCTTGAATATTTTGTTACATTATTTACCAGTCACAGAGGTCAAATCTCATGGTAATAAAATACACTCACTGTAAATACAAACAAGGCTAGAAAATATCAACACTGGCCTAAATCCTAGCTGATGGTGTGCTTTCTTGTAACAGTGTACTACATAACTAACTTCTCACAAAGTTTAAAAAATATATGCATATATATCATATATATCATCTAATCTTTTAAAGTTTCTTTGATGGGATAAGCACTCATGCTCCCAATTCTTTTGTAAGAATTCTGCAATATTTCAAATCTAGTATAGGATTAATAACAGAAAAAGCAAGCATTTTTCAAGGTGGGAGCAAAAGGCTTGGAAAGACACTCAAGATTGTTGTCAGAGGTAGGGTTCCGATATACCTCCCATGAGATACTGAACCCTGCCACATCCAACCAATTAACTATACATGTGGTTTCAGTGTCATGCCAGGAGACATGCCAACACCACCAGGCAAAACAATGCCAGTCCCAACCAAAGAAGGTAAAGTAGGGTTTCATTTATCATAGCAAGATGTACTTCACAAATAGCACTGCTGGGAATATCAGTTCCCTCAGGCTGCAAACACTCCCAGCGCCGGGATTCGAACCCTACAAAAGGGCCACAATGGATTCCGATTTTTAAAATCACAAGTTTCATGACCTGGAGCAGAGAAGTGTGGCACAGCTAAGAAACCGGCCACTCTGGGGTCTTTATAATCCAACCCTGGCAGATATTAGTTGTGAGGGCCTCGGCAAATTAACTTAGCTTTCCTGCGCCTCAGTTTCCTCATCTGTAAAATAGGACTAATAAGAGCACGTCCATGGGTTGCAGGGAGGAATACATAAGATAATTAAGATAATACCCCCGACGTGTTCAGAACTGTGTATCATATAAGAAGTGACCGATACATGCGAGCTAGCATGATGCAGAAAGATGACGACGATGAAGATGCTACTGGGCAGCCAGGCTGAAAGGGCAGGGGGCATGGCACGCTCACCATTGCCAACCGGGGCCACTAAACATCCACGGCAAGTGCAGTTCGTTCTCCTAAGGTCCGGACTGGGCTCAGGACACCGGGACGAACGGGCAGCCCCGCCCTCCAGAAACCCACCGTGGGCCGCCGCCCGGGACTCGGCGGAGCCGGCTGGGCACAGCGCCCGGCACCACCCCGCCTCGCCCACCGCCTCGGGGGAGGGCGCCGTCCCCGAGGAAGGGGAGGTTCCGGAGGGGTCCCCACCCCGAGGCCAGCCCCTCACCTTCCGGGAACTCGGGCACCGACAAGTCCTGCTCCCAGCCGTCCACCTTCTGCAGATACTGGTAGACCAGGCTGTTCTTCTCCTCCTGGGTGACGGCGTCGAGCAGGGCGTACTCCAGCGAGGTCTGGGCCGGGAGCAGGCCCGAGAGGCTGCAGCCCCGGGCGCCGGGGGCCGCCATGTTCTCTCCGGACCGTCCGGAGGCGGCCGCGGGCCCGCGGGAAACGCTCGTCTGGGCAGAGGGCGGGAGCGCTTTCCGTCCTTTAGTTTCCAAGCGGCACATTCACCTCCCTCTCCACCGGCCCCGCTCCGCACCAAAGACACCTTTCCCTTTTGTGAGCATGCATTCCAACGCTCAAGTTACTACAAATCTCCGCCAATTCCCCGGCCCGTAGTCCAACCACCGCCCCGACCACCCCGCCCCTTCTAAGTCCACCCGCCGCGGCGGAGCCTGCACGTTCGGAACGACAGATTCAACAGAGGCCTCGGGTCAGCGTTCTAGAAGCTGTAAGAGAACCATTCCCCCCACCTTCCGCTTTTAGGAGAAAAAAAAAAATACCGCGAATCCGCAGGACTTCAAAAGGCACAGCATTTTTTTTTTTTCCCCATTCTTTTTGAAGTCTGACTCTTAAACCGGAACCAGCCGATTCGACACAGAGCACTGGCGGCGGGAAGCAGTCCTGCCAAGACAGGAAAGGTAAGGGAGCAGGGATGTCCTCGAGGGACGGGCTTTTAAAAGTTGGGGGGTGACTGGCCAGTGACTTTGGCTTGTAGACAAATGCGGTCATTTGTCGCCCCGCAGTGCTGAAAGTGCGGGCGCGAATAAACTGTCAGCAGAGCCGGGGAGGGGGACGCGGAGGGAGCGGACGCAGCTGGAGCCGCTCCCCCGGCGCTGGTGGCAGGTGGGCTGCGGCGAAGGTCCCCGAGGGCCCGGCTTCCGTCTTTGGAGGGGAGGGCTGTGATTGCTTTTATGGAGCGGGCTGTGCCCGCAGCTCATTGGCACCCTGCGCCGGAGGGGGCAAGGCCCCGCGCTCTGGCCCTGCAGCCTCCCGCGAGCACAGAGAAGGTAGAGCCCGTGGGAGGCAACGGGCAGGTGAACCTCGGTTTTGTGGCACCAACAGGGCGGACCACCTCAGTGCAGCCACGACTTCACATATTTCAATGTTGTTTGTTTATTGTGCAGTGTTTGTTCATTGCTGCCGGAGGAAGATGGTGGACTGACTCAGGAAACTCAAGTTGTTGAATATCCACGAGGCCTGGATAAGGGCAAAATTAAGTTCACCAGGAATCACACGCTTCTTTGATTATGGAGTGACTAGTGTTAATTAGCAAACTGAGGTCGCCACATAGTGTTTGGAACACCTGCCGAGCCAATTGCCCAGGGACTATGGGTGGATTTGAGTTATTTGGGCAGTTATCCAGTTGAAAGAGAACTGATAGGAGCTTTATAACACTTTTACAAAGCTGGTCCTAAGATTCCCATTAGAGTTTAATTTTCA
Source organism: Tadarida brasiliensis (assembly GCA_030848825.1). Lineage (NCBI taxonomy): Eukaryota > Metazoa > Chordata > Mammalia > Chiroptera > Molossidae > Tadarida > Tadarida brasiliensis. The sequence continues at coordinate 12,813,357 of CM061271.1, forward strand.
AAGTATTACTGATTCTTGTTTTTATGAATCGAGTCCTGGAAAAGGTGCGGTACCTGAATGAAATAGTAGCCACAAAAATAGAAAACTTCTCAGATGCTACCCCTGTAGTAGGTTCTCTTCATTTTATTGTAGTAGGTGTTCTCAGGTATAAGGTTTGTAGTTTGCCAATATATTTATTACCAGACCTTTAAATTCCATCAAGTTAGTGGGTATTTGGGTTTTTTTTTTTCCCCCAGCAAAATAATTCCATTTAAAATTTTTGCAACAAGAAATAGACTCTCAATTTACTTAAGATTAGTGTTTCTTTAATGATAAAAATCACTTTGCCATGTTAGAAGACACTTTTTCAGAAGAAGACATCTGGGAATACAAATCCAAAAGAAAACCAAAACAAGCACATCCAAAAAATGGCCCTGAGAATATTCCAAAATCTGTTGAAAAAGCAACAGAGGGAAAAAAGCAGTCAAAACGAAACAGAAATAAAAGAACTGTGGAAGCTAAAGAGAAGACGGAGGACCCTGAAATGTGCCTTGGAGAAACAAGTAGTCAGACTTCTGTAGCTTCTAGTCAGAATTCTAGTTGTGAAGATGGTACCCAGCAGTCCCAAGGCAAGGCCACTCCAGGAAAGCACTGTAGGACTCACAAAAGCAAACAAGTGTCTCCAAAGATACGACCAGTTTACGATGGATACTGCCCAAAGTGCCAGATGCCTTTTTCCTCATTACTAGGTCAAACCCCTCGATGGCATGTTTCTGAGTGTTTGGATTCTCCACCAGTCTCTGAAACAGGTAAGATGACAGTGGTCTTTAAATAGACCTTGCAGTAGGCCAGACATGTCAGTCCAGTGAAACAAACAAGGAAAGCAATAAACCAAAAGAGAGACGAGACACTATCAGTATAAATGACTCAACCCTAGAAGCAAACAAGGTAATGCATGTGTACCCTTCTTAGGAAGGGTAAAAAAGGTAACAGCCAATGGTATAAGTTGTAAAGAGTGATGCAAACTTGAAAACAGTCTAAATGCATTTTATTTCATAAAAGTCCCTAGACATCTCAATTATTTTTCTTAAATACTAATTGAGCACATATTATGCTAGATACTTTCACTTGGTTTACTTGCTTGACTCTCACAACAATTGCACAAGGTAGGTGGTATTGCTATATAGAAGAGGGTTCTTAAAAATTAAACAACTTGTCCATTTTGTTATCTTTTATGAAACAGGCTTTTAGAGAATTATGAATATAATCCAGTCTTGTAAATGTGGTTATGTTGGATGCATCATTCTGATGTACAGGAAGAGGAACTGGGAAGGAGTCTTAGGTTACTAAGGTTCTAATGATAAAAACGTGCCAACTGGTAACTGAAGTAAAGCTACGTTTTTATCTTTTAAAATACGTAATAAATGTCATGTTTAAAATGTAGAAAATCCGCCCTGGCCGGTTTGGCTCAGCGGTTAGAGCATCGGCCTGCTGGCCCAGAGAGACCTGGGTTCGGTTCCCGCTAAGGGCACGTATCTCGGTTGCAGTTTGTCCCCGGCCCTGGTTGGGTCGTGTGGGAGGCAGCCACTCGATGTGTCCCTTTCATGTCGATGTTTCTCTCTCTCTCTCTCTCCCTTCCACACTATCTGAACAAAAAATGGAAAAATGTCCTCGGTGAGGATAAAAATAAATAAATTAAATTAAAAAAATAAAATAAAATAAAATGTAGAAAATCCAACTTGGAGTATATGGAAAATGGTTAGGATGATTTGTATATTTTAAGTTATATATATGGTACATAGATTTTTAAATCAAAGAATTAAAATTCAGTAAAAATAATACTCAATATGGCTTTCATGTTAAATATGATTCAGAAGACATTTTATTATTAACCTCTGTCATTTTAAAGTTCTGCATGAAGATGCAAAGAACTTAAAATTTGGTATTAGCCTTTCTTGTAAATAAGTATATCAAGTGAAAGCCTCATCAAATGCTAGTAATTTGCGTTTAAGTGGCTTGAAAACCAGAAATGGAAGATTGGAGTCCCAGGGTAAACACCTCAGGGTGAAATGTCTTATCACCTCAAAGATATTTTTCTTTTGTTTTTTGTACTGACTAAACTCTTTTGAATAGTCTTAGATGGACTCTTCTTGAATTGAATGATATTCTATAACAAATACTTTTATGAGGCAGTTTTAAGTTAAGTTTTAAGCAATGAAGTCTTCTAATTTAATGTAATATCCTTTTTGTGGGGAAGAGGGGATCATTACTTTTATAAACCAGGAAATAAATATACAAGGGGATATGCCAAGATGTTTTACAGAATGTTACTCAATCATGATGGTATGATGGAAAATGGTTTTCAGATTATTATTAACCAGTGTATCAAATTGAATTTCAAATCTTAGAATCTAAATTATCCAGGGTATGAACAGCAATAACTAATTAAGATTGTTATTATTAAATAATGGAAGCTAATTCACTATTACAATTGTCATAAATCTGTGTTGCTTCATGAGAAAAATTGGAGTAGAACTTTAGTTTTGTGAGAGGTATATGGGTCTTTGACCGGGAATCCAACCGGGACCTCTCAGTGCATGGGACGATGCTCACTCCACTGAGCCACACTGGCAGGGCGGTCTTCTTTACTCTTTTATTGCCTGAGCAGTTGTGAACTAGAGAAACTGATGGTGTCCATTTGTAGCACTTGTTTAAGAAATATGTGATCGTGTATGACCTAGATTTTGAAGAAGCTAATATTTGATTTAAAAATGATAACTAGCACTTTGCAAAAACAGACTGTATTATTGTTAGTTTATGCTGATCTTTTGATTTGTGTAAAGAAAGCTATTGTCCTAAGACCTCAAAGTAGGGCTGATAACTTTACACTTAACGTGTTAATTTATAAGGTTAATACTGTCAAAACTTGGTCTGTGCTATGGTACTGTAATAGTTTTTTTCTTTATTATAATTTTCAGAGTGTCCTGATGGTCTTCTGTGTACCTCAACAATTCCTTCTCATTACACGAGATACACACACCTCCTGCTAGCTCAAAGTAGGGCTAGTAATAGTCCTGTTAGCAGTCCACCACCTGGGGCAGGTGGTAGTTTCAGTGTAACTAATTCAGGCTTTCTTTGTAGCCCTGAGGAGAAATGGTCTCCGTATCAAAACCAAACTGAGAACTTGAAAAATGTTTCACTTGATCCCTTGTTGGTGACACAGTGTCTAAGGAAATGTCAGTCACCGACTGAAACCAAGAAAAAGATTTCCTGTTTGACAAATATCCAAATGTCCCAACAAGCTCCACAGTTTACACAATATGCCAGTATTGACAAACTGGTAGGAGTTGGTTTGCCTTTTGCTGAAGAATTAGAGAGCCAAAACAACTCAGAACACATAAATTTGCCGTTACCAGAAAATGACTTCAGCGACTGTGAAATCTCCTATTCTCCTCTTCAAAGTGATGAAGAAACTTATGACATAGATAAAAAGCTGGATGATTCACAACAGGAACCATTTTTTATGGGAGGCTCTAAAGATGGCAGCCTAGAGGAAGACGGCAACAGCTGTACTTTGTTTGAAAAAGTCCACTGTCCCTTACTAAGGGATCAGGTGGAGAGCGGCCCTGAAATAAATAGCTTCTTAACTCAAGATAAATACAATGAAGAATTGTATACATCTCAACTTCTTTTCCAAAACAAGAGTATTATTTTGTGTCATGACCCAGCGTATTCTGATGATGCGTTCTTGTTGTTTCCATCTGCGTTAGGAGCGGAGCTTGCGTCTAGTTATCAAGCCACTAGAGCAAAACCTGACGAGCCAGAATTTCACTCATTTCCATCAAACAAACAGAAACAGTTAACTGAAGAATCAGCTGTTTACAATCAAATTTCTCTTCCATTACTTAAGAGTAAAATGTCAAAACCTTTCGAAAGCCAGGCTCAAGGAGGGTGTCTTTCTTTCCATCCAACCCAAAGTAAAATTAGAGAATTATCAAGTAAGAATCTCGGTGCTAAGAATAGTACTCACTCAGCATGTTTCTGCAGAAAGGCATTAGGTGGTATGCTAGACAGTGAAGTTACAGTTTTAAATGCAGAGACATTTTCTAGCACACCTACTGCTGCTAAGTCTTTGAAAATGTTGCCATCTGGTTCTCAGTGTAACGCAACGCACCCTTCTACCAAGGTAATGAAGCAAATGGATATAGGTGTGTATTTTGGTCTACCACCTAAAAGAAACGAAGAGAAATTGACAGGGGAAAGCGCATTAGAAGGGATGAATTTAAGTCCAGTTGAAAGTCCTAATAAAAAGAGGTCTGGGCAACGCAAGAGGAAAGCAGAAAAATCTTTAAGTGACTTAGAATTTGATGCAAAGGATTTAAATGAGAATTGGCAATCTGTGGAACATTCTAGTAAGAGGGCACAGCATCAAAGAAAGAGACTTAAAAAGTCAGACTCACTACAGGAAGGAACACCTCAGAAGAAGTCAGATTCCCTTATTAACAAGACAAAAGCTGGAGCAGTCAATTTAAGTGAAGACAAAGTTTTCATCAAGTCAGCTTCTGGTAGGCTACAGAGAGGCAACACGAAAATCCCAGAGCAATCTCCTGTGGGAGAATTAAGAAAAAGGACATGTCCATTCTATAAGAAAATACCTGGTAAGTAGAAATATCACCATTTATTGTACTACAAAGAGTCAACTTTTTTGAATTTCATGTTCATTGCCTAGGGTGTGTGTGTTTGCATGGAACAAATTTTTGTATGTGTTTCCTTTGTTTTTATGATACTTCACTGACTTGTAACAGATTTTTTAATGTGTATTTAATCTTTTTTGCTCCATTCAGTAAAGTTTTATACAACCTATTCTATATATAAGATACTGTACTAGTTAGGTTGGTATTATAGATTTGACAAAGACTAGTAATGATCAGCTTAATACAGGAGGAGGAAAAGCTCCCTATAAAATAACTATAATTAAAGACAGTCTCTAAGCATCTCCAAGCACTTAAGAGAAATGCAAAGTACTAAATAGCTTCAAAGAAGGAAAATGTCACAGGTTATATAGGTCATCACAAATGCCAGACATTTTTAAACCATATCATAACTTAGTTTCTCAGCCTTTTCATATCCATGTAATTTCTCATGTCTTCATATGAGTTAGTAGAAAAATGTGTGGTGAAATGAATTTTTGTTATTGAAGGAACTAATAACCCTTCTCCCGAAAAGAATATAAAAGAAAACTGCCAAAGAACACTTGGTTTCAGAAAGATTTTTAAAAGTGTTTTATTGATCATTTAGAGCTATAATTTGTTAAAAATATGTAGAGAATAGCATTTTTTACATCATAGCACTAGTTTTTTTTTTAATAATTATTTTCATTGATTTTCTGTATTTTAAATGAGTCTAAAACTAGTATGCCATGTGTTGATAAATCTCAATAGAATTACTTATTTACTTGCATATAATTGGGTATTTTTTTCATGAACACATTTTAGAACACCTCAACCTTTTAAACTTTTTTTTTTAATTGCTCCTCTAGGAAGACTTTTTTTAGGCAATTTATTTTTCTTGTTCCTCTCTTTCTCACCCTCACAATGAAATTCAAACAGTACTGATATACTGTTTATCTGTTATTGTACTGTGGCCCTTTGGAGGGCCACAGCCATTATGCTATGTAAGAAGATTGTTTGGGCCTTCAATCATTTTTGCCCCCTCAGCATTCATGTTTTAGAAGAGTTAGCATTCTCCTTTGGCTATTTTGCTCACGTAAAGGAATTTAGGTGCCCAGTAAGTATCGGGAAAATATTCAAAGAAATAATACTCAAAATAAAACAAAGAAGCAATTGGTTTGTAGTTTCGTGTTTTGATTATTTTGTATAATTATCCATTAAAAAAAAAAAAAAGCCTGTACTGGGATATTTAGTGGAAATTTACAAGACTCATTTTCATCTCTAGTATCACCTTTTGCTGAATTAATCTGGCATAAGTTTTAAATTAATTACAAAGTTAAGTTAAAAGTGAGATGTGAAGATGTTGGAGGGTTCGGTATTTAATCAAATTGAGTATCTTTGTCTTTGTTGGCGTTGTTCAAGCAGCTGTGTTGGTATTTGCGTTGCAGGGACTGGCTTTACAGTGGATGCCTTTCAATATGGAGTGGTTGAAGGTTGCACAGGCTATTTTCTCACCCATTTTCATTCTGATCATTATGCTGGATTGTCTAAAAACTTCACATTTCCAGTTTATTGTAGTGAGGTAAGTTTTGGTGTTCTAAATTATGCATTTGCAGAATGCAATACATTTCTGAGCAGTTTGGTTAAAAAGGAATAATTAAAATTGTAAGATCTATCATTCTACTAAACAAGGTATGAGAAAACAGATTCCACATTTAGGTTCTAAAATTCAAAAAATAGTTACACAAGTTTTTTTAAAAATATGCTTTTAGTATATGGAAACAATAGATAAATGACTTCACAGTGTACTAAAAAAATCTAAGTTTCATTTAGTAAACATTTATTGAGTGCCTAAAATATAATTCAAGGCCAAGTACCCAACTTGAAGGAGCTTACAGCCTTAGGGGACATATTCACAAGTAATACCAGGATGAGATCAGTATTGTAACAGGAAAATGAATGTAGCGCCCGGAAGTAGGGAGAAAGAAGTGCTTTACTCTGTCCCAGGCTAAGGGCAGAGGAGGTTTCATGATGAAAGAGAGAGCTTGACCTAATTATTGAAAGTTGGACGTTTCAGTGCCTACTACTAAGGGCTTTACTAGAATTTGATTTAATTCCTCACAGCATTCTTGAGTTATCCTCTTTATTATTGAAATAACTGAGGCTTGGAGAGGTTAAGTGACATGCCCCAAGTCACAGAGCTAGTAATAACAGAGCCAGAATTTGAATGCAAGTCTGTTCGATTCCAGAACCAGGCAGCGGAAAGAGGAGAGAACATTCCAGGTAGAGAGTGGAGTTTGTTATAAAAAGGCAGACACCTGCCCAGCCGGTGTGGCTCACTGGTTGAGCGGTGACTCATGCACCAAGAGGTCACCGGTTCGATTCCCGGTCAGGGCACATGCCCAGGTTGTGGGCCCAGTCCCCAGTGGAGGACATGCAGGAGGTGGCCAACCAGTGCTCTCTCTCATTGATGTTTCTATCTCTCTCTCCCTCTCCCTTCCTCTCTCTCTAAAATCAATAAAGAAAAAAAAATGCAGACACCTGAAAAATACTCATTCCAGAATGGCTAAACACAAGATAGGGAATAATAGGAGAAACACATGCAGAAATGGGCAGGGGCCAGATCTGAAGGGTTTTGTATGTCATGTGGGAGATGGACTTTTCACAGGTGAGGGAGAGTTCACATTAGATGTAAGAGAACAGGGAGCTTATTAAGATGCTTGTGTTCTAAATTAGATATGAAATAAAATACTTATTTGGCGTTTTACTGGATCAGTAATAAGCACTCTATTTTGCAGATAACTGGCAATTTGTTGAGGAGCAAACTTCACGTGGAAGAACAATATATCCATCCATTACCGATGAACACCGAATGTATAGTGAACGGCGTCAAAGTTGTTTTGATTGATGCCAATCAGTACGTACTAAAGTTACCTTAATAATAGCCTATTTTTTTTAAATATTCAAAAGGAATACACATTGCCATGGTTAATAAGAACTTTTTTATTGGAACTAATAAGCTTGATATTTCTTAAAACCTGAGTTAAACGTGTGTATTACAGAGTCAGAGAATAGATGTAGAGATCCTGTAAATGTTACCTAACCCATTTTTTGTCAGTTTAAATCACTATGCTTGACATATGAGACTCCTTATTTTTTTAAAATATGTTAACATGTTGCTGCTGTTCTTTAAGAGATCACCTTTTGCCATTTTTTCTCAATATCACTTATATATAACAGCTTGTACTCCATTCAGCTACTAGAGCCCCCCCCCCCCCTTAAGTAATTTTTCAGGCTTTTGATACTAAAGAACTGGAAGATTTTTTGGGGGAAATGGGTTTCCTCTTTCCCTCATTTTTTAAAATGTAAAGTACTATCACTGTTTACATTGCAAAAGTGCAGTTATTGACTTTTACTTCTTTCTACTTTTCATAGAGTGTTAGCCTCATGTACCTTCAGAGATCATAGATGCTTAGAGAATTAAAATGAATACCAAATCTAGGTCTCCTAAAACCGAGGCCAGTGCTCTTTCTCAGGTTGCCTATAACTTTTTCTCTTCTTACTCTGCTGCTGATTCTTCTTTAATCACCAATTATGACAACTCAAGTTCTAATTTTTTTTTTAAGGCAACTTGATTGAGGTATAACTTACGTAAATAAAAGGGACCTATTTTTAAGTGTTTGCTGACTTTTGGCAAAATTACATACCCACATGTTTGCCACAATAAAAATACAGAAACATTTTCCTACTCTGAAAGATTTCCTTGTGCTCTTTCTCAGTGACTTCCCATCCCCACCATTTGATCTGTTTCATATCACTATGGATTAGATTTGTCTTTCCTTGAGATTCATCTAAATGAAATCATAAGTATCTATTCTTTTATGTCTGGTTCCTGTCACTCATCATGTTTTTGAGATTTGTCCATGCAATTGTGTGTATTGGTAGTGTGTTCCTTTTTATTACTGAGTAGTATCTATTGTATGGACACACTGCAGTTTGTTTATCCATTCACCTCTTGATGGACAACTAGTTTTCGTTTATTGACTTTGTATCCCAAGATCGTGCTAAACGTGCTCATTCGTTGTAATAGGTTTTTTGTAGATTCTTGAAAATTTTCTTCATATCCAATCATGTCATCTGTGAATAAAGGAAATTTTGTTTTGCTTCTTATTTTCAGTTAGGAGTGCTGTTTTTCCTCTTGTTTATTGTATTGGCTCAGACTTTCAGTATAGTGTTGAATAGGAATGTTGAGAGCAGATGAACTGCCTTGTTTCTGATCTTAAGGGAAAAACTTTCATTCTTTCTCCATTAAGAATGATGTTAGTAGTAGTTTTTTCAAAGATGCCTTTCATCAGGTTGAGGAAGTTCCCAGCTATTCCTAGTCTGCTGAGAGTTCCTAATCATGAATGGGTGTTGGATTTTATGAAATGCTTCTTTGGTATCTAAAAGGTGTGGGTGCGTGCCGGCGGGAGATCACATCCACAACGCAAGGCCAATGTAGAGCAAAGGTGCTTTATTATATCCGCCTGGGTGCAGGACAGGGGCCAAGCCTGAAAGCTTAGCCGTCAAGTCCCTTTTTTCTCTGGGCTTTATAGTGGTAAACTACAGAAACTAAAAAAACTACACTCAAAAAAGAAAAAAAAACCCACACTCTCTGTAATTGGTGTCTGGGTTGGTACGAGTTGTCTCAGGTAAGGAGTCTGCTCCGGCAGAGGTCAGGGCCATCACTAATCTCTCTCTTTTAATGGTCTCTGAGTTTCTCAAGGCCTTCATTAACCCCTTATCTTTGGGTTTCTCAAGGCCCTTATGTTTACAAGAAGAAACTGCCAAGGTGTGCACGTGCAGTAACTGAGGGTCAGAATGGAGTTTAATTTTGTTAAAACATTACTGACCCTTTCAGTATCAAGATGATCATATGATTTTTCTCCTTTGTAATGTTAACATGGTAAATTACAATGATGGACTATGAATGTTAAGCCAGCCTTGCATGGCTGGGATAAACCCCACTAGTCCTCATGTATTACTCTTTAAAAAAAAAATATTGCTGGATTTGATAAGCTAATATTTTGTTAAGGAATTTCAGGTCTGTTTTTGTGATGGGTATTCAGGGTAATGCTGGCCTCATGAAGTGTTTCCTCCTCCATTTTCTGAAAGATGGTTGTATAGTATTTGATACTATTTTTTCCCAAGGTGTTTGATAGAATTCCTCAGTAAAATCATTGGGGGTTTGAAGTTTTGGAGCAAGGAGGTAAGGGGAAGTTTTAATTTTAAATGTAATAATTTCCTGTGTTTTCTTAGAATTCAAAATGCAAGTTCCTTGTATTTTGGCAGTAATTTCCAAACACCATTGTGTCAGGGGTTGCCAAGACCACCTTTAGGCTCAGTGCTTCACTAGAAGGACTCAAAGGACTCAGCAAAGCTCTTAAACTTGTACAGCTTATCACAGGGAAGAAATACAGATTAAAATAAGCCAAGGGAAAAGGTAATGGGGGTGGACCCAGAGAAACCAAGCACAAGTTTGCAGGTGTCCTCTTCTAGTGCAGTGGCACAGATGTGCATAATTTTCCCACAACCGTATGTAAAAACACATGCGAGATATTGCCAACCAGGGAAGCTCACTGGAGCCTTGTCAGCCCCTGTTTTTACTGAGAGTAGGTCATGTAGGCATGCAGTACCACCTAATTGACCTCAATTACTCAGACTCCAGTCCCCTGAGCAAAGATAGGAGTTCACCATAATTCACGTTGTTTTCCTCAACTGTCCGATCACACTAACAACACATGGCCCAGGCCTCAGGCATACAGAATGCACTCTTATCAGCAGAATATTCCAAGGCTCAGAACTCATCTCCCAAGGGATAGTCCTAAAGACAGGCATTTCTTGGGAATGTGTGAAGTTTGAGAAACCAGACCTGCTGAATTAATCCTTTCTGTCCCACCAGGTTTTTGTTGTTGTTTTTTTTATGATGTAAGCTTTCTTAATTAAAGTGCTACATTTTCTCTGTAGTACAATGCTTTGTCATTGTAGTCAGCTAATAAAGTATATTAACTTGATATTGAAATACATCCGCTTCCTTTAATGCTTTGCCTGTGTTAAGACAATTTCTTTGAAATGTTTGTGTTCAGCTGTCCAGGTGCTGTCATGATCCTTTTCTATCTCCCTAATGGCCATGTCGTATTACACACGGGAGACTTCCGAGCAGATCCCACCATGGAACGTTCTCTTCTTGCTGGCCAGAAAGTCCACACGCTCTATTTAGATACCACGTAAGCGAAGCTTTTTTTGTGCGCCTTCTTTCCCCACAAACAGCGTCTGCCATGTGTATTATGAATAATTTGCCTAGGTCATCAAAACTATGGCTTTTTGTCAGTTCTCATTTTAATGCTATTTATCAGACAGATGCTGTTTGAAAAAAAAAAAGATATTTGGTTAAGGATATGTTTGGGATTATATGTTTTAACTGACTATAGCTCAGTTTTGTTTTTGTGTTTTTCATAATTTCCTTTTGAAAATATGGTTTATGTGAGAATCCTACTACTGAAACAAGGAAGAGAAATTGGGGGTGAACTTTAGGAAAACACCATTTTAGGTTATCCTTTCAAAGTATTCATAACTACAAAGTATAATTGTGAAGAGAAGACGGGGGCCAAAATATGATTCTATTTCTGAGTATTCAGAATTTGTTTTTTCCTCAAAAAGGTAATTCATAAGTGACAGCTTTAAATTACTAGGTGCTATAAACATAATGATGTAAGCCGTTATCTTTTTGTTATATATTCAAATACCTCACCAACTTGTTGGAAATTAGTTACGTAACCTTTTTTAACCTGTTTCAAGGAGACATGAGTTTGGATGGCATATTTTAGTAAAAGATGGTCTTTCCACATCCTGTTTTCAAACACTAGCTATTTTTCCATTTCTTTATATACTTTAAACACTAGGTAAATTAAGAAAATAATAAATTTAAAAAAAAAACAACACTTTTTCTTGTTACTTAGAACTATTCTAGCCCTGGCTGGTTTGGCTCAGTGGTTGGAGCGTCGGACCGCGGACCAGAGAGGCCCGGGTTCAGTTCCCGCTAAGGGCACGTACCTCAGTTGCAGTTTGTCCCCGGCCCTGGTTGGGGTCGTGTGGGTGGCGACCACTCGATATGTCTCTCTCACATTGATGTTTCTCTTTCTCTCTTCCTCCTTTTCTCCCTCCCACTCTATATCTCAAGATAAAGTGCAAAAATGTCCTCAGGTCAGGATAAAAAAAAAAAATTAAAAAACAAAACAAAAACTATTCTACATACAATTCTGAATTTATTTGAGGGTTTTATAGGAGAGAGGATTAAGATTTTTCTCTTCTGATAGCTGACCAGCAAAAACAATTTTGAAAACTGGGAAGTGTATGTTTCTTTGGTGTTTGTACCTTATGACATTTTTAGTGAAAAAACTCATTTTTCATCTCAAATATATATCGATAATTGTCTTAGGGTTAGATTTTCACTGGACATTACTGTTTTGAGGTAGACCCAACTGGATTTGTTACATTCCTGTAACGCTATATGTATTTCTGTATCTCCTAGAATGAGAAGACAACCATGTGAATATTAGCTGTTTGATTTCAAACTACTTCATTAAATTCATGTTTCATTTCATTATTTTAATAATTATTTTTTTTTTACAGTAGCAGAATTCTTTAGTCCAAAGATAATCCCTATCAATAGATTTTTTTTTTTGCTAGTGATTGGGGTTAAAAAATGTATTGAGGTTTATAATTCAGAGCTAAAATAGCTGGATGGCTGGAAATTTTCTTGAAGGAAAAAAAAGGCAGTTTCTTCATTTGAAGATGATAAAAGAAACATAATGAAAAAAGTGTACTGAAAATGCATAATCCCATCATAAATTATAAATAGCTGGTAACAAATATTTCACCCACAGGCAGTGGCATCACTTGCAGGGGTGTTCATACATTATACTGCTGTTGTATGTAATTTGCTAAAGCTTATTTTCTAGAATAGCATCCAGTGTAATGCTATGGCTTTCTTGTTGCTCTTTTTATAAGTACCATATTTCTGTATTACAGATATTGCAGCCCAGAATACTGCTTTCCGTCTCAGCAAGAGGTTATCCAGTTTGCCATCAACACTGCCTTTGAGGCTGTAACTCTAAACCCACGTACTCTTGTTGTCTGTGGCACTTATTCTATTGGAAAAGAGAAAGTCTTCCTAGGTGGGTGTTAGCTGTATCTAATTTACATTAATATATTATAAAGATCAGCTTCCTTTTGCATAAAGCCCTTTCAGTCTCTATTCTTGTGCTTGATATTCATTTCCTGAAATGGTTCAATATTACCTTTTGAAGTTGAAGGAAAATTTGATACAGTCTGATTTATTTAAACTTTGAGAGGCTTAACTTAATAGAAACATTTGATGTGCATTCTGGTAGCCTTTATATTTACAAAATGTTTATAGAGCAAATGCCCGTGCTCCATTAGTATTTTAATAAATTTTGAAGATGTCTGGTATATAATGGTGTCACTGCATTCTTTGATGCTAACCATCCATTAATTATCTTAGAGAATAGTTTTAATTTTTGTTCCTAAATGATTTCTGGATATATAACTGCAGTTTATCTAAATAGTACTAGACTATTTTGCAAAGTCCTATCCATTTCTTATCTATGGTCACATATATAACTGCAGTTTATCTAAATAGTACTAGACTATTTTGCAAAGTCCTTTCCATTTCTTATCTATGGTCACATATATAACTGCAGTTTATCTAAATAGTACTAGACTATTTTGCAAAGTCCTTTCCATTTCTTATCTATGGTCACATATATAACTGCAGTTTATCTAAATAGTACTAGACTATTTTGCAAAGTCCTTTCCATTTCTTATCTATGGTCACATATATAACTGCAGTTTATCTAAATAGTACTAGACTATTTTGCAAAGTCCTTTCCATTTCTTATCTATGGTCACATAAGTTCAAACATTAAGATCTGAAGTGATGAAGCCAGGGTCTTAATTCTTCCACATTTGGTTTCTTTCCTTCTTCTACCTCTTTCTATACATATTTTGCAGTTTTTAAATACTAAGGTTTTATAAATAAATTCTTTGGTTTTCTCACAACTTATTCCACACAGTTAACCGGCAAAATTATTCAGCCTTTTTGAGAAATTATGGCAAAAGTGTAAATGTTTTGGATTTCTTTTTATTTGGTAAATTTTTATTTTAAAATTTGGTTAAGTTGTAATATTTTTTCTTAAGCCGTAATTTTATTATCTTTAACCTTTTTCTTTGCCTATAGCCATTGCTGATGTTTTAGGTTCAAAAGTGGGCATGTCCCAAGAAAAATATAAAACATTACAGTGCTTCAATATACCAGAAATTAATTCCCTCATCACTACAGACATGTGCAGTTCACTGGTTCACCTTCTTCCAATGATGCAAATTAATTTTAAGGTAAGCATCCAAGAGACATGTCTTTTTAGGGTGAACTAGAAAAGGTAATCTGATTATTGTAAACTAGAATTTCATTTACCTGCATTTAATATAGGGGAATTCAATTATAATGAAGTCATCACCTTTAGTAAATTAGCCCTAGAAAATCTCTGAAGGGGAATTTAAAATGTTTTTAGTTTTCTGTGTGTGCAGCTCTATATTGTAATTCACATGCCCACCCGGAGTTTAGGAACTAGAGAACTGGCCTAAGGGAAGAAACAGATGCAGAGAGGTGTACAGCTGTCTGGTCAGTCAGACCTTCTGTTCTTAGGATCGTTTTCCAGCTCCTCCTGGGTGAATGGAGAAATGAGTGGAGAATTCTGAGGAGTTCTTACTTTTTTTCAGGCCTATTCTGTGTTAATATGAAGCCCTTACAACACTGATATATGTTGGAAATTTCCTTGTAAGGATGAAATAAAATAGTGAAAGTGCATCATAACCGGAAGTCCTAAGGTTCATTCTGAGGTATAAGTTAAGATACATAAGAGAGAGCCTCACTGTGATTTGGGGGCTTGTCAGATTTATTCATATACTAAGATTCATTCCACTTGCTAACATTTTGACACCTAGCAATAGACTACATCAAACTTATGTATTAAAAAAATTCAGAACATAATGTACACAAAAAGGTGTATTTTCATTTTTTTATATAACGTTCATGAAATAACTTTTATGTAGCTCTTTGAACTAGCTTGGGATGCTGATTACTGTATCTGTCTTATAAATAGTAAAACTTGTGTTTTGTAAAAAAAAAAAAAAAAAAAAAAAAAATGAACAGCCCTGGCCGGTTTGGCTCAGCGGTTAGATCGTCGGCCTGTGGTCCAGAGAGACCCGAGTTCGGTTCCCGCTAGGGGCACGTGCCTCGGTTGCAATTTGTCCCCAGCCCTGGTTGGTCGTGCAGGAGGCAGCCACTCGATGTGTCCCTTTCACGTCAATGTTTCTCTCTCTCTCTCTCTTCCTCTCTCTCCCTCCCACTGTACCTGAACAAAAAATGGAAAAATGTCCTCAGGTGAGGATAAAAAAAAAAAAAAAAAAGAAAATGAACATATTAGGTCTATTCTTTGAGTAAGGAAATTCTAACTGGTATAACTATTCCTTTGTGCATAAGATGAAGGTAAAATGTTTATGGCCTGTTTTCATGAGTACATAATTCATAAGAAATTTCAAGGATAACCAAGTCAGAGTTTTCTCCATCAGTGTTTATGCCAGCCTTGGAAACTTACTCAAAAATTTTTTTTTCTTTACTGATATTTAGAGAGAGAGGAAGGGAGAGGGAGAGAGAGATAGAAACATAGATGAGAAAGAACATTGATTGGCCGCCTCCTACATGCCCCCCCACCGGGGACTGGGCCCACAACCTGGGCATGTGCCCTGACCGGGAATCGAACCAGCGACCTCCTGGTGCATGGGTTGTTATTCAACCACTGAGCCACACCGGCCGGGCTTGGAAACTTATTTTAACATTGGGAGGCATCCAATTTGTGTGGAGGCTAATGAGATAGTGATTAATTATAAAATGAACAGATATCCTAAAGAGGGTGGGTATAGTATTTTAAAGTTATTTTTATTTTTCACTTTTATTTTCTACTTAGTTTGTTCCATTTGGAAGTCAGTGGAGGTGGAGGAGTCAGAGTATTATGGAAACGAAAGGACTAGACCTTCACAAAAGTGTAAAAGTGCCATGTGCTGCAGAGAGGTTTTATGAGGGAGAATGGGGTTTGGCAATTAGAACACCTTTGGTGACCTGTATAAGAACTGTTGCAGCGAAATGATATTGGAGGAAGCCAGATGTCCAAGGGCCAAGGAATGAATGAGAAAGTATACAAATGACCAAATGAATGAGAAGATACACATGTGGCCAATAAACACATTAAAAGAAGCTCAACATCGTTAGTCATCAGGGAACTACAGATCCAAACCACAATAGATACCAGTTCACACTCACTAGGATATTTCTAATAAAAAAGACAGACCATGCCGATTGTTGGCGATGACACAGAGAAATTAGAAATCTCATTTATTGCTGGTGAGATTGCAAAATGGTGCAGCTGCTATGGAAAACAGTTTTATAATTTCTTAAAAAGTTAAACATGGAGTGATCATATCACCGAGCAGTTCCAGTCCTAGGTTTGTGCCCTAGAAAATTGAAAACATGTCTACACAAAAATGTCTACATGACTATTCATAACAGCATCATTCATAATAGCCAAAAAGTAGAAACAACTCAAATGTCCAACAAAGAATGAGTGGATAAACGAAGTGTGATATGTCCATAAAATAGGACCATTATTCAGCTATAAAAAGTAATGAAGTACTCAACATGCTACAGTATGAATTAACCTTGAGAACATTAGGCCACATGAAAGAAGCAGACACAAATGCTACATTTTGTGTCATTCTATTTATAGAAGTCCAGAATGGGTAAATTCATAGAGGTAGTAGGTAGATGAGTAGCTGTCAGGGCTTGAGGGAGAGGGAATGGGGAGTGTCTGTTCATGGGGAGTGACGATGTTGCTTTTCGGGGTGATGCAGATGTTCTAGGTTTAGTGGTGATAGTCATACAACTTTGTGAGTATACTAAAAGCCACTGAATGGTACTTTTAAAAAGAGAGTGGCACTTATCTGCCTTGAAGAAGAAAAAAAAGGAATGAATGAGTGAATGAGAGGTGAAGAAAGGGAGACGAGAAGCATAGACCATGGCTGTGAAGAGGAGCCAGATGTATTGATGGCCAGACAGAAGTACACAGAAGGGCATGTGTTTGCTGGTTTGTTTTGTTAGCTGTAAGAGATGTGGATTTTTGTACTGGGAGGGAGATGGAGAAATTGAAGATATGTGAGAGAAAGGAATAATGACTGAAGTAAGGTTTCTGAGAAGGATCTGGAAAACAGAGGGATTTATTAGCCTTAAACAGGAAAAGGGTCGCCTCTTTGACAATTCCCTTGCAACCTGCAACTTTTACAGCCTGTACTGATACACATTGCCTTCTTTCAGAGATCAGATATTTACAAATCCTAACTTAAATGAGAATTAAATCTTCAACCATTTTTATGACAGGAATTCAGATCTGTTTTTATGACTCGAAAGTGTTCATTTTGAACCTGTTTTTTGTTGTTGTTTCAGGGCTAGTGTTTTGGAAAAAGGATTGATCTGAAATCATTGTCTACTTTTTCTGTGTTTGTCATCTGTTGTTGGTCTCGCCTTCAGGAGACCTTCCCCTTGCCCCAATAAAGTGGCCAGATGTTAATGACATTTTTGATGATTTCTTATCTTCAAAACACAGAACAAAAGTTGATCGTTGCCATGAAGCTATATTGTAGTTAGTACTTGAAGCCATTTTTTTACTAACCACAAATAGTTTTGTTGTATCAGAGCTAATGACTTTTTGTGAAAATATGACCTGTTACAATTTCCAGGGTTTCTAAGGCATGCTTGAAAGCCCTAAAAACTCTATAAATAATACCATTCATGCTATCTAGTTCAACATCCCAATTTTATATACATTATGTAGAGTTGATTATTACCCCTGATTTAAACTTAATTGACTGAATGTGGTAAAACATTATAACAATCTTATAGATTATTTGCATACTGAAAAAGTATTCTAGTGGCATATACAGAAAGCATTTTTGTCACAAACTGGTTACCAATAAGCAGAAACAAGTCATAGATCAGGGACATTATGCTGACTTAAGTCATTCTTTTTCTATTTTTTTCAATCCTCACCTGAGGATATTTTCCCATTGATTTTCAGATAGAGTGGGAGGGAAAGAGAGAGAGAGAGAAAGAAACATCAATGTGAGAGAGACACATCAATTGGTTGCCTCCCGCACGACCCCAACCAGGACTGGGGATCGAACCGCAACTGAGGTACATGCCCTTGACCAGAATCAAACCCCTGACTCTTTGGTCCACGGGCCAATGCTCTAACCGCTGAGCCAAACCGGCTAAGGCTAGATTTTTTATTATTTTAAATAAAACTAGAATTTTATTGAAAAGTTAAGCCTTTGAAACTCTGGGTTTAGTCTTAAAACCAAAAATATTAGTCTTATTTTTGCATCCCTTGTTCCATCATTGTCTTTAACTGGACTTCTTTTATCTTTCAGAGATTGAAATTTGGTTATTGATTTTCTAAGAATTTTATCAGATGTCGTCACTTACAATGACTTTAGTTTGGAAAGTTTTATATTTCACTCCTCAATTGCATCAGCATGAAAGTTTTAGTGCTGTTCTAGTTCATACTCAGAGGTGGAGGGAGTGCTACCTGAGAAGAGTGCCGCCACGCATCTCTGCGTGTGTCTGTGCTGAGTGTGTGAAGTTACTCGTCTCTCTACTTCGTCAGTCCTCTGCTGGTGTGCATGCATGGAGATATGTTTGGATTGATGTCTATCAGTGCTAACATTTGTGTCTGATAGGAATACTATTAGATACTAAACTCTTTAATATTGATTTCTTAATAATAGTAGGATTTGGAGAGGTGATTTTTTTTTTTTTTTTTTTTTTTTTTTGGTAGCTCTCTGAATTGTAATTTTTAAATATATAATTATACACCCTGGCCAGTTTGGCTCAGTGGTTACAAAGTCGGCCTGCAGACCAAGGGGTCAAGGGTTCAATTCCCAGTCAAGGGCACATACCTGGGTTGTAGGTGTGATCCTCGGCCCCAGTCGGGGTTGTTTGGCAGACAACAAATAGATGTGTCTCTCTCACATCGATCTTTCTCTCTCTCTCTCTCTCTCTCTCTCTCTCTCTCTCTCTCTTCCCCTCTCTCTCCCCCTCTCTCTCTCCCTCTCCCCCCCCCCCCTTTCCTCCCTTCCACTCTATCTGGAAATCAATGGAAAAATATCCTTGGGTAAGGATTAATAAAAAATAATAATAAATATGTAATTACTTATGTTTAAAGTTGTCCCATCTTAGTTTCTTTTCAGACTGTACTTAAGCATGTTTTAACTTTAGATGAGTAAAGGTGTAAATACTTTTTTTTCAGTAATTTTATTTTTTATTTGGAAGTAAGGTACTAGATCAGTGATTTTCAACCCTTTTCATCTCATGGCACACATAAACTAATTACTAAAGTTCTGCGGCACACCAAAAAATACATTTTTTGCCGATCTGACAACAAAAAATAGGTATACTTTTTATTCACACCGGACAGCTATTGTGTTGGCTGTTGTCATTTTTTTATTTGACAATCTAAGGAAAAAGAGGTTAGTGCCCCTGACTATACAGTTAGGTACTGCATATTTTAAAAGCTCCATGGCACACGGGTATGCCACGGCACACTGGTCGAGAAGCGCTGCTCTAGATGGTTGCCAGCTAGAGCTGACCAAGGGAAAGCTTCCTGTGACTGTGCCAGTGTAGCACCTTTAATCAGTTTCATTCCACATACCCCGTCTTCCCTGACCATTAGATCAGTATCCTGTTTTTATTTCACAGGGTTTACAGAGTCATTTGAAGAAGTACGATGGGAGATATGAACAGATTTTGGCTTTTCGACCTACAGGATGGACACATTCTAATAAGTTAACGAGTATAACAGATGTTGTACCCCAGACCAAAGGAAACATTTCAATATATGGTATAATTATTACATTTTCTCACTTTTAATGTTTGTAATTAACGTGTTGGTGTTTTTTTAAGCAAGGCTGTAATTAAAGGTGAAGAAAAACAGGCACGAAAGAATCTTTAACAACTCAGGAGTTCCAGATTGCTCTGTGAACTCTAAACCTGTATCTCTAGCACATTCTAAGCTGATATAAGGAGTGCGACCATAGTAGACACTGGCTGATACAGAGCATGTGTTTGTGAGATCAGGGATGTGTAGGGAATTTTGGAACTGCTGGCGAGTGGGGAGGCGCAGCTGAGTGCGGCAGGCTCCACGGCAGGTTCCACGGGAGGCTCCACGGCAGGTTCCACGGGAGGCTCCACGGCAGGTTCCACGGGAGGCTCCACGGCAGGTTCCACGGGAGGCTCCACGGCGGTTCCACGGGAGGCTCCACGGCGGTTCCACGGGAGGCTCCACGGCAGGCTCCACGGCAGGCTCCACGGCAGCCTCCATGGCGCTGAGAGCAGGAGGCAGTGGGTAGAGGTGGCGGCGGCCAGCTCCACTTGAATTTTTACATCTCTTGGAGGAGGTTTACTGTTGTCCTCAGAAATGGACTTATTACTGTAATGGCTGATGGGAAACAGTGTTGATATGTCACTAGACCAGTGACTGACTTTCAGCCTCTAAAGACCATTCTGTACTCAGAACAGGACCTTTCTCCCTGTTTCGGTGGTACTTGACCTTCAGTAAAGTAGATGAAGGGATTTATTTTTTTAGGAGTCCATCTGCTTTTTTGACTTTGGAAATCAAGTGTCTCCAGCTTGTTCTTCAAATTTTACTCCTATTTCTTCTAGGATTTTCTTGAAATTTATAGCTGAGCAAAGTGCTTAAAGGGAAGAATTATTTAAAAAGAAAAGCCTAATTATAAATAAAAATCTATAGAAATGCATATTATTGTCTATGTAGAAAAGTAATAGAATTTTTTAATGCTCAAAGTTTTCATATCCTTTTAATGTCTTAATCTTTATTTTTCATAAAAGATACATTTTATTATCAGCAATAAGGCATCAAGGAGTTTTTGGCAAAAATACTCTGGATTGCTTTCCTTTTTTATTTTATTTTGGGCTTGTGGATTTTGTTATTGATTTTTAATAGGCAGTCTTTTCTTTTGTGTTCTAGGAATTCCTTATAGTGAACACAGCAGCTACCTAGAAATGAAACGTTTTGTTCAGTGGCTGAAGCCCCAGAAAATCATACCTACGGTGAATGTGGGCACCTGGAAATCTAGGAACACAATGGAGAAATATTTTAAAGAATGGAAATTGGAAGCTGGATATTGATGTTACCTCGAAGGACCCAGACATAGTTAAGTAACTTGAGTGTAGCTTGTTAGTAGTTAAATCTTTGGTGACATGAAACACATTTACGTGAGAAACCTCACGAAGGTCACTCGTATAGCTTATTTTCTTACATTTGAATAACATGTTCATGCTGCTGAGTGCCTCTCAGCATCGTCAGTGACCATTGAGACTGGTCTCCCTAGTACCCTTGCGCCCCTCCCCATGGGGGCAGTTATATTCTGCATCCAGCCTTAACAAAGGAAATAAAGGCAGAGTCAGGGACCAAAAAAGTTTCATTATAATGGATAATTAGATTGAAAATGTTACATATAAATAATTATATCTTTAAAATTATTTAAAATGGGGAATATTTTATGAGATAAAGCTTTTATATGATATGTATACTTAAATAAAAAATCTTAAATTTGTTGTGTAGTGTCTTGGTTTTTAGGATTTATAACTGTGCCTTTTGTGCAATTTTATAAAATGTCAATATAAGTAATTCAGCATTTTACTCTGAAGAAGATTCAAAGAGCTTAGATCATCACCCTGTAAAAGATGGAGGACAGTTTGCTCAAATGATGTTTATCTGAACTGTTTACTCAAGATATCAGATAACTAAAAGTTTAGAGTGCAGTTTTTTTAATTGAGATTATATAATTTATATATGAATCTTGATGTCTCCAATACAGATTAAATAACTGAATCCAAAATGGAACTTGTAGGCCAATACATGTTAAAATGTTTTTATGATTGTGTGGCCAGTGTGGCTCAGTGGATTGAGCATCATCCCATGGACTGAGAGGTCCCAGTTCCATTCCCAGTCAGGACACATGCCCAGATTGCAGGCTTGACCTCCAGTAAGGGCTGTTCAGGAGACAGCAGATCGATATTTCTCTCATATCAATGTTTCTTTCTCTAAAAAAAATCAATAAAAACATATTAAGAAAAGAAAAGAGCCCTGGCCGGTTTGGCTCAGAGGTTAGAGCACGTCGGCTTGCAGACCAGAGAGTCCAGGGTTCAGTTTACGCTAAGGGCGTGTACCTCGGTTGTAGTTTGTCCCCGGCGCTGGTTGGGGTCGTGTGGGTGGCAACCACTCAATGTGTCTCTCTCACATCGATGTTTCTCTCTCTCTTCCTCCCTCTCTACCTCCTGCTCTATCTGAAGATAAATGCACAAAAGTCCTCAGGTGAGGATAAAAAAAAAGGAAAAGATAAATGTCCTTATTTTAAAAAAAAAAAAAAGTTTGCCCTGGCTGGTTTGGCTTAGCAGTTAGAGCATCAGTCCGGGGACCAAAGAGTCACAGGTTCGGTTCTGGTCAAGGGCAGGTACCTTGGTTGTGGTTCTATCCTTGGCCCTGGTTGGGGTCACTTGGGAGGCAGCCAATCAATGTGTCTCTCTCACATCGATGGTTCTCTCTCTACCTCCCTCCCTCCCACTCTATCTGAAAATCAATGGAAAAATATCCTCAGGTGAGGATTAAAAAAAAAAAAAGAATCCTAAGTAGAGCCCGGCGGGTGTGGCTCAGTGGTTGAACATCAACCCATGCACCAAGAGGTCTCTGGTTCAATTCCCTGTCAGGGCACATGTCCAGGTTGTGGGCCCGATCCCCAGTGGGGCACATGCAGGAGGCGGCCAGTCGATGTTCTCTCTCATTGATGTTTCTATCCCTCTCCCTTCCTCTCTCTAAAAATCAATAAAGAAAAAATATATATATATATAAAGAGAATCACAAAAAAACTTTAAAGATTTTACCAATTTGATATTTTTAACGTAGAGGAGATGGTCAAATCATGTGGGGTCATTTTTATTTATTATTTGAGTCACAGTTTTTTCCCTTGAATGGTCATTTTTCATGGGTAAAAAGGTTTTTAATGATTGTGAATGTTTTACTTTGATAATCCAGGCATGTTATTTAAGAGCAGCCGCCACCTTTAAGTATTCAATACAAAAACATTCTACTGCACAAACAGCACCATTTATGGCTGCTTGCAGTGATTTTTCTTTGCTGCTGTTGCTGCAGAATATACAAAATCTCATTTAGGGACCCTCCCAAAGAGTCTTATAAGTAAGTCACAATCACAACCAAACTTTTCTAGGCTCTGCTGAGTGGTCTATATGAAATTTTTAGCTCTAATACCTAACTAAAACTTTGGTAGGTAAAAATTTTCAATTTTGAAGTGAAATGGAAGAAGAAATCTACTTAAATTAATCCAAAATAAATGGATGATAGCTCTTGAATATCCTGAACGTGTGCAGAGAAGGAGAATTAAGCCAACACAGGGGCAAATGTTTTACTATATATGTATTTAGGACTTTTCAGAAAGATTTTTACCATCTTATCTGACAGTGAACATCAAATTACCAGATGCAATGACGACAGGCGGATTTCAGGTTCTCCCAACTTTGATGTAATAGGAAAATATTTCCCACTTGATGTCAACGTCTTCTAAATCTATTTATTGCTTCCTATATATTAATGCTCTGGTTTTCAGAGCAACTAATTTAAATTAATATTTTGTTCAGTTATTGAGTTATATTCCTATGAACCAAATACATTCAGAATTTCCTTATTTGGTCCTGAATAACCATCAATAAGTAGACTAAGGAACTAAGAAGAGAATCATCTTCAAGTACTAATCTTCAAAATGATCTGTCTTGAAAGAGTATTGATAGCAACTTGTAACTTTTCTGGTGGACTTACTACTTTTCCTTCAGTTTATTTGGTACTGATCTTAGAAAAATGCCAATAAAGAAGTTATTTGAAAATCATAAGTCAATAGTTACAGATAATAGAAAAGTCTGGGCATGAGAATTACTTCCAATTTGCCAAGTTGGAAGCTTTTAACTTGGTAATCATTTTACTATGCTAAGCATGTTTCATTTCCCTTAGTACTATCCCTTCCTCCCCAGAGTAGATATAATCTCTCTGTGTGGTAACTCATTCCCCCAGTGATTTCACAGTTCCATTTTTGGTAAGTCAGAAATAATTTATAAATCCTTTGTGGTAGAGCTTATTAAGTAAACACAACCATTGAAGCAGGAGAGGTGTCTAGGGTGCACTTTTTTAAGGCTGCCCCTGCACGACCCTGAGACCGAGTGCTTCCCCACATTTTACACCAGGAATCCTCTTTTGCTTCACCCTAGCCCCTGCCGGATTCATAACATTTCATTATGTTTGGGATTTTTTTTATTGTCTTGGGAGACTTCAAATGGCTTTCTAAGTAAAACATTGTTATAGCTTTGTCTTAATATACATTGAAACATCATTATTACAATCTGAATTTAAGAGAGTACATTTTTTAAAACTTCCAGTTCACCAATGTAGAGCTCATTAGTCCCAATTTTTCTGAAGCACCAAAACCCAGATCCTTTGAGATCCTACCCCAAGGGCGCTGCAAACCCCTTCAGGGCAGGACCACATCTTACTGGTTGTAGGATCTAGTACCTTTTTCAGTGTCTGGTCCAGAGACAGTTCTAATTGTAAATGCTTGAATGAATCTGGGATAAACAGTGAAAATTGCATCTATATTTTAAGAATATGACTTCCAAAATTCTCGTGTTTTCTTCAAGTGAAAATAGCTTTATTCCAGAAGAAACACTAGTGATAAAAAATATACTGAAACTACTCAGTTGATCATTTTGGTACATTAAACTCTGTTTCTTAACGTCCATTTCCATGTGGAAACAGTTTAGAGAATAAACTTTTTGGTTGAGCCATCACTTTAGTTGGTCACTGAAGTCAGTCATTGAGCGTTCGAATCCTCCCTCCAGGAGCTTACATTCTATCAATCAATATTCTTGGGGATTGAAAACACCTCAGCACACTATTTGCTTTTGTCCTAAATACGATAGACTTGTTTTCCAAGGAAAAAACAAGTTTTGTGGTCAAGTCCAGTTGCATTATCTGTGTCTATCCTTTTGTTATTGCAAAATGGAAAGCAAGAGCTTAATAAAATGGCATCAAAGCAGTGCTTTAGTGCCCTGTTAGATAATGTGATTAAGCTGTTTTTTCAAGCCTGTTGGAAAGAACCATTGTAGACTTCCTGTTGTGGCTCTGGGCTCTGATTACATGTAACGGGGATAAGCAGATAAAACTGTAAATGAACTAAAAGCAACAGTGTCTGGAAGGGGAATAAAAGCCACATACCCTGGTTTTGCTAAATCAGCCAATTTTTTTTTATTAGTGTCTTTTATCCATGGAAAGAGTGCTGGACTCTGTTTTATGTGTGTGTGTGTTTTTTTTAAACAGCTTTATTAAGATGTAATTCACCCATTTAAATTGTGCAACACAACGTGGTTTTTAGCATAGTTACTAGAGTTGTGCAAACATCGCCATCATCAATTTTTTAGATTAGTTTTATCACCCAAAAAGAAATCCCATACCCATTAGCAGTTACTCCCTAGTCCTCTCCTCCCTGCTCTCCCAGCACCTACTTACCTCTTACCCTAGGTAACAACTAATCTTTCTCACTATAGATTTACCTATTCTGGACATTACATATAAATGGAACATAATGCACAACGTTTTATGATTGACTTTTTGACTTAACAGTGTTTTCAAGGTTCACCCATGTTTAGTATGTATTAGTACTTTATTCCTTTTTATGGCCAAGTAATATTCTATTGTTTGAAAATACCACATTTTGCCCTGGCTGGTTTGGCTCAGCGGTTAGAGTGTCGGCCCACGGACCAGAGAGACCCAGGTTCGGTTCCCACTAAGGGCACGTACCTCGGTTGTCCCTGGCCCCGGTTGGGGTTGTGTGGGTAGCAACCACTCAATGTGTCTCTCTCACATTGATGTTTCTCTCTCTTCCTCCCTCTCTCCCTCCCGCTCTATCTGAAGATAAATGCAAAAAAAAAAAAGAGAGAGAGAATACTACATTTTGTTCATCTATTCATCTGTTTCTGTTATAAATAATACTGCTTTAGTATTTTGTACAAGTTTTTGTGTGGACATATATTGTTATTTCTCTTGGGTATATATCTAGAAGTGGAATGGCTGGGTCATGGTAACTGTGTTTACCTTTTTCGAGGACCTGCCGAATTGTTTCCCAAATGACTATACCAGTTCTCATTCCCACCAGCTATGTGCGAGGGTTCCAATCTCTCCACATCCTCAGCAACACTTGTTATTGTCTACTTTTTTATTCCAGCCATCTTGGTGGGTGTGAAGTGGTATCTCATTGTGGTTTTTATTTGCATTTCCCTGCAATGACTGATGTTGAACATCTTTTTACTAACCCCCTTTTAAAAAAGATATTTTTATTGACTTTTTTTTTTTTTATAGAGACAGGGAGAGGGAGAGAGAAACATCAATGTGAGAACAAAACATTGATCAGCTGCCTCCTGTACACTCCCTACTGGGGATCGAGCCTGCAACCCTGGCCACGTGCCCTGACCAGGAATTGAAGGCATCCTTTCGGTGCATGGGACGACACCCAACCAACTAAGCCACACTGGCCAGAGCTACTAACCCTTTTTTAAAGAGGATGCTTTACAGAAAACTCAGTTAAATGGTTGTTCTACAATGTATTATTATTATTATTATTATTTTATTATTATTTTTGGCTCTACATTGGCCTTGCGTTGTGGATGTGATCTCCCGCCGGCTCAGACCTTTTAGTTTTTATTTTTGAAAATCATGCTTTGCCATTAGAGATTTGTAGGATGTCTTAAGAGTCCTCAGAAACACCCTAGAAATTCATTCAGGGAGTGAACCTGGTAAAAGTCTGGGTTTCCTACATCCCCTCTCCCTTCCAGGGGTGGGGAGACAATGAATATGATGAAGAGATTGGGTGTCCCTAGACTGAGGAAATCTTTCTGTCTCTCCTTCATCTTCACTGCCAGTTCCCCCAGGCCAGCACCCTTCTCTTCCCTGCTGAAGAGTCCCTCCTTTTAGTCAATGATTCTATCAATGTGGTGAGGTCGGGGGAGGTGCAGGTTCTTCCAAGCACTCAAACCAAAACATCTATGAGTCAAACCTTTCTCTTATCAAGATGGTCTTCTTATAGCTTAATTATACCATATTATGACCCCAGAGGAGTCTTTGTTGCTTTCCTCAGTCCCACCAAAGATGCTTTTCTAGGAAGGAGTTGGAGATGGGATCAGAATCAGAACCAGCCTACACATATACATACATGTACACATGTGGATTGCATATACTGTTGAGGTCCTGACAGGAAAACAGAGACCAGAGACTACAAGATTTTGCTTGCCTGTTTGTTTGTTTTAAGAAGTAAATGCCAGGAATTGGTTAAATGGGTGATGGAAACGCTCAGAAACCACACAGAGGACAAAGAGGCACTCCAGAGATGAGCCACAGAGGAAGCTGCTCCACCCCTAAGCTGGAGGGAAGAAGGAGAGGGTGTCTGAAGCTCATGGGCTGGTATTAAAAGGCAGTTACTGGAATCCTAGGGATGCTGCAGCTGTTGGCAGGGAAACTGCCATGGCAGATAGAGAAGAAAAGAAAGAGCCTGGTTTCTTCCTTCTCACCTTCCCACTGGCAATGCCTATCTGGGAACAGATGATTACAAAGCCTGGAGACTGCATCCTGCAGGGCCAGTCCCTGCAGAGGACAGAACAGCAGAGGGGGAAGAAGGAGAGAGCCAGGAAATGGGGCCAACACCAGTGCATTATGTGGTGGGACACATACTACGTCAGTCAAGGTTCATTTTCTGTTTCTTCCAATTTTCAGTTTCATTGTGTTATGGTGCGAGAGAACTGAGAGACCACCAGAGCCAAATTAAAGCCAAATAGAGAGCAAAGCCGGCCGGTGACTGATCCCGAGTTCTGGGAGACCAGCCTACAATGTATTATTTAAACCAAAGCAAAATAGGCAGTTTTATAGACTTTGGTCTAGATTTGCTAGAAGATGATGATATTTAGTAATGACAAGCCTACAGTTTAAGTCCAGTGAGAATAATTTGAGTTAATAACAAGGTAAATTTAAAATACATAGCAGCATTCCAGGTATCATGAAGTGGTTATATGCTGTTGCAGGTAAGACAGACTTACTGACTTGACTTGCAGAAGGAAGTTAAATGATCTTTATAATTATAATTGGAAAGGAAGACGAGATAGGAAGGTTTTGAATATCAGGGTAGATAACACCAGCTGACCTTGAATAAACAATGTCATTTATGAAAATGGCCCACGATGGTGATGTGAATATAGAAATGTAAATCTTTATCCAGTTTTTAAACTTTAAAATTACAGCATGCTATCTGAGATCTTCCCTGAAAGCTAGATAATGAAATAAATAACTTACCGGGTTGTATTTAGCCCTGAATCCTATAATTACATAATTCCTGGTTAACATCGAGTGTTTTTAAAGTACATAATAGAAGCAAAGTGTTTTAAACAGCTTAGCTATTCACATGTCATGAGAATAATCAGCCAAGAAACTTATCTTTTTGCTTCAAAGCTGTTGACTTTTATGTAAGAACTCTAGACTTATTCCAGGTTGTGTCTTAGTAATTTATTCATATGTATTAAAATTTTAAACACGTTTCTGACAAAGAACAGGTGAGATAAGTCAGGAGTCATTAGGAGGTCAGCACAAAGTTCTTTTTATCACCGTTGGAAATCCCTGGACAAGAGGAAACAGATGGGTTTGGTTACATCACCCTTGCTTTGCCAAATAAACAGTCGAGGACAATGTTAAATATCCTTTGCTTTGAGTCTGCATCTAGGCTACAACTGGTTCTCGATGTCAACCATGCTAGTCTTTTCAGCTACTGTTTAATGGTTAAAAGCTTGAAATCTTTTTTAATACATAGTATGAAAAAGTTTATTTGAATCCTCATTGGGTGACTTAGTGTAGTCATTCAGGAAACATTTACTGGGTGCTAATTCTGTGTAAGACACTGCTGGACAGAGGAAGGGACTTGGGTTCCTTAGGGAAATCTCCAGAGTCCAGGTGTTATTGGACTAAAAGGGTCCATTGGCCTGCACAAATCAAAGCCCAATCAAATGCAAATAGTTTGCAGCCAAGAAAGGAAGGGTTTATTACTTGAGGAAATGGCACCAAGCCCAGAGTCCCAGGTAAGCTAGTGCTCAAAGATCTGGCTCCCCATTGGCTTCCAGGGGATGGATTATATAGGGGGAAAAATAATGAATCATGGTAGCCAAAGGAGTTGGGGTCATGGGCTCTACTGATTAGTTGGGGCCAGGGTAGGGAGCAGTGGGTCATTGTGTCGGGTCCTGTGTCAGCCATGGCATTGTTCTGTCTGGTTTCATGAGGGTGTGGTCTGAAGGGTCCATGTGCCTGTGGCTAAAACACAACTGAAGTCAAGATGTTATTTTTAGCTTGACCACAACTGTTTCTGTGGTCAACAGACCTGAGGCTGTGTTCCTAAGACCGTTTGATGCTGACCAGAATCTGATGTCCTAAGGGCTTAATGATTAAGGAAGGGAGTGGGCAGACAGAAAGGAGAAGGGGTCATGTTAAGGAAATGGAGTTTCTGCAGTTGTTCCACAGGTAGCATTTGAAGTGGATTTTAAACATGAGTACAACGGGGATACTCATAGGGAAGATAAAAGCTAAGAGTGACAATTATATCTAAAAAGAAAAAATCAAAATGCTTGTGAATAAAAGCTGCATCTAAGGAAGAGGTGGATAGCATCTATATATCCAAGACATATTTGTGTCCACAAAAGGAGTTCAGGCAATAAACTGAACAGTTCAAAAAGAACCCAAAAGACAGAGATGCCTGCCTTTCCAGGGCTCGTGGAATAGACAGGGTGGGGCAAAAATAGCTTTCCAGTTGTTCGAGTGGAAAATAATACAATAATGAATAAATAATACAAGAATGAACTCTTGTGTGTGCTCACAAGTGGAAACCTACTTTAGCCCCACCCTGTGCAAAGTCAATGGGAGAGTCTGATGCACTCTGGAGAAATAGGACGATGTGGGCAGGGGCACTGTCTGAGCTGGGAGAGGAATGAGGAGGAGCACAGCCCAATTAAAGCCGAGCCAGCTCATGGCGCCTCCGGGCATCGGTCACAGTCAGAGGCACAACTTGACAAAGACATAGTGGAAGCCTTTTCAGCCTTTGCTGCGGTTTCACAAAAATATCAAAAGAGGAGTCTCGTTTTAAATCTGTATTACCAAGTTAAAAGTTATTGTAAAAGGAGAGGATTTATTTATTTATTTATTTTTGGCCTTGCAGTTAACTTCCTTGTAAAATTCCCTTATTAATTCTAATAGTTTGCTGTTGGTTCTTTTAGTTTTTCTCCATATATAGACATGTCAAATGCAAATGGGAGTTGAGAGTTGTTTGTTTGTTTTGTTAATCCTCACTCGAGGATATTTTTCCATTGATTTTTTTTTTTTTTTTTTTTTGAGGAAGAAAGAGACATCGATGTGAGAGAGACACATCGATTGGTTGCCTTCCGAAGGACTCCGACCAGGGCCAGCCATCTAACCTGCAACTCAGGTACGTGTCCTTGACAGGGAATCAAACCCCCGACCCTCTGTCCTTGAGCCGACACTCTAACCACTGACTCAAACTGGCCAGGGTCAAATGAGAGTTATAGTCCTTCTTTCCAATCCTTATATTTCTTATTCATCTTGCGATATACTGACTAGAACCTCAAGGAATGTTGAATAGAAATGAGAATACTGAACATCTTTGTCTTGTTCCTGAACTCAGGGAGAAAAGGGCTATTTCACTATTAAGTATGATCTTTTTTTTCCCCTTCCCTTTGCAACCATCAGCTTATTCTCTAGGAGTCTGTTCTGTTTTGTTTATTTATTTATTTATTTATTTATTTATTTATTAGATTACACATATAAGTTAAATCATACAGTATTTGTCTTTCTCTGTCTTATTTCACTGAGCATATCTTCTAGGTCCATCCATGTTACCATAAATGGCACGATTACATTCTTTTTTGTTACTGAGTAATATTCCAGTGTGTGTGTGTGTGTGTGTGAGAGAGAGAGAGAGAGAGAGAGAGAGAGAGAGAGAGAGAGAGAGAACCACATTTTCTTTATCCATTCATCTATGGTGGACACTTAAGTTGCTTCCATATTTTAGCTATTGTAAGTAACGCTGCAATGAACATAAGGGTGCATACATCTTTTTGAATGCATGTTTTTGTTTTCTTCAGATGAATACCCAGAAGTGGAATTGCTGGATAGTTTGGCAGCTCTATTTTTAATATTTTGAGGAATCTCCATACCGTTTTTCATAGCAGCTGCACCAATGTACAATTCTGCCAACAGCAACTCCCACATTAAAGGACAGAGGCCGTGTAGGAGAGTAAATAGGAACAGCCAGAGAGGAAAGAGGGGAAATCGGGTGTCACAAGAGAAGCGACAGTCAGCAGCAAGGAGTGTTGCCAATAGAGTGTGAAGATCAGTTCTGAAAAATTCCTGTGTATGGAGAGCAAAGAGGTTGTTGGTGACAACCGCTCGGGGAGCTTTAGAATGTACAGGGAACGAGAGATTGTGAACCATCCATTGACGGACCGATCTACCCCTTTTCCTCCCTCTTAGTTTCCCCCCTTTCATGTTAATGCATCTCTGAACTTGTACCCACTGCTGAATTGTCACCTTGTTATCAAAGTTCCGATGACTAGTTTGGCAGCGGGGAGCTTTTTCCACTTGGTCACATTCGTCGTCAGTGCCTATCAGTGAGCTGACAGGGACTTGTTTCTGGTGGTTCAGAATGTGGCTCCCGCAAAACCAGTCCTCCAGATACTCGGCTCTTCCTGCTGTATGATCACATCCACAGTTCCCGTGTGTCTTGTTCATCTTTCCTAGACTAAAGACACACACACATCCAGAAAAGGATAATAGATTTTATAACTAAAAAGTATGCTGCTGTCATTTCTTGATTGTTGATTGACATCTGGATGGTGTGTTTTTCCAGATTTTCTTGGCTAAGGATAGTCTCAGCCATGGTTATTTTCTGACTGCAACTCCTCCACCTTCTTTCTTCCCGCAAGCCATCAATTCTCTTTTTATCACAGCTCCATAATATTATTCCTTTTTCTCTATAATTAACCAGCCCCGTTTCTTGCTCCTACTTAAACATGAAATCTTTCTCTCTGTTATCTTTTCCATCTTGTATTTCATGATTTTCTCTTTATAATAACTCTTGGAAATAATCAGTGAGTGGGCAAATTGCATAGGAATGTTAAGGGCATGATGTTTTTGTGGTAGAGTGTACTGTGTTCAAACAAAATGCTTCTAATTGTATACCACCTGCTTTGTCATCAACACATCCATTCAAAAAACACTCTACTGAGCACCTTCTGGGTGGCCGGCACCACATTTGTGCTATAGATTTCAATAGCAAATACAGGCCTTCGCAGCTATTCAATAAGCCTGGGAATGAATGAGAAACCTCGGGAAGGCACTGACACTGATAGTTTTGGGGAAGCATATGAGATGAGATTAGACATCACACTTGGAAACTCCTAGAGATCCTAGAGATAAAGTCACGGCAGCATTCCACAGTGGAGTGGTGGTCCCTGCCATAGCAGCCAGGACAAGAGCAGATAAGAATGGCAAAGAAAGCAAGCCAAAGAATGGCAGGTCTTTGCAGATGAACATAAGTGGGTAAAGCACCTTCACTCCCCAGTATGGCTCTTTGATGATGAAAACCTTTTGGTTGGAATGGCCACCAACCAAAGAAAGAGGGGAGTTTTTCCATCTCCAGTTGAACATGGTGAAATTAGCCACGTGAGCTGGGAATACTAACAGCATTTTGTGATGACCAGAGGGGTCCGGGTTTCGCTCTGCAGAAAGGCCGGTGGTGTCATCATACAACTTGTGATTAATTTAGAACTCTTCGAGAAGAGTTACTGCTGATACAGCAGGTGTAGCAATGAAAACTTTGGGCTTAGTTTCCAGAGATTGTAATTTAGGCCTGGTTCTGCCACTAATTTTGTGACCTTGGTCAAATTAATTCACTTGCCTGAATTACTGAAATAGGTGTTTCCTCCACCAGAATGAGAGAGCTGACTGATCTCTAGGCCATGCCTCTAAAATTCTATGAGTCTGTTAGCACTTTTTTTTTTTTTTTTCCCCGGAGTTGGTTGTTTTGTTTTGTTTTTGTCAGGGTGTTTCATGCTTTTGCAGGACTTGGACAGGATGGTTTTGGTCAAGCTACTTATCACAATGGATATAGTCTATAGTATTAAAATACATCAGATGAGAAAATGTTTTGAGCCCATTTATTTTGTTTATTTACTATTTTATTTTTCTTCGCTCTAGGTAGCAGAACTTCCTCCAGCTTAGGTTTGGGGTCTTGGAGGTAGAGCCACGGGACAATCAGTCCCTTACAGTGGTATTAACTAAAGTGGCTGTAATACCTCTAAAATGGGGCCAGAGACAACAGCAACAGAATAGCCTGTCCACAGTAATGAGAGTAAGCATAGCACATTCATTCTTTCGCATTCTCAGGGTGTAGTGAGCACCCAGGAGCAGAACAAATCCACAGATGTAGGCGACTCATTTCGATAAGGTGTTGATGCAAATCACTGGTAAGACCTATACGCTACATCAGATCCCAAGTAGTGCCTTGCAGCTCAGACCTGCAGTTCCCAGAGTCAACCTAGTGGTACCCTTCCTTAGGTCGGCTTTGGCAGATCTGTGGAACCTCTTTGGTGATTCCGTTGGTTGCTAATACACTTCAGTATTTGCTCCTGCCCTGCATTTAGAATAAACTGATAGTCCAAGAGGCATGAACAAAAGAGATATATTTGAAGGTTGGAGGTGGCTTTGGGGAGAAGTGGAAGTGAAGCGTAGAGAAAGAGACCGAGTAACCCCGAGTAAGAACTGCCCATTTCCTGCTCATAGGAGGGCACCAGGCGCCCCATCTCCTTCCCTGCACCCAGGATTCCCTCTAAGGCTATGACAGCCAGGTTCCCAGATGGAAGACGAGCTCCCTTTCGGCAAGGCAGGACAGAGGTCTTTCCCTAACGGGAGCACAAGAGGACAGAGCTCTTCTACTTTTGGGAAAAAAAACAACTTTTCAAAGTTCCATTCCCTTTTCTTTTCCTGGATTATTCTCTGAAGAGAGCTCTTCAGCCACACGAAAGATGGATGCAAACTGCCAGGATCCAAACCCCACCATCAATCATTCATCCATTTTTGCAACTTCTTTCTCCCATCGCAACAGCTAAATGTTCAGAAGAGACTAAGCACGTCCCTCTGTTTATCCCTAAAGCGGTCCGTGGAGACATTTTTTTTCATCATTTCCTGGCTTGGTGAGAGGATGTTGTTAACCAACTGCCATTTTACTGGGCAGATTACAGTGTCAAGACTCACAGGGCAGCTGGGTTGCTTCACCGATAAAAGAGTGAAAGACCTTGCTTGTAAATAGGTTTTTGTCTCTGTTAGCAACCTCTGAAATTAGTCACCCGTCCCTACATTCCCCAACTGCTACTTCAAAAGCTCTGCTCCATTCCTGGGCTGGGAGTTACCCTGGTGACTAATCTTGATAATTAGTTCCTGGAGGTTCCACGGGGGCAGTTGGCTTTGAATTTGGTGCGAGAAGGTGACTCTGTGGACTGTTGTACGTTTGCCTGTGCCTGGTCATGTTGGAGGGGGGTGTCTGTGTAGTGTGGGGTTGGGGAAGAATACTCCCTTGCTGGGATCTGAGCAAGGTGTGCTACTGAATTCCCCACCACTTTACTTGACACCTAGTCGAAAGGTGATTTATTCCCAACCAATGCCAAGACTCTGGAGATAGTGGCCTTTGGCTTTCCTGAAGTTCTGAATCTCACCTCTCAGTTCTGCTAACAGTTGATACTTACCTACTCCATCTTCTTAAAAACAGTCATCTGACAACACTGCAAAAGCTCTGGAAGGAGACGGGGTAACAGAGGAGAAAAGAATATAGTGCCTAATGAACCAAAAAAAAAAAAAAAAGGAGGCAGAGGAGAGAGACATGGAGGACAGGAAGGAGAAGGAGGAGAAGAAGGCAACCAGATGATGGGATGAGGCTATTTTTGAAACAAAGTGTTTGCCTTTATCTCTTCCGGAGGCATCCCGAAACTTCCCACGGCAGAATGTTCAGTTCACTCACAGAAGGACTTTTTAACTCTTCTTGGATATTTTTCGGAGACAACAGCTTAATAACTGGTGGAGAATAGCTAAAACGGCTCTTCTTCATTCTAGGGTTTCTCAGAGCACTGCCTGTGGGCCTTTCTCATAATCACCTAGGACTTAGTTAAAAAAAAAAAAAAATCTGGACCTACATCGGTATCTCCAGGAATGGGATCTGGGAATCTGCAAACTACTGGGCTTTTTGCTTTTGTGTTTAAGGAGGAAGGCCTCAGATAACTTTTAATGCCCACAAAAATTCGTGCATCACTACTTGAATCCATGGGGCTCAGAGCTCTGTTTTTCTCCCTGTAAAAGATAAAATTGAACAGTTTTTTAGCACTTGGATCCTCAGCCAAGAAATGTGGGTGTTGCTTAGCTCCAAGCATCCTACAACATTAAAGAAATATGTGTGTACAAATATTGAAAGAGAAAACAGTTGCTGCATGGCAAAGATGCACAGTCAGATACCATAAAAGATACCAGCACACCAGGTCATGAAACAAAAGAATTAGGAGGCTCATCTGCCGGCAGCTTGAGAATATAAATATGTACAAGGAAAAGACAGCACATCTGGAAGAACAGTTTGAGTAGGGAAGAGGCTTTGTTTGGCATCTCCTAGCAGACTGTGCTGCAGTGAGGTTCTAGCACCAGCTGCCTTCTGTCCACACGGGAAGCCCTCTTCTCTGCCTCCTGGAGGGCACAGGCCTGTTCCCCACGGTCTGCGTGCTGTGGGGCCAGGAAATGCTGCTGACTGAGGAGTCCTGTGAGCTGGGGTGGAAAAGCACTGGGACCTCGTGCTTAGCAAGGTGGCTGGCTCATCCCCATAATGCAAACCCACGCTGCTGGGTTTCCTCTGCCCGGGGCTCAATGTGCAGGAGCTTCCAGCATCTGATCGTAAGTGACCCACAGAGGGCAGAGGGGTAAGGATCACGGGGAGAGGACAGTCCAGCTAATGGTGTAGTGGTACACCCAAAAACCTGGTATTTGAGAATAACCCGAGGCACCAATGAGCAATGGAACAATCAAAGGAGCCCTATGCTTTCCATTTTATACTGTGTAATGACCCATCTGCTAAACTTTTTTGTATTTTCATGGCTAGGAGTAGAAGGAAGAAATCCCCACATATATTTAAACTTAAACCGAACGAAATGTATCAGAAAATAGGATTGCTTTAAGTAAACAATGCCATGAAAGAACTCAGCATTTCAACAAGAAAACAGTAAATGGTTTATTTTGGGGATCCAGAATGAAGGATTTTGGGTGGTCAGTAATCCACTCTAAGTGGATTAAATGAGCATTTTGTGGAGGGATGAATTGAATAGAAAACGATTCTAGATTTTTATGTATAAAGATCTATGTTGATAGATTAAGCAGGGTTCCATTTGTACTCAGTCCTCATAGGTGTTGACAAATACTGCTTACTAACCGACTCTACATCTTTATTGATTTTCCTAAAGAGGTGGCAGATGAAAAAGATCCAGCCTGCAAAGTAGAGGAAGAGCAAGCGGGTTAGGAAGGGGGAAGAAAGGGGACAGGAACCTCTCTGGGCAAGGCTGACCACAGCAGGGATATTGGGTTTTCTGCTGGGGGTGATGGAATGCAATCAGAGGGCTCTGTGAGTGACCCGATCCGCATATTCAAGATAAGAATTTGTTTCTCAAAATTGTCAATAAATAAAGAGAGACTAAGAGGGAAATATAATAGCCCGTATCTTGTCATCTTGACTTTTTTTGTTGGTCAACTAAAATTAATTGATTAGATTTGGTAATATTTAAAAATAAATGAATACTTAAAACAATGGCCACACTTTGAGGATAACTAAAGATGTAGCCAGCAACTAGCACAGGAACCCAACTCATAATAGATGCTTAATGATGTCTTATCGCTAATGCTGACCCCTCTTACTTCAGCCTGGGAACGAAATACACAGATAATGAATATAGATCAGTGATGTCTGTCAAACATTACAAAGGGGTACAAAAGGACACTATGAACTGCAATGAATGGAAACAAGAGGAAACTTTGTCCTAAAATATTTACTGAATATCAGAGCTGTTAACTACATATATGAAGTCACTTGTTAGGATTTGTGATAGTCTTCACTACATAGGCTTTTTATTCATTTATTTATTATTTTCCTATATTACTAGGCTCTTATAGAGTTACTGATCATTCATACCTTTTGTATTTTCAAAAAAATTTATTGCATTTACAAATATCATCATTTCCCTCCCCCTCTGCTTGTCTTTGTTATATTTGTTTCTGCTTAGGAAATCAGGCCATTTACCCATTTTTTTTTTTTTATAAGACCACCTTTCCCCCTCCACACTCACCCAAATAAAATCAATGATATGCGGGAACCTAGAGGAAATTAAGTAAAAATTTTCCATGTAGGTTGGACCCTACATTATCTGGCATAAAAATGACCTTGGAGCCTGGCCAGTGTGGCTCAGTGGTTGAGCGTTGACCCATGCACCAAGAGTGAAGAGGTCGCTGGCTTGGTTCCCGGTCAGGGCACATGCCCAGGTTGAGGGCCAAATCCCCATTGGGGGGCATGCAGGAGGCGGCCGATCGATGTTCTCTCTCATCGATTTTTCTATCTCTCTCCCTCTCCCTTCCTCTCTCTCTAAAATCAATAAAGAAAAAAAAAATATGACCTTGGAAAGTAACACTAAAGGATGCGATTTCAATGCTATATTATTTCCAAAGGATTAGAGATGTCCCTTAGACACTCCTAATGTCCTTTAATAATCCATTTTGGTTTATCATCCAAGAACTTATTTAAAGCTTTTTTGAGCTCATTTATGTTTTCAACCTGAACTCCTGGAGGGGTGAGTAATTCCTTGATTTTATAGGTGTTGGGAAATTGGTTTTTCTTAAATTCACTTTTTTCACATTATACCTTCCAAATGTCTCTAGTACGCTGCTCTCAGTGTCTATCAAGCGTGGTGGCTTTGAGTGCTCTCTTCCAGGGGGACATTGCAAGGACAGGGAGGACAATGCTCCCCCGCGTTCCTAGAAGAGGGGCCGGTGAGCAGCAGACACAGGGGATGGGCTCGACCCAGACACAGTTAAAAAGGAACCACTGCTTACTTACTGTGGTCTGGCCTCCTTTACGAGGAAATCAGAGTTTTATGAAAAGCCTTAAAAAATGGAGGTTAGCACAGTCAGAGGCTCAGGAGCCAAACAGCTTGGGTTGGAATTCTTGCCCCTTACTATCATGTTATTTAAGTTCTCTAAGCCTCAGTTCCTTCTTTAAAGTGGGCTCATAACTAGCCCTCACTTCACGGGGTGATTATGACGAATAAATGAGAAGATGCATGCAGGCTGGGTACTGGGCACAGAGCTGGTGCTGGCGACAATCTGGAACATTTGCTCGGCTACAGCCCAGCTTTTCTGTCACAGAACGTCATCGCCACACTGTCATCTCAAGGAATCCTGACATGGCAGCCCCCCAGGCCCTTCAGATGCCATTCTGACCCTTCTGAAGGGGCCTTGGAATGAGGCGCTTGGAATTGCCTGAAAGATTCTGCGTACATTACAGTTGGCACAGAGTTTCGTTTGCACATCTTTCCTGAGGACCCTTTATGCTTTGTCAGCATTTGTTTTTCGTTGCTTATTTTGAGTTCATGCTCTCAGAAAACTCTAATGACAACTTTTCTGTAGCCTCAGTGATACTTAGATCCCAGGATTATTGAAGCATGGTCTCTTCATTCTCTTGCCTACATGGAAATTTTTCTATTTCCATTCTGGCCACTCCCTCAGAGCTCAGTGCACTCTCCTGCCATTTGTCCTTATTAGCTTGGCAATCCACTTCTGGAAAAAACGTAGCATGATGTACGAACTCAGAGATGTCGAGTCTGGATCGTTTATAAAAATTTAGGACTAATTCTGGCATAGATGCCTGGGATGTCATGAATATTTGCAGGTTTGTATTTAGAGAAGAGTCATCCATCTATCTCTAGTCTTTGCTTGAGTTCCCAGTTTTTCTGGTCTGGATTTATTTTATTTTAGGACTAAATCCATGCGCCTCGGCTCATTTGCGTGTTAGCTTTAGATGGTCATTCTCTCTGTATCTGAGATTTGGCTCTTTGCACAATTAGCTTTGTGTTCCCAAGACCCATTATTTGGGGGTAAGTGCAGTCCCCAGAATGGAGAAGAAACGTCTTCTCTGAGCCTCAAGCACGCAGCCATGGTAGCTGTTCTGCTCACTCTCCTCGGCTAGGCATTATGCCAACACACACACACACACACACACACACACACACACACACACACACACACACGTGCGCGCGCGCTGGGTCTTCGCTAGGGCATGTGAATTACAATTCTAATTGTTTTACTGTCTTTGCTACTCCCAGAGCTTTCTGGTCATGAATCAACTGACATAGCTTAGATTGTTATTCAGCTTTGTAAACTTCACGTGCCGGAATGCCTAAAATCGCTACATTACACAAAGATGACTCACAAAGCTGTCCTGCTGTCCTTGGGTTCTGTCCGTCTTAGAAACATTAATCATGTGTGGATTTGAGTCCAATAAAAGATAGGTGCTTCCTATAGCCCTTAGAATGAGGAACTAGCAAGGGAACTTCACTTATAGCAAGTTGGGGCTTTTCTGGGATGAAAGGAACATGTGTGGTAACTCTGCATTTTAGACGCCAAGATTGAATTGTCACATTCTTGGTACTGTTTTGTTCTGACTCCAAATTCCAGCAGTACAAACGAAAGCCAAGGCTTTCTTGGATTAAAATAAAAGATGGGTGGTAATCCCCCTGGCTTCTCTAATGCTTTATTATTTACAAATCCCTGTTCCACTCGTCTCACCAACCCAAATCCAGGCCAATATGTGCAGATGTCCCGAAAGCCCTTACTCAGAGCTTTAGTGAATCAATTTGCTCTCTCTCAAGAGCCAGGTCTGGACAAGCTGGGAACATTCCTGGAGGCAGGGTGGTGTAGAAGAACCTTCTACTTTTTGTCCAGATCTTTAAATCCTCCCCAAAGCCACTACTTCTCTTTCATGTGTTCCACTCAGATGTGTAACCTAGTGTCCTTTTTTTTTATCCTCACCTGAGAACATTTTTGCATTTATCTTCAGATAGAGCGGGAGGGAGAGAGGAAGGAAGAGAGAGAGAGAAACTGCAACCGAGGTTCGTGCCCTTAGTGGGAACCGAACCCGGGACTCCCTGGTCCGCAGGCTGAAGCTCTAACCACTGAGCCAAACTGGCCAGGGCTAACCTAGTGCCCTTATAGCCTAGGGGACCTGCAGGGAGCTGTGAGGAATAGAATGACTCCACACCACTGACGCCTCAATGGCAGCCTTTCGAACCATTGGGTCTTCTACGAGCTATTTAATGCTTCTTACTAATTCACTCAATGAATCTGGAAGTGAGGAGTCCTAGGTCCAAGTTCTCATTTTGCTACTAACGGAGTTACCTTGGGTGTGTCTTTCAACTTTCTGGGGTCTTTCAACCTCACTCTGTAGATGAGAATGTTGGATCAGATGGCCTTCCAACTCTAGCACCCTATGTCTCGTAGAGAAGAGTTGAGTGTCTCTCTCAATGAGACATACACGTGTGAGCAAAAGTAGGTTTCCAGTTGTAATAGAAATAAATACTATAATAATTAGTAAATAATAATACAAGAATAAGCTGTGCTTTGTGTACTCACAACTGGAAACTTACTTTTGCCCACCACTATACAGGAGGCTGTGAGGAGGGACAGGGACAGCAGTCCTGGTGCCGCCCTTCAGTCGCTACCGCGCAGATGGGGAGTGAAGACATAGACACAAGAGCTTCTCAGTATAAGGCTGTGTGTTAAACGCCCCAGCCGCTGAGTGCTGAGGCTCACAGCTTTGACTGCAAAGCTTGAAAATAATATCCAAAATAGTTTGCAAACAAATCTATCAGTTCTTGGGAGGCCAAATATCATCAACAGTCTTTTGCAATTTGTTGGAGGAGGGACAGACATCTATAAATTGTAGATATTGACATAGATGAAATACAGTACTCTAGAGCAGTGGTTCTCAACCTTCCTAATGCCGCGACCCTTTAATACAGTTCCTCATGTTGTGGTGACCCCCAGCCAGAAAATTATTTTCGTTGCTACTTCATAACTGTAATTTTGTCACTGTTATGCCTTAGGCGACCCCTGTGAAAGGATCGTTCGACCCCCAAAGGGGTCGTGACCCACAGGTTGAGAACCGCTACAAAGGGATTAGACAGCATCTCAGGAAAAATGAAAGGTCCGGTCCCCATATTGTAAACTTAATTCCAGCCAGAATCTTTAGTAAGCCTCTTGGGGCAGGAGAACATGGAGACATGAACATTTTAAAACTTGTCTACTCTCCAGAAGCCAGCAGTAAAAAATGCAGTAGTTCTCTTTCCCTTTGCTGAGACATATTTCAGTAATTTTAATTGAACTAACTCTTTATTAGCTAGTTCTTCTGACACCAAGAAAAAGTCAAGGCATGTACAGGTATTTATAACAATGGCTACCTTTTTGTTGAATATTCCTAACCATGCTTGACAATGAGTCAGGCAGGGTCTTCATTAGATCACAGTCCTTAGTATAGGGCTCCCTGTACATGGGAGACCCTCAAAAAGTCATGGCTGAGGGATTGACTTGAAATTCCAATATATCTGAAAGCCAACTTTTTTTTATTGCAGTGAAGTCTTTTTCTTTTTATTATTGATTTATTTTTATTTAATTTATTGGGGTGACATTGGTTAATAAAATCATGCAGGTCTCAAGTGACCAATTCTATAATACATCATCGTATATTGTATTGTGTGTTCAACACCCAAAGTCAAGTCTCCTTCCGTCACCATTTATCCCCCCTTTACCCACTCCTATCTCCCCCCGCCACATCCTTTCCCTCTGGTAATCGCCATATTGTTGCTTATGTCTATGAGCTTTTTTTTTCTTTCTTAATCCCTTCACCTTTTTCACTCAGGCCCCCAACCCCTTCCCTCTGACAGCTATCTGTCTGTTCTCTATATCTATGTCTCTGTTTCTATTTTGTTTGGAGATGTTCTTTTTTTAAAATTAATGTTTCAGGTTTCTTCGGATATATTCCCAGAAGTGGAATTTCTGGGTATTATGGCAGTTCCATTTTTAATTTTTTTGAGGAAACTCCATACTGTTTTCCACAGTGGCTGCATCAATTTGCATTTCTACCAACAGTGCACAAGGATTCCCTTTTCTCCACATCCTCGCCAACACTTACTGTTTGTTGATTTATTGATGATAGCCATTATGACAGGTGTAAGGTGGTATCTCATTGTGGTTTATATTTGCATCTCTCTGATGATTAGTGACAAGCATCTTTTCATATGTCTATTGGCCATCTGTATGTCCTCTTTGGAGAAGTGTCTATTCAGGTCCTTTGCTCATTTTTAAATCGGATTCTTTGGGGTTTTTTTTGTTTTGTTTTTTTTTTGGTGTTGAGTTTGGTAAGTTCTTTGTAAATTTTGGATATTAACCCCTTATCAGATGTATCATTGGTGAGTATGTTCTCCCATTCAGTGGGCTATCTTTTCATT
The DNA here is from genome assembly GCA_030848825.1 of Tadarida brasiliensis. Taxonomy (NCBI): domain Eukaryota; kingdom Metazoa; phylum Chordata; class Mammalia; order Chiroptera; family Molossidae; genus Tadarida; species Tadarida brasiliensis. Next base: position 12,855,984 of record CM061271.1, read on the forward strand.
TTGTTGATGGTTTCCTTTGCTGTGCAAAACCTTTTTAGTTTGATGTATTATAGTATAATATATAATTTGTTAATTATATCAGGGATATTTACCTATAATTTTCTTTATTTGTAGTGTCTTTATCTGGTTTTGAAATTAGGATAATTCTGGCCTCATAAAACAAGCTTGGGAGGCTTCCCTCCTCTTGAATTTTTTGGAATAGTTTGAGAAGAATAGGCGTTAGTTCTTCTTTGAACATTTGCTAAAATTTACCTGTGAAGCCATCCAATCCAGGACTTTTGTTTGTTGGGAATTTTTTTTATTACTGTTTCAGTTTCATTCGTTGTAATCTGTGTATTCAGATTTTCTGATTCGTCCTTATTCATTTTTGGAAGATTGTATGTTTCTAGGAATATATTCATTTAGTCCAGATTGTCCAATTTGTTGGCATATAGTTGCTTGCAATTTTCTTACAATCCTTTGTATTTCTTTTTTTTTAATGTTTTTATTGATTTTTTTAGAGAGAGAGGAAGAGAGGAAGAGATAGAAAAATCGATGTGAGAAAGAAACATTGGTCGGCTGCCTCCTGTGTGCCCCCTACTGGGGATTGAACCCACAACCCAGGCATGTGCCCTGACTAGGAATTAAACTGAGACCTCTCAGTTCATGGGATGACACTCAATCTACCGAGCCACACCGGCCAGGCAATCCTTTGTATTTCTATGGTGTCAGTTGTTCCTTCTCCTCTTTCATTTCTGACTTCATTTATTTGGGTCCTCTCTTTTTTGTGTGTGATAGATCTGGCTAAAGGTTTCTTGATCTTGTTTATCTTTTCAAAGAACAAGCTTTTGGTTTCCCTGATGTTTTGTATCTTTTTTTAGACTCTATTTCATTTATTTCTGCTCTGATCTTTATTATTTTCTTTCTTCTACTCACTTTGTGCTTTGCAGAGGGTGGGGCTATTGCATTCCCCCAGGCTGATGCTGTAAGGAGGGGAGGTGCTCCACCCAAGAAAGATGGTGTCTGTGGTGTGGGAGAGGGACTCAGCACAGGGATCCTGGTGGCTGACCCTTCAGCAATCTCCCCAGAGCCACAAACTCCAATGTCTCCTCACATGACTCTAGTCCACTTAGTTGTCCCTCTGCTAGAGCTCAGGGTGAGTGGCTGTGAATGAAATTTTTGTGCATTGACCCTTTAAGAGGGCACCTGTGTCTCTAGCAGACTCTATTCTTTCCCTGGCAGACAGAATTCCTGCTGATTTTCACAGTCAGATGTTATGTGAGTTCCTCTTCCTGGCTCTGGTGCTCTGGGGAGTCCAGTGTGGGATTGAGACCCACACTCCTCAGGGGGAAACTTTGCAGCTGAGATATCCCCCTGGAATCTCAGCCACCACCCACTCGTGGGAATGGGGCCAGCCCTTTTCATGTCTCTGCCCTTTCTACCATACTTGATGTAGCTTCTTCTGTAAATCTTTGGTCATACACCTTCTGTTCAGCTAGTCTTCAGCTGGTTATTTAGTTTGATTGTTCTATATTTTTTTCTTATTTTTTAAAGTTTTTTTTTTTAGATTTTTTTAATCTGCCATTAAATATATTTTTTCTTATTTATTTATTTTTATTTTTTTTTATTATTCCTGAGAGGATGGGTGTGCAGCTTCCCCCTATTCTGCTGCAAAAGCCAACTTTAAAGAAATTAACTAACACTTGCACACTGGAAAATTTTGTAAGTGGTTTATATTTCTGTTATTTCTCTATCTGAACTCCATTGTACACATGAGGAAACTGAGGGTCAAGAGATTAACTTACTCAAGATGACACTGTCAGGCATCAAGTTCCCTCATCTTCAATTTTAAATTCCATGGTTGCTTCCATAGTTCTGAAGGGTTAGAACATAGACATAAATATAGACAGGTATAGATATTTCTCCCAATAGCTTTGCATTTTCTGGAGGCAAAGATGTCCTTGAAAAAGAAAAATCTTTTATTCTGTTGGGGGCTTTTCCCCCTCCCCACTCCCTCTCCTATTTATCAGGCTTTCATACGCCGGCCTTGGTTGCATGTATTGAGCTTTCCAAGTATGAGTTTCAGAAGAAGCCAGAAAACACAACCTTGAGAATAATTTTTAAGACATCTTCCAATCTTTAAAGATTCCTTTTGGTGCCCAGTGTGCATTGGCCAGGCTTCTTATAATGAGGGCTGGCATCTGGCCTGGCTTTTTATTTCCCTCTACTGCTACCTACTGGTAGTAGGTCTGCAATGGCAGCTCCCAGAACATAGATCACAGGGTCATTCCTGTTTCTAGGGTCAGACTCTGGAAGGAGTCAGTGATTCTCAACTCCACCGACTAGGTATTAGAATCACAAGGCACGTTTTCAAAAGTATTGATTCCCAAGCCCCTCCCCTAGAGATTCTGATTCAATTTGGTTTGGGGAGGGGCTCATGCATTGGTATTTTTTGAAAAGCTCACCAGAAAATTCTAATATGTTGCCAGAGTTGAGAACGACTGACCTAATCAGTCACATCTCACTAGAACAGATAAGAAGGTTAATGTAACCATGAACATACGCATTCAGTTTTGTAATATCTACACCGGGTACTCCAATTTATCTCATACCCTTAATACAATCTATTTCAACCCTGTGATTTTTATGGATTAAGAGAAGTTGAAATCAATCCTTGTTATCTGTAAACTTTCAGAATTTTCCTTCTGACCAAACAGGAATCCACCCTAAAATAAGTCAGCTTTTATTATTTTATCACACTTTATATTATAAACTATGATATAAATAAATGCTAAAAATTAAGAGTTATAAGAAAACATAATTCAGGAAGAGAAAATGCATTAATATGTATTTCATATTAATGTTCGTGTAAATTTAGCATTCCTTTACCACATAAGTCCATGTTAGACTAACAAATCTAAGGCTTTTTAAATATTTTAAGCAGGCAGATTAAAAAAGCAATTTATTTGAGATTTAATTTTTGCCCAGTCATGAAGAAAACTGAAATTTTGCAGGGGAAAATATAATAAGCTTCACACACACACACACACACACACACACACACACAAACCAGGTATAGACCCTGTGTACTTCCACAAATTACAAATGAGTGGGAAAAGGGGTTTCACTTTCTTAGAAGTGAATTTAACCAATGATCCAAAGAATATCTGTTAGATTAAGTAAATGTTTATTCCATGTTCCCAGGGGATAGTCTGTAGGCCTGCAGGTCAGGAAGTATCCGCACTTCTAGCCAACCCCAATCTTAAATAGCCCAAAGGAAAATGAGGCATGCTTATTCTAAAGCTCTTCATTATTGCTGGGTTGCTTTAAATCCTGTTGGGACAGAATGTCAGAGTTTTTTTTATCATCAACTGTACCTGCGAGGCCTTGATCCTCTGACTCACTAGACTTCCTGGTAGTAGGAAAATTGTGGCATTTTCTCCTTCACCGGGTGAACTTGCTGGGGAGAAAAAAGAAAAAAGAAAGAAAGAAACCAAAAGCAAACCAACCGACAAAAACCCTACCTGGTATCTTTTGGCTTTTAGGACATTTTTTAGCTTTTAAAAATTTAAAAACACACCAAAACTCACTATCTTGTTAGGAGTGTTTTCCCAGTCTGACGGGGGAGATTGGTCACCATTAGCCTCAATGGCAATTTGTATTGGGAAAAAAATGGTATATCATGGACTATATAACCCATTCCTTGAATATAGTGAATCTGAAGTGTTCACTCATCTGAAAATATTTCCAATAATTATAGCTCTTACCAAAATACAAAACAACAAAAACCACCACCAACAACAACAATAAAAAACCAAGGAAATGTGAGAGCAGGGCAAATTCAGTTGTTTTTAGTCTGATTGCCTGATTTCAACCTGATTTCAGTTCTGAAAATATTGTGCAATTATTTATTTTCATGGCTGAAGAACTGAGTTACAAAACTAGGGAGGTGTACTCTTGAAATAATTTGAAAACAACCCACCAGCCCAGTCTCGCACCTTTGTTTTATTGAGAGGATTAGATTACAGTCCTGTGCATTTCCCAATATTGTCATTTGGGATTTAGTCAAGATTCCATTTCTGATCACTCAGAACAGATCTAGGGGGAGAGAATGTGATTTTTAAATTTCTGTTAAAATCATTTTGTACAATGAAAGGAAATAATGTTAGTGCCCTTTGGTGCTGAGAAGTAGACAGCTACTTCCAAATTCCTGAAATTAGTGTCAATATCAACCGAAATGCTAACAGGAAGATGAATTGTTCCACCTGATTCTATTTAAAACTAAAGGGGATTACACACAGAGATCCAATCTATTTGATTTAAACGTTATCAAATGCTTTGGGAGGGAAGGCTCATTATGGAGGCCAGATGTAGGTATTAAATAGAGAGGGGGCGGGGAACCAGAGAGGTTGTCTCTTATCTAAGGCTGCACAGTGAGTTGGTGGTGAAGGTCAGTCTAAATCCAGACGTTGTACTGTTCACCAACACCCCTCTGTCTTGGGAACACCACTGTTGAATTCATTGGCGACATTGCCCTCTTCTTAGTTCTTTTAATAAATGCAAACCTCTGCAAGTTTTTGACCAATTTCTTGCTTTTTCCAAATGGTGCACTTTATCATCTGGATGGTAAATTCCAGAGCTGTTTATATCCAAAAGATGTTGCTAGGAAATTCTGATTCCTGCCAACTACCTTGCAGAAATGCAGCAAAATTATGAAGTGAAAAATACTTGAGGGCTTTAATGGGTACACTTGTGGGATACCTCTGATACCTCTCTGGACAAAAACAAGTTATGCGAGAGAGTATATTTGTTGGAAGGAGAAAGCCAAGATTATACCGGCAGCAGAAACCACAACCCAGCAAGACCCAAGATCTTAGGGACGACAGAAAATTCACGAAAGCATTTTGATAGTGTCAGCTTGGTAAATATATTTAAACTTTTTAAATGATTAATTTAAAATATATGTATTTATTAATAACATAGTTATAATTAATTTTAGGGTTAGTACACTATTAATTTTTTTTAACAAGGGTATAATTAAATAGCAACCAATATGCCTATTATTTAGAACTTTTATTTTCAATTCAGATGTCAATCAATAAAAATTCTTTCTAAAATAATATTGGCAGAAAATATATAATCTCTATCAACTGTGTATGGAAAAATCTATTATTATAATTGCTATGCTTTTGCCAAAATGTAAACTCCATAAAGAGCCACAATTTTTGCTTCTTTTGTCTCATGCTATATAGCTCTGCTGCCTTGAATAGTACCTGGAATGCAATAAGTGCTAGAAAAACCAATGACTTTTTAAAAAAAGATGCAAGTTGGCTAGCAGATAGCCAGGACTATAAGTTGGAGGACTTACCAAACTTAAATAGCATTTAATACTTGGATTTTATTCCCACTTTTAGGTTGAGGTTGGTCAACAATTCGGGAATAAGAAGGGATTTTGGCTTTGACATTGATTTTCCAAGTTTTCAGCCCATGTGTTTGCAGACGCATGTTCACCTTGACCATTTGAATTGCCAGAGATGACAGTGGAAGGAAGAGTTATATTTCATTCATCTTTATAACCTCAGGGTGTCTTGTGCACCGTAGGTGTTCACTACATGTTGATGGAGTTGCACTGGACTATGCAACTTAAGTGTAGCTTTCTATTTTTCTTGGCTAATGTTAATCTGGGAAAGAATCGCCATAAGGACCCAACACATAGATATACTGTTATTCAGTCCTGCCATGATGATTAAGCTTGGTTTTATTTCCAGCCCTGAAACTAAAATGAAAAGCAGTTAATGTATGGGAAAACACTGCACCTGCCAGCCATTATCAGAGAAAGTGCTACCCACATGATTTTCCATGTGATCGTAGAATGGATTGATGTTGTATTAAGATACTTAAGCATTTCAACATGAAGGCTCCTCAAGAGCCAGGTAGGCTGACACAAATTGGCTAAGCTTGCTTTCTGCTGTCCTTCCTAACCGACTCACATCACACACCTAGGGAGACTGCATGGCTGAGTTTTCATGTGAGGGCACCAGGGGAAGTTAGGCACCCAAGGAGGGGTCACAGGGAGTGTACCCCTCGACATCCTCACCACCCCTTTCTCAGAATGAGTGCAGAAATGCTGACTTTCAACACAATTTACTTCCTTTCTAGATGTAATCTTCACATCTGAAGCCATGGGATCCAGAATTTTCCCATCTGAAAAGACATACTTTTGCTGGGTATTCATTTTGGTCTTTAATCATCGGCCTCCTGGGAAAGTCAATGCAGTGTGTGACAGTACCAGCTTCACCTGATGGCACGGGATCTTCAAGTGATTGCTTCCTACTATGCATTCTGGGCACAAACTCTCACCAAATGCTGGGGCCCCACCCCTGAAGGCACAACATTTATGCCATGAAGTTGGGTGACAGTCTGACTGAGCCCTTCCTTGCAGGTGAATAAAACCAGGTGTGAATGCTTCAGACTGTGGCGGTCACCTAAAGAGTAGCTCTTTCTGAACCTAAAAGGGCCAGTGATCACTTCTGGACCCCTGATGTCACAGAGTCAAGCATTTGATTGTTCCATTTTATGGAAGGCAGCAAGGAAGTGACTTCTTATATCATGTCATTTGTATATTAGAGTTCTAGCTTTAAATTCTTAAATTGCTTGGAGCACAAGGACAAAATCTATGATAGAACAAAAGCCTCTAGCCTAGAAATTATCTGAGACAATAACGTATTAAAAGAGTTGCATTAGTTAAAGAGCTCAGTGAAGTATGCAGAGTTAAAAACCTGGGAGAAAGACAAGGGAAAATATCAATAGGCACATTAGAAATTGTCTAGAAATTAGAACAATAATAGTAAAACTTGGAATGCTTTGTTTAACATAATGAAATTAATAGAAATTTAGATTACAAAAGATCTTAAGGACTATATTCCTTGGGGGGCGGGAACAGATAAACCAAAGAACTTATATGCATATATGCATAACCAATGGGCACAGACAACAGTGCGGTAAAGGTGGGAGTGGGGGCAGGAGTGGGGAGGAGGGTGTCAATGGGGAAAAAGAGGAGGGATATCTGTAATACTTTCAACAATAAAGATTAAAAAGAAAAAAAGAAAGAATGGACTATATTCCTCTAAAGCAGCGGTTCTCAACCTGTGGGTCGCGACCCCTTTGGGGGTTGAACAACCCTTTCACAGGGGTCGCCTAAGACCATTGGAAAACACATATTTCCGATGGTCTTAGGAACCACAGAGACACTGCTCCTTTATCCATCTCCAGGCGGGTCCGCCCACATGCAGATACGCCCACATACAACATGAGGAACTGTATTAAAGGGTTGCGACATTAGGAAGGTTGAGAACCACTGCAAAGAATCCTTGGGAAATGTATCTCTACAAAGTACTTCATGTGGCTGCCATCTATCAGATGGGATTAAGGAAATAAATCTGCTTATTCATTGATCAGCCAACCTCTCATTGATGTTCTTTTAACAAGGAGTTAACAGACAAATTATTAAGTAAAAAAGTGGTTAGATATTAACTTTAAAAAGAGGAAGAAAGTATAATTTTCAAAAAGGGAAGAAAAGTAAATACTGGAAACCACCTTGATTTTATGTTGACATCAGGGTAGAACAAATAAAAAATGAAATCTATTGACATTGGCAAAAATGCAATGATTCGGTGAATACCCAAAAAAGGTAAAATCAAATGAGTTGGATTTGTTCTTTTCACCAAAGGGTAGGACGAGTCTCAGGAATTGGAGGGAGATATCTTTAAGGTATTGCCTTTCTTAACATTTTTGTTGGGGAAATTTTTTCACATAGATTGGTAATCCCAGTGATGATAGAGGCCACATGGCTTTCTGTATTCCTCTCCACAACCTCTCTCTAACATGTACCATTTTTCCTGGTCAGTCAAGAGCATGGAGTCAGACTCTGGGTTCTAGAACTTAATAACTGTGTGACCCTGAGCAAATCTCTTCACCTCTCTGATCCCTGGTTTTCCCATCGGTAAAGTGAGAATAATCAAACCGCTAACCTCATAAGATTAAAGTGAAGATTAAATGAAATAATGCTTACAAAGTGCTTGGCACACTTCCTGCTGTATAGTAAACACAGTAAATGGTAGTTTTCATTACCGTTATGTGCAGTGGTCTTTCCACTACCATGCTCATTTCAAACTCACTTTTCTCCCTTTGCTCAACCTGCTCCCTCCATTGTCTTTCCAAATGTCATTCATTCTTTCAGTCCTAACTTCTGTTTCAAGGGGGCTTCTCTGAGAACATTGGCGTGCTCTCTTCCTCTGAATTCCTGCATCACCTTATTGTTTATATGGTAGATGTTATCACTTAGATACATCCTTGTTGCTGTGCAATACTTGTTTCATGACTTAGTTATCCTTCCCTGAATGGATTTAGAATGATAGGCCTGAGGGTTACAAGAGTTCCTTAAAAGATTCGATGATCATATGTCAAAAAAGGTCATGTTTTCGCATTTTACAGGTGCAGTAATTGAGGTGATATGCATGTTCCAGGTCCAAGGTCCAACGGCAACTGACAGGTCAGTGGACTCCAAAGACCATGCCTCATTTGGTGGTACACGGGATTCAGAGCCAGGCCAACCCGGGTTTGAATCTCTGATGCTGGGACAATTACTCACTCTCTCTGAACTTCATCTTCCTCACCTTCAAAATGAGGTTGATACTGCTTACCGTGAAGAGTTGTTGAGAAGATTAAATGGAATAATGTACATAAAGGCCCTAGTGCAGTGCCTAGACCCCTTTCCATTCCCTTCGACATCTTTAAGAAGAAAGAAGGTATCTTCTACGGCTTCTAAGCTCCAAGCCTGTATTAAGCAGCACTGAATAAACACTTGTTTATTGACCCCAAGTGGAGGATTTGGAGTAATGGTAAATGTTAGAACTCTATTATCCCTAGAGTCTCCGAACTATACAGCCCTAGGGACTCATCTTCGTAACCAAGGCCCAGTGGAGAATTGGTGCTGTGGGCACTGAGCTGTATTTTGGGGAAGGCTCTGCATTGTGAGATTTTAACTCGTATTTCACTTGAATTGACACGCATTTATTATTATTCTGAGCATTCTTAAAGACCCCAACCATATAAAGTGATCAAAATATGGCTTTGCTTGCATAGAATCCCCAGACTTATGTGGAATAACAGATGTATTGATAAATAACCAGAATGGATTTACATGCTACGGAGGAAATGGACGCACAGTGATGTGGAAATGTGGCCGGGGCGATCGATACCACCTGAGCTGGGAGCAAAGAGACAGAGAAGGGTGACATTTGAGCTGGACCCTGTGGTTCGAGTGTCTACCAAGTAAGTAAATACTATATTAAAAGTGTGGACAGCACTGTGATGTGCTTTACTCTTATTTTTTTCCTGTAATTCCTATATCACAGAGAGTTAATCAGGCAATCCTAGTAGGGTTTTGGTGATCTAGACAGTCATCTACACTCAGCAAATGGGGGGAGAAGGATTGCGGGGGCGGGGGGAGGTGGCTAAGGATAGGAAAGTGCTTTGAGGATAATGAATAACGTGCAGATGCCTAACAGTCAACATAAGATCATATGAAGAGAAGCATCTTTCCGAAACTGGTGACACTACCGTCAAGTCTATTTATATAGCTCAGTAAATAAACGCCGCATTAAAAGCGTCTACAGCACTGCCTAATAAATCCATAACCCAGCAAGTTTGGCTAATGTGAGCCGAGAGGAATCCTGGCAGAGTCCTCTGCGATTTCACCCACTTTGTTTGGAAGTGTGAGATATTAATTAAAGAAAAGTTGCATTACAGCATACAGGCTGATTTGAGCTGGCAGATTCTTGCTAGCCATCTGTGACTGGTGAAGACCAATTTCTTCTTAAATCTCTCTCTTCTTGAGTTCAGACCCTCCTCCTCCTCTGCTCAGCTCGTTTGCCAGAGCCTCTGACTCCCTAACTGGCCCCTCACGGTTTGGTCATTGTTTAGGCTTTGCAAGACCTTTCACCACAGTGTTAAAAGTTATGTGATTTTTTTTTTTTTTTTTTGTGGCAAGATAATGGGATTGCAAGACAGTTGATGAGAAATCAGGATTGGATTAGCATATAAGGCAAAAAACATTTGGTCACGGAGTTACCTTTTTTTAGAGCACAAAAAAATCCTGCCCGTCCTACATATTACTTTGAACAAAAATAGCAATTATGTTTTCTCGGCAGTTCCTAGAAGAGGGCTTTAGAGGACGGACTATCATTTCAGACTACTTTCGTCAGTATTAGTAGCTACTTAGCTGTTGATAAGTTGAGAAATATGTTACTTGTCTTTGATGATTTATCGGTATCTTTCCTCTTTATCTGTAGTCCAGCTCTGTACATCCTTTCTACTTGGCACTGAGTGCCCTCTTGTCTTCTCGTCATCCTTCTGCTCTAAGTCAAGACTCGTATAGTCATTTACACCTGAGTATAAATGAATTTTAAGTAGGACTCAAAGTCTTTGAGGTACTTTAAAAAATTTTTTTAATCCTCACCTGAGGATATTTTTCCATTTATCCTCAGATGGAGTGGGAGGGAGAGAGAGAGAAACATTGATGTGAGAGAGACACATCGATTTGGTTGCCTCCCGCACCAACCCGATCAGGGCTGGGGATCGAACCGCAACCGAGGTATGTGCCCTTGACTGGAATTGAACCCGCAACTCTTTGGTCCGTGGGCCAACACTCTAACCACTGAGTCAAACCGGCCAGGGCCCTTGAGGTACTTTTAAGATTTGATGGTGCCCGGCCGATTTGGCTCAGTGGTTGGAGCATCGGCCTGCGGACCAGAGAGTCCCGGGTTCGGTTCCCGCTAGGGGCACATACCAAAAAAAAAAAAAAAAAAAAAAAAAGATTTGATGGTAATAACAATTATCACCTATGAAGGAGTTAAGGATTATTGTTAATTAGGTAGTCAACTGTTTCTTACACAGCAATACTCTTATCATCTTCATGCGAAGTAACCTTTTAGAAAAGGCTGCTGAATCAGTCGGTGAGAAAGACTGCTTCTTCCCTTATTTGACATTAACTATAAATGAAGCCAGTCTCTAGGTTGGGATGACGCCATGACATCCAGTTTCCCTGCCCTAGTTTATAGACCACGAGGGAATTTTTGTATGTTTTTATATTGACATGACCCTTTTAAAGTGTACAATTCAGTGGTTTTTAGTGTATCCATAGAGCTGTACAACCTTCACCACTATCTAATTTCAAAACATTTTCAACACTGCCCCCAAAGAAGCCCCGTATTCGTTAGTAGTCACTCCCTATTGGCCCCTCTCCCCATCCCGTGGTGACCATTAATCCACTTTCTGTTCTTATGGAGTAGTCTATTCTGGACATTTCATACAAACGAAATCACACAACACATGACCTTTTGTGTCTGGATTCTTTTATTTACCCTACTGTTTTCAAGGTTCATCCATGTTGTAGCATGTATTAGTCCTTCATTCCTTTTTGTAGCTAAATAATATTCCATTATATGGATATAGTATCCATACATCAACTGATAGACATTTCCACTTTTTGACTAATATGAATAAGGCTGCTATGAATTTTCATATATAAGTTTTTGCGTGTATATTTTAATTCTATGAGGAAACACTTTATCCCTAAACAATTTTTATGTCCTTATCCTTTATTAAGCTATCACCTCCCTGAGGGAATTATTATTATTTTTTCCTGTTAATAGCAGTGCTTGGCACAGTGCCCTGAACCAGGAGGTGCTCAAAAAGTGCTGACGGTGACAATTCAAAGGGCTTGAATTGCATAAAAATGAAGGAGTTCTGCAGGACCCTGAGAACGTCTTTGGTCCTGCCAGTTACATTCCGATGGCTGTGCACTAGGGCTCTGGCCTCTTCTAGAAGATCAAGCGAATTCTAGTCATTCTTCCAGATATAAAATTCCACTTCCAACAATCTGAAAAAAATCGAAAATAAAAAAATCACTCCTTCTTTGAAGCTTTTCCCAAACCAACTAGATAGGATTAGTCTTTAAGTCTTTTACGCATTTAACACTGAATTTGTAGTTTAACAAAGGATTTAGGATCCTTGGGCTTGCCTTGTAGTTATCTATGTATGTGTCTGCATCACTCCCACTTGATGATAAGGTTTGCAAAGTCAGGGATTCTGGATTACTCACGTCCCATCCAGAGGACCAGCCGATGCCGTTGTCATTGGAGTTGTGTATTAATTGCTTGTTAACTGGAGTGTTCTATGCAGCCAGATGGCCATGTAAAAGGAGGGGCATAAAACATGCTAATGAGTCATAACAAGAGCCTGCGCAGAATTCCCTTGGTTCCTGGAACATAAGGTGTGGGCTTCTGTGGTTCTCCTGGGCAAGAGGCCCAGAAAATGAATGGATATTATTGAAATCAGAGATGTGAAGAAGCTGAGTCATTGCACACATTCCTTGTTCTCCTTAGAAAGTATGTTCTGTGCTGGCTCCTGTCCTCATCACTGCCCCCTGTGGACTATTCCTTCCAGAGCTCAAGCCACCTCCTCTTTCAGGAAGTTTTCAATGGGCCCCCCAAAGACAACCCTCTGGTTTAAACGTTGGCTTTGTCATGTATTAGCTGTAGCCTTGAGCAAATTATTGATTTTTTCCATACTCCTATTTACTTTTCATTATAAAAGTGGCATACGCTTTATTAAAAAAAAATCAAGTATTACAGAAATGCCTCCCCGATGGCCAACCCCAATCATACGTCTCAGAGATCTTTATTAACAATTTGCCGTATGTTCTTCCAGACTTAAAAGCAAGTATTGGCAGAGCAGCAGCATAACTAGCACTTAGTCAGTGCTTACTACGCGTCGGGGGAGGTGCTGGTTGCTGTACACACATTGTCCACTCAAACCTCACAGCAGCCCTGCGAGGGAGGGGTTCTGTCTCTGCTCACGGTTGGCAAAATTGCACACACGCAAACACCAGTAATTTATTTTTGTAAAAATGGGACAATGTAATGTACTATACTGTAATTTGCTTCTTTTATTCTTAATCTAGTGTGAATGCCTCTCCATAACCGTACATGCAAAACTTTTAACATCTTCAGCGTTTAACTATATGAAGTCATTATATTTAAGCTCTCCCTGAAAGATTTTTTTTTATTATTACAGACAATGCTTCAGTGCCACAGTAGACATTTTTTTTATAGATATATTTGTGTGCTTGTGTATTTCTGGAGGATACATTTCTATTAATAGAAGTAGAAACAGAGGTCAGTGTGCATATATTGAATCATTATGTTGTACACCTTAAACTAACAGAGTTATATGTCAACTACCTCTCTATAAAACTGGAAAAAAGGAGTCTTAGCTCCAATTTAGCTTTAAAAAAAACCCAATAGGTCTAACAGGTCATGTAAATAAAAAATTTTAATACTTTCCACACAAGCTGGATAACAACACATGAACTGTATTTGAATGTCTCTCCGATGTGCTGAAGGTCCTTTGAAATCTAAATTCAAAGTGAGGATCAGGACACTTGTTTCTCAGAGCTGGTTTTAGATTTTTGGTTCTGCCACTAACAGTTATGAAACTGGGAGCCATAAAGGAAGTATGTCGTTAAACGTGTGAGGCCTTGATTTCTTCCCATGCAAATCACCGCACGGTGAAATAATGGGGTGGGCAAAAGTGGGGATACAGCTGTGAGTCCACCAGAGTTTATTCTTGTATTCATGTTTATTAATAATTGTTTTCTTTTCCATACGAACAACTGTAAACCTACTTTTTGCCCACCCTGTATTTTCTGAAGCCCCCTTTTGCTCTAACATTCCCGGACTGGGTGAGTCCTTTAGCTCTCTGCCTTTGTTTTCCGATGTATGAAGAAAGACTGGATTCTTTTGCCTTCCAGGATCAATTAATGCATCAACTAGCTAAGACCTTCCAAACTTAGGAGTGTTAAGTAGTTCTCTATTACTTAGAGAACAAGCAGATTTTTGCTGGGTATGCCCTAAAAATGCTTTCACTTCTAAAATAGTTACTGGGTCTTTAAAAAAAGCAAGATAATGATGGACTCCAAGGGGCCATTCTGTCTCAGCATTCTATTTTTATTTTTTTCTTTCTTGTCTTCTTTATTGTTTTTTCCTGTGTGTGTGTGTGTGTTGCATTTTGTCTCAGCATTCTCGGCCATGGGCATGACCAGTAGCAGGAGGTGTTTGGGAAGACTGATGTGGTATCACATCTCTCTCGGGAATCTTGCCTTCCTGTAATGAGTGTTTCCAAATGCACGTTCCCTAACAAAGAAGGGTTTGTGTGGACCACGACTTCACAGAACACACAGCACATTCCTGATGACAGAATTACCCAATCTCTGTGCTGTTTGGAACAAGTCTGAGATAAGGCCTTCTATTTTCACTCTGCCTCACAGTCATTCTCCCACTTGGCCTGCTTCACATCCCTGATGCAACAGCCAGTGAGGGCATAAGTCATCCCCATTGTTGAGACGCAGATATTGAAATTTAGAGAGGTGTGCTGACTTGCCTTGTATCACACAGCGGTGAGTGGCAGAGCCCGATACAGAGCCCGGGTCCTATCCTCACCCCTTTGGTGGGTCCCAGCATGCTACTGTCCATTTATTTTCTGATGACCCTTTTTAATGGCTGAGCTCCTCTTCAGAGCCCTCTTTGGTTCAGCCTTATCCAGCTCAACGCCTTGGTATTTTAAGGGGCATGTACAGTCTATAGCATGGAATTTCTCTGAATTTGGGATCCGTCCGATGGTGAGTTTTACTTTCTAAAACACAAGAAAGAAAAGAATTAAATGACTAGAGGTTATCCTCAGGATTGTTTGTTCGCAGTCTGTCCCCATTCACACCCTTTGAAACTGGTTTTGAAGAAAGTCCTGTGATGAACTATATAACCTCTGGGCAGAGGAAGCCAGGATGACTTATAGCATCAGGTGGAAGGTGGATTTTTATTGTCTAGCATCCACTGGCAGGAGCCTTTAGGGCAGGTTCTAACTGGCATCAGTGGTGCCCAGTGGGCCCATTTGTACCAAGAATTAAAAAGCCTCTAGATACTAAAGAATTGAAATGAGACCACCAGCCTGCCCGGTGTGGCTCAGTGGCTGAACACCGACCCATGCACCAAGAGTTCGCCGGTTCGATTCCTAGTCAGGGCATATGCCAAGGTTGTGGGCCTGATCCCCAGTGGGGGGCATGCAGGAGGCGGCCAATCGATGTTCTCTCTCATTGATGTTTCTATCTCTCTCTCCCTCCCCCTTCCTCTCTCTCTAAAATCAATAAACAGAAAATATTTTTTTAAAAAGTAAAAGAAATGAGACCATCAGACAGAACCAGCCCCTGACAAAATGGGGAGAAAATGGAAGTCTGATGTGTGTCTCCTGCAAAATCTAGCATCTCCTCCCACTCCGTGTAAAATCCCCCGTTGTCTGCTCTCACTGCCTACCATCTCCACCCAGCCTCCCACGTTAGTCTGCTTGAGGAAGAAGTGTACACCTGCTTGGTTCAGACGCTTACAACCACAGGCCCTTGGCTGCCCCGCCTTTGTTTCCATATCTCCCCTCTTCCAACATTCTTGTTCCTTCCAGAGGCCAGATCTTTGAATGTTTAATAAGGACTGGATATCCATTTCCACATGAAGAAATGTCAGGAATGGTGGGGTGAGAAAGGAGGGGTATTTTTTGATCATCGGGATAATCATGTTGATGAGTACCCCGGAATTCTCAGAAGCACCTGGTTGTCCCCCCAGAGAAAGGGGGCAGGCAGGTTGAGCACAGGAGAAATACTGCTGTCCCTCTCATGCAGGTAACCCCACAATCTTGATAACTGCAGTTGGTGATGCCCAGGCAAACATCCTTTTCTTGGATCTGCTCCCAGGCCAAATCCTTCTCTTGGCTTCAGAGCCGAAGATGCCTGGGTCTCTGGGTCGTAGCATTGTTTGGTAACTCTTCAAGAGGTTCAGAAGATTCTATTGAACAATGGGCTGCAGCGTGGGTCTTTGGCAGAGGAAATATAAGTACCAGATTATTGGACTGGGCCCCTGAAAGCTACCTTTTTTTCCTCTGCATAAACGCCTACCCTAGTCTTCAAAACCCAAGCCCTACATCTCCTTCTCCGAGACACATTTCTGGCTGCCCTCAAATAGCCCTCTGTTCAGATCTCAAGGCACACACAGGATCGGAACTAGCACATAAGATGCCCGATTTATCCACTAATCTGTGAGCTCCTTAAGCTCAGGCTGAGGCCATTTTTGTAGCTCTAGGACCTAGCAGAGAAGATGTTCAGCATACAGATGTTCAATAAATGGTCAGTGAGTGAATGAATGAATGAACAAATGAGTCCTTGCTCTCCCACTAACTAGTTATGTATCTTAGATAACTCACTCATTCTTACTGGTTTCCCATCTAAATAATTGGGGTAGTACACTTTGTCTAACCAACAAGGTTGTTGTGTGATGCAGACGAGATAAGACACATGTAATCATAAATTCTCAGAGCTGGAAGGAATTTGAGAGATCATCCTGTACAGTGGTTTGCAGAAATTTTAAGCCAATGAATTGTTTCTTCAAGGAGAGCTAATAGGAAAGTCCAACACTTAAGACAAGATTAGCGATACATGCAGATTGCTGTAGTCGAAGCCCCATACTGCCCCCTCCCTTTCCTCTCCTGTCATTTTCAGGGGCCAAGAAGCAAAGTTTGAAAAACCAACTCCCTCACTTCAGAGAGAAGAAAGAAGTGTTTCCCGAAGTCATGTGGTTCTTTAGAAATAAAAATGGACAAGGGAAGGAATAAACAATATGGAGACGGTACTAATAAGCAGAACCATGTCTGAGCACTTAATGTGTACAATTCACTCTTGTAAGCACGTTAGATATATTATCTCATTTAATTCATGAATAACTAAGATGATCACTATCCCAGATTTTATATTAGAGAAAATTGAGGCAAAAAATTGGTTCAAGGGTGTGGGATGCAAACCTTGAACCACTTTGGTTCCAGTGCAAGCTCTTTAAAAAAAAATAATTGTCTTTCTTTATTGATTTTAGAGAGAGAGGAAGGGAGAGGAAGAGAGAGATAGAAACATCGATGAGAGAGAACATCGATTGGCTGCCTCCTGCATGCCCCCCACTGGGGATTGGGCCCACAACCTGGGCATGTGCCCTGACCAGGAATTGAACCGGCGACCTCTTGGTGCATGGGTCGACGCTCAACCACTGAGCCACACCGGCCAGGCCCAGTGCAAGCTCTTGACGCCACACGATGCTGTGTCCAAGGTCCTGAACCAGCCGTTCAGTTTCCTAGCCCAGTGCGCTCTCCAAAATTACTTTATATAGAAGAATTTTGAAGGGGCCCTAAAATAACCTTCTGTTATTTACATGTATTGTAGGAAGTGTCATTTACACTTCTTATTCTCTTATTTACACTGGAGGCTGAAGATTGAAGAGTCTCATCTTTGTGTTCAGAGTATAGATCAGACTCCATCTGAGACCTTGACCTTGTTCCTTCTGGTTCTGACTTGTCCTGGGCAGGGCCGGTCAGAGGGACTTACCTCCTTCCGGATGGACCGGCTGAGAAACAAGGTGACCTCATCCAGGCTGTGGGGCTTCAGGTCATTCACAGACAAAAGGTGATCTCCGTGATAAAATAAGCATCCCAGGCGCGGGGGGCCTTTCCACTCAGCCACACTGCAAGGGAGATAGAGCATCCGACACAGACGTGAGCCCTTGCGTCATGCTGGCAGTGCTTGCTGGCAGTTTAGGACATAGATGGGGACACAGATGGGGCCCCTCATTCTAATCTAACCCAGTGTTACTACCACTGATTTCTTTAGCTATGTTGCACTACATCCGAAGTAGTTGACCTTTTTCTGTCTGGAATATTCTTTCCTCTTTTACTACTCTGGGAGCCTGGCCCTTCCTCCAAAGCCTCTACAAAGCCCTCCTACATTCCACTTCCTGACTGTAATTAATCGCTCCTCCCCCATCCCGGGCTTCTATTGCACTGTGTGAGCACTTCACTTATTTCGTATATTCAAATAACATGCGTTTTATATGTACTTCTTTATGTGGCTTTTAACCAGAAGTATGGGACTGCCTTTAAAACAACTGTTTATAACCCCATAACTCCAAGTAAACAAAAGATGCTCAATAATATTTACTGAAAGTGAGCACATAGTAATTATACAATAAACATCTAATGAACAAATAAACTAATGAATGAGAAAGCCCAGCACAGGGAAGTCCACAGTCGTAGTCAAGTATTTATTGAGCCTTAGATTGTAGGAAATGTGAAAAAATGCATGTTGCTGCCCCCTTATAGAACTTATAAGGCAATTGGTGTGAAATAGCTACTGTATGTTCAAGGTCTTTCTTCCCTTGTAAGAATGTAATCTTCCATCAACATGAATTACAAAGTCCTTAAGAGAATTTGAATAAAATAAACAGTGATTATTTCAAGCAGATTCTCTGTCACGGAGTCTGTCCCCGACCAGAAGGTTTCCAGCTGGTGTCTGGAAGTCTAGACCTTGACATGGCTTTTCCTTTTATTTATTTATTTAAAAATTTTTTCTTTATTGATTTTAGAGAGAGAAAGAGAAAGAGAGAGAGATAGAAACATCGATGAGAGAAAATATCTATTGGCCACCTCCTGCATGCCCCCCACTGGGGATCTGGCCCACAACCTGGGCATGTGCCCTGACCAGGAATCAAACTGGCGACCTCTTGGTGCATGGGTCGATGGTCAACCACTGAGCCACACCAGCCGGGCAACATAGCTTTTGCTTTTAGACCTTAGATTCTTGTGGGCTTCGCCAACTTCATTCATTCACAAATACTCATTGCTTATTGATTAAATAATTTCCTTAGGCCATACATATTCCATCTCACGTTTCCTCACCTTGAAAAAATCAGAAATTTGCTCCTTCCTAGACTTTTTGGGTCCCCTATACCCACCCACCTCCCTGCCGACTCTCCCACACGACAGTGCCCTTATCTCTGCCTCAATCAAAGACCTGCTACAACAGCAAAAGGACAGCCCAAGCTCTCTGGCAAGTTTTGCTACCTACAACATTTCAAGGTATAACTGTTGTCCTCATAGCTCCCAACCCAGTTTATAATCAATAACCCTCAAATCTCCAACCTACCATATCCGTCCTGCGGCTTCTGTCAGAGCCAGATAATTGGTGATGTCGAGAGGGGAGAGAAACACATCCAGTCTCTCCACATGGCTTTCATCGGGAATGTTGCTACGAGAGAAAACGTTTGTCAATGTCAAACCAGGCCACTGTCTCTGGCTCTGAATGGTACCTTCTGGGTCCACTCTGACCTCCTACAGATGACATGGCATTTTCCAGTGAAAGGTCATCCACAATATTTAGAGAAGAATAGGAATTTAATTCCTGAAAAGTACCCACTGATGCCCTCCCCCACCCCTCTTGGGATGTGGTAGTGGTTGGGACACGGGGAGAGGGAGAAAAATGGACTGAATTAATAGTGTAACTGTCCATACCAGGCACTTCGCACATTTCTCCGCCGGGAATAATTCCATAGAAGAAGACACTGGAAAGACTTGAAATTGAGAACAGTCTCATCGAATGCCCTCAGTGTTGCTAAACACCTAAATGTCCTCCGAGTCTAGAACCAAACCTCTTGTGACTTGCCTGCCCATAATTTTAAGGGTAAAAGCTGGGTGGCATGCGCCCCAGATCAGTGTGATGCTGGACCTGAAAGGCTGGCCGAGGGAGAATTTTTTCAAAATATTTGAAAACGCCACCGTAGCCCAGGGAGCTTTTGCATCCAGCCCTGTCACTCACTCAGTGGCCACCACATCAGTGGCAAGGGGACGCTGGTCAGATTCTTGGCTGACTTTGAGATTTTTTTTTTAGGAATTGCTTTAAAATTTGAATTCTGAGTAAAAAAAGGAAGACTGCTTTGCTTTAAGGACCCACAGAATTTGAGAAATTAGAACTTTACTTGATTAATATAGACAACTGCACAAGAGTGAGTGAGGACGACCCCCTTCTGTGGTTCGTGGTCTGGGCTTCCGTTTCGGCAGATGAAAAGCAAGGGTCACTTCCTGAGCCTTGTTCTCGTAGGTGAAGACCCCCGTTCTGGATCTCTGGAAGGGTCTGGGACTCCTCTTTGCTATCAGCAGACTCACCGGCTGTTTCTTTGAACAAACTGGAGGGTGAGAAGTGAACACAAACCCCTTTTTAGCACGTCTGCTGACAACTTTCACATTTAAGGACCTAACAGCCGTGTGAACATTAACAAGATGTTGACATATGTCTGACCATCAACATCAGAGTCACAGATAGGATCAAATCCAACAAACCTTCCACCTAAAAGTGAATATGGAGCCCTGGCCGGTTTGCTCAGCAGTAGAGCATTGGCCCGCGGACCAATGAGTCGCAGGTTCGAGTCCAGCCAAGGGCACGTGCCTCGGTTGCAGTTCAGTCCCCGGCCCTGGTCGGGGTCGTGCGGGAGGCAACCAGTCGATGTGTCCCTCTCATGTCGATGTTTCTCCCTCTCTCCTTTTCTCTCCCTCTCTCTGCCTCCCGCTCTATCTGAAGATAAATAGAAAAAATATCCTCGGGTGAGGATTAAAAATAAATAAATAAATAAAATAAAAGTTAATATGGAGTGAAAATAACCCTTTACATTGAGAAGGTTGGGAGACAGAAGTAAGAGTGTGAGAGACAGATGTAAATGCAAAATAGAAAATCACTTTCCCGGGAGACAGAAAAATGTCCTGAGGATGTCATTAATAGGTTTCTGTGGGGAGAGAAACTAATTCTCACTTTATCTTGTTTTGAGATTACTAAACAATGTGAAGAATTTGGTCTATGGCAATGCTTTTGTATTAACATTTCAATGGTGATTTTCTGTAACAGGACATTTGCTAAAATCAATTTTTAAAATATGGCAGTTTTACTTACCAGGATTTCATAGACATGTAATGATGCTCAAGTCTCTCGGAGACCTGGTCTGGACTACCAGGTTCAATGGGTTCGCCGTATTCACTGGAAGCAATAATATTATCCAACTATAGACAAGAGGATAAACGTAAGGATGCAGGGCTCCCAATAAGCCAGGTGTCTCTCACCCCCACCCCCTTCCAGGATGGCTCTGCACCCCGAACTAGGAAATGCAGCCACCATGGGATGAACATGGGTGCTCGTTCTGAGGGACTGATCCGGTAAAACTTCTCCTGGATTTCACATGCGCACAAGCATCTTATTGGATTACACTGCTATTTATTTTTCTGTTTCATTAGCAAGCACTTAATGACATGAATTTTTTTTCCAACCAGCGCTACTGTGAAATCATGTCACCTGGTTGGGTCAAAGACTCTGATACAAGGCAGAGCTGGCCTCAGGCTACTATGTTCACAGGTGACCCAAGTTGCTTCAGAGGGCGGTAAAGGGTACTAGAAAATATGGCCCTGGAGAGACTCTCAACAAGCCCCTCAGATCTGAGACAGTCATTTGGGGGCAGTGGTGCTCATAACCCAAGGGCTTTCTATTGCCTACCTAACAAATTAAGCACCGACCCATAACTGGAAGAGTTCATTCCAGTCAAGCCAGCCTCCCCACTACAGTCCTACAAATGGTGTTCTTCTAATGCCCATTTTCATGCTGTTCCCTTTACCATGATGCCCCTTTTCTCTTCTGCCTAATGAAGCTGTGTTCAGGCCTGGTGAGGTCCCACGGCCCCTCCTGACCACCTCGGCCACTGCCAATCTCTCCCTTCTCTGAACTCCTACTGCACAGTTTTGTACTTAATTTTTTAAAAATGGTCTTTTAGCTTCCACTTCTGAGTATATATCCAAAGAAACCCAAAACACTAATTTGAAAGAATATATGCACCCCTATGTTCATTGCAGTGTTATTTAAAATAGCCAAGATAGGTAAGCAACCCAAGTGCCCATCAATAGACCAGTGGATAAAAAAGTTGTATACATTGTGTAAATATATACAATGGGATACTACCTGGCCATAAAAAAGAATGAAATCTTACCATTTGCGACGGCATGGATGGGCCTAGAGGGTATTATGTTCAGTGACATGTCATACTATATGATTTTGCTTATATGTGGAATCTAAAGAATGAAATGAACAAACAAAATAGAAAAGACTCATGGATACAGAGAACAGACTGATGGTTGCCAGATGGGAGGGGGTGGGGGGCCATCTGAAAATGGTGAAGGGATTAAGAAGTACAAACTGGTCGTTACAGGAATAGTCACAGGGGTGTGGGTTGCAGCATGAAGAATATGGTCAATAATGTGGGGACTCTGTATGGTGCTAGGTGGGTGCTTGAAATATCAGGGACCACTTTGTAAAGTACGTGGTTGTCTGGCCACTATGCTGTACCCCTGAAACTAATACAAAGTAGTGTTGAATGTAAACTGGAATGGAAAACAAAAGGTCTTCTAGCTTAGTTTTATCTGCCTTGCTACATTTTGCATCCCATTAAACATCCAGCCAATGCCAGGCACACAACTAAGTAAGGCTCAGTACAACTGACTGGTTGGTTGGATGTCATAAAGGATTAGTTGCCATCAGTTTGTCCCAGGAAACACTGGCATGAACATATTTTGGTGAAAGAAGGGTCCTGTGGTCAAATGAGCTTGGGAAATGCTGTGTGTGGTATCCCACTTGGATATTTACAATGTATCACTGCATATTGAGACTCTGAGAATTCTGCAGTTAAGAAACTTGTTCAACTTACTTTAATTTGGTGTTTCTGGAACTTGTGTGATCCCAGAACGCTTCCTTTATGGGAACACGTGTCACCCTCTTGTAGAAAACTCCCAGTTTGGAAAACGTTGAATGCCCCCCTTTCTATAATTTTGTCTTCCTACTTTCCATTTCCATTCCATTCTATCATGCACCTCAAATATAGCTTCTGGGTTAATAGTACTGGAAGGTGATTCGGGTTTTGCCACTTCCCATCTCAGAAGCCATCAAAGCCTCTGTGCTGACCACAGAATGAAGTCAACATGGCATTCGACCCATCATGGTCTGGCTCATTTTTTTCTTTCATATCCTCCCGTATGTCAGTCACTCACTCTAGGTTACAGCCCAACTGGACTACTCACTATACGCCTATCCAATGGCATTTTTGTCCCTGAAGTCTTCCCTGACTCCAGGGGAGAGAAACATCTCTGCTTTTTCTATTGGTTCCAGAGCTCTTGGACCAGGCCTCTTGGGTAGCATTGCCCCGTGGTGACTGGTAGCTGTGAGCTCTGAGGGCAGAGCAATCTAAGTTCCACGCCTCGTACAGAACCATGACCAGCACACAGAAGGCACTCAGTAGGGGCTCCCAACTGATCAATAGCCTGGTGGATACACACTGCACAATTTATCATCCAAGGACCTGTGCTCAAATTATTGTTTCTGCACACAATGCAGAAAGACTCCCCAAGTCCAAATTTTACCTATCAAGTGAAGCCATATGTCATCTCCCTGGAACTTTCTCTGGTCTTTTGTTTGGGAGTCAGCTCCCCTGCCTCCCACTCCTTGTGCACTCTGGGCATTTTATAAACATCTCCTTCAGCATGGGGCCTTTCTGTTTTGTATCAGGGTTGGCTCCTGTTCAAGTGTCTCCATTGAGCACACCGCCTGTGTTTGATTTGCCGATTCAGTGTTCGACTGAACCAGCCCGGTCCTCAGGAACAGTGCAGGGGCTCAGCAGGTATTTGTAGAAGGAATCAATGATTAGTGAATGGAAGGGGTTACCTCTAAAAGAATACTTCGAGGACTAATATAATGACTCTCTTCTTCTGTATCTTGAGTGATCTCTGGCGAGAAATCATTTGGTAGATGAGCTTGTCTGAGTCCCGGAGAACTTTTTTCCATTAAATGCTGAATAAAGAGATGAAGACAGAATTAATGCTTTTCTTTTTCTTTGCAAGAGACAGAATTAAGCCACATGCTTTCTGGGAAAGCCATCATAGATTAATTGGGTTGAGAAGATCAGGGGGGTCTTCCAAGGTTGCGTCCAGAATCCCACACAACCTGAAGTGGCCTCTTGAGCCTGGGTCACCCCTGATCATGAGAAAACATAAGCTCCTCTAGCAGGCTCTTCTCTACCACTGGGATCTGTAACTCAGAACAAGTGTCCTCTCCGAGGGTGGTACTCTAAGTCTCTAAGATCTGCCAAAGTCCCCCACCCCCATCTTTTTTCTAGTCTTCACCTAGTGCTATCTGAGAAGGAAATTACTAGCCCAGAGTTAAAGCATTGCAACTTCCCTCTTCCTGCTCAGTATTTCTCTTTTGTGTTTTGTTCACATACTTTTATTGTTTTCATAGCAATGCAGTTTGGTAGGGGTGATCATGTAACAGTATGAATTACAGGCTTCAGGGTGATCTAGGTCCAACCAATTACTGCCTTCCCTCCCCAACAGATGCAAGATACTCTACTAAAGTAGCTGCTTTGCAGGAAAATAGTACAATTCAATTATTCCAAGAACAATGCCTTAGAGCAGGGGGTTTTGAAAAGACCCTGAATGTTCTCTAGGAAGTCCTTGAAGGAAAGTGATTTAAAAAACATAGATGCATTTAAGTCGTGTCCATTTATCCAGCTCCAAGCTCATGGAGCCCGATGATGCTGAGTTGGGGATGAAGACGGGATCTAGTTTAATTTCAACAGCAACAATAACAACAGCAACAGCAATAAATCCCAACAAGACAGATGGTATTCTTAGCTGGAACTGATTGAAAAATCACTGGATTGAATACATAGTGTGAAAAGGTAAGATGATCAGTGACATTATCTTTGGGGAGAAGGTATCATGAGTGAAAAGCAAGAGGTGTTTACTGAAAAGGGTTAGACTTTCCAACCCAGTTTCCTGTTATCCTTCCTACAAACACCAAATGAGGTTTTGGCCCGGTGAGTGATGAGCCGTAAAAAGCTTTTAAAATAGTTGGAGAGCTTCCAACTAGATAAAAACAGAAGGCTATGCCACACTGAGGTGTGTCAGGTCCCCAGGGAGAAGGGAAAAGCCATGGTTACATCTCTAAGGGACAAAATAGTATGCATGGGGGAAGAAGAATACTCAACCCATTTACTAATAATATCCAGCGTTGGGAAGATCACAAATGCAAGAGAGCTGAGACTACACGTACAAATCACTTTCAAGGGACAGATGTATTTTCTCTTCAAATGAATTTCATTAGAAATGGAGATGAAATCACACACACACACACACACACACACACACACACACACACGGAAGAGCAAGACTGATCTGGGTCCATGAAGAAAATGAATAAAAATTCTGAGTTTGCCTGAGGAGAACAGATGATATGGCAGGAAATCAAGTGGTGTTTTGGCAGTTGTTTTGTCTTTTGTCAAAAGACAGAGATAATCTGTGCCCTGTGTGTGCCAGGAAGGCAAAGGTTACCAGCCAGCCTTTTGTTTAGCTGTGTGTGTGTGTGGGGGGGGGGGTCCCTCTCAACTTGCCCAGGTATATATTGAGGAGCATCCAAAATGAATGAATCCATTTGGGGGGGGGCAAGGTGAGCAGTAAGGCTCATCTGTGATATGGCCAACAGATACACTGGGGCTAAGAATCGTTCTTATGGTGGGTTAGGTTGGAGGAAGGTGTCAGGTCCATTGGAGAGACTCTTGAAGCAGCAGCTGAGTCCCAGGCGTGGCAGCCTGAGCGAGGAGAGGCGAGTCTGCTTACCATGCCTGGAAGGGTATTTCTTGATGCCGTGGAGCCGACAGTCTCCGATGTGCTGGAATAACCAAGGAGAGGACTGGGGTCTGAAGAGGGCCTTTTAACACCCAACGAGAGTTTCTCCTGCTTATGAAAAAGGAATACTGGAATCAGGGCACGATGGATCTCTTATCTGGAATGAGGCAACGGCCTTGTTCCTGGGCTCCCTGCCTCTTGTCTTTCAACCACTAATATTTATACTGCTGGCCAGCATTCTCTCACTAGGATGTGAGGTGATCTTGTCTCCCTCCTGTTTCCAAATCCTCGAGGACTCTCCGCAGGGCCGTCAGAGATGCCCTGAACTTCCCTCAACGTCTCTTTTCAACGCTCTGGCTCTCTGCACCCACCCCTTTGTTTTAATAATTCGAGTCAACTTGTAGAAACAGCTTGCTTTCCCTTCCTCCTTGGCTTCAGCTTTTGTTGGAAGCGTACAGCTACCTTGCACATGTGTGAAAACAATACCTGGAGACCAAAGCTCCATTGATAAAGGTCTGCCCTCCGAAAGGACTTGTGTCAAGTAGCAAAGGTTCTGAGGAAGTCAACCACAACAACAAAAAACCCGAACGTCATTAGCCCTTACCTTAGAGAGACATTATATTGACAAGTCAGGATAAGTGAAAGGCATTTTATAGAAAGCACCTTAGTCATTCCGAAGGTGGCTGTTGCGCACCTCGGATCACAACGACAGAGAACACTGCAGTTTCAGCTACTATTTAAAAAATGCCAGTTAATTTTCACTCCTCCAACCTCAATAATGAAAATCTGAAGTGTCTATATTTTAGCCCTCTTGCAAAACACAGAAGTATTTTTCCCCGTTGTTAATCATAAAAATAACAAGGACGTACATTTTCTCACTTATTTATTCCTTGTATTACTGCCAGTTGCTAAGGAGGAAGGATAAAAAAAGCTACCATTGTTCCCCCATGAAAGGAGGGCTGTGTTCAGGTGCCCTGTCATTCTACGAGGGATGGAGCGTCACCTCTGGATTCGGGTGTGTGGCTTTCGTATTCCGGCAAAATGCTGACATGAGGGAGGCCCAGTCTTTAATCTTCTCCCTGTTGGTAGGAACAGACTGTCAGCTGGCAGCATAGTGCCTTCACTCCCCTGGAACCAACAAGGATTCTTTTATTAGGGTTGAAACAGGTAGAGGGAGCAGGGACCAGGGAGACCAGGTTTTTTTCTCTAAGTAGCTTAAATGACCCCCGGCTCCTTACCTCCTCCACACTCGCACACTGGAATTAACTCTCGTGTGAGGAAAGCTCAGAGGGATGGGAGGAAAAGGAGAAAATAAGAGTAGTAATCACAGGGTTTGGAGCTTTTGCTTTGACAGCAATTTCTTTTGTGTTCGAAGGGAGCCCAGTACATGTTGGCACCGGTTTTATATGGCTAGCCAGGTGTGCCTCCTTGAGACAACGTGTGAGTTTATGAAGCATGTGCTTGAAAAGGTTTGTAGATATCACATCGTCCTTTCTGTTGATGCTCATGGCAATTTCAAAGAAAGCGTTTTGCCTCTGGGCGATCTGAACCAGATCAAGGCTCTTCCTACTCTGGCTTAGCATTCGCTGCCCCCCTGCACAGCTCCCTCCCCATCCTCAGCCCCCCTGCACAGCTCCCTCCCCATCCTCAGCCCCCTGCACAGCTCCCTCCCCATCCTCAGCCCCCTGCACAGCTCCCTCCCCATCCTCAGCCCCCTGCACAGCTCCCTCCCCATCCTCAGCCCCCCTGCACAGCTCCCTCCCCATCCTCAGCCCCCCTGCACAGCTCCCTCCCCATCCTCAGCCCCCTGCACAGCTCCCTCCCCATCCTCAGCCCCCTGCACAGCTCCCTCCCCATCCTTAGCCCCCTGCACAGCTCCCTCCCCATCCTCAGCCCCCCTGCACAGCTCCCTCCCCATCCTCAGCCCCCCTGCACAGCTCCCTCCCCATCCTCAGCCCCCCTGCACAGCTCCCTCCCCATCCTCAGCCCCCCTGCACAGCTCCCTCCCCATCCTCGGCCCCCCTGCACAGCTCCCTCCCCATCCTTAGCCCCCCTGCATAGCTTCCTCCCCCATCCTCGGCCCCTCTACAAGCACACAATTGTCTACGAAGAATCCACTCGGCATCCTCTTAAAGCTGAGGACTCCTTCAGGGATGCTCACAGCCCTCCTACCCCGAATACGTGTAGCTTCTACAGATGTTTGCGTATTGGTTTCTTGTACATGGGATGTCTCTGGGGTGATGGTGACTGTTATGGGTTGAATTGTGTCCCTCTCCCAATTCATATATTGAAGTCCCAATCCCCAGGACCTCAAAATGTGACCTTATTTGGAAACTGGGTCAGGTTGTGGCAGATGTAATTAGTTAAGATGAGGTCAGACTGCCTGGCCAGTGTGGCTCAGTGGATTGAGTGTCGTCCCATGGACTGAGAGGTCCTGGTTCGATTCCTGGTCAGGGCACATGCCCAGGTTGCAGGCTCGATCCCCAGTGGGGGGCATGCAGGAGGCAGCCAATGGGTGTTTCTCTCTTACATCGATGTTTCTATCTTTCTCTCCCTTCCTTTCTCTCTAAATAAATCAATAAAAACATATTAAAAAACAAAAGATGAGGTCATACTGAAGTAGGGCAGAATCCTGATCCCAAATGGCCAGTGTCGCTACAGAAAGGAGAAACTGAACACTGAGACGTGGACCCAGGGAGGATGCCAAGTAAAGACTACAGTTACGCTGCCACAGGCCAAGAAAGTACCAGAAGCTGGAGAGAGGCCTGGAACAGGTCTTCCCTGGCCACTTCAGGGCGCATGGTCCTGTGGCACTTGACTTCGGCCTCGGCCTCCAAAACAGTGTTCTAAGTCTTGCGAGGGCGGCCCTGGGACCTGAACGCTGTGACTTTTCAAGGTATTTTAGCACATAGTGAAGCCTGCCCAGGTTTCAGGTTTCGACCAGGGGTTTCTGTTCTAAGCATGTTTATTGTTTATTGGTTTTAAATGTTTCGCACGCAGGAGACACTGTTATCTTACGACTCACCTGTCATCGCCAATGAGGAAGTATTCTCTGTGAGTGGTTCTGATGGACAGCACCTCATCCGGGCGGCATTTGAACATCTTCTGTACAGACTGCATTTTTCCATGGCTGCTTATGCCAACTTCTACGCTGGAGTTTCTGGCAGATATAGACATAAAGTATTACACACATGCAAATACAAAATTAGGAAGAAAACAAGTGTTTAGTATTAGGATTCAAATTGAATAAGACTTTAGGTTTGCTTATTCAATATTTTGAAATGTATCTAATCATTTTAGAAAATAAGTTTAGATCTGGTTCATCAAATACTTTGTTCAGCATGAAACTTAATTTAAAAATTCCTATTTTAGTTGGATTCTTGATTCCGCAAATTATCATGTTTTCTAATTTTTTTTTTGTACAGAATTCCTTAAAGACCAAAAAAAAAAAAAAAGTCTAAATTTTTTTTAAACCTAACTTGGTTTTATGAAATGATAATTTCATCTACTCTCTCTCATCCATAAGTTAAGTGCATCAATGTCTTTTGTAGTTAAATGCTTATTCACTAATAATTTACCAACTAGAATATACAGCATGAAATAATTATTTCGCTGTCGTCTACTCAAATGTCCCCCATCTCAGCTTCTTTTCAGCAACAAATATTATAAGTGTGAAGCCCTTTCTTTTTTTATTTTTTTAATTCACTTTTTTAGAGAGGAGGGGAGAAGTTGAGAGAGAGAAATATCGATGTGAAAGTAAGTATCTGTGAAAGTGAAAGTAAGTATCTGTGAAAGAGAAAGAAAGTATCTGTCGGCTGCCTCCTGGGCACCCCTCACTGGGGATGGAGACTGCAGACCGGGCATGTGCCCTGACTGCAAATCGAGACACCAACCACTGGACTGCCAACCAACAAGCCACACCAGTCAGGTCAGCCCTTGTTTCTTTCAACAATGATTTAAATTTCCATTTGCATGCAACACATTAGTATTTACTGTTATAAACTCTTTCTCAATTGGATACATACCCATCGATTTGAATGGCCCCTCGTTGATGATGGTCTTTGTAATAGGACAGACTAAAGCCCTTCTCCCCACTCCTTGACAGAATAAAAAACCGCTTTTTCCAAGACGTCTGAAAAATGAAAACATTCTGCATCTCAGTTAAATCTCAGAGGAAGAGAAAGAATTGGAAAAATGCTCAGGAGGCTGGTGGGAGGCCTGTTAAAATCGTGGTGAATACTTACTGCTGAGGAAAAAAGCTGAGGAGGTGGTGATTTAATAAAGTAATCTTGTTTGCAGACTTCATTTTCATAATAATATGTAAATTGTTTGCCTAATAAAAGAAAGTGAACAGAACTCAGTTTGTTCCCTGTGAATTTCTGAAAAGAACGCCTTCAGTTGGAAAACATTGTTTACTTCTGGAAAAGTCTTCCAATTATTCAGTTATGGAAAACACACACACACACACACACACACACACACACACACACACACCCATCTATAATAGGCCAGGAAAACAAAGGGCCCAAAGACTGAGTGTGTGATTCTTATTCACCCACAGCAGGGGACCTTCATTCAGATGATATTTAGAAGTACCTGAACTCAGCTCACACCTGTCTGCACCTGAACCCAGCTCACACCTATCTGCACATGAACTCAGCTCACACCTGTCTGCACCTGAATTTAGCTCACACCTGTTAGGTTCCCTATTTCTGATGCACTTGGCTGGCTCTCCAGATGTGAAGCACCCACCAGAGGAACAAGATAATTGTGCCTTGCCCTTTGGCTTAGCAAACAAGGGTAGAACCACCTGCTACGGAAAATGAGGTGGCAAAGTGGCTACAGGGGTTTCCAAAATACTAAATGCTTCTTTGTAAGTGTTGGCATTGTATGTAGTGTTGATTTTTTTCCCTGTATGTTCCAAAATGTCTGCAAGAAATAGAAACTACTTTCACTATTTAGAAAACACAACAAATGTTGTTAAAATAAGAAATAAATTTTCAAAAGAATTTGGTTTTCCTTTCACATCCAGACAATAGTTCTAGTTTGTTCTTGGTTTTGGAAAAGGCAGACTTTACTAAAGAATTCGAGCTCTTTGACCTGGTGAAACAGAATCGGGGCTAGGTAAAACGGCTGATGGGGCCATTACGCTGGTGTTCAGTAGTTCTCGTCAGCTGTCCTCACCCCCTTCTGCAGCGATTCTGCCTGCTCTTCCCAAAGCACCCCCCCCCCCAAAAAAGGAAAAGGAAAACAAAACAGAGTGAAACACTAGAATAAGTTTCAGCTCCTTTAACAGTTGTGTGGCTTTGGACAAATTCATAGATTTATTTACTGAACAAATATTTACAGAGCACCTTGAATCTCTAAATGTGCCTCAGTTTCCTGCTCTGTGGCACTGACCTCACAGATGCGTGGTGAGGACTGAAGGAGGCAATGCGTGGAAACCTCTCAGGACTGGGCCGGGCACACAGTAGCACTCACCAAAGAGGAGCTATTATTAACAACAGAGGAAACCAGCCTTCGTCATTTGTAGAACAAACCAGCCTCCAATCTGCCTGTAACAGAGGTGCTCTTTGGTGGCGTTAACTTCCGATGGTTCAGTAAATGCCGATATTTTGTGAAAATTTGGTCTTAGAAGTCTTTAATGACATTCTGTAGAATTAGCAGAATCTTAAAATTAACAAGCTGATTCTAAATTTAATGTAAACATGCTAAGTATCCAGAATAGCTATTGGCAAAAAGTCAAAGTTAGGACACTAACAGTACCTGATTTCAAGAATTATTATAAAGCTATCACGATAAAAAAAAAAAGTGGCCTAAAGATAGACAGATATATCAACAGCACAAAACAGATCCTCTAGGAATAAGCCCATGCAACCGGTTTTTGACAAAGATGCAAAGGCAATGCCATGGAGAAAGGATAGCCATTTCAATAACTGGCACTGAAACAATTGAATGTCCATATGTAAACAAAACAAAAAGCAAACAACTTGGATCCACATCCATAGATTCAATGTAGTCCCTATCAAAACCTCAACGACAGATTTTACAGAAATGGACAATTCTATCTTCAAATTTATATAGAATTGCAAGGTGCTCTGAGAAGCCAAAACAATCTAGAAAAAGAGCAAAATTATAATACTTGCACTTCCTAATTTCAAAACTTACTACAAAACGACAGTGACCAGAAGAATATGGTACCAGTGCATAGACTAATGGCACAGAATTGAGAGTCCAGAAATAAATCCATATATGGATTTATATTGAAAATCCATTGAAAATCCATATATTGAAAATCCATTTTCAATAAGGACACTGAGGCCATTCAAAGAGCAAAGACTAGTCCCTTTAAAATATGGTGCTGGAACAACTGGATAGCCACATGCAAAAGGAAGAAGTTGGACCCTGTATCACACTATCCACAAACATTAACTTGAAGTGAACCAATGACCTTACTAAAAGACCTAAAACCATAAAACTTGTAGTAGAAAGCACAGGGGTAGATTTTTATGAACTTGGACTTGACAATGGATTCTTAGATATGACATCAAACATGGGTACTAAAAGATACAACAAGTAAATTGGACTTCACCAAAATGAAAAACTTTTCTGCACCAAAGGCCATTGTTAAAAAAGTGAAAAGACAGCCTACAGAATGGGAGAAAATACTTGAAAATCATATATCTAATGAGAATAATATTCTGGTATCCAGAATATATACAGAACTCTTACAATGCAATAACAAGAAGACAAACAACCCAATTAAACAATGGGCAAAGGGCTGGAATAGACATTTTTATAAAAAACATATGTAAATGGCCAATAGGCACTTGAAGAGTTAGGTAACACCATTAGTCACTAGGACATGCAGCTCAAAACCACCGTGAGAAACCACTTCGTGCCCACAAGGATGCTATACTTCAACAAGTGGAAAATAAACGTGTTGGTGAGGATGTGAAGAAGTTGAAACCCTCGTACACCGCTGGTAGACTGTGAAAACAATCTTGGTGATTTCTCAAAGTAAAACAGAATTGGCAGAGGATCCCTCAATTCCAATCCTAGGTATACACTGCGAAGAACTGAAAACAGATCTTCAGACAAGTACATGCACATACATGTTCACAGCAGCAGTATTCATGACAGCCGAAAGGTAGACACATCCCAAATGTTCATCAACACGAGTGGATGAACCAACTGTGGTCTATACGTACAATGGAATATTATTCTGCCTTTAAAAAGGAATGGAGTAGTGATACATGCTACAATGTGGATGAATTTAAAAAATATTATGCTTAGTGGAAGAGGCCAGTTACAAAACATATGATTTCATTTATATGAAATATCTAGAATACATAGATCCATAGAGATAGAATACAGACTGTTGGTTGATGGAGGCTGGGGGCAGGGAGAGTGGAAGGGGGAGAAACTGCTTAATGGGCAAGGGCTTTTACTTTGGAGTGATGGTAATGTTTGGAACTAGCTAGAAGTGATAGTTGTACAACACTGAGAATATACGAAATGCCACTCAACTGTTCACTTTGAAATGCTTACTTTTATGTTTCCTTAATTTTTTTCCTAAAAAAAGTTAAAGAGCGATTACACTCTTAAGTAAAGGAGTATATGACAATACAAAATGTTGTCATGAATGCTCACAGCAGCTTTACTTGAAATAGCCCAAACCAGATGCCACCCAGGTGTTCATCTACAGGTGAATGGACTAACAAATCGTGATACATTCATAACACGGAATACGACTCAGAAATAAAAAGGAATGAACTCTTGATATATACAACAACAAACTCTTGATATATACAACAAAAAAGTTATTCTGAGTGAAAGAACCTAGACAGAAAGTATGTATAATGTGTGATTCTATTTATGTAAAACTATATGAAATACAAAGTAATGCACAGAAAGCAGATCAGTGGTATCTGGGGAAGTGTGTGTGCATGGAAGGGGGGAGGGAGGGGAAAGAAGACCGTGGGGCTGATGGGTATGTTCATTATCTCATTTTTGGTGATGGTTTTACAGGTGTATACATATGTCAAAATGTATCAAATGATACATTTTAAGCCTGTCAGCCTATCGTATGCTAATTATACCTCGATAATGGTTTTTTAAAAAAATTAAACACACGGGAGAAGGGTGTCTAGGGGGGGAAAAAGAGAAACATCTGTAACAAAAATAAATTAATTAATAAAAAAAATTAAACACACAAATTTGACAAAGAAAGTTAAACATCCTCTTATCATACCCAGCCATTCTATGCCATTTTCACTAAAAGGATTTCTCCTTCTAAGAGCATGCCCCTTGGGTACCTGGACTCTTCTGAGGTTTGGGTTCCATGGTGGCTATCTGTCCTCACCTGTCAAAAAGAAGAATCAAGCACTGTTTGTCCCCAAACAACAGTATGCTTCACTGTTTAGTCACTAGGTCATCCAGTATCAGGATGGTGCCCAGGACCGTGGATGAGATGGATTATTGCCGCCTCCCCCACCCCCGGGCTGACGGTACCCACGGCCACGAGCACCTGTCCAAGCAGAGCTCACCAAATGGCAGTGCTGTGGAGGTGTTGCTAGGACGACCGAAGAAGCCGTCTTCTCCGGACTTTGCCTGCTCCGGCTTTGACAAGAGAGCCCCTGGGAGGAGGCAGCACTGAGAAGGACAGATAACAACAGGGCAAGGGCAGGATGCTACGGATCAAATGGAGCGGAGAGAGCATTTCAGGCCAAGAGGAAGCCCGAGATAAGCCCCTTTCCATGCCAGGAACTCGCTTTCTCCAGCGGGAACCTAGGATCAGGGACCAGGGCATACTTCAATTGCCACAGCCCCCAGCGTGGCCTGTTCCCAAAGCTGCCTGACTCTGGGAACGGAGGCTGACACGGCGACACTCCTTTCCTGGACCATCCTGCCAGCAATCCCATGACCGTTGCGGGGCCCTGAGAGAAGGGGAATCCCGCAGGGTAAAGGACCGCAGGGCAGGTGAGGTCTTTAGAACAGGAATGAGTCGATGGCTAATGTTTTATCTTGAATTAGTAAGACCCTCACAAAAGAAGGAAGCATGGAACAGGGCAGTGCCAGTGAAATGGGAGGAGGCCAAGGGACTTTTGCCACCCATGGGCACGGTATCATTCTTCCCTCCTGACTTCTCTCTTTCTTCTGCATAAACTCATTCTTCTCTCCTAAGGCATAAATGACTCACAGCAATTCCTTACTCATACGCATTTATATATTCATATATATCTACTTTTGAAACAGATGACAGTCTTCACGTTAAGACTCCAAGTTCTCAAATCTACGTTTCCTGGTTTGTAAGAGCATGTGAGAGCTATTTGAAGACCAGTGGGGTTTTCCTGGACCCTGAGCTCACACCTTCCAGGACCAGAGGAAAGTTTTTCTCTGTCGACGTGTCCCTATACACTAATGATATGATTATGTGCACAAATAACTAACAAACAACAAGTGAAATAACAAATAAGACCTTTCTGGGGTTCTTAAGGCATACATCGAAGAACTGGTGCCCTGGGCTGATGTCAGGGGACACTTAGCTCTGTGCACTGAGCAGGAATGCCTGAGAGAGGCACCAGGCCCCGGAGGCCAAACCCTGCATTCCCTGGAAGGGCAGTTCTGCCAGAGGAAGAGGAATACAATATACCTAAATTTTGTCCACCCTCCAAAAAACATGAACATTAAAAAAATTTGCCCCTGAGATTTTGCACCAAATCTATTAAGTTCTTTCCAATTTTAGGGATTTCACGGCCTGAAGCAGAATTGGGGACCAGTGGTTTTCAGCCACCTACGTGGGACTTGGCCACCCCTCCCATGGGGCATTTAGCCAAGTGAGTGTTGACGTTCAGACATCAGGTGAGGGGACTGTGCAGGAGCCATTAGCTGAGGGGGAGAGATTGTTATGCAGTGTGCGTACCGCAAGCTCTTCATTTACAAAGCCAAAAAGCTTTTCAGATTATAAGTGTGTTTGCATATATCGTTGCTTTGGTGTCTCAGAACTGTCCTACGAGATAGCTCGTTTTACAAATGAAAACCTGCATTTGATAGGAGAGCCAGGTGAGGTGCTGGGTTTCCCGGCGGAGCCCCACGCCACACCACACCGGTGCCCAGCCACGGACACTCCCAACTACTTCCTGCCACGTGCACACCGTGGAGGCAGAGAGCGATGGAGGACGCTCCAGCCCTCCAAGGTCTGTGAGGTCTCCACTCCTCCCTCTTCTCTCCACCCACCATGACATGAGATGGCAGAGGCCGTACGTGTGGTGGGTCAGAGTGTTAGTCTGGAATCTGGGTGTAAATGTCATCTCCATCTGTTACGAGAGATGTCGTCTTGGGCACGTTATACCACCTCTCCATACCCCTGTTTCTTCGTCTGGAAAATGAAAATGAAAATATTCCCACCCTCATAGGATTGCTGTCAGCGTTGCTTGAGATAATCTAGCGAAGAGCATTCAGTATCTAATAGTTGCTCAGTAAATGCTATTGGTTACGTCATTCGCAGCTCAGATCTCCCATGATTCTATGATTGTTTAATAATGAAAAGCATTTATTGAGTACTTAATACATTCCAGGCACTTCTAGTGAACATTTGTAGAATAGATTTCATGTATATGTGTATAATGGATTTCATATGTATGTATACATACACTGGATTTCATATATATATTATATATTTCATATTATCTATATAAATTATATATTATATATGTAAAATCTAGTGTATATATACATACATATGAAATCCATTATATACATATATATGCAATGTAGTATATCAATGCTTATATGATATAAGTAAACTCATATATATAAAATCTCATTATATATATATATATATATATATATATATATATATATATATATATCACATAACAATACCATAAAGCTTACACTATTTTTACAGTGATACAAAACCCATTTTACAGATGAAGTCATTTACCGGAGAGATTAAGCAACTGATCTTTGATCACATGACTAAAGAGAAGCGGAGTCAGAATTCTAACTTGAATCTGAACCGCTCTGTTCTTCCTCCTAAGAAAGAAGAATTGAATCATCTCACAGTTCTGCTTGCATTTCTTGTCATTGCGTCCAAACAAAAAAAAGTCTCAGATTTGGCGCTCTGATTGCAAGCAGGAGACTCTACCTACTGTTGCTGTTGCCTGACCTGGTCATTGTAAAGTCGTTTGGGATTTGACGAGTGTGACCTCAAGAGGTCCGATTTTCCTCTGATGGTACAGTGCAGGAAGGTTAGGAAGAAAGAGCCCATACCAGCAATTCTGCTCAGGTAAGCTTCTAGATCACCACAGCCTTGAGAACCCCAACTAGTCGCGCCAAGCAGTACTTACTGGAAGCCAGGAGGTCACTGTTTCAGTTCTCACCAAAGAGCCCTCTCCCTGTTTCTTGAATTTATCCCTGCTCACTCTGTGCTCTGAGCGCCAGGCTGACGAGTCAGGTACAAGCTCTGAAATGTGAACCAACAGGAAGTTCCCAACTTCTGTCTTAGGACAGATTTTACTCTTGCCCCAAGTTGAAATAAGCTGGTAGCCTAGGGAAGTCCCTGGGCTTTTAATCTTCTTGTGGCTTGGCACAGAATCACAGAACTACCCTTGGCATTCCAGCTGTCTAACGATAACAAAAACAAAAAACAAACTAAAAACAAAACAAAACCAAAAAGGAAACATATTTTTAAAAAATTCCTGCCAGACTTTGGAGCACAGTCACAATGACTGATTGAGAACAGTGACAGCCCAGCCGTGACCTCCAGGTGTGACTACCATTGGAACAATCCCCTTGCTTCCCGCCACCCACAGCTTCTCCCAGTGTCCTCCTGGGGATGGTAGGAGGGATTCCTTTGTGCTGGATAAGGAAATAAAGACCTGGCTTCTCTAACACATTTGTACAGGCCAAGGACCTCCAGGAAGATTTCCTTACTCATACATCATGAAGTAGTCATGACCTGGGTGACGCTAGGTAGGTTCTCCTGCATAGCTACCCCGCTATCCTTAAAAAGAAGCAGGCTAATGGCTAATGTGAATGGCCCCTCTTAGGCCTGCTGAGTTACCACCATAGGGCCTTTGGTATATTTTCATTTATGTTAAATTTTTTTAGGGGGCCTTGGACAGTGTGGCTCAGTTGGTTGGAGCATTGTCCTGTATACCAAAGGGTTGCAGGTTCGATTTCTGGTCAGGGCACATTCTCAGGTTAAAGTTCAATCCCTGGTCGGGGCAGGTGCAGGAGGCAACTGGTCAGTGTTTCTCTCTCACATCTATGTTTCTCTCTCTCTTCCTTCTTCTATCTAGAAAAAAAATCAATTAAAAATTTTATTTTAGGGGGAAAGAGGAAGTGGCTAATAAATTTTATCGCCTTTGATCACCTTTAGAATGCACACAATTTTTATCTTTTTCTTTACTAGTGTAACTGGGTTTGACTAGCTCTACCAAAGTATTCATTGAGTGGCCTTGGCTGGTTTAAATGTTCTCATCTTCAAAATGGGGTGGATAGAGTTGACCTCACAGGATCTTTTTAAAAATTAAGTAAAATTTTACATATAAAAACGTGTAGCACAGTGCTCGATCCATGGTAAGTATTGCATAAAGGCTATGTCTCTGTTTTCCCCTTTCGCACCCTATGCAAGGTACAGATATCATCAGTTCCTTTTTTAGAAAACAGCTTGATTTCAGACATGCCGATATGATTAGATTGTCACTCACTTTTTTGCACAGGACAGGTTGCTTTAGGAGAAATAATTTCTTGGAATGTATTTCCTTCTATGTTTCTTTAGATCAGCTTTTGACTACTCCGGAAATAGTCTTCAGTATTTTTACATTCGGTCTTTAACCAGATATTCCTAGTGATTGCTCTAAGCAGCTCATAAAAAGCTTGTGCTGATCTCCACTTGTCTGGGAACCAGATGCCACCGACAGCCCATCATCATCATAATCCAGGGACCTAACCAAATGCGGGACAGAGAAACTCTCTTTAACACTGTGTTTCCCTGGAAAGGATATCTATAAACCAGTAAGACAAACAGATACACTTTCCATCCATCCATCCATCCATCCATCCATCCATCCATCCATCCATCCATCCATCCGTGTGTCCCCTCACCCACACACTTGCTCACTCAGCCTACCTGTTGTAGGCTTTTTGGTCACATTTTCCTAATAGTTATTACAAGGCTCTTTGAAGACATTAATTTCTGGTATTTCTGGTCTGTCACACATGTAGCAAAGTGGTCTCAGAAGGCCAGAGGGACCCAGAGGGCCACATGGGTATTGGCACTTGGGAGTAGGCCCCTGCACGGAAGTGATCAGCATGAGGGGGACAGGTGGCTGCCACCAGCAGGTGCCCCAGTCTACCTTTGGGAAAATGCTCTGGTCACTTTTACCTGCAGGTAGGTCTGTGCGATGTAGTTTTTTAAGTTGGGCACATTGCTATTTTCATCTCAATCAGGGTTTTGAGGATAAGGAAGGAGAGACATAAGGTAAACTAAGCAATGCCTCACTCCCGGCCCCAGGTGTCCACATCCTAATCCCTGGAACCTGTGACTATGTTACCTCACGTGGCAAAAGGGACTTTACAGATGTGCGTGAATTAAGGATCTTGAGATAGGGAGATTATCCTGATTTATTCGGGTGGGCCCGATGCAATCACAAGGGTCCTTAGAGGAGGGAGGCAGGAGGTCAGCGAAGAGAGAAGATGCTATACTGTTGGCTTTGAGGATGGAGGAAGGGACCGAAGGCCGAGGCATGTGGGCAGCCTCTGGAAGCTGGAAAGAGCAAGGAAATAAAATTTCCCGAAGCCCCCAGAAGGAACACAGCTCTGTCAGTGCCTTGACCGTATATTTCTGCTCTTCAGAACTCGGAGAGAATACACTAGTAAGAAGGCACTAAATGTGGTAGTTTGTTACAGCAGCGATAGGAAGCTAATACCGAGAACGGACATGGGATGGGTTAACATGAGGGTCCAGCAGAGATCTCTAGGGGGTAACTCAGACCACTTGTGTGAAACAGGGGTCTTGATTTTCACCCCTTTCTCCAAACCTCTTTCTGCCAAATCACTCTGTTCTGAATCACACTTCATTTCATCTCTCTGCTTAGACCACAAACCTAGAAACTACTCTCAATTTCTAGCCCTTTCTCACATTCTCACTTCAGATCTGTCAAGCAGATCTGCTAGCTTTACCTTCAAGACAAAGGCCACGTCAAACCACTTCTCACGACCGCCACGGCCACTCCAACTTGTCCCCCCTCACCCAGGCCACCGCTGCCGTAGCTTCTCACCTGGCTCCCCACTTCTGCTCTGTCTCTTTTGAATCCATTCTCCAGAGTCTCTTCTATCAGAGTCTACTGGATCCTATCACTTCTCTGCTCAGATCCCTCTGATGTCTTCCCATTGCATAGAATTACATCCAAGGGGCTCACCACGGTCGAAAGCCCCACATGATCTGGCCCTGCCTGCCTTTCACCCTTATTTCCTATCATCCTGTTCCAGAGCACTGGCTTTCTTGAAGTTTCTCAAACATGCCCAGGTGGTAGCTGCCTCAGGGCCTTTGCACCCACTACTTGCTCTGCATAGAACCCTCCTTCTTCACATATCCACATGGCCCACTCCCACACTCTACTCTGATACGAGTCCTAGAGGGGCCTTTCCCTTCCCAGCTATTCTACCTGACTTAACCTGTCCTCCTCGCCATTTCCGAGCTACTTTCCTGCTTTACCTTCCTTCAAAACACTTCTCACTGTATGAAATTACATTAACTATTTGTCTTCTCCACTGGAATACACATTCTATGAGGACTAAGACTGTTTTATTACCTGCTCTATTCATATACATGGTTATTTTCTTTTAGAGGTCTATCATGGTTAGTCAAAGATGAGTGGAAGCATCTCATGTAGGTGTGGTTAACTCAGAACGCTAATCAGTGCATTTTTACATAACCACCCACACCTTCTATATCTTTATGCCTGAAAGAGAAATTGGTCTTCAGCTCCCACAAGACCTGTCATAACTTAGAAGAGAAATTGTGAACCAACTGTGATTTCACTGAAAGTACAAATCCTCCAACACAGCCCTTTTCAATCACAAATGGATCTTGTACCCTCTGAAATGAGAGGGGCCACTGTTCCACTGGGTATGTGGCTATTCAGTGCTGGTTGATTAATTATAGAAATGTCTTGCCTGATATTCTTACCTAACCCACTGCTTCTAGCTCACATCCAAACCTCCTGGTTTTAAAATAGCCATACTCATTTACCCTCGGCATTCCTCCTTACACGCAGTCTCACTAATGAATGTATCTATCCCTGAGGACCCTCCCCAGGCTCCAAAGTTTCTAAACTGTTCAACCACCACTTCTCAGGTGTATTCTACTGCTGGGTTACAAGCGTGGGTACAAACTGGAATAACAGAGGTTTAACAACGCTGACTCCTGGTCCCACCCTCCGCTGGTCTGGCATATTGCCTGGGTATTGGGACTGGAATAAATCTCCAGGTGATTCTGAAATGTAGCCACGGTTGAGAGCCATCCCATCTAGTCCCTCTCATTAGGGTCTCTGGAAGCCTCGTTCTGAATAAACTCCCAGACTCCTTGGAATTTTCCATACATCTCCTTAAATTCACAAAGGCCTGGCTTTTGCTTGATGACTCAGTTTTCATAACAACACCCACCCGAGGAAACTTGATTTGATTTTATAATTCTTTAGAGTTTGCAAAGCCTTTTCCACACATTATTTCTGGCTCCTCCTAACACCCCTGTGAGGTGGGCATTTGGGGCCAAGACCCTGGAGAGCCGTCTGCAGAGCGAGGGCTGGGGTGGCCAGGCGGAGCAAATCAAACAAACAAACAAACAAAAACAAAGCAAAACAATAAAAAAAGAACTCTCAAAACGGAATGCTCAGTTAAACTGAGCAATAGTGGGGACATACTTACATTAAATTATTCTTTTTGAAATTCCAATTTAACTGGGCACCGTTTTTAAAAAGAAATTTTTTTCCCCTTTATTGATTTTAGAGAGAGAGTAAGGGATAGGGAGAGAGAGATAGAAACATCGATGAGAGAGAGAACATTGATTGGCCGCCTCCTGCATGTCCCCCCACTGGGGATTGGGCCCACAACCTGGGCACGTGCCCTGACCGGGAATCGAACTGGTGACCTCTTGGTGCATGGGTCAACACTCAACCACTGAGCCACACCAGCCGGACTGGGCACCCTTTTTTTACGGGACCTATCCACACCCAGCGCCCACTCCTCTTTTGAAGCTTAGGCTCCTGGCTCTGCCATCCTCTTGCCTTCCCAAGATCTCCCAGCAACTTGGCATCTTCAGCTCCGGCCCACGTTCTTCCCCTCCTTTACGTGAGTAGCCATTATCCTCCGAAAAGAGCCCTCTTGCATTTCCTTTTCCCTGCCTTCCTAATCTTTCTGTGGCCTAAATTCTTTATTGGGTGAGGCTGGTTTTAAAACACAACCGAACACCTGTTCAGTACTTTCTGTGTGGCATGCAGTGTGCTCAGTGCTTTGCACTCATCTCATCAACTCCGCCCCAGACCCTCGGAGGTAGGTAGCCTTTCCTCGGTACCCACGTAGGACTCTTCCCATTTTTTTTTTTAAACCCTCACCTGAGGATATTTTTCCATTGATTTTTTTTTTTTTTAGAGAGAGTAGAAGGGAGGGGCGGGGGGGAGAGAGAGAGAAAGAAACATGGATGTGAGAGACACATCGATTGGTTGCCTGCCACACAAGCTTGACCAGGGCTGGGGATCGAACCTGCCACCCAGGTACGTGCCTTGGACTGGAGTCGAACCTGAGACCCTTCGGTCTTTGGGCAGATGCTCTAACCGCTGAGCAAAACCTGCCAGGGCGGACTCTTTCCATTTTGAGATGGCGAAACGAGGTTTGGGGAGCTCGAGAGATCCCTCAAGATCCAAGAACTTGGAAGTGCCAAAGCTGGGATCTGAAGAGGGCTGTGTGACCAGAGCCCTTGTTCTTAGCCAGACGCTGGGCAAACAAGATGGCACGAAGAGCCTGGGGACCCTGCCCCTCGTTCTCCGGCTTGTTCACGTCTGCTTTCTGAAGCGCCCGGATTCGGAGCAGCCATTGGCTAAACCTCTTCCAGGCCATGTGGGTGGCCTGGAAGATTAAAAGTGTTGACAATATAACAATCCATAAGATACGTAGGTATTTTTGGAAACCTTATTTTTAACCCTGGGGAAAAAAAAGTGTCACACACAGGCTCTTGGAGGGAGACTCCAGCGGCCATTGCCAGCCAAGTAAATACTAAATCAACCCAGGGACAATGTTCTTTAAACACTTTTGCTGAGGCTAAGGGGAAAATAGTTTACGCTGATTCTGGGTAACCAGACACAGATATAACGTGTCAAAGAGGCTTTTTTTTTTTTTTTCAAGTGTTCCATATCTTTTTTGGTAGAAGCTTCTCCTCTGCTTTAACCGTCTGTAAATATTTGTCCAGTTAATGTATGCTGGCAAATGTCTCAAGAGGAGAGCGGGGTTCTAACGCCAAGCAAAATCGCAATTAGTAACACAGAAGAAAAAGACTTTGTTTCTTTCAGCTCCATGCTGAAAAACTGTCAGCCCTGAATACAGCTGGAAGCTTCAGAAAAGATAATTTGCTAGAGCTGATGTTCCCGAGCACTCAAGAGTTGGTTCTATACGCTAGTAAAAAACACATTCGCTTGAGAATTATTTTTCCCTTCTCTACTTAACAGTCATCTAGTTGGTATTAATTATGAAAGGTGTTGGTAGAGAAAGGTTCTTTTAAAAATGTCAGAAATGTTGTTAAAGGGAGCACCTTGCATTGTACTGGAGGACAGGAAAATCAGGAGCGGCCCTTCTTGTCTAGAAATGATTGCCTAAGTGATTTGAGAGGATAATCAAAGCGGCGCGCCTGCTGACACCAGCTGGAGAAGCCAGTGCACCTGCACCCGTGCTCGGCAAGCTGTCTGACAGGCTAGGATTGGAACTCAGATGGGACGCGGAGCCAGATTTCTAAGTACTAATGGTAACCCCAGATCCTGAGATACAAGTCTGCTGCTGCGCTGACTGAGAGATGCCTTAACTGAGGCTGGAACTAGCAATACAGACCAAACCTACCCGTCTGTTTACACTTCCTTCCCGCTCTTTCCCACAGCCTTCCTGAACCTCATGCCATCCCCCTGGATCGGACCCTCAAAGCTCAAGAAATGCTCGGCCCTGTGTATCTGCAGCCATAACCCTGCCTGCCTTCCAAATGTAAATTCTTTGGCCTAGATTGGCTTTATATACTTAAAACAAATTTATTAGAAAATTGTAGCACTATAAATATTTATAGTGCCACATAAACCAAAAGTCACGCCAAAGCCAACTCGTCGTTTCTGTGGATCACGTACTCGTAGAGGACTGTTCATGGACGAACCCACAAGCGGGCG
Organism: Tadarida brasiliensis; assembly: GCA_030848825.1. Classification (NCBI taxonomy): domain Eukaryota; kingdom Metazoa; phylum Chordata; class Mammalia; order Chiroptera; family Molossidae; genus Tadarida; species Tadarida brasiliensis. The sequence goes on from CM061271.1 coordinate 12,900,077, forward strand.
GATGGCATTTCCATGGCCACGTCTGTACCGTCGTGGTGGCTGGGGCCTTCCAAACGTGCTCTTGGTGTGTTTGTGTGAATGATGTCTAAATCAAAAAGAATGATTTGTCGCTGACCCAAAACAAAGCCCTGAGGTCTACCAGGAGGGCGATCTGTGGCCTGAGGGCTCACTGGCAGGGACAGAGTGTAAGTCTCTTGGTGTCCACGAGGCTCCAAGGACAGGCGGGAAGAGACAGACTCTGACTTCAACGCACAACAGCTCTGAGCGCCAACGGAAACACGCAAGGAATGGCTCCCTTAATCCTGCTCTATTTACAAAGACATTTTAAAGGCTGCGATTCCCATTCGCAGACACTTTGAGAACATATAAACAATCCTATTACATCATCCAGCAGGAGACAGGCGTAGAAAGTGTACCATGGGAACGAAGGGCATCATGTACTTTTACAAGAGGATTTGCTGAAGGTTAAGAGATGCTTGAAAACATATCTTCTGTGAACGCTCCAAAACACATACGTTCTTTTACTAATCCTTTTTAGGCATAAACTTGATCAGCTCCGGGTTCAGTGCTGAGGGGAAGCAAAAATGTGTAGACCAGTGATCCTTGCCCTCAGAACTGAGCTTCTCAAACTGGGATGTGCACATGGGTGCAGATTCTTGCTGAGTAGATCTGGGGCGGGGCCAAGCTCCCAGGATGCTAATGTCACTGCACACACGTGCCTTTGAAGTCACTGAAATAGCTACAAGACAAACAGGGTAAAGAACCCTCTGCTCTCCCATCTCTGAAGAACTGCTAAGGATCACATTCCTTCAGAAATGAGTGATACCTGGGCTCCTGCCTATGACACCGATGAATTGCTGCTTTCAGCGGGGGGCCGCCACAGCTTCTCACCTGGCCAGACGTCGGCCGGGAAAGAGCCTGCGAGACGAAAAGCTAGACAGAAGGGTGTGCTCCTAGGAAGTCAAAAGGCGATCCTTGGTAGGCAGAGAAGCCGAACAGAAGATTTCAGGTGACCCGTGGCCAGACTGGACAGAGTAAAAGATCTGTCTGCCAGCGTCTGTGCCCTGTCAGCCAGGGGTCATCTTCCCTCTCACAGGGAGGCCTTGGTTCTTTTGAGCTTGTGAACCACAAGGAAACGCTGCACCCTAGCACTACATTTTGAGACCTATTTTGGGTAATTTATAAACATAATGGGCTTATGATGGTTTATGGAAATCTGCTCAGAGACAAGGCTCCGGGCAGAGCCTGAAGCTGACACTTGAAGTAGGTTAGTGGCACCCTGAGAAGACAGAGGGAGCCCCAGATTGGAGCTGATTGTGTTACCGCAGAATTGCACTGTCTTCCAGAGGGCCTGACAACAGCGCTCTGCCCACAGCCCTTACAAGGGGAGCTTGGCTCCCAAATAAGGAAAACTAGGACTGAATACTCACCAGGATGGTGCTCTGCTTTACAGTCACTTGCCATCAGAATTTCAGGTAATAAAAAGATCAGAAAGTTTAAGAATGGAGATGACTGAACACACACCCATCTTGGAATAGGACCTGTAGCCCTGATGAGCAAGTGTCTGCCCGATGAGGTCGTCAAGGACAAAGGCTTTTTCTTTTTTTTGAATCCTCACCTGAGGAGATGTGTATACACACACACACACACACATATTTTTTAATGTTCTTTTTTATTTATTTTTTGTCTTTATTGATTTTTTTAGAGAGAGAGGAAGGGAGAGGGAGAGAGAGAGAGAACATTGATTGGCCGCCTCCTGCATGCCCTCACTGGGGATTAAGCCCATAACCTGGGCATGTGCCCTGACTGGGAATCGAACTAGTGACCTCTTGGTGCATGGGTTGATGCTCAACTACTGAGTCACACCAGCCAGGCTAAGAGAAGGAGGGAGTGAGGGAGGGGGAGAGAGAGAGAGAGAGAGAGAGAGAGAGAGAGAGAGAGAGAGAGAAACATTGATTGGTTGCCTCTCATAAGAGCCCCAATTGGGGACTGAAACCTGGAACACCCTAAGTATGTGCCCTTGACTGGGAATCAAACCTGCGACCTTTCGGTGTACAGAAGACACTCCAACCAAGCTACACGGGCCAGGGCCAAAGGCTATTTCTTTTTTTTTTTTTAAATTCTCACCTGAGGATATTTTTCCATTCATCCTCAGAAGTGGGAGGGAGGGAGGGAGGGAGAGAGAAAGAGAGAGAAACATCGATGTGAGAGGGACACATCGATTGGTTGCCTCCCACATAACCCCAACCAGGGCTGGGGACAAACTACAACCGAGGTACGTGCCCTTGGCTGGAATCAAACCTGCGACTCTGGTCCGTGGGCCGATGCTCTAACTGCTGAGCCAACCGGCCAGGACCCAAAGGCTATTTCTTAAAAGCGATTTATATCTCTGATCTAAGGGGCATGAGGTATTACTCATTAGTTATAAACTTAATAAGTATAACTGCTCAAAGAATTTTTAAAAATTAACTTTTTTTAAACACGAGACCATTTCTCTCTCTAATAAAGCTTCCAAGGCAAATAACTACAGTGCTATGATTGTTTACTTCAAATGACAATGTATGTAGGCACATTTATCTCTATAATAGGGAATGAGTCTGTTTTCCAGAGACCAGCCTGTGAACTCTGGAGGACGCGGGCTAGGTGCCTGCTGGTTCTTGATTCATGATCTCCACTTAAATTGTGAACATTTGGTATATTTTCAATGGCAGGAAACCAGGGACAAGTCTCATAAACTGACCCTAAATTCATTTTGTATTGAAAGAAGACAGTTTTACACCATCTGATGTGTTGCCAAATTAATAAATGCCCGTCACAAAAGTTTCAGAAGTTGTTTAACCCTTCATGTGAGGAGTTTCAGTGATTCCTAAGCGATTACTTGTAATTTTACGAGTGTTCTCGCTTCAAAAGAAATGTGAGTTATGTTTGTGCTGAGGTCGAGTCAGTGGGGCCCATTCCTTTCCCGTTTTCTCATTTCCCCATGGCCATAAAACAAAAGGCAAGATAACTGAGCAGGTTGGAAATACAGCAATTACATTTTAATCAATAAATATGAACATTTTTTTAACCAGTTATTAGGCAGAATAAAGTAGAAATCTGTCAAGAATCAAAAGATACCACCACCTGGAAAGCAAAGTGCAAAAATCTTTGCCATACATTGTCCCCCACTTAAGAGAATGAGAGATAACAAAAACTTACTCGGATTAAGGCTTGGAATAATCTTAAAAGTTTCAAGTATCTATTCAAGCTAAAACAGGTTATTTTGCACATAGTGGGCAATAGACTATCTGACAACTGAATGAATGAAGGACTGAATGGAGGAATCGCTGAACATCAGCCAATAAATTACTTCTGTTCACATTATGCACAGGCGTATATCCACTTCTTGCTCCTCCCCAGCCCCATTCTCTATCCCTGGCTCTGCTGTACTGCAGGGAAATACACTTCCTCGTGCCCTTGTCAACTGGCTTCCAGGTGACGCTGGAAGCGGAAGGTGCTGGATGACGACTGGAGGGCAGAAGAGGTGAAGCCACATATTTCTCATGTCTGATTCGTCTGGTGTTGCCCCAGACGACAGTGGCCTTCCCTGCCATGGCTCCATTCCCTATAACTTCTCTCCTCCGTGGTCCTAGCTCCCACCAGGCAGCCCACACAGCGGTTCCAGCTCCGTGGATGACCCCGGCTTCCGGCAACCACACTGCCTCACAGCTCTCGGTGGTAAGAGCTTCCCTTTATTCGGCTTCTCTTTTCATCAGCTATGTAAGTCAATTTCCTCTATTCGATCCCCTCTGTTGAAACACCTAGAATGGTTTGTTTTCCTGACTGGATCCTGACTGATGCATAATAGAATCGTTACGTTATTTTCTCCTTTAGCTTATCTGGGAATTTCTGCGTAGGAATCTGCCCTAAGTCACTGAAAAATCACTCAAACCGCACTCTAGACCCACCTTCTGCAACACAGGGAGTGGCCCGCCCCTGGACTGTTTTGTCACGCACTGGGACTCTCTTTGCCAGGTACCAATATGACTCTGACTGCCCCCCAATGTCACCCCCAGTCACAGTGGACACAGCTGAGAGTCATCCGCAGAGATCACTTTTGTTGTATGGACAATGTCTGACAACAAAGAGGAAAAACACAACCAAAAAATAACCTTAAGAGGAAATGACAAAATCATCAAATAGATAACACTGAAAATTCAGAAGATGTAAGAGAGCACCAGAAAGTTTCTTTCCTGCTGAATCAACAAATTTTCCTGAACTAAAAATCCTTTAGAATTTACGGATATTTCAAGAGCATTAAAAAGAAAAAATCTGATTCATCAATAAACGATCCACTGCTTTTCGGCTCCGTGGCACCCCTGGGACGGTCATTTTGAGAAGTAGAGCTCCTTGGTGAGCATGGAGACCACGCACGGGATCTGTTTCTTCTCGTGGAAGCGCGGGTCGTCGGACTGAGACTCGAAGTTCCTGGCAACCCTGTAGTTCACTCTCGTGAGGATGTGCAAGATGTCCAGGCTTTTCCCGTACTCGTTCAGGATGGAGCAGAGGGCCTGCACAAACCAGGAGCCGCTTCCCGGGCTCCTCCACGAGTAATAGCCTTCAACAGGAGAGGAGGAAGAGCGAGTCAGCTGAGCTGGCTGCGGGCCCACTCACCACCCCACTCACCACCAAGAGTGGCGCTCGGTGCTCGGGGCCGTCACACATGCCTTTCCGAAATGATCTCACTCTCTGCTGCATGCAAGTCCCGAATGAGAATTCTGCTGGTGTGCTCACAGAGCAAACACCTTGGATGTGGAGGGCTGCGTGAGGATGAAGATGCTCACCACGTGAGTGGGTGTCTCAGCATGGACACCCGTCAGATACCCGAGTGAGCGTGAGGCACGTGGAACTCGGAGCCTTCCTAGGGAAATGCTGGAGGACTGCTCCGTAATCAGGACGCCTCACCACCCTTTGGGGTGAGTGCTACTTCCCAAGCCAAGAAGGGGACCTCAGGGAATTTTGAGATGTGGTGAGAACTGGGCCACCATCATGATCATTTATAATAGGCAGTTACTGAATAAATGTAAGACAAATAGAAAAGACCTATTTGTGCAGTGTGACTGGGGTGCGCTCGGAATTCTTTCCTGCAGCTCACGGTACTGGCAACACCAGCATGTGGACTTGACCTCCATGGCGTCAGCGTTTCATTTGTGGGGGTGTCACCTGAGCCAGCTCAATCCATACAGGAAGCTGGTGAGGCTGGGCGTGTACTACCACCTCCATTTCATTACTGCCCCAGGTGTGAATCCTCTAACCTGCCTAGGTGGTCTCTGAGATAACTACTGTAATACCCAAGTCTCATCCCGTGACTGTCCTACCTGAAACCGTTCTCTTGCCCCCTATATCACGGGGAAGTTCAGGCCCTCAGCACAGTGCACAGGGCCCACCACGATGGGGGTCCCTGTCTACTTGTCCAACACCCTGCTCCCTGGGCGGTAACCTCTTCTCTCAAGCTCTCTGCCATGTGAGGACACAGCGAGGAGGCAGCTGTCTACAAGCCAGTAAGAGTCCTCACCACAAACCAAACTGGCCATACTTAACCTTGAATCTCCCAGCCCTCAGAACTGCGAGGAGTGTTCCCATGGGTTAAGCCCCAGCCTGGAGTGTCTTGTTGCAGCAGCCTGAGTGGGCTGCCACACCTGTGCTCCCGTCCCACAGTGTCACCAGTGTCCCCTCAGCACTTGTCTGCTAAGCCATCCTTCTCTTTCCCCTGCTGGATTTTTCAAGACTCAGTTCCAACAGGTCTTTTTTAGGGAAGCCTCTCTCACCTGCCTCCTGAGGGGTCACCCTTCTTCCTTGACCTCCCCAGACCCTGCTCAGAGCATCAAAACCCAACCACCGAGTCTGTTGGCAGACGAATGCCCCCATTACACCAGCTCTTTCTCAAGAGCAGGAAGACCACGTTATTTTCTTAAATCTTAAAACTGGTGAAGTTATCATTCTCACAAAATCCCTGTAGATCCTGCCAGAGCTGGTTTCCGAACACTGAACTATTTGCTACAACTAAGACCTTTGTGTCATGCACTTTACGGACTACACTTCAGGTGGGAGGATTCGGACTTAGTGATGGTTCTCACCCCAGACAAAGGAAGGCCTTTCACTGAACTGACTCAGGCAAACACGGGCCAGGCTACCTCATCCCTGGCACTTCCTGGTGCCTGTTTACAGCTCGCAAAAGAATCCTGGTCTGAGCTATAGCTCTATTGTGTTCTGAAATCTCTATGTGACTTCGAGCATATCACTTAAGCTCACCCAAGCTCATTTTTTTTCATCTGTACAATCAGGACAGCAAAAATACCTTTCTTAATGACCTACACAGTTATTATAAGGAAGATATATGGTAAAAGACATGAAAAACACTGTACATTTAAAGTGCTATAGAAACGTTTGTTCTTATAATTACCAATGGTAATAGTAGTAATAATGAGAGAATTCTGCTTTCTTGGAGAGAAAAGTGAACAGATCCCCGTGGTAAGCAGAACAATGGCCCCCAGGGATGTCCATGCTCTCACCCAGGAACCTGTGACTATGCTACCTGACGTGGCAGAAAGGACTTTGCCGATGGGATTATGGTTCAGGAAATGAATGGGGAGATTATCCTGAATTATCCAAGTGGGCCAGATCTAATCAGAGGAGTCCTTTAAAGAGGAGGCCTTTTCCCAGCTGTGGTCGGTCAGAGAGTGACATGAGGAGGAAGATGGGTCAGAGGGATGTGAGGTTGCTGACTTTGAAGCTGGAGGAAGGGGGCCATAGGCCAAGGAATGCGGGAGGTTCTAACAATGCTGGAAAAAGCAAGGAATGGATTTTAACCCCTACAGCCTCCAGAAGGGATGCAGCCCTGCCAACCCATTCTGGAATTCTGACCTTCAGAACCGTCAGATCACACATTTGTGTGTGCCAAGCCACTCTGTCTGTGGTCATTGATCACCGTGGCAATGGGAAACGAACACAGCCCGGGCCTGCACTCTGATGGTGGAATGGCACGGTCCAGTCAGCAAACAATGGGCTTGATACCTGGAACTGTGGAATAGGCGAAGAGAAAGTCGGCCTCAACTGGGATCTTTGCTTGGGGACTGGCATCTGTGTCATTGATGGGCCCCGAGTCAGCCTGGATCCCGTCATCGAGCTCTGTGCCTCGGCACGCCTAAGTAGCAAAGCAGAGATCACTCCATGGAGTTAGGAACTGTTCACTGCTGTGTCCCTGCACCTAGAACTGTGCTTGGCATGTACTAAGAGCTCGGAGCTCAGCGATCATCTGATGAATGACTAAATGAATGTCGAACTGATTTAGTCAGCAAAGCAAACAGAAGTATTGCAATGTCTTAAAGAAACCCTCATGATCTGTGATCCGGAGCAAACACAGAAGCCAAGCATTTAGAGGCAGGAAAACAAAACCCAAATTTGCATACCCCAATCAAGAAAGCACGGAGATTTGTAAAGAGGGTACAGTCCACGTCATGCCACAATCTTTTCCCATTCTCAGTGAGGCTGGCTTTGAACAGGAATTACCTGGATGAAGAAGAGTTTGGGCTTCTGTAATAGGGTTTTGCATCTATCCCCCCGGAAATGGACCGTCAAGTCCTTGATTGCTATCATGCCGTCCGTTCCATAAATCAAGTTTTCTTCTCCATGGCTTAGTAAGACGCAGGCGAAGCAGGCGGAATTTCTGTGGTCCTCCTCGGAGGCTGCAGCAAGCGGTTTGAACATTGAGAGGTTAAAACACAAGCCCTGCGGGACCTCAGGGGTGCTACTCCCTCCCAGCCCGGCAGCTGCCCTGACAGAGCACTATTCAGGGGAAGGAGCACCCCTCCGGAGAAAAGGGGGACCAGTGGAGGGAAGTTAGAGAGTTCTAGAATTCTCACTCAGTCTGAAACCAGAATGGAGCTGTCCCATGAGGAAGTGAGCCCCATGTGTGGGAGGGTTCGGGCAGCTACTGGGAGGCAGCATTTTGGGGTGCTGAAGGGGGTGGCCCTGCTATTTATAAGGTCTGTGACACAGGGCAAGTCCCTTTGCCATTCTGTGCCTTGGTTTCCTGTCTACAAAACGGACATGATTAAATGAGTTAACATTTGTAAGGCAGGCCACATAATAAGTGTCGTGCGAGTATTTGTTAAAGTAAAACATCATGCTAAGTGAAATAATTCAGTCTAACGGACAAATACTTGATGATTCCACTTATGAGGTGCCTTAGAGTCAAGTTCACAGAGGCAGAAAGCAGAATGGTGGTTGCCAGGGGCTGGGGGTGGGGCGGAGGATGATGTTATTTTGAGGTATATGGCATTCTTCTTCTTTATCTTCCACGAGGGAAAAGCTTACTCTGAAACTGTGTGGAAAGCAGAATGCTATCCCTTTGTTACTACCCCAGGAATTAGCCTTTTGAAACTGAGACTGTCCTGTAGAGACAGAGGCCATTTTTCCTGCTGTCATATGAGCTGATGTCATCTTTGTAGGGAGAGATCTATGTTTCCTGAAAGAGACCCGCCTACCCCGAAGTCAGGTATGGGGTGGCCCGGAGGGAGGGAAGGCTTCCCAGACTGAAATCCCTGTGTCCTGCAAAGCATCCTCCAGAGACTAGCTGGGCCCCCACCCCTCTCTCGGGGACAGGAGGACAGAGGGAGGAGAGCGGAGGCAGGCGGGCGGAGACACGCACCTTTTTTCAGCAAATCCTGCATGCTGGCACAAGTGCAGTCATTATACACGACCACGTTGAAACCTAGGTTTCTGAAGCTCTTGAAAAGGGACTCGGCATCTCTGTCGGTTCCATACCGGACACTCATCCCTGCGGGAATCAAGCAGCAGCTCAGGATGAGCAACCCCTGGCTGAGTGCTGTGTGCTGGCACCCCCTGCCAGGTGCCACGTGCAGCCGAGTGGTAGCGCCCAGCTGCAGTCAAGGCCAAACAGCTCCCCTCGCTTCTCAGCGCATGCGCATGCACGACGGGCCCTTGGACTAAAAGTTCCCGATTTCTCTGCACCCCTTCCTCCTGGACATGCAAACACCATCTACGAAGGGGCTGTCGGCCACAGGATGGGCACAGCCTTCTCTGAGGAATGTCTGAAGAAACCGGAAGGGAACAGGGAGGTTAGCCCATGTCCACACCACCCACCTGTCGAGGCGTCGAAGTTCTTGTTGTTGATGATGATGCACTTGCCCACCTTCTCATAGTCCATGTTATACTGATACGTAGGCTCGTGGTCCTTGGTGCTCTTAATGGATTTCCTAGAGCCACTTCTCTTCTTCCTACTGGGGAAGAGAAAGCCAGTGAGAGGCTGTGGAAGGAGTCTGGGCAGTATGGTCTCTTGTTTTCACTGCCAGCGTGAAAGGGGTGCCCAAGGAAGCTCAGGGGCTGTGACAGAAAGGCCTGGGGTAAACAGGTGGCTCTGTGTAATCATCACATTTTATTTTGTTGTTGTTAATCCGCACCCAAGGATATTTTCCCATTAATTTACAGAGAGAGTGGAAGGGAGGGAGGGGGAAGGAGAGAGAGGGAAACATCGATTGGTTGCCTCCTGCACACCCCCTACTGGGGATAGAGCATGTGCCTTGACCGGGAATCAAACCTGTGACTCTTAGGTCCTTGGGCCAATGCTTTGACCACTGAGCCAAACTGGCCAGGGCTAATCATCCTATTTAAAAGGAACATGCATCTTCATTTCATCATAGGCCAGAGAAATGCAAATTAAAATCTCAGTGCGATACCAGAATGGCTGCGATGTGCTGGGGACCCTGTGCTGCACCTGGAATTGTCACACATTGCTGGTGAGAGGCTACTCTGTACATCCATGGCGGACAAGTGGCAGGATTCGACAAAAACTGAACTGAAACAGATCCTATGACAGAGCAGTTATACTCCTGGGCATGTACTCCAAAGTGAGCAAACATGTTTACCAAAAGACAGGTGTGTACGGGACCACAGCATGGGTGGTAACAGCCCCAAACAGGAAGCGGCCCAAATGCCCAGTCACAGTAGAATGGACGGACTGCTGCATGTTCACAGAAGGCAACACCAGATAACAATGAGAATGAACGAACCAACCACGACAGCGTGAAGCCACATGCATGAACCTCACAAACACGAGTGAAAGAACCACGATGCAAAAGGGTGCCTAGAGTATGACTCCACTCTTCATAAAGCTCAGGAAACCAGTGATACCTGGTACTGGAAGTTGGGAGGCGGTTTTCCCGCTGATGGGCGGGTTAGGAACTGGAAGGGACGTAAGGACTTTCTTGGATGCTGGTCATAGTTTGTTCTTGACATGAGTGCTGGTTCCATGGTTGTATCAGTCAGTGCAGATTCATTAGTGCTCTTTCTATGTGAATTTTATAAGTCAATGAACATTTACATTATATGGGGTAAAAAGGAACAGCTATTTATTTATTTATTTATTTTTGTTACAGATGCTTCTCCTTTTTCCCCCATTGACACCCTCCTCCCGATACCACCCCCGCCCCCCGTCCCCAGCTTTGTTGTCTATGTCCATTGGTTACGCATACATGCATATAAGTTCTGTGGTTTATCTCTTCCCTCCCCTTCATTCCCTCTTCTGAGGTTTGACAGGCCCCTTCCAATTTCCAGACACTGATGTCCAGTTTTCCAAAAGTCTAGCACATAAGCACTGAGGCTGGAACAGGGGGTATCACTGAGAGGACAGAGGAAAAAACTTTCAAATGTGAGTGGAAAACAGCCTTGCTAGTCACCCACCCGAATGTAAGTTCCATGAAAGAAGAGATTTTTATCTGTTCCGAAAAACTGCTGAATCCCTAATACCTAGAACAATGCCTGGCACATAAGCTGCTCAATAAATATTTGTTATAAACTACAGGCCAATATCCCTTATGAATATACATGCAAAAAATCCTTAACAAAATATTAGCAAGTCCAATCCAGCAATCAATAAATGGGATTATACACCATGAACAAGTGTGACTGATCCCAGGAATACAAGGTTGGTTTAACCTCCAAAAATCAATAAATGCAATCCATCCTATTGATAAAGGACAAAAACCATACGATCAACTTGGTTGATACAGAAAAAGCATTTCACAAAGTCCAACACCCTGTTACGATAAAAATGCTAAGTAAATTAGGACGATGGAACTAACTCAACTTGAGAAGGGCATCTATGAAAAACCCACAGCATCATCCTTAATGATGAAAGACTGAGTGCTTTCCCCCCCAAGATCAGGAACAAGTCACACATGTCCACTCGTGCCACTTCTATTAAATACTGTACAAGAGGTTCTAGTCAGGAGAATTAGGTTTTAAAAAGTGTTATATGAATGAATGAGTCGAGTCTTATTCCCCCATTTTTCAGATATGAAAGCTGAAGCCCACAGAGAGGCGGCGGTTGTCCAAGGTCACCCAGGTAGTGAGCGGCAAAGTGGGACCATCAGGCTTCCATGTCGGCGTTCTAGAGCCCGATGCCCTTGAAGATTTGTTAGAACGATCCGTCCACCATTCTGCCCAAGCTCTTGTCAAAAGTTGGAGGAAGGAAAGTGAAAGTGAAGTTACCCAGCAGCTGTGGGTCCAAGGGCGCTTCACTGTGAGTTGTCATCAAATCTTATCTGTTGGGGTTTATCAGAATGTCTGAAAGGACGTGGCCTTTCCCCTTGTCCCTCCTCCCTTGGTCCAGAGTACAGGTTAGCTCTGTATGTGGGACCTTCAGTTTCCTTACTGCTATTGTTCAACTTCACCACGACTCTATCCTCCACTTTCATAAGGCCTAATTTCTTCAGGATCATTTTATTTTTAAAAGAGAAGTCTCCTGAATCTGTTCTCCTCACCTCTCCCTCCCTCTGTTTGTCACCTGTTTACAGGTGATACCAGGTCCTTTGCACACTTCTTCCCCCAGAGGCAGCCCCAAAAGAGCACTGGACCTGGGGTCAGACAGAGGTCTGCATCCCTCCACCCGTCTGACCTGGGGCAGTGAGTCTCTGCCCTTTGCTGAGCATCAGGTTCCTCTCCCGGAAAACGGAGCCTTCCGTGACTGTCACAGATTAGCCGGGGGGCTCAGGGGGAGCAGGCACTCCCGTGCAGCCGTCTCCCCTCCCTCGCCTCCAAAAAAATCTCAGAGGAGTCGAGTATCAGCAAATTGACTTTCTGCACTATTCTAGGACGTGCCAAGTGGGAAGGGTAGCACTTACTTCCTTATTGCTGCCCTGTCAGTGACCCTTACTGATAGTGTCCTTTGAGAACATTAAAAAACCTTCGCACAGCCTTTCATAGGCATGCACTCTCTGGTCTTCGATGGACGTCTCGGAAGTAAGCGGAGGGGGTAAAATCAGACCCACTGTGTATATCATACTAACCACAATCAGCCTTGGGCAGCGCTTACCACGGCGGGGGTCTGGTTAAACTCTCACCTGCATTTTCTCACTGACTCCCGACAGGACTTTAGGTCACTTGAGGCCACCCAAAGACCCTAATGAGAGTAGCACTGAGTCTGGCAGGCTGGAGGGCACAGTTTAGGCACTAAAGCCCTTTCAGAGATAAAACTCTACTTTTATCTTCAGCAACGTGGATTACTTTAAACACAACTGTACGACATCTGAGCAACAGACAAGATGTGGTTTCTTTTAAGCGGCCATCAGCCCATCCTCAGTGATGAGCAAACAAAGTCAGTAAGCACCTTTTATGTATTTTTTAAACGTTTTTTTCCTCTATTGATTTTAGAGAGAGAGGAAGGGAGAGGGAGAGAGAGACAGAAACATTGATGAGAGAGAACATCGATGGGCTGCCTCCTGCATGCCTCCCACTGGGGATCGGGCCCACGACCTGGGCATGTGTACTGACTGGGAATCAAACTGGTGACCTCCTGGTGCATGGGCTGACGCTCAGCCACTGAGCCACACCGGCCGGACTGCACCTTTTAAAGGAAAGCAGGCAAGGTCGGCCAGTGTGGCTCAGTGGTTGAGCGTCGACCCATGCACCAAGAGGTCGCCAGTTTGATTTTCGGTCAGGGCACATGCCCAGGTCGTGGGCCTGATCCCCAGTGGGGGGCATGCAGGAGGTGGCCCATCGATGTACTCTCTCATCAATGTTTCTATCTCTCCCTTCCTCTCTCTCTAAAATCAATAAAGGAAAAAAATTAAAAAAAGAAGCACAGGCTAGTCCTGGCCGGTTTGGCTCAGCGGTTAGAGCCTTGGCCCGTGGACCAAAGAGTCGCAAGTTCAATTCCAGTCAAGGGCATGTGTACCTTGGTTGTGGTTCGGTCCCCGTGCGGTAGGCAACCGATCAATGTGTCTACATTGATGTTTCTCTCTCTCTCCCTCTCTCCCACTCTGTCTGAAAATGGATGGAAAAATATCCTCGGGTGAAGATTTAAAAAAAAAGAAAAACAGGCTTGAATATGTTACATTAAAAATAAAAAAGGATTCCGCTTCTATCAGAATGGAATTTGGAAAATTAAATGTTTTCTTTTTTAAAAAAGGAACACAAATAGGGGAATAAAGATATATATGCTTTATTTATTATTTATTTTTAATCCTCACCTGAGGATATTCTCCCATTTATCTTCAGATAGAGTGGGAGGAAGAGAGAAGGAGAGAAAGGGAGCGAGAGAGAAACATCCATGTGAGAGAGACACATCGACTGGCTGCCTCCCACACGACCCCAACCAGGGCCGGGGACGAACCGCAACCGAGGTATGTGCCCTTGGCCGGAATCGAACCCACGACTCATTGGTCTGAGGGCTGACACTCTACCCCTGAGCCAAACCGGCCCAGGCCAGATATATACGCTTTAAAAAAAATACTTTCCACGGTTATGAAAGTACCTTAAAATTGAGTATGAAATGCGATTCTTATCCTTGGTAAATATCTCAAAAGGGTGGTAAGGGAAATTCCCCTAGCCTACCCTGCCCCTAACTTGAACTCTTATTTTACAAAATGAACTTAATACCTGCTTCCTCTTTCTGGATTTGATTCGGTCAATATGAATTTTTCCTTCTAACCAAAATAGCTTTTTGTTAAAGCTCAGGTCTTCCCGGACCTCGGGTGTGTGTTACAGGGGGAGTATCCATTCACTCCCATTGGTCTCGGGGGAACTCCATCTGCAGCTTGACACGGGGAGGGGGGGGGGAGCAGACCCTGCCGATCAGCTTACAGCAGGTACTGGAGAGACAACTCAAAGGAGGAAATGATGGTCAGGAAGGCCTCAGGGAGAAAGCGCCAGGGAAAAGCCGTGGACTGAGATCCACTGCACAGAGATGCATTCTGTAGGAACCAGTCCGAGAGATTAGAGTCTGCTCCCAACCCATCGTGAGGCTTGGGGCACCTTCTGGGGATTCTCTCCCTGCCCCCCCCCCCCCTTCCTTCACGACTCCCGTGAGAACTGCGCTGTTACTTCCATTGTGCCAACTCTTGTTGCGAGACTGCGGGGGAGGCAGGACCTCAGTGCAGCCTCACCTCTGGGGAGGGAACTGATTTCTGAAAGGCCATTACTTTAGGGTAGCCTCCGGCCGCTGATTCTGCAGGAACACAGGACAATTGTTTTGCTTAAGTATTTCTTTGGTGTGTGGCATCTAGTATTACTTGGAAATGCTTCTGGATGGACGAGTTTTCTTCCTTTTTCCCCCTGGCCTCTCTCATTTCCAATTCTGACCCATATTAGCGTTCCTCACTTAAAAGACTCGGCTGGCAGACACAACTAGCCTGTCACTCCCGTAATGGCCAGCAGGACAGGTGCAAAGATCCAGTCCAGTCTCTGCTGCCGGTTTGGCCCATGAAGGGCAGGCAGGGTCTTTCATCAAAACCACAAAGCATTGTAAAGAAGAATGAGGAAGCTCTCGGTCCTGATGTGGGATGCTTTCCAACAAGTAGTGTGAAGTACGGAATAAAACAAAAGGGCAGGACAATGAGAACAACGTGCTACCTTTTGGGGAAAACTGAGGGGAAAACAAATATCTTTATATTTGCTTGTATTTTCATAAGGAAACTCTTGAAGGAGGATATGATGGATAAACCCACGGATTCCGAGGCTGGACCATCTGGGCTGAAAACGTTGCTTCACCACATAGCTGAGTGATCATGGGCAAGTTACTTAACCTCTCTGTGCTTCAGTTTCCTCATTCATAAAAAGGACAAAATTACAGCATCTGCCTCAGAGCTTGCAAACAAGTTAATAATCACAAAGTACTTAGAACAGTGTGCGGCAGGTAGTAAGTGGTAAACAGATATTATTATCACTGATGTTATTATTATATATAATTAAAAATGGGTATTTGTGTTATGGGGAGCGAGGAGGAGGACAGCAGGAAGGAATGGGGAAAAGAATTTTGACTGTACACCTGTTAGTACATGTGAATAAGTTCACTATTCAAAATACCGAAATAAAATTATTAACAGTTAACAAATCACTTGCTGCAAATGCATTTCAGGATCTGACCTGTTTCGAAGATTACTGAATTTTTATGTTAACTGCTGAAAGGGCTCCAGTTTTTTGTTTCCCACTGTGGTTTTACCCGTCTCCCTAGCCTTTTAAACTTCTTACTCTTCTATGTGTTAATATACCAACAATATTAATACAGTTACAATAACCATTATCTTTTGGTCACTTACCACTTGACATATATCTCATGCAATTTTTACACCTCTGAAGCATTAAGCCCGTTTCATAGAAAAATATTAAATTAGCTTGTCCAGGATCACAAAGCTAGACAGGGGTCAGAGGCCAGGTTTATTCTGAGGCTTAACACCAAGCCCCCTAATCTCAGAGTCTCAGGCCCTGCCCTAAACCTTGAGAGTCAGCCTGGGTGTTCCCCTGGAGATGCTCATACCCTCTGAAGTCTGAGGGCCTCAGCAATAATCTGGCCGCCCACTGCATGGGCTCGCTTGGCTCTGTCCTTTCATTGCTGTCTCCACTCTTATTTCAAGTCCCCCAGCTGATCCTAGAGCCCTTGGAAGCAGAGGGCCTGCGGGCCATTCCCACGCCCAGGCGGGGGAGAGAGCACCAGCTTGCCCTACCCCATCAAGCCCTATCAAACACCACTCTCCACGTGGGTGCAACCTTTGGGCCCCTTGGCTTTTGGCCAGAAGGTCAAAGCTAGATGTGCCTTGGGAGGCACACGCTGTGGAAGGTGCCCTTGGGCAGCAGCCGGGAGTATTTAGAGCCATGTGTGAGATTTATGACTTCCATGATACCTATAAGGTCTCCAGGGGTGACAGT
This sequence comes from Tadarida brasiliensis, assembly GCA_030848825.1. NCBI lineage: Eukaryota > Metazoa > Chordata > Mammalia > Chiroptera > Molossidae > Tadarida > Tadarida brasiliensis. The sequence goes on from CM061271.1 coordinate 12,916,280, forward strand.
CGAGCTGAACATTAAACTGAAATTACCAACACAACCAAAATGCTTCCAGGAAATGCCACTTTGCCTGCAATGCCATCCTTGCTTTCCCTTGTTTGTACAAAGCTGGGGAGTCCCAGCACAGCCCCGGTGGAGCTGGAGCTCACCCCCGGCGTGGTCAGGGGAGGAGAGCTGGAGCTCACCCCAGCGTGGTCAGGGGAGGAGAGCTGGAGCTCACCCCCGGCGTGTTCAGGGGAGGAGAGCTGGAGCTCACCCCAGCGTGGTCAGGGGAGGAGAGCTGGAGCTCACCCCCAGCACGCTCAGGGGAGGAGAGCTGGAGCTCACCCCCAGCACGCTCAGGGGAGGAGAGCTGGAGCTCACCCCCAGCACGCTCAGGGGAGGAGAGCTGGAGCTCACCCCCGGCGTGGTCAGGGGAGGAGAGCTGGAGCTCACCCCCAGCACGGTCAGGGGAGGAGAGCTGGAGCTCACCCCCAGCACGGTCAGGGGAGGAGAGCTGGAGCTCACCCCCGGCGTGGTCAGGGGAGGAGAGCTGGAGCTCACCCCCGGCGTGGTCAGGGGAGGAGAGCTGGAGCTCACCCCCGGCGTGGTCAGGGGAGGAGAGCTGGAACTCACCCCCAGCACGCTCAGGGGAGGAGAGCTGGAGCTCACCCCCGGCGTGGTCAGGGGAGGAGAGCTGGAGCTCACCCCCGGCGTGGTCAGGGGAGGAGAGCTGTGTGATTCCCGTGCCAACAGCTCATAAAGGGTTACTGTCTGGAAATCAATTGCCGGAGCCAAGCAGATCATCAGATAAATAGCCACTACTGGACAGAAGCAAGGGTTCCAAGAGCTCCAAAGAGATTGTGCTAATTAATCAGCCAACGGCAGAAAGATAGCCACAGTCCACAGATCAGCAGGGCAGGTTCTCCCAGGGGTGGGGGCTGGGGAGGGAACGAGAAAGGTAATAAGAAGCTTTCAAAGATCCAGATTAGAAACGTCTTGGGCTGGCGATCATCCCCCAGAGATAAGATTTTCTAAAGCAGCTGTGCTTGCTGTCCCCCTTTGTATGTGGCCTTTCCACAGGAGAGGCTGGGACATGTGAGAACACAGACCCCAACACGTGGGCACGCTACTTTCTTTCAAGTCCGGATCAATGGCAACCAGCCTTTCTCCTAAACCTGACAAATGGTACAAACGGTGGAGGACGCACTTCAGGTACTCCCCCAAATCACCAAATCAAGTATCATTAACACTGGTGTGGTGCTTTGTGCTTGACAAGTGCACAAGTGATCATTATCCCATTCATTCTGCAAAGTCCAGATGAAGGCATACAAAGGTGCAGCAAAGCCCTTGCTGGTTTGGCTCAGCGGTTAGAGCATCGGCTCGTGGACCGAAGGCTCATGGGTTCGATTCCTGGTCAAGGGCACGTACCTGGGTTGCAGGTTCGATCCCCGGCCCTGGTCGGGGTTGAGCAGGAGGCAACCAATGGATGTGTCTCTCTCACATTGATGTTTCTCTCTCTCTCTCCCTCCCTTCCACTCTGAAAATCAATGGAAACATATCCTCAGGTGAGGATTAGCAAAAAACCTCACAAAACAAAACACAGCAAATAAGAGCTGGCCAGAGTATTTTTAAGCCAGATTCTACCACTTCCCATTCTGCCTCCTTCTCCAGTCGCTCATTCTCTGCTGGTAAACCTGCCCTTGCCCTGGACCTTTTTTTACATTGTGGAGACTTTGGCCAAGATTATCAGGTTGAGAAGAAACACACCAGACCAGTGAATTAAAAGCTCTAAATCCTCTTAAAGGCTCATGTGTTCCACAACTGGCTACAGACTTTAAAAAGTAAATCTGGCCACGAAATAGGAAATCACTGTGTTCAGGGCCAGATAAGCAAGATTGTAACAACTTCGAGAGCCTGGGAGAAGGATTCAGTAAATTCATTTCAGCGTGCGTGAATGGGCGGTCGGTTTGCAGAAGCAGGTGGGTTCACTGCGATACTGTCTCTCAGTGTGCCATTTCCTCACCAATACGGGCAAGCACCATTATCTTCCTTTCCCAGATGCGTTCAAACAAGCTCCAGTCTCTGCCAGGAACACAGATAATGCCAGCGTGGATTATCAGGAAGGAACCGGATTACTCTAACTTCTTAGGTAGAGAGCCATTTTTTTTGGAGCCTCAAATTTTACAGTGAGAGGCTAAGTCAGTCATTTCAACAAAGAGGCAAAAAAATTAGAACCCAAGCTCGGGTGATTATTTGATACAAAAAGACCTCCTTGAGGATTCTACAGCAGCTCCAACCAGAAAACACCAGCGGATGAAAGGAGTCGGCTTACTTTACAAAGACGTGAAACCTCAGACAGGGCCCACTGCAGTTTCTAGTCCACTCGGCTGGATGTCTAATTTTCCTCATCACCGGAGTGGATAAGTAGGGGCTTCATCCTTCTACAGATCCCCAGCCTGCTGGAGACGTGAACCCTGCCTTTCTGTATTTGGAAGGGACTGACTAAAAGCACGCAGACTCCATGACCAGAATTCCCAGGAGTTGTCCGTGGTCAGACATTCATCCGCCTGGGAATAAACCAACCCCCCAGGCGCACATTTCCCCAGGGCCGGCTCATTCGGAACCAGAGCTCTGGTTTCCGGAGCTGCTTTGTCTAAATATTTTGGGGATGCTTCATTCATGGCTTCAACATTTCGACACAGGGCATCCCCAGCAGTCCCGACACACCAAGGCACAGAGCAAGAGCGAGAGGAAGGGACAGAGGCGAGGCGATACCTTGGGTCTCCATCCGAAAGCGCCCCACTTTGCATCAGAACGAGGCTTCGCCCTGCGACGACAGGCAGCCAGTTTCCCTCTTCTCTGTAATAATAAAAACTCCACATGCTTGGAGCTCAGCAGGACACAGGCGGCTGGCACAGCCCGCCGGGCCCTGAAGGCTGCCCCTGAATCAGCAGTGAGCTGCCCGCTGGAGTTTTCCACAGGACCGTTCACGCTGCGAGAGTCACGCTGGCCTCCCCTTCTCTGCTGACGGGCAGAAACGCCCAGGCTCCACACGGCAGCATCCTCCCCACCCAGCGACCGCTCCCCGGGGATAGACTTTCCATATGCATGAGGTCCAAAGGAAGACAGACCCAAATTTCCACCGAGATGCAGCCAGTAGCACCATCTTTCAGAGCAAAAAAGCTGGAAACAGCAGGGGAAGGGCTAGGCACGGGACCGAGAATTAGGAGACTAAAATCCTACGCAGCTATTGAAAGTGGATGAGCATGCAGAGGCGGGCAACCCACCCAAGGTTCAAATCCACTAAAGGTGGCAAAACAGCCCACTCAGGAATACCGCAGAACACGTGAAATGACAGGTAAGTAAATGAGCAAAACCACGAAGTGAGTTTGTGGTGAACCAAACAGTTCAGACTCATCTGGTTATTTTTTTTCCTTCTAAAAGTACTCAACGTAGTAATACGAACAACAAAAGACCAGAGAGGCATGCCAGACACCTCAGTTCTCGATGAGGCGCGTAAATGTTGTTCAATGGTCTCGAATAAAGTCAATGATCCGGGAGTTACTACAGTTTCCCATCTCACCCCTCCAAGTGCAAAGGGGAAAATGTGAGCCCATAAAAACGAAACACTTATTAAGCAAACGGCTCGGCAAAAGCTTGTCTCAATTTCCTGGTTCAGGGTCACAGTCGGAAAGGTGTGAAGCTGATGAAGTCACTCGCCACACCTGCTACCCTGAGCAAGCCCCCTAATCATTTCCATCCTCAGGTCCGTGACCCGGGGAGAACACTGGCTCTGTGCGTTTTCCTCTGAAAAAAAAAAAAATCATCCAGGGTAAATAAAGGATTGAATTCTCTTTAAATAGCCCTAAACGGAGTGGAAGATGCGGGGAGGTCTACACAATGACTGCAGGCCCCAGCTTTCAGAACAGTTATCACACTTCAGTCCTCATTCTTACACAATCACCCCATCCGTCTTCGTCACTTTCCTCTGAGCAGACACACACCCACCGAGACAGATGCCGGCCAGGCAGAGCCCTGCAGCTCCAGGAGCCAGGTCCTGGCCGCACTGGGAAGGCCATTGCGCACACTTTTCGTTGGTGACCCCGTGTTCCCTTGAGAAGCAACAGGGCTTATTTTCATAGCACTTTTCTATTCCTAGATTTAATTCTATACTGAGCGTTTTAAATTTTCTATTACTACGAAAACCTACTCATTTACCTCCCTTCCTCGCGTCTGTCTTTTAACCTTAGAGCTTATTTTTTTCCCCTTTAGAGGAGCCAGGACTTAAAATAACTGGAGGCATTTAACACATTTTGCATCTGTAGCCAGCCCCAGAGTTTCTCGGCCCTGCCACCGTGTTTCGGGGGCGTGGCTCACTGCTCCTGAGCTGTGCACTTGGCCTTCTTTATCAGCCCTGCGGGAACAGCTGTCCATAACCCTCCCTCAGCTGCAGTGAAGCAGAAAGGGAGCAGTTTTAATGGAATTAAATGCGCTGACCCACTTGGGTGGAAGGAAAAACCGCTCTGCGGTGGATTAATAGGGTTGAACAGTTTGATGCCTCTACTGCTGGGGGTGGCACTTGATGTAAGGGGGTGGGGGGACACTGGACTCCAAGTTAGGTCTGGGTCTAGGTCCTGGTCCTGTTGGGTGACTGTGGGCAGAGCCCTTCACGTCTCTGGTCTTAACTTCCTTTGATCCTTACAGAAAGGAACTGGATAAATGGTCTTTTAAGGCGTGTTCTGATTTTAACTTTGCGATGCTGATGCTATGATTTCTTCCTCGGCAGGGGACTCAGCAAGCTGACAGTTACTTTCATTATCACCAGGACCCAGTGGATGGGTGCTCACACGCCTATTATGCAGATGAGGAAACTGAGGCTCAGAACGGACAAAGGACTTGCTGTAGTCCCTTAACTGGTGAGGGGGAAGCAGGGCCAGGATCCGAACCTGGGTCGTTGGACGCCACTCTGCCACCGCAGTCCTTCAGATACAACACTGAATCGTCATTACTCTTCGCAAGTAAAGAATAATTACAGACTTAGGAGACAGGCATCCAGTATTCTGGAGTCTGGATCTGAAGGCTTCATTTACTAAAAAGTAACCCCCTGGCGATGTTTTCATGCTCCTTTCCTCTTAGAGGGCCCAGACCTGGCCTCTTTCAATCAACAGCTGTGACTGAAAGGCTTTCACTTAACTTGGAACACATTTTCTGGAACGAGTTAAGGTCTGCCCCCCGCCCTCCAATTCTAAAGCATTGCTTTTAGAACACTTTTTTTCTTCCCTCTCCAAATGAAAAGGCAGGCCACCTGAGTCTTTCTTGTAATTACACAAATAACACATTTTTTATAGGGACCTGTTTACATTATAACACTCACTGGGGGAGAAACCCCAGTTGCCGGCCCAAGAAAGAAGAATTACGACCAAGTGGCATTTATGAAACCCTGGGGGAGGGCAAAGGCTGGAACGCAGAGACGACACAGAGGAGAAAGCGCACGTGATCTGAGCCAGGGCCTCGAAAAATGGGGAGTTCATCGGGTTCTGAAAACGAGCCTGTCCTCCGGCCCTTGGCCCTCTTCACTGGGCAACCAGAGGCGTGAACACGCCCCTGGGCAGGCACACACAAGAACCCAGGCCCTGGGGGGGTTCGAGAGTGTGTGAAATGTTTGCTACTTAAAAAATTTTTGTTTCCTTTAATACTGACCTTGAGCAGAACTCAAAAAGGAATCTGATTTCACAGCCGGCGTGTTCCTGAGTGAGGCCATCTTCCAGGGTGCCAGCTGCACAACCAGGGCTTGGGTTTGGGCTTGTCCCTGCGATGGCTCCCAGTGGTGGCACCAGGACCAAACTCACCCCATCCAAGGGCCTCCATCCACTTTCCCGGGGCCCGTGTTTGTGCTCCCAGGACCCCGGCAGGTAGGCCCTTCTAGTCCCAATAACCCACTGCCTTTCCTGACAAACTCCGCTCCACTCCTCCTCTGGCCCTGCCCGCTCCTCCTCTCCCCGCCTCCCACAGCTCCCGCTCGGTATCCACCATCCAGCAATTAGTTCTTTTTTGTTACTATTTTCTGTAGCTGTGCCTAGATATTCAGTAAGAACCTGAGTTTATATCCAGGGCAGGGACATCATTAACTCGGGTGGCAGGTAACCCGTGCCAGGTGCTAGGGTCACCTTTACATCAGAGGGAGCCCTCTTCAAGTTCCCAGACGACACCAGGTTCTGTTCCATAAACTAGGGCTCATAATGAATGTCCAGTGTGCACACAATGCATTCTTCTGAGTCATTTTTTAAAAGTCCAACACTTTACTAATTTTAAATTGTCTTTTGTTTTTCCTTTGTGGTTTTATGTGTTTCCCGAATGTTCTTCAATAATCAGAAAGTTAGAAAACAATTTTAGTAAATTTTTGTTTTTAAATGAAAGAAAAGAACAATCTGGAATGGAAATAGAACAATGCTGTGGTGCCATCTAGTGGCAGTGAGACAAAAAAGCCAGGACAGGACTGAGGGCTTGGAACTACCTACCAAGGGCCAGCGAGTGCCCTCCCAGGCTTTGGGGAGAAAAGGAAGCCTTTCTGTTTCCCAGAATCCTCCAGGTCTCCAGAGGAGGGTGGGAGGGCAATCTGTGCTCAATTAGAGATGGGTAGGGGGTTGTTACTGCTCCCTGCACTGCCTTACCAGACAGCGATGCTGAGAGCTTGGAGGAAAGAGCTGGGGATGGGATGGGAGGGAGGTGCTGCCATTAGTTGCAGGGAGCACCCAGCTCCCACAAGCTGCACCCACACATCTGACACGAGGGATACAAAGTGCCCCCTCACACATCAGACAGGACAATGGGAGGGGATTTGCAAGGAACAGCCAAGCTCCAATGCCGTGTTCAGGTCACCCAACGAGTCAGACCGTAGGACAAATGATCCCAGTCAGAATCCTCAGGGCACAGAGGTTCCAGTGAAGGTGTCGATGGGACAGGTGTGATAATGGACACGTGCCCTTTCTGTCAAATACACTGTTCTGAATCACACTTACAGTCTCATCCCATCACAAATGAAGTCTAACACCACCCGAGTTTCTCACGAGGTCTCGGTCAGCAGAGCCGTGCGGGGGAGCAATGAAAGGTGGCGAATGCTGGTGTGGTTCTGTCATTGCGACAGAACATAAATGTCATCACCCCTTCTTCTAGCAAGAGGACTCAGTGGTGACTAGATGGCTTCAACCACCCTGTGGTCCAGGTGCCATTGTCGTCTCTCCTTCAGCTTCTACTTGGTCAGCATGCTGTTGCTTCTACCTCCCAGGCACCTCTGGAGTCTGGCTGCCCCCGTCCACCTGCTGGTCCCACTCCCATCTGGACCACCCACTCTCACCTGGAGAACGGTGACAGCCTCCCAACTCGCTTCCCCTCCCACAAAGCCCCTCTTCAGTGCATTCTCCAGTGTAGCTCGCGTGTTCCCGTGTGTGTGTGTGTGTGTGTGTGTGTGTGTGTGTGTGTGATGGATCGAGTCACTAAAACCCCTTATTGATTTCCGTCCTTAAGATTGATTTCAAACCTTTTAAAGTGACCTGCAGACAAGCCCTTCTAAAATCTGGCCCCTGTCCATACCCCCATCTCCTCTCGGCCATCCTTCCACATCCCCCATTCCTGCCGACTAGAATGATCCCGAATCTCACGTGTCCCTTCTCCTCCCCCAACCTCCTCCTCCCCATCAAGTCTCAGCACACACATCCCATCTCCAGGGGGCCTTCTCTGACCCCCAAGACCAGGCTGGGTGCCCTGCTCTGCCCTCTCCGAGAGCCATCAGATCTCACTTACCGCTCCATGCCTGCCTTCCCTACAGGACATGAGCGTCTGAGGCAGGGGTGCTTGTTCACAGCCGCAGCCCCAGAGCCTAACACAGAGCCTTGGCACATAAAGGCAGCGGGAGAGAGCGGTGACTGAGAGCTCGGTTGGAGAGGCAGGTGTATGCAGGTTCGAGTCCTGGCTACACCACTCACCAACTACAGGACTTGGTGCAAGGGACTTAACCTCACTCTGTCACTCCTTAAATACTTAACAAAGGAATAAAATAATAAACTGATGTCCAAAAATGGCATCTCAAGTGGCTAATTTTAAAACCAATAATACTTTCCTAGGTGAAAGAAACATTCACCTTATTGAAGCAGAACATAGAAGAAAAAAAAATCTAAATTTTAAGGGTACATAGCAAATCCTGATTAAATTTTATTCAAAATGACTGCCTCCTTGATAGGCAGCCAGTGTAGCGTCTAACACATGGGTACAAGTCAGCCTAGCGAGGCAGAGAAAATAAGCAACAAACATTTCCCTATCTGGAAGAATAAGATGTTAAACTGCCATTTAGTGCAGCTCAGAATTGCTTAATAATTCAGTAACCACGTCTTCCAATCCATGCAACTAAATAAGCAGTTCAGAAAAGGGAATTTAACTTAAAAATTTGTAAGGATGCTTACTGCGCATTTTGATAATCTGAAGCTTGAGGTCAACTTTAGCTATGCTGTGAAAAAGGTACAGTGGACCGGAACATAGCAAATCGTCAGGCTTATTCACCTTTCCAAAGCACTTAAGAGGGAAAAACACCCATACCACAGACCACATCTATTTTTGCAAAATGATGCTGTTTTTATTTAAAGATTTTTTTATTGATCTTCAGAAAGAGAGGAAGGGAGAGGGAGGGAGAGAGAGAGAAACATCGATGTGAGAGTGAAACACTGATCGACTGCCTCCTGCACACCCCCTACTGGGGGATCGAGCCCGGACACGTACGGAATTGCATCGGCAACTTCTCGTACACGGGATGCTGCCCAAACAACCGAGTCACACTGGCCAGGGCCAAAATGACGGGTTTTGAAGGCAGAGGTCTTCAAACAGGACGCTTGAAGACTTTCCAATGGGCCAGACACAGACAGTTTTGAGGGAATGAATGACCAGAACCTCAACTTCCACTTGTATTTTTTGCTAAAACTGGTATGGGTAAGTCACCATGTCCCCTTTCCCAGTCTCCTGCCTCCCACCACATAAAAGAAGAGCAGACTTCTCACGCCTCCTCAACTTTAGATGATGTCGAAACCTCCACATCATCTAACAAAGGGACAATTCAAGTATCAGTGTCCGTGAGTCTCCTTGAATCAGGCACTGTGGTGGGGCTCCCTACTTACACAGGAGTCTGATAAGGGTGAAGGATGGCATTATAAATGGGGCTACTTGAGGGCACACTGAGCTGTAACAAATCCAGTTACATATTGACAAATAGATAGATAGTCAAATGGAAAGAAAGTGATAAGACTCTTGCCTAATAACTGCCTCTTTCAATCCCTGATTATTGCCAAAGATAGTATCACCGTTGAGCTCAAGTCCTGCGAGGGCAAAGCAAACACTGATTCAAGGAGGTAAACACAGCATCGGGCTCTGTCCTCTTTCCTTCCTCCTTCCCTTCCCATCATCCATCTGTCCAAGAGCTAGAATTCAGAAACACGACAGTTGTCACAGGGATGCCCAATAACACATTTATGGCACAGGAAAGAAATGGTGTCAGACCCCGGCTGGCTGAAAGCAAGTCTGGGGCGGCTGCCTGGTTTGACAAGGAGAACTGGCTTTGTCGACTAGATTACACAGCGGGCGTTTCCCACAAACGAATGAGCTACATCTGCAGCACACCAAGGTCTTGACAAAAAAAAATTTTTTAAAGCATATAGTTTAAAAGCATTTTTCTAAAAAACCCACAATACTAACAAATGTTTTCTAATGCTATTTTAATTACCGCATCTCTGTTGGAGTATGTGGGTTAAACAAGTTGCCTCCAAGTAAAAGAGGAACAGCTTTAATCACAGCTGTTTGAGAAGTTCTGATAAAGCGTTTTTGGTGTACCTCCCTGAAACTGAAAATATAAATGTCTCTAAGGGCTGAATAACAACTCTTTGAAAGGCAGGTGATTTCCAATACAGTGAAGAAGGACCGAACTGAGTTGTCATTTTTTGGGCACAGAACTTTGAAGGACTTCAAAGAATTAAGGGACATTATTGTAACAAAACTCCTGCTATCCCATGAGTTTCTTCATGGTTCCTCAGAGCTTCTATCTCTAAGAATAAAAAATAGGAAAGAGAGGTGATACTAAACTCTTTCTTTCTAGCAATGAGTATTATTTGTTCATCTGTTCATAAGCTAACTTCAAAAGCCAACCCATTTGATTCTAAGTTGCAATTTCCATTTAATAATTACTTTGGTGATTAACGATTTAATAATGTGGACGAATTAAAGGGGTTTTACAGGAAGTGACTTCACAGGGAAATCTGAGTATAAATTCCTAACTGGGCAGGTCATGGTGGCTAGTCAAGCTCCAGGCCTGTAACTTCTTTTTTGTTTTTAATAAATTTTTTATTTTTCAACATAGTTGATATACAATATTATATTACTTTCAGGTGTACAACATAGTGATTAGACATTTACATAACTTACGAAGAGATCACCCTAATAAGGTTAGTACCCACTTGGCACCATACATAGTTATTATAATATTATTGACTGTATTCCCTATGCTGTACTTTACATCCCTGTGACCGTTTTTTGTAACTGACAATTTGCACATCTTAATCCCTTCCCCTTTTTTTACCCATTCCCCCAACACCCCTCCCATCTGGCAACCATTAAAATGTTCTCTGTATCTATGAGTTTGTTTCTGTTTTGTGTGTTCCTTTAGTTTTTTTTTTGTTTGTTTGTTTTTTTAGATTCCATATGTAAGTGAAATCATATGGTATCTGTCTTTCTCTGTCTGACTTATTTCACTTAGCACAATACCCTCTAGGTCCATCCATGTTATTGCAGATGGCAAGTTTTCATTTTTTTTTTTTTATGGCTGAGTATACTCCATTGTATATATGTACCACATCTTATTTATCCATTCGTCCATCAGTGGACACCTAGGTTGCTTCCATATCTTGGCTATTGTAAATATAGCTGCAATGAATATAGGATGCATATGTCTTTTTGATGAGTGTTTTGGGTTCCTTCAGATAAATACCCAGAAGTAGAACTGCTGGTCTGTTTTAAAGTCTATTTTGTCTGGGATAAGTATTGCTACCTCACCTTTTTTTTTTCTTTTTCCATTTCCATTTGCATGAAATATCTTTATCCATTGCTTTACTTTCAGTCTGTGTGTCTTTCAATATGAAGTGGGTCTCTTGCAGGCAGCACATGTATGGGGCTTGTTTTCTTATCCCCTCAGCCACCCTATCTTTTGATTGGAGCATTTAATCCATTTACATTTAAAGTCACTATTGATAGGTGTGTACTTATTGGCATTTTATTATTCCTATTTTCTTCTTCTTAAAGAAGACCCTTTAATGTTCCTTCTAATACTGGTTTGGTGGTGATGAACTCTTTTAGCTTTTTCTTGTGTGGGAAGCTGTTTGCCCTTCAATTCTAAATGATAACTTTGCTGGGTAGAGTTATCATTTGCTTTTCATCTCTTTAAATAGTTTGTGACAATCCCTTGTGGCCTGAACTGTTTCTGTTGAGAAATCAGCTGACAGTCTTATGGGAGCTCCCTAGTAAGTAACTGTGTTTCTCTTGCTTTTAAGATTCTCTCTTTGTCTTTAACCTTTGGCAGTTTAATTATGATGTGCCTTGGTGTGGGCCTCTTTGGGTTTATCTTGTGTGAGACTCGCTGATCCTCCTAGACTTGCAGGTCTATTTCTTTCACCAGGTTAGGAAAGTTTTCCGTCATTATTTCTTCAAAAAAGTTTTCAATTCCTTGCCCTCTCTCTTCTCCTTCTGGTACCCCTATGAGGCAAATGTTGGTCCACTTCAGATTGTCCCAGATGCCCCTTAAACTATCCTCATTTTTTTGGATTCTTTTTTCTTTTTTGCTGTTCTGATTGGGTGTTTTCTGCAAATCTCTGATTTGATTCTCAGCTTCACCTAGTCTATTGTTGACTCCCTCTAATGTATTCTTCATTTCAGTCACTGAATTCTTCATTTCTGGCTGGTTCTTTTTTATATTTTCCATCTCCATTTTTATGTTGCCCATCTCTCTGTTAAAGTTCTCACTGAGTTTATCAACTCTTTCTCTAAGTTCATTGAGCTTCCTTATAACCAGTGTTTTGAACTCTGCATCTGGTGGGCTGCTTGTCTCCATTTTTAGTTCTTTCTCTGGAGCTTTTGTTCTATTCTTTCATTTGGGACATGTTTATCTCCTAATTTTGGCTGCTGCCCTGTGTTTTGTTCTATGCATTAGGTAGAGCAGCTACGTCTCCCAGTCTTGCTGGAGTGAACTAATGTAGTAGATGTCCTGTGGGGCCTGGAAGCACAGTCTAACTGGTCACCTGAGCCAGGTGTTCCAGGGGTATCCCTTGTGTGGGTTATGTGTGCCCTCCTATTGTAGTTGAACCTTGATTGCTTTGGGTGTGTCAATGGGTAGGACTGACCCTCAGGCTGACTTGGCTGTGGTGACTGGCCTTGACTATAGTGGGTGAGCTGTTGTGTGGGGGCTGACCCCATGGTGCAAGATTCGCTTTAGGATGGCTCTGGTGCCTGCTGAGTCTACACTTTAGGTTATGTCATTTGTGGAGCTAATTGAGTGGTGCTCTGGTGTGGTCTGCAGCCAGCCATTAGGTGTGTTGGTTCTGGGGCCTCTTGGGAGGTACTCTGGTGAAGGCCAAGGTCAGCTGATGCCTGAGCCTGGCCCAGAGCCACCTGGTAGGAGCTGCAAAGTGATCTGTGGTTGGTAGCTGCCTATGCTTGGTTTGTAGCACCTGAGGCCAAGTTTGTGGCCACTTGGCAAGAGGTACAGGACACGCTGAAACCAGACGCTGCTTATTTGGGGTTTGTGGACTTTTCAGAGATTTTATAAAAGTCCTCAGCAGAGGAAGAAAAGCTGCTGAAAGAGGTTCCAGACTGTGAGTGAATTGGGTGGGGTGGGGTCTCCAGGAATCACCAGGGTGGGGTGAGAGCAGTGTTAGCCTGGTTAATGGAGACTTGGACATGCAGGCTGGGTGGGGGAGGGCTCCACAAAGAAACAATGGTGCCTGCCGTGCCCCAGCGAACCCCCTCCAGTCCTCACCCCGAAGCCAGACAATTCAGCTCCTCCATGTATGTCCCTGCTGCCTCCGAGCTGCTGCCCCTACTACTCCGGAGCTTAGAGCGAGTGTTTGTGAGCAAGTGTGTCTGTACCCAGGCCCTTTAAGGGGATGCCTGGGATTCCAGCAGCCTTCCGTCTTACCTAGATGGAGTCCCCACTGATTTTCACAGCCAGATGATGTGGGGACTCCTCTTCCTGCACTGGTGTTCTGGGATGGGGAGCCCCATGTGGGGCCGGGAGCTAAGGGGGACCTTCTAGCCAAGATATCCCTCCTGATTCTTAACCACCACACGTGGGTGTGGGACTAGTCTGTTCTGGGTCTCCACCTTTCCTACCAGTTTCATCATGGCTCTTTCTTTATATCCTTAGTTATCAGACTTCTGTTCAACTAGATTTCAGGTGGTTCTGAATGATGGTTGTTCTGTAGTTCAGTTGTAATTCTGATGTGGTTGTGGGAGGTTCCGAGTACCATGTTTACTACGTCTTCACCTTGACCAGAAGTCTCCAGGCCTCCGACTTTGTTAGTGAAAGGATTTAAGCCAGCCCTTCCATTGTTCTTGTAACACACCTTTGAAACGCCAGCAGTAATACCCTCTGAAGGGGGTATTAACTCTCAAAAGGGCACATAATGGTAACTATCCTGTAATCCAATCCTCGCCTTGCTTTCTCCCACCTCCAAGTATTTCCTTCCTTAATTTCAAATGTATCAAAGAAGCTGCAAAACTGTCATTCACCGGAGCGTTTGAGATCCTGCTCCCTGGCATATACCGTCAGTTTGCCTCGAATGTACACAAATTCTCTACAGGTTTTACGTTTCTTATGTGGACAATACTACTAGTGATTTATCAACATTTATTTGTTTGGATCAACTGTGAATTAATAGCCACAACAGTCATTTCATCTAGGAGAAATTAGTAGTATGGATTTAGATTCCAATGGATACATTTAAAGGAACGATTTTTAAATGTCAGTATTTACAATACACCACTCACTTTCATAATTTCTGGAAAGTACACAAAAAGACTTTACTAAGACTTATGAAATTACACAATTCCTGTTTCTCTTTCACTTACAGGCAGCCCGCTTAACCAAATACTCAAAAGAGTTGGAAAATTGAAGTATTACATTTTGCCACTACTTTGACAGGAAATTTATGTCACCTTAAAAATGTATGAGAGGGATGTGTAGTTTTACATTTTTGGGAGGGGGTGGGTCTGTGAGCAAAAACATTTAAAGGCCACTGCTGTAAAGAGCTTGCAAGTACACTGCTGGTGGGAATGCAGACTGGTGCAGCCACTATGGAAAACAATATGGTGTTTCCTCAAAAAATTAAAAATTAAACTGCCATTTGATCCAGTGATCCCACTTCTAGGAATATACCCTAAGAAGCCTGAAACACCAATCAGAAAGAATACATATGCCCTTATGTTCCTAGCAGCACTATTTACAATCACTAAGATCTGGAAACAGCTCAAGTGTCCATCAGTAGATGAATGGATTAAAAAGCTGTGGTACATATACACAATGGAATACTATGCAGCTGTAAGAAAGATCTCTTATCCTTTGACACGACATGGAGGGACCTGCAGAGTATTATCCTAAGTGAAACAAGCCAATCAGGGAAAGATACATATCACATGATCTCACTTATTTGTGGAATATAATGAACAAAACAAGCTGAGGAACAAAATAGACCCAGAGACATGGAAGTGGGGTGCAGACTGACAAACCTCAGAAGAGGTGGATGTGGGAGGAGGGAAGAGATTAACCACAGAACTTATACGCATGTATGTAAACAAGGACATAGACAATAATACTGGGGGGGGGGCGGGATTGGGAGGAGGGTGTCAATGGGGGAAGAAACATCTGTAACAAAAATAAATAAACAAGTAAAAAAATATATAAATAAATAAAGAGCTCGCAGTGGGGTGTGGTTTAGCCTGGACCAATGACCTAATGACTTTGAAAAGTTTTCAGGAGTGGGAACTACATTTTCTGGTCATTTCACTGGGTATTCTTGACCTTAAATGGCAGCCAAGGCCAATGGAATTCGAGTTCAGGATGCTGGGGTCGTCCCACCTGAATTTTGTCTGGGATGGTGTGACCCGAGCTCGCTCCGGGATGTTGCAGGGAGCCGGGCTGCCCCTCAGCACCAGCTCTTCCCATCCTGAGCACTGCTTGGGAGCACTCCCTAACCTTAACCTTAACCCCTTCCTCCCCCTGGCTGTCCCTCCCAGGTGAGGCTGGGTTGAGGAGCTATCAAGAGGTCTGATGCTTCTGAAGGGCAGGCTGCTCCTGCCTCGTGTGAGGAAGCCCCATGCCCCGGCCCCTCTGTGACCAAGGTTAGGGTGAGGAGTGATGCTGTCCACATCTCTGCAGCCCTACTTCTAAATGGAAAGCACAGCAGGGCTGGTAAGTGAGCGAAGCTGGCAGCATCTGGGTTCTAATCTCAGCTCTACTATTTTTTTAAAATTTAGTTTAATTTTTCCCGTCACCTTTTATCCCCTCCATGCCACCTCCACCCATTCCCCTCCTCCCCCGCAATCGCCACACTGTTGTCCATGAGTTCTCTCTCTCTCTTTTTTTCCTCAATCCCTCCTCAGCTCTACCATTTTTAACTGTCATCAGAAAGACAAGCTATTGAACCTCTTAGCACCTCAATTTCCTAACCTATCAAATGGTGATAACAACAGAACCACCTCCTGGGGTTATAAGGACAACATGCAATACTGAGCTGGCGTACAAGAGTTTCATAAACAAAGTGATTATTGTTATTAAAATCTCAGATTTAGAATTTAAAAGTGAACTCAATAAAAGAAGAAGTGGGACTCTGCAGACAGGATGCTACCCCTTCAGTGGAGTGTCTATGAAGGCACAGGGTGGGGGTGAGCCAGGCTCCACTCTGCTCCACTGCCTCTGGCAAGGACAGCCCCTCACTTCTGGGCAGCTGCCACCCGGGCACACAGCCGCTGAGCAGGACACCCCCATGGTCTGGTTTTCCTCCACACCTGGGTTTGTCCCAGAAACACAGGAGTACACACGGGGGACCCTAGTGTTGTCACACAGAGCCAGTGGGATCCTGTGCAAACTGCCCATGTACAGCGTAAACCCCCTTCCCTGAATGTCCCCCTCCCCATGGGTGGGGGAGATGGCAGAGGCGTGGCATGACGAGTGGCCCAGGGCCCCGATCAACCCAGCCAGGAAGGAAACTTACCTTAAGAGTGATGAGACAAACGTGGACCGATCGGGCTTAGCATCAACTATATCTTCGCTTTCTGAATCCCCAGCTCCCTGCTCCCCAATGGAGTTCTGATCGTCTGCCATCTGGGAGGAGAAAAACAAAGTAGAAAATTAGCATCCTGTGTGATATTTTAATTTGATTTGATTTTTTTGCCTTTAACAACAATATGTTTATTTTTATTGTTTTATTACAGTTTACATTCAATATTATTTTGTATTAGTTTCAGGTGTACAGCTTAGTGGCTAGACAATCATATACTTTACATAGTGTTCTCCCTAATATTTTCAGTATCCAACTATTACCATACGTAGTTATTACAATATTACTGACTATATTCCCCATGCTGTATTTTACATCCCCTCGACTATTTTGTAACTACCAATCTGTACTTCTCCATCTTTTCACTTTTTTGCACCCAGTTCCCCCCACCTCTCCCACCTCCGGCAGCCATCAGCATGTTCTCTGTATCTGTGAGTCTGTTTCTGTGGGATGTGAGTTTTAAAAAAATATGTAAATGCACTTGAAACCCACACTTTGATAGCTTGTTTGGTTTTAGTGCTTGCTTACTGTGTCAGAGGTTTTACCTTTTATTATTCCTTTTTTTTTCATCAAGTACGAAAGGGGCAAATCACCCAACCATGAAGATCACATGGCTGATAATGAAAGCTCATCTGATTTCATATTTTAAGTAGGTAGCTCTGATGTCAACTCTGAGTGAGCCTGTGTGATACTTTTAAATAACACTCATTAGGTGACACTTCAGCTTTTACTGAAGCCTAGAGATGAGCAGCCTTGAACACTGAGGCTCCGGGGCTGGGCTCCGGCCCCATCAACTCATTCAAATGCTTGAATGCAAAACTCTGTTTCAGGCATTGTTCCAGAGACGTATACAGTGGGGAAGAAGACCAAGTCCTTGTCCTCAGGGAGCCTTTAATCCAGCACCCACGATTTTGTTACAAGTTTGCTGTGTCCGAGAAGCTATGGAAGGTCCATCAAGCTTTGTAACAAGAAACTCCCCTAAATTCCCGATAGGTTATAAGGTACTCATCCTTTGCCTGGCATCGCTCAAACCCAGTTCAACGAAGGAGCAATCTGCTGTATAAAGCTCTCTTTCTGTTCCACATAATTCGTCACGGTTTTACCAAAACAGGTTTCCTCAATCTATCTGATGCTCCATCGTCTTCAAGAGATCCCTATGATCTAGAAGTTCAAATCTAACCCCATCTCCTTGGATTTTAAGGCCCTTTAAACTATGGCCCACCACTTGGGCTTTATTTTTGTAAATAAAGTTTTATTGGCACACAGCCACACCCATTCATTTAGATTTGTCTGTGGCTGCTTTTCCCACCACAATCAGAGTTGAGTAATTGTGACAAGAGATAACATGGCTTCTGTAAAGCCTAAAATACGAGCGACCTGGCCCTTTACAAAACAGGCGTGCTGTCTCCTGCTCTAGGAACATTATCAGCCAACAGAACCCCTACTCACCTACCACTCCTTCTACTCTAAGAAGTAAAAAATAACAAGCGTGGAAACTCACATTTAATATCGTTTTATGAGCATTATCTTTTTTAATACTCCTAATAATGCTGTTAGATTAGCCCTTTGATAATTGCCTTTTTAAAAAAGATCTTTTATTTATTGATTGATTTTACAGAGAGAGGAAGGGAGGGAGGATAGAGAGAGTGAGAGAGAGAGAAATACTGATTTGTTGTTCCATTTATTTATACATTCATTGGTTGATTCTTGCATGTGCCCTGACCAGGGATCGAACCCACAACCTTGGCATATCGGGACAACACTCCAAACAACTGAGCAACCCAGCCAGGGCAATAACTGCCTTTGACAGATGAGGAAGCTGAGGCTGAAGACGGTTAATAACTTGTCCCAGGCCACATAACTAGTAAATAGTAAGACTCAGATCTGCAGCCAGCAACAAGCACTCTAGAGGTCACCCCTCGCCATCACCCCACTTAGCTCCCAGTTCCCTCGTGTCCTTGGGCACACTATGCTCATTTTGGGTTCTCTCTGGACTCATGGTTGGTTCTTTCTAGAAGTCACTACCGACATGTTTGCTGGACATGCCATCTTTGGCCAGCTGGCTAATTCTCAATATTCAGAATTTAGTGTAAATGGCACATCTGCAGAGAGGTCCGTCTTGATTACTCCCCTCCTACCAACACCCCCCCCCCCCCAATTCCCATTCCCTTCACAGCCCTATATTTGTCTTGTTTATTTGCACGCTGCTTACTGCTTGGCTCAAACACAACAATGTAAGTTCATCACGGCACAGGTGCCCGACACACAGAGGTGCTTACTAACTAAATATTAATTGAATGAAAAGCTGGGAAGAGAATTAGCTAGAAGTGATGCAGCCGATCAGAAGCAGAGCCTGTTCTAGAGTTATTTCTCCTAAATCAAGCTGATTCTACTGGTCTCCGTCTCTGAGCCTCCGCACAGGGCACACCGGTCAGCAGAGGCAGGTCTGCATTCCTGCAGCTCGCTCGGGGATGGTTGCACTTGGTTGGGAAACAAGAAGGCAAAGATTTAACAGAACGTGTTGTGTCCCAGAGCACAAGTGATGCCTTTTGGAAGGTGGGGAGGAGAAGGAATTCAGCTTAGGGGGAGGTGTCCAAGACAGCAAAACACACCCAGTGGCCTTGAGCTCTGAGTGGCATTACGTGGCACCTTGCAGTTCACTTAGGGCTGAGCTGGGCAGCGAGGACAGAACTGAGAGGGAGGGAGAGTTCCACAGTTAGGTGGCCACCGTGTTTCTCAATACATCACCAACGCCCCACCTTTGCAACGTGTTTCCAGTTAGGAGGCAGTTAGATTTTAGATTTTTCACAATGGGACTCCAAATGTTTCTCGAAAACAGGTAACACCATCCCCAGAGATAAGGGTAAATCCAGGGGAGAAATGCTCAGTTGTTTTTATCTATCTCCTTTATATAGACTTAACTACCTTTCAGTGTGGATTGGTATTTATCAAAGCACTGAAATATTTTCAAAATGAGCAAGTTCGAGTTATATAAGATCCATCAGAAAAAGACACTAACTTTATTTAACATGTGGTGTGCAAGCGTTGAGCCTTTCGGTGTTGCTAATCTTGGAGGCTGGATCTAGGCTGTATGATGATAAAATGAGGTGACCAATATATATATATTAAAAAAGGAAGAACCTCAGCAAATTGGCTCCTAAGAAAGGCAAACATTTAATATTGTTGGGACTGCTGAGACGATTCATTCCATGAATATTTACTCAATGTCTAGTGCGCCAGGCTGTGTGCTGGGTCATGGGGATATACTCTGGAGCAAACTGACCTGGTCCTGCCTGGTTGGGTTAGAGGCACTGTTCCCCATAAAAGGATGCCACAAATGTCAGGCTGCTGTGGTCGTGTGTGTGAGTAGCAGGGGACCTGACTGAGCCTCAGAGAAACTGGGAAAGGTCCAGGGGAGGAAATATCTGACCTGAGATCTGAGAAGGGGAAGAAGGGAGGGTGGAGTGGAGCAAGGCAGGAGAGGGGACCGCAGGAAACATCTGACATGCTCCATGGGAGAAGTGTAGCTCATACTCCTTCCTGGCTACTTGGAGGGGGCTCTGGGCTACACAGAGGTGAAGTTCAGGCTGATTTCTACTGCTCAGTAGTTGGAGGCTTTCCAGAGCTTTCCCTCCAAACACTCGGCCAGGAGGGTGTTCTGTGTGAAACCTTTCTGGGTTTCTGGGTCAACGCTGAACACTGTCTAGGGGGCAGCAAGGGTCCCTGCCAGAGCATATGTCTAAAACAAGCCAGCATGGTGAGACTTGACTCTTTTAAGTCTTCAAGTCTAAACATTCAGTGACTTTCTTATGTCTGTGAAGCTGGGATTGATTTCTGAGTGAAAACAAGTTCACCCAGAACAAGGGTAGTGAGCACTCGAGTGGGGTGCCTGATTTCAGTCACATCATTTCAGTCAAGCCAAGACTGGTGTTGACCCCTTATTTCCACGTATCCTCACAGCCCACCAAGAAAATCCAGGCCTATCTCAGCTCTCAGCCTGGATAGGGCACACCTGGCATCACTTTCCTGTACATGTCCCCTTCTTGGGGCTTGGGCTCAAAGAGCACTAATTCATTGGATACTGCATACTCCATTGTTAAATACATCCACCTTCTCTTAAATAAATTAAAATATACATAAATCATTAATAGTATCAGGCACTCCAGATTAATGATTATTATTACTATTACTATATTACCCACTCCTACTCTAGCTGTTTGCACATTGAGAGCTTATCTTAATGATCCTTTTGTTTTGTTTCAGTCACAGAAAAGAGCCAGGTCCACAGCAGGCACTCAAAAAATATTTTTTTTATAAATGTTATAACTGAAATTGTAAAATTCTTCAGCGTCCCAAATACACTGTTGATATAGGGCACATAAAAGAACCAAAGGGACCCAGGGTGGGCTGTGGGGTGCCCAGTCACGATCAGGGGTTAAATGGGTTCCTCCACCTATTAGCTGTAGGACCTTGAATGAAGTACTCAACCTTTCCCAGCCTCAGTGTCCTCATCTGTAAAGTGGGCAAACAATGATGCCACAGTCACAGGTCGCTGTGAGGCTGAATGGAACAGCGCATGTAAAGTGCTAAGCACAGTGCAGCCCGTTCCAAATGCTCAATAGATATTCCCCGTTATCACCACTGCTTGCAGTACTCAAGACTAAGAAAACATTCAACTGTCAACCTTCACCAGTATTTTTAAATTCCATCCATATTTTAAGCAGCTTTTATGGAGACTGAAAACTAAAACCCTCTGGTGATTATTTCTGTGCACGCTTCACAGGACACTGGTACACACCTGGCAGGAAATCACTTTCCAGCTACTGTCTAAACCTTTTTTTTTTTTTTTTAATGAGGGGAATGCAGCTGCTTCCTCCAAAAAGTGACATAATACAACTTGCACCCCACTCTTGGCCCAATGAAAACAGTCTTCCTAAAAGGCTCAGAAAGAAGCAGCCCTGAGGACCTCCACCCCTCACCTGCAGCACTTGGAGAAAGAGGGGACCTGCTGGGCGCTCAAGTACTGCCCTGTCACCTGATGCTCAGCACTGCTAGGAGGCTGGAGCCTTTACCTTGTACTGCAGAAGAAACTCTGGTTTCTTCGGGGAAGGAAAGTCACCTGCCCAAAGCCACACAGCTAAGAGGAGGCAGAAGTGGACTCTGATCCCAGGAAGTACCTGCCTATCGAGGATGAAGGTCAGGCTGTAGACCCGTAAGAAGGAAGCAGCCTATTAGTAAAACGAAAAAGTTAGGACCAGTCAGCAAGCCCAGAAATTCAAGGGGAAAAGCATGGGAATGACTCACACACAATCACCCACAAGTAATTTTACTGCTCCATAGAAGACGAACTTGAATACAACGTTAAAGTTATGAGGTAACTGGCAGCCTGAGAGTCCAGTCTTTTTTCACTTCCTCAGGGGATCTTCAAGCACATGGGTACCCCAACAATGATGACAGTAGCTCACGTGTACCATACTAAGCCTGGAAGGAGGCATCGGTATACACCATAATCAGCTCCTTCCACCGTCTCTGCAACCTTCCGCCCGGGCTCACCATTATTCCCATTTAGCAGCGAAGACGAAAGCCCCACATCTGCCGAGCAGGGAGAGGGGACTGGGCCCTCGGCTGTGCGACTCCGGAGCCCTCACCGTCAGCCCTGCGAGCTAACCAGCCGCTCCTCCCCTTCTACACCTACCTCTCCTTTTCCAAATCTCGAATAGTACGGCTGATGCAAGCCCGCTGGCTAGGAGGGAAGAGAGATCAAGCAGATCAAAGCAAGCGACGGTGGGGGCGCGGAGAGCCCTCTTCCCAAAGTTTGGGCGCAAGCGGGCCGGCCGCCCAGCCTGGGGACCCGAGTCCGGGAAGGCGGTGCTCACAGCGGCAGGACGGACGCGCGGCAGAGAGGGGAGGGCGGAGGGCGGAGGCGCGCCGCCGGCGGGAAAGACGAAAGCGGAGGCGGGGACCGAGGTTACCGTTCTCCGAGGCCGCAGTGCCCGAGTTTGCGGCCACCACGGTCCGTCCACAGCTCGCGTCTGGGCCACTATCACTAAAACGAAAGTAAAAGCCCCTGCGCTGCAGTGGGAGGAGTCGCTGCTTGCACCTCCCCGGCTCGGGACAGTGCGCTCCCCCAAGCGCGGAAGAGTGCGCCCAACGGTCGCGCGCACCGTCTGGGGGCGGGGGTGGGTTGGGGGTGGGGTGGGGGCGGGGGTGGGGTGGGGGCGGGGTGGGGGCGGGGTGGGGCGATGCAAAACGGGTCGCGCGTTCTGCAAAGTCAGCAGCGCGCAAAGGGATCGGGGCCACCGCGCGCATCGGCCTTCCGAGAGCTCCCTCCGTAAAGCGGCCGCGCGTGCCGGAGAGCGTGCGGGGCAGTTTGCCGAGCTCTATGCGATCCCGCCGCCACGCTTACAGCCCCCAGGAGGGCATATTCTGCAGAACCGGCCGCGTGCGAAGTGACCCGGAGAGCGCGCTCTGCAAACCTGCCGCACGCAGCCTCCCGAGCCTCGCAAACGCAAGAGCGCGCCCTGCAGGTTTCCCGGCGCTCGAGGATGGGGAGCCCTTCCGAATCGCCCCGCACCCCCTGTCAGCTGCCGCCTCCAGTCTACACCTCGACTTGGGCCTCCGCAACAGTTCGAGGACCCAGTTCCCATAGCCTTAAAGCGCTTCCCCTGACGGACCCTTGACCCCAGTTAGTGCGGTTCGCGCCCCCTGGGGTGCTGGGCGCCCACATCTGTAGAAATTACCTTCTTCCAAAGCGGAGCTCCTCCGCCACCGTGGGATGCGCTGCGGCCTTCCTGCCTCCCAGAACTTGCTTCCACTCGCAGGAGCGCGAGTCTTCGCACGTGGGCGGTAGGGCTTTAACTCAGCTTTGTCTGAGTAAGTTTCCACCTCAAATCACAGCCCGCGTGTCCGGACTTAACGGCAGAGTCATTCATGATATATTTACTGAGCGCCCCCAGGTGTCAGCTACTGGGTTTGTGGTCGTGAGTTCCTCTAAAATGTGAAACAGTGCGCGTACACAGATCCCACTTCACTCCTACCCTCACAACCCCCCATCACACACTCACACACCCACACACGTCTTTCTTCACCCCTGGGCCTCCAAGGGAGGCTTCCAATGCCTTTCTCTCCAGGACTTCTCAGGGGAGCAACTAATTAACTCAGGCACTTTGAGGTGTAAATATTTGGGGAGAAATTCGCTTTATTCACACCTGAGATATTTGTTTTTAAAGAACTATCAACACATTGAGTGAAACCTTCATGGTGTGACATCAGGCAAGAACCTCACCTTGTCTTTTTGTTTGCTTGCTTTCCTCTGGGCCTGAGACTTTAATATTGTCTCTAAAATCTCACCAGGGAAAGATTCTTGCTTGGTTTAAGAAAGACTGGTCCCAGGCGATTATTATAATTTATTAACTTATGTGAAAATCCTGAATTCCTGAATATTTTTAACAGGCAGTTACGCTATTCCCAATATGGCTGTACTATAGGCTGAATATTTGTACCCACTCAATTCATACTTGAAACCCGATGCCCAGTGTGATGGTGTTAGGAGGTGGGGGCCTTTGGGAGGTGCTTATATCATGAGGGTGGAGCCCTGGCAGGGGGCACATCTTGACTTATCAGAAATGCTTCATGCCACCCGAGGGGTGAGTCATAGTCCCCTGGCACAGGAGAAGACAGCTACAGCAGCTGAATACTATTGCTCATATTTGAATAAGGTTCTGCAGTCAAAACCCAGGCCAGATGGGGCTGAACCAATTCCTGATCTTTTCGTCTGCCTTCCCCCTCCCCACCAGCCTCCCCAGGGGAAACTATGGTCTCTGCTCCTGATGTCCTGTGAGCAACCTTTTGGACCAGGGCTTGGCACACTATGGCCTGTGGGCTGCATTTTTGTATGGCATACAAACTAAGAATGGTTTTTACATTGTTTAAGGGTTGCAAAAATAACAGAAGGAAATGAAGATGCAACAGAGATCATTATGTGGCCTGCGAAGCCTAAACTATTTACAATCTGACTCTTTATAGAAGGCATTTGTAGACTCTGTCTTAGACCAAAAGACATGATCCCATCTCCAAAGCAAATGCTAATTTCAACTGGAGAGTGATCTCAAACCAGATTTAGGTTTGAGGGGAGGCAAAATATGTCTCTGATTTTCCTGGCCACGGTCCTTCTGTGGACTAACTATACTCAAACAGATTGCTTGCTGAAACCCAGGGTGAAGTCTAACCAGTTAGGCAATGCTACCAACCTCAGGTTTCCCAGGGCAAGGGACACACTTGCCTAACTTAGTCACTGCCATCTAGTGCACAGGCCTCATGACTACACCGAGAAAACTGGCTCTGAAGCCACCAACTCTCCATCAGTGGGTACTCATGAAACTTTGTCTAACACCCCAGCAACCTCTCCCCAGGCACCTGTAAGCCCCAGAGGATGGGGGTGAGGATGCAGTGGCAGTTCTGACCTGGGAAAGCGTGAGAGCTCGAGACAAGGCCCTGCGTCATGAATTTTCTACCCCACCTATCTGGACAGGGATTGCACAGCGCAGTGGAGTGTAAGGATCAAACAGGTGACACCGTTAGCCTGAAGAGCAGGACAGTGGGAGCTCATGGCATCTCATATGAACACTTTACCCTGCCTACAGTCAATTTCCTTGAGTGACTGACTCTTGGGGTACCCTATGCCACATCCCCTCAGATCACTGATGCATGTCACTAGGCCCTTAAAGTCTTGCAAAAGTGCCCCTCTGCTTCCCTGTCCCTGGGCTTTCTCTGAAGCTGCAGAAGTCTGTGCAGACAGGTGTATCCTAGAGGTGTATGGGAGTTTATGCCCCTGTCAGTAAGTTGCGACCAATGGGAGATGAGAGCTGGGTGGATAAGTGTCCCAGCCTCCCATCCTGCAGTCGTACAGTTCTGGGGCACATTCACAGTGGCTCCAGTAAGATAGAGCCCCATTGACTATAGCAGTAATTAGCTCAGAATATGCCTTTATTAACTCTTCTCCTTTCTCTGGCTCGCTCACTTAAAACCCACACTCTTGCCTTGTGGGACCACCTCGCAAATAAACTACCTGCACCCAAGTCCTCACCTCAAGCTTTGCTTTTGGGAGAATCTAAACTAAGGTAGGCACCCCCCCCTACATACCCCCCACCCCCCAGCATGGGAGGAACAACCCCCATCTAACCAGAGTGACAGTGACAGAGTGAAGGGTCGGTTGCTTTCTTCTCACTTCAGATTTGTCATCTTTCTGTCATTTCAAAACCATTTCACATCCGCAGAAGGCCAATGGAAGTGATTCAGAGCTAGGTTGAATTACCTTGTATCCTGGATGACAGAACCGAGATATAAAATGTTCTCGACCAGCTGAAGCAATAAGCCACCGTCAACAGGGTGAAAAGAGATAAATGAGGGCTACATTTAAGTTAAAAAAGAAAATCAGTTGCCCACAGACTGAACGTGACAGTCACTAATGTGAAGCAGAAGGCTGTGGAGGTTTTCATTCATCGTAAGTGCCCCATGAGTCAAGGCTTAAAGGAAGCCAAAGCATCCGGCAACGGTGTCCAGATGGAGGATCAAGGCTCTGCGTGATCTAGCTCTGGCTCATCACCGCCGAGCCCCACTCTTGGACTCCTTGCTGATTGGACGGCACATCAGACACCTCACCAGGGCCACTTTGGATCCGCTCGGCCACACCTGGCTTAGGACCTTGGCCTACTTCTGCTGACCCAGCTTGGGCAGTGGCGGCCAGCTTCATGTGGGCTCCGGCCATGTTCATGGGGTACAATCAACAGTGTCTTTGGCCCTCTGCTGCCCTTGCTTTTTTCTTGTTGCTACTGAGGCATGAGATGCTTTGGGAGTCCCTGGACACATATATGGCATGGACGTGTAGGGGAGTTAACACCCCATGGGGCAAAACTTTCAGCAATGGGAGACAGAGGGCAACAGATAAATCCTTCCTTCCTCTAGCGGATGTTCCCGAGTAGCGGTTGTTTAGATGGCCTCCTGGAAGGTGGAGATCAAGCGTACTTTGTATCAGGTGGTGGCTACTTTGAGTGAACCCTAGTATTTACTCTTCCCCCTCCATTCCTGCCCTTGTTTCTTGGTACACTTCTGAGTCAAGTCCTTGTATATGAATAAGCCTTTGCCTCGGGCTCTGTTTTCTGGGGAACCCAGGCTAAGACAGATGTTGTCTGAACCAATCCTGATGGCCAGAGGAGCTCGTGTGCTCCTTGGCTAAGGCTCCCCTGGCCTGATGTCATCACTGTGATGGGGAGGGGCTCATCTGGGTATGTTGTGAGAGTGGGATGGACACAGCAGGAACTGGGAGCTGTCTGTCAAGAAGGGGAGGGCTGAGTGTCTCTCACCCCAGCAACGAGTGTTCACTTTAGTTCCTTAAACCGTCCCGTTTCCAGCTGGGTGGGATTGTTTCTCCTCACAAAGTCTGATAGCTATTAAGGGACTTTTAAAAACATAAGGGATGGCATACGTCAAATTTAACATCTTTCATTTGGGCAGTTCTTGTTTTCACAAGGGTGACTGAGGACTTGCAGCAGCTACGGAGTGTCATCAACCACAACCTTCGGCAGAGAAGAAGTAGCTTTGTCTTTAGGTGACCCGTGACAGTGGTTCCTCTTCTGCCCTGGGCTGGGACACAGTCTTTCTCAGTGATTAGTGAGGCTTCCAGCCCACTGCCCAGGTAAGGCTTGAGAAACTCAGCACAGAGTAGAACATCCGGGGAGCCTTCAGGTCTTCAGTTCTTTGTCTTTGCCCAGGCTTCCCTGCCTGTACCACATTTCAGCGGGAGAGTCTTCCTGAGCCCAGAGCCCCTACTGAGAGTTCCCTTCCCTCCAGGTGCTGAGATAGAGCGCTGAGCCCCACTATCTACTATGGGGAGCCTCCAGCTGCTCCCTCTCCTTAGCACATGTGAACCTCCTCCTCCCCCCGGCTCCCCCAACACAACACAAAAGTACTACTGACTTCTCTCCACCTGGAAATCCCCCAACACCATAATCTTCTCAGAGTGTTTCAGCCAAAGGTCACTAATGGGTAGACTGCCAACCAAATACTGTCCATGGCCCTGTTATTGTTTTGTTCCCAGTGTTTTATAAAACAGGGAATTTTTTTTTGTTCTTTTTTATTAATTTATTTTTGTTACAGATGTTTCTCCTTTCCCCCCCCCTTGACACCCCCTTCCCCATCCCACCCCCAAAACAGGGAATTTCATGTATAGACGCAGATGTCTGGCTTCTCTGGAACAATCAGAATATTGGCAATGCTGGGTACTCATGACAAGTTGGCCGGGGCGTGTGCCCTCCCATCTGGGAAGGTCGCTACCATAACCTGTGACTTCACCTCTGGCCCCTGTAGGCATTTCGGTGAGAATGTTCAATTTATTTCATTGATTCCATGAGCACCTGCTGAGCACCTTTTCCGGGTCTGTCCTTGTTCCAGGCACCGGGGATAAGAAACGAACACAAGGATCCTGCTTGGATGGGAGGAGATAACTTAAAAAGCAGAGGCACAGCATTTAAGATGCCAGGTGGCGGTAACTGCAGTGAACCACATACGACAGAGTAAGGGCTGTAGCAGGTTGGGAGCCCAGGGGTGGGGACAGGGGAGGCGCCATCTTTTGTAAACTGTTTCTAGAAGCTCCGTTTTAGGGTAACATTTCGGTAGACACTGAAGGCCGTGAGGGGCTCAAAGCCAGGAAGAGAAGGTTTCTCTTCAAGCTGCCCCCCTTCAGGCCTGGGGGGTGAGGTAATAAACAGGCTTTTTTGTAACAATAACACACAGAGGCCAAAACAAAGAGGGTTCTCATTTGTTCTTATTTTTGCATTGGAGCAGGAGCTAAACACAAATTAATATCCGAATGGTTTTCAGTTGTCAATATTTGTCAACCCATGCACCGAGAGGTCACCGGTTCGATTCCCAGTCAGGGCACATGCCTGGGTTGTGGGCCAAATCCCCAGTGGGGGGCATGCGGGAGGGGACCCGTCGATATTCTCTCTCATCGATGTTTCTATCTTTCCCTCTCCCTCTCTCTCTAAAATCAATAAAGAAAAAAATATTAAAAAAATTTTTTTTCACACATAAAGCTCTAAGATTCAAATGTGACACATACCTTCCTGGGGCGTGACTCAGCCCTGTTTTATTTCCTATATTTTGGGAGCTGGCCTTTCTGCTTTAGTCATCCTTGTTCACAGAGCGAGCTTTTCTAATTTGATCTCTGGAGGAGGGTGTGCCGTTTTCTTCGGGGTTCTTTTCTTGGGTTATGATCACAGCTAGTGTGAAGCTACTCCATGCAGCCTGACCATGCGCCAGGACTGGGTCACCCACATCAACATGCGGCTGTTGTGAGTTCACTTTTCTATTTAGAGACACATGTCAGCTAGAAATACCTCCACCTCACTTCCCAGACGCATGCGTGCTGAGCGAGTCGCCAAAATAGCCCCTTGAGTAAGTGGCAGCTTTAAAAACCGTCCAGCTGCTGACTTCGAGCTAGAAGGTCAGCAAAGGAAAGTGCAAGTTGGATTCTAACAAGCTGGTGGCCCCAGAGTTGACCAGTGGTCGGAGTTTGAGAGACTGAACAACTAGACTGAGGCTTCTCCTTGGACTCCCTGCCTGTCACCCACCTTGGTCGTCTCCCCTGGGAAGTCAGGATGGACGTCCAGTCTTGCTCTAGGTGTGGGTATGGGGTGTATCCCGCTGAGAAGGTCAGCTGTCTAGATCAGGTCAGTAGACATTTCTTGGCCTTCAGGAATGCTACCAAACGTGGGAAATGTATCTTCTCATATCTGGACATGTGGGTTATTTTGAACCACCCAAAACGACGTATGTCTCAGCTTTTTCCATTTCTAGCCATGTCTTCTATATTGTCTCAAAAAATGTCACTTATTCATCTAACATATTGTAGCTGTGTGTTTTTAAATCACTATTTGATGCCTAAAACTCAATTTTTTTTTTTACCCTGAAAAATATAAAAATCCTGAGTCTGAAAACAAGGCAATTTTGATAAATCTTTTCTATGTGATTTCTAGATATGGCACAAAGCGTGTTTTCACTGTGAAGTCTGCAAGATGATGCTATCGGTTAATAACTTCGTGAGTCACCAGAAAAAGCCATACTGTCATGCGTAAGTGTTTGATGACCCTCCCCACCACCTCTGGAGTTTTATTTATTTTTATTTTTTGTTGGTGATCCTCACCCAAGGATATTTTTTCCATTGACTTTTAGAGAGAGTGAAAGGGAGGGAGGGAGAGACAAAGAGAGAGAGAGAAAGAGAGAGAGAAAAACACAGATGTGAGACACATCGATTATTTGTCTCCTGCACATGCCCCAACCAGGGCCAGGGATCGAACCTGCAACCCAGGTACAAGCCCTCGACTGGGAATCAAACCCATGACCCTTCAGTGTGTGGGCTGTGGCTCTAACCACTGAGCCAGGGTTTTGTTTATTTATTTATTTTAACAAGTAGCTAATCAGATATTCAAATCACACACTCTACAGGTAAATCCAAGAAATGTCTTCTCAAAAGTTTTTACTTACAATCATTGTGAGACCTAAAGCAAGCTTTATGTAATGAACAAAAAGTTGAAAGATTCAAATTTTTTCTTATAAGTAAAAGATCAAATCTACCCACTATAACCCCATGTCAAATGATTAAATATTGCGCAGAACAATACAATTGTCATGGGTCTATGCATATAGTGTGTTAACATTGTTTCTTTTAGATAATTTCAGAATCCTTTTGTATTTGTTCAGAAAGCTTTTGAGTGGTCATTGCCAGTTAAATCTGGTCTTTAAGTTATATATACTGAATTTGTTTTATTTATTTATTTTTCTTTAAGACTTAAGGTCTGGAAAATCACAAACTTAACTATTAAATGTTATATTTATTTATTTTAAAAAGTGACTGTATCTTTAAGATAAGCCAATCACCTTGGATAAAGTACATTTCTAATTTTGGTTTACATCTGTTTTTTGTAGCCACAACCCCAAGAACAACACTTTCACAAGTATCTATCAGACTCCATTGAATCTAAACCTGAGGAAGTCTCCAGGAGACATCCATGGGGTAAGTTACTTAATTTCGAATTTCAAAATAGCCTTCAAAGAAAGTTTCTTCGCTCAGGCATCTATTAAGTTTTTAAGTGTGTGTTTAGATGTGAACCTGCCCATTTTCTCTGCATACACATGCAAAGGGCATTTAAGTAACACATATTGCTATTGGTCCTACCACAGTATCGGGGCCAATACCCAGGATAATCTCGCTTGAATATCTGAGGTCCTTGTATCCAGAGTCACGTCTCTGGGTCTGCTAGCTCTGGACACATGGATGACAGTTTATACAATAGGCCCCGTTTACACTAGGTGCCCGATACGTAAAACAAAGTTTAATAGTTAGAAAATATTACAGCAGCCTTTCCTTTGTTTCCCTCATAATTATTTTGGTATAAGTACATTCAAAACCTCTAGTTGGACACTTTTACATCTCTCCAAATTCAGAAGTGCTTAAGATTATTTGCAGCCTCTCTGTCCCCGAGGGGTGGTGGTGGGTCAAAGATATTTTGATTTGGACCTGGTATTTGTGTTGACACGGAGGCCACATAGATAAATCAACCTCTTTTGAAAAGCCAACAATGGAATTTTGTCAAATAACCAGCTATTGCGTGAACGCTGCATTTATTAAAAATGATGAATCATTTAACTTCTCTCCCCCAGGCCCCACAAGGGGTCCTGTAGGGTGGAGCTAGTGGCTTTCTAAAATTAGAAAATGACACAGGGGATGGAAGACGGAATACTCTGCCTTCTTAACGTTATCTCATTTCCTACCGACTCTCCTGCCAGCTCAGGCCGTGCTCCTCCTCAAGACAGTGCGTTAGATTAGACTTGCCTTATTGTGTGGCTCTCTACATACACCCTCAAGATTGCTTACTTTGCTAAGAACTTTGCACTAATTGTGGCTTATTATTTTTTAACAAACGTATATAACATGTACTGTATATTTTTTGCTTAATATGGTTACTACACACGGTAGTCCAATGGAGTCAATGCGATTATTGTCCCATTCTGCTGATGAGGACACGGAGGCTCAGGTTGTTGCTCAGGTGTCACTGATTTCTTTCTTTTTTCTTTTTTTGTTCAGATAGAGTGGGAGGGAGAGAGAGGAAGAGAGAGAGAGAGAAACATCGATGTGAAAGTGACACATCGAGTGGCTGCCACCCGCACGACCAACCAGGGCCGGGGACAAACTGCAACCGAGGTACATGCCCTTAGCGGGAACCGAACCCGGGTCTCTCCGGACCGCAGGCCGACGCTCCAACCGCTGAGCCAAACCGGCCAGGGCGGTGTCATTGATTTCTACCGATTCACGAGCCTTCAGAAGTCACAAGCAACCTTCGATTACTGAGAAGGCTAATTCTTTTAGGGTTTTGTTGTCATCTCTTGTTGTCTGAGGGCAGCTACATGAAATTACAGTAAATACTGAATTGAGCTCATGCTTAAACCTTGTGCCAAACACCTTGCCAGGCCCTCTATCTACATTACCGCTTTTATTCTTCACAAGAACCCTCTGTGATAACATTATATTAGAGCTGGGGATGCTGAGGCTCAGAGAGGTTAAGTAACTTGCCCAGCTTTACCCAGCTGGCTGAGTGGGTGCACATCCAGCTCTATCTGACCCTAGACTCATGTCACAACCTGCTCCAGTGCCCTACTTTCACGTACCTAGAGGGTGGCAGACTCTCCAGAAGGAAAAGTACTTGTTTATGGGTACAAACATCCAGATGTTTCTCTAATTGTGCAGCCAGAGCTTGACAGATGCAACACAGATGTGCTTATACACCAGACGGCTGTTTGTGTATATTACACTCTCTACAAAAAGATCTGTAATATCTGTATTAGTCCGCCCTATGCTCAGCCTCAGCTGGCACGTCCCTACCTTACCATCATACAACAGGCCACGCAATAACACCATTCTTTGAGGTGGTAGGGGATTCACTTTTTTTTAATTGTGTATGACGGGTCCGACCTGGAGTGTGATTATTGCTGCTGGTCCGTTTGCAGTCAGTGACATGGACAGTGATGTGAGCTTCCCAGGAGGCCTGTGTGTGTGTGTTTGCATCTATGTGAGTACGTGTCTATGTGTATCAATATGTGTATGTGCACATGGGGAGTATATGTGTGTGTGAATGTAGGAGTGGATGTGTGCACATGCATACAAATGGGTATACGCGGTCAGTATGCATGTGCATATATACACATACATATGTATGCATGCATGCGTGCACATACGTGTATGTGTGTGTCTCTCTGTGTATCTAATGTGTGTGTACATGTATACATGTGCATGTGTGTGAAACAATTGACTGCTGAGTACACTTTCTCCTCTTTTCCCACCAAAGAAACATTCACATGGACAATTAGGTCCCCCCCAGCCCCCAGATCAGGAGTGTGATAGATTACTTTCTTACCCAGTTATGTCTCTGAGAGACTTTGCCAACTGAATAAAATTCAAATTCACTGTGCGTGTGCAAAAACTAAAAAGGGGGAAAAAGGGATGCTTCAGTGATGATGATGAAGGAGAAAACTAGGGTAAAGATGTTCGAGCTGGCATTTAAAGCAGACTGACATTTTCTGTTTTCAAATGTCACTCTTAAAAATAAATCAATATTTACTAAGACAACATTTCCTGTTTGGTAGAGGTGAATGAAAATTTTAGAAGTGTGAAACATCTCAGTTCTTTCCCATCCCGAGAATGAACGTTAGCCCTTAAAGCTTTCTCACCCCAGTAGTAGCATTGAGGGCTCTCCCCACTTCTTCCTACTTCCTCAGAATAATCATGGGTCGCAGGCAAGGTCTCTGGGGAGACAGACACTCCTCAGTGCTGTGGGAGGGCACTGCAAAGATGGGGTTCTGATTCCTTACGTCAGTGGCTCTCAAGGACACCTACTTGAATTTGGGGAGCCAGCATTTAAAAATATATGTTTATTGATTTTTTAGAGAGAGAGGAAGGGAGAGAAAGATGGCAACATCGATATGAGAGAGAAACATGGATCGGCTGCCTCCTGCACGCCTCCTACTGGGGTTCGAGCCCAAAACCTGGGCATGTGCCCTGACCGGGAATCGAACTGGAACCTCTTAGTCCATGGGCTCAATCCACTGAGCCACACTGGCCGGGCAGGGAGCCAGCGTTTTAACAAGCTCCCTGAGTGATTGTTGCACAGACTACAGTTGAGAATCGCTACTCTAATGTCTGGCGTTTTCCGAGGTTAAATTAACATGACTTCTTGATGTTTTGTGATCAGCTCATGGAGGCTGTAAGTCCTTTCAATGGCACTGCTGAATAGAGTTTTGCACACAGCAGGGGCGCTATACATGCCGCCCAACTGGGGGAACAGCGGAAGCCACGGGGAGACCGACAGTACAGTGTGCGTTGTAGTGCAGTTAAAATGCTTTGCAGTTGAGACTCAGGAAAATCCTCCCAATTTGGCTATAGTATTTATTTTCTTTCCCTTTCCTGATGGAAACATTACTGACAACAACTTCATTGGGCAGGTGGATGAGCAAGACCATCGTGAACAGTTCAAATCAGTGTTTCAGTGGGACATGGACTCCAAGGATGGGGCAGCTGCACCTAATGGGCAACCATTGGTGAACGAGGTGAGTTACGGATGGGTTTGGAAACAGAGAGAAGAATGACACCCTGTGCAAATGAAATGCAGTCTCGTGGTTACTTCTAGACATATTCAAGTAGGTTTTCTTGTATCCAGTTTGCAATTCCAACCGTCTACAGAAGACCTTTGTCAATATGTTCTAGCTTCCCCTTAACCTCGTCTGCTGCGGTCCAAGCTTACAGACTTCTCTCTTCCAACCACTGTGCTTCTGTCACGAGGGACAGACACCCGGGCTGGAAACCAAGGCTGCCCTTTCTTTTTTGGACACTTGACTCAGTTTCACCCTTTCCCCTTCATTTCACTATCCCAGCTTTGATTCACATCATCTCCTGCTTGGACCTCTGAGGGCCTCCCGAGATGGCCTTCCCTCTCCTGGGTTGGCCTTTCTTCAGCTTGACACGTGATGTTGGTCACACACAGCTTCTTGGATGCCCCTGGCTTACTCTTCCCCTCACCTGAGAATTCATGGTCATTCTCTATTAATGGCCTCATCATTTCAAAATTCCTCAGCCATTTAGTTTTCATTATATGCCTACTACTTGCATTTTTATTATTGTAAAAAAATCCAAACACTACAAAGCTAACCCCTCGTCCACCATCTGCGATCCCAGTTTTCTCTGTAGAGGTTCCCATTGTTATCAGGCTGGTGGGTACCCTGCCACTCTGTTCATTTACAAGTCAATGTCTATCTCTCTGCCACTTTTCTAGGGACCTTTCATGAGTTAGTTAACCATTCTTTTCTTTGGTTTTCTCATCTGTAAAGAGAACCTCAAACAGTTCCTGATTCACAGAACTATTGTGAAGATTAAAAGAGCATATAAATGTAAAGATCTTAGAACATTGGTGGGCATAATAAAGATCAGCTATTGGTTTTTATTGAAAAGTACATATGTATATTCCCACTGAAGTGTATCATTTTGATTTTCAGGGGACAATATGCATTGCTTTGCAGCTTGTATTTTTCACTTAACAAATAGCTTGGAGATATGTCTACACCAGCATCCTTAGATGTCATGGATGGGTGTATCATGGGTGCAACCGTTAAGAATGGATGTGTCATGCTCTCCTATTGATGGGCAGGGTTATTTCCAAGTTTTGTTTCTATTATGAAGTTGCAATGAACACCCTTTGGCATGACCTCTTTTGGACACAAATGTGAAGTTGCTAGGTCAAAGGGTGCGTGTCTTTTTCATTTTAATGGACAGTGTCACATTGCTCTCTAAAATGGCTGTATATTTTATATTCCACCGGCAGAATATGAGAAGACCCTCTCTCACCAACACTTGGTATTACCTGATAAAGTTTTGACAACCTGTATCTTGCTGTTTTAATTTAAACTCCCCTGATTGCTAGTGTGGTTGAAAATATTTTCACATATGAATTATGTGCCTTTCCAGATCTTCAAATGCTGCCTCTACCCAACCTGTCCCATCTCCAGCCCATGTGGCTCCCCATCTCTCCCCTTCTATTCTAACCAAACCCCTCTGCTCTTTCACACGAAGCCCATCACTGCCTTCATGCTTTTATTCATGGTGGTCCCTGCTCCTGGAATTTAGTCAACAAAGATATACTGAGTCTGATACACGTCAGGCATTGTGCCAGGCTGTTGGAATACATTAGTAAGCAAAACAGGTGAAGACCCTTGCCTTCATGGAACTGGCCTTCTAGAGTAGATGCCTTTCTTTCTCCTCTGCATCTGTTAATTGACCTCAACCCTGGAGGTCCAGCTCAAATTCTATCTTCCTGTCCAAAACAGGGCCCATCACACACCCATTGCTCTTTTTAAACTCTTGTTGTATTTATCTTCAATGCAGCGTGTTTAAGCATACAGAAGCTTTCTAATCACTAATTGTTTCATAGGTTAATTCCATTTCTCTAGATAGGTCATAAGTATCTTAAAAGAGGAACTTTGTCTTTCTTTGCTTTGCTTTTTCCAATATTAATTGCTTAACCCAATGCTAGGCACAGAAGTAGGTGTTAGAAGCGTGGCTGAATATGCTGATTAATCTCAGATGGCTTGTCTACAGTAACTCCCTGCTGCCCGATCTTGGTGCGATGACGGGCAAAGAAATGTTCAGGTACCTTTAGAACTCTTCTATGATATAAGTGAATCTCAGAAAGTTCAGTTGCTTAGGATATTAGATTATTTTTTAGTTGGAAAAAAAAAATGAGCATTTTGCTTAGCTGAGACCTGCCAACTACCAATAGGTGATTGCAGTTTTTAGAGAACTTCTCTCTGACATTGATAATGTGCGTGAGCATTGCTGGGAGGGTGGGGTTGGTAGGGAGATCTTACCTATCAAATGTGTGGGGTGTGTTTGTATGCACTTGTGCATTTCCTTTTAGAGAGCCTATTGGACTGGATACAGGGAAGGGAATGCTTGGTGCCCAGGAGCTCTGCCAGACCCTGAGATCGTAAGGATGGTCGAGGCTCGGAAGGCTCTCGGTGAGGTAAGGGCTGTACA
The DNA here is from genome assembly GCA_030848825.1 of Tadarida brasiliensis. Classification (NCBI taxonomy): domain Eukaryota; kingdom Metazoa; phylum Chordata; class Mammalia; order Chiroptera; family Molossidae; genus Tadarida; species Tadarida brasiliensis. The sequence goes on from CM061271.1 coordinate 12,952,751, forward strand.
AATTACTTTATCCATTAGTTTGAATGTTCCTTTATTTTAAGATTGTGGTAGACAGAATACTGGCCCCTCCCCCAAAAGATGCCCATGTCCTAATTCCTGGAACCTGTGTATGTATAACTTACATGTCCAAAGGGACTTTGCAGATATGAGTAGATTAAGGATTCTGAGATAGGAAGATTATCCTGGATTATTGGGGCGGCCCCAATGTAATCGTTTGGGTCCCTATAAAGATGGAGGCAGGAGGAGGGTCGGAGTCAGAGAAGAGGGGACATGACCAGAGAAGCAGAGGTCAAAGCCATTTGGAGCCAGAAGCCAAGGAAGCTGGCAGCTTCTAGAAGCTGGAAAAGGTGAAGAAACAGATTCTGCCCTAGAGCCTCCAGAAGGAACCAGTCCTGATGGCCCATTTGAGATATCTCGCCTCCAGCACTGCAAAAGAGACCTTACTTTAGTAGGTTTTCATGTAAAAAAAAAAAAAAAGGCAATTGTAGGCCAGAATGTGGAAATCCTCAACCATTTGCACAGAATACGTTCTCATCCTCTCCACACACCCAGGCCATCTGTCCTTTGAAGAAATCACTTTGGAAAATATTGTTAGTGTTCAGTGACTTTTCTTTTAGCACATGGAAAGAAAATAATAGAAATGCAAATGCTAAGTGTCTATATCTCATTGGGGAAACTAATCAGTAGGGGTGCTCAAAAAACAAGGAGGAAAAAGCAACAGACGTTTTACTGTCCGTGCTATGGAACTATCTCTAGTGGACAAGTTACAGGCACGTCTCCTGTGTGTTGATGGCTACACCATCACACACGCCTTTGAGTCAGAGGAATACCCATTGGGGTGTGCCAGGTTCCGCATAATATGATGTCAACAACTGAAGGGGAAAGTTTTTGACCTGGGGAATATTATTTGAAGATGTGCTTCGTTTGTGAATAATAGTTTCACAAAATGCGAAGAACATTTTCAGGTTCATTCCAGGGGACTGAATTGTTTTCCAGGTATCTTCTCAATCTAGTTGCACTGGTTCTGATGATGCTTGCTATTGTAGTTTTATTAGTCCTCATCTGAAACCACACTGGTTCTCATGCTGACATTGGCTCTGACCAGCAGGAGTATACAGACGGCTATGAGCAACAGAGGGGCAAGGGGAGCTTTCCAGCCATGATCACGCCTGCTTACCAAAGGGCCAAGAGAGCCAACCAGCTGGCCAGCCAAGTGAGTGTCTTAGTGCTTGGTCACCATTAATTTGTGAATTTCTGTTATTCGCGTACCCCTGGGATTCAGTTAAAGTCCAACGAGATAGTGCTTTGGGGCAGTAGGTACCATCAGTGTGGTATTATGGAGACTACTGTGTTCTCATCTTTCCCCTATCAATTATCCTCTGTGCCTTGATTGGGCCCCATCCATCAAATGGAGAGAAGAACAGGTAGCTCACTCAAGGACTAGACCAAATAAGTTCTTCAGGTCACTTCAGCATGAAGGACACTTGTTCTTATTAAGTGGATGGCAGACCCTCCTGAAGAACAGCAGAGCTTGTTGGTTAAGACCCCAGATTTTGGAGCCAGAATGCTGGGATTTGAATCCTGGCTCTCTCACTGGCTGTGTGACGTGAGCAAATTACTTAACTTCTCTATTCCTCCCCTGTTTTTACGTAAAATAGGGAAAATAACTGTCCTGCCTCGTGCAATTGTTATGGAGATGAAGTGAGTTAATATTTGTTAACCTTCAGCAGTGTCTGGCACTCTCTTAGGCTTTTCACATTAGCATCAATGATTTTGGAACTGGAGCCCATACAGCGAGCCATAGACTCACCGCAGGTGTGTGTAGAGGGTGGCCTGACGGGTGTCGCTTCAGGAGAGCTCCAAGGAGAGGTGTTCACACATGCGTGACCTTGACTCTATGCTGCCCCCTCGCCAGGTGGAGTACAAGAGAGGGCACGATGAGCGCGTCTCCAGGTTCACCACAGTGGCCGATACTCCTGAGCTGCTACGGGCCAAGGCCGGGGGACAGCTTCAGAGTGACGTAAGGAATGATGAGGCTAAGACTCAGTGATTCTCATTTAAGATTCCCCACTCTTTCCTTACTTGGAGACGGAGGGAGGGAGAGCGTAGGAGGCATCTCAGTCCTTCGCAGTGTACAGGAAGAACTTTCTAAGGTCAAGTATGGTGGGATCAGATAGGTCAGCTCCCAGAGACCTTGTGAAGACTCATCTTTAGAGAGAAAACGTTAGAATAGTATTAGTGGCAAATCAGATGTATCTGATTAATCCGAAAGAATTCATTTCAGATTAATTCGCTCCTTATCACTGCAAATTATAGGCCATAGTTTCTGAAGAATTTCCAGCACTTGCCTTTTCGTTGTCTGGTTGCTCCATAGCGTAAGACCGAGAACTATTACTGTTCTGAGTGGGAAGTTTAAACACAAATTCAGGTTCAGCTCAGCAAGTGGCTTCCATTTGCTTTGGGTTGAGAAGCCTCTCGTCTCCCAGACTTGACTGCTCCTCAAAGGCAGAAGCCTTATTCCTCTGCGTCTCCCCTTCCCCTGGCCCACACCAGGCGCCGCACACGTATATGCTGAATTTTACATTGAGTTTTTCTACGTGCTGGGCACTGCGCTGAGTATTGGGAATGAGAAGGTAAATAAGATGCGCAGGGTCCGTCCAGCTACGAGCCATTACATTGCCGAAGGACTGCGACGGGGGATTGCAGGGTGTTGCAGGACCCTTAGCAAGGCGTCTCACCCAGATCGCCTGGTAGATAGCAGGCTGGTGACATGCGATTCAAAGTTTGTTTTCATTTCCCAGGTGATATACACGGAGGACTATGAACATCAGAGAGGGAAAGGAAGTTTTCCTGCTATGATCACACCTGCTTATCAGATAGCCAAACGAGCCAATGAGCTGGCGAGTGATGTAAGTGGCCCCAGCAATGTTGTCCTGTGAGGGGAGGAAGCAGGAAGTTACGTGGGCGTGACAAGCCCAACTTCCTGTCTACTTGTGCATGCACTGTGGATCCAGGAAGTAGCCTTTCTTCATCGTTTTCAATCAGTTTTACCGTGATCTTGGCACTTCTATGTCGAAGCATACTCCCTGGACCCAAGCATACAAAGAACATTCCACAAGCCATTTAGTTTTACACTCTGGCCTGTGTGCGTAGGAGGCTAAATTCACGGGGTGTGTCCTTTCCCTTCAAACAGGTGAGGTACCATCAGCAGTATCACAGAGAAATGAAGGGAATGGCTGGTTCAGCCACTGCAGCCGAGGGCACGTTGACGAAGGACTCTGTGGGTCCGTGTGGCCAGGTATGTGGTAAAACGACTTCCTGGGAGATGGCCCTTCGTGATGGTCAGTTCTCTAGCCTGTGACACAGCCTGTGACCATTTCGTCAGCGGTTGAGCCGTGGCTTATCTTTACCCAATTTATGAAAGGTGGATTTTCCAACCCAGAAAATAGTGGGCAAACAAGTACACAGGGGTCAACAGATTCCAAGTACTTTTTTTTTTTTTAATCCTCACTCGAGGACATTTTTGCATTTATCCTCAGATAGAACAGGAGGGAGAAAGGGAGGAAGAGAGAGAGAGAAACACTGATGTGAGAGAGACACATAGAGTGATTGCCACCCACATGACCCCAACCGGGGCTGGGGACAAACTGCAACCGAGGTACATGCCCTTAGCAGGAACTGAACCCAGGACTCTCTGGTCCACGGGCCGACGCTCCAACTGCTGAGCCAAACGGGCCAGGGCACAAGTACTTCTTTTAAGTGAAGTACCTCTATCAAGATGGCGGGTTTGCCAAGAATACAGCAATCTCATCTATTCTCTGAAGAATGGTCTCAAGGACTAAGACTGGCTACTTTTAACCCACTGAATAAGCACAAAGGGATCAAAACACAGGTCTTGAAAATATTGAGCAAGTCACTGAGGAGCATGGCTCATTTTCTTAGAAAGTGGAGTTTCTTATCTAGGATGCGAGATAAAGCAAAATTCCAGAGGACATAAACCTTTTTCCCAATTCCACTTCTTAAATGAACTACACTTTGCCAGGGTGCGAAAAGGTTGAAATGATAATGACAAGCTAATTTCTATTTGCACATTCCTGTCCATTTTCTGGCACTAGATAGGTGCGGTAGGGGAAATGGGGAACATTATTTTTGCAATGTTGTAAGTAAAGAATATTGGAAGACCAATTGCGTGTATTGGAAGAGTATGTTCGATGGGCTTAGTTGGTAGATTTTTCTTAACTGGGCAGTTGTTTGAATTATTGGCAGTAGGTAAAGTCTATAACATAAATGACTTATTCAACATACATAATTTATAAAAGAAAATAAGTGACCTATTTCTTCTTCAGACAGACAATTGCCTGTGTGCAGATCCAGTCACATGAAGATAATTTGTGACTCCATTGCAAATGTCTGAGCAAAAATATTTGGTTTTGAATGAAAAGTCCATTTTATAAAAATCCACATTGTTAGTTAAATGGTCTCTTAGTGCTTTAAACTCAGTGAAAATACGTTTTAATTGGTTTCGTGTTTTAAATATGTTGATTACAAGGCTCAGGACAGGTTTCAAAAATCAGTTTATTAAAAAACATGTAGTGTCTGTATCTGGCAAAAACGATTTTGTTCTAAATGTGGACGGTGCTTTCTGCCAGTAGTTACAACGCACACAGATACTTTCACATGTGTTTCTAGACCTGTCTGTGCACATCGACGAAATATAACTTCATGGGAGCACAGTTGCTCTGGATTATTAGGACATTTTGGTTGAAGTTTCCAGTCGTGATAACAACAAATGCAGGAATCAAAGCGGGTGTCGTTTGATGGCACTGCTGGCAGCTGGCGGGAGGATCAGTCTTGGGTGGCATGTCGCTGTGCGATTCAGCGGGACTTGCCAGGGCCTGAGCGGGAGGGAGGGAGTGACAGAGAAGCAGGCACACAGTCAGATAAACTATAAATATCTGTAGTGTCCCCAAATGCCGAACAATTCATTCTTCTTTTTAACGAGTCACTATTCTTACCGGTTAAATAGACTGTGCCATCAAACCAATCTATTGTTTGTAACCAGTCAACTTGCCAGTAGAATTGGGTGTCTCACAGATTTACACACACGACATAGATACGTAAAGCAGGGGAGTTAAAATACGCTACAAACCAACCCCAAACTGTGGAGCAGAATGGCAAAGGGGGTTACCAAAGAATTCGAGTGCCTTTATCATTATTATTATTATTATTATTTTAAAATATTTTTTTCTTTATTGATTTTAGAGAGAGAGGAAGGGAGAGGGAGAGAGATAGAAACATTGATGAGAGAGAACATCAATTGGCCGCCCCCTACATGCCCCTCACTGGGGATTGGGCTCACAACCTGGGCATGTGCCCTGACCGGGAATCGAACCAGCGACCTCTTGGTGCATGGGTCGACGCTCAACCACTGAGGCACACTGGCCGGACTCATTATTATTTTTTAACATATCTTTTTTTACTTGTTACTTTTGACCCAGAACATTCTGGCAGCCAAGCATGAAGGAGCACTCAGGCTGAAGAGTTGTCATTATTAGATAAAAAGGGAGTCTGGACATTCTAATTTGACCTGTTTCATTTAAGAAAGTGGGTGTGCCAGACTCCGGACCTGGTGCTGGAGCAGGCAGCCCTTGCCCTGGAGGAAGCCAGCAGGGAACGGAGTCAGGAGCCCAAGGGAACATGCTGAGGGCCGGTCCGTATTTGGGGGAACACAGATGAGGAAGCAGCTGATCCTGCCTGGGGCGGGGCTGAGAGTGAGGGCGGGTTCCCCAGAGAGAAGGTAGCATCTGATGGGGTCTTGCAGTACATCCGACCGCCAGGGACGGTGTAGACTCGTGACGTGATGACAGTTCCTTGAGAGAGAAGGTTTTCCCTTGTGGAGAGGGTAGGTGGTGTGGGGCGAGGAAGGAAGAAATTAAGACTCAGACTATAATACTTAGTCTGAAATATACATTTAGTCCCATTTCAGATCTTCTTATGGCAATTTGAAAATTTTCCACCAATTACAAAAATTCAGATAGTTCTAGGATGACATACACCCCTGGGGGAGACAGTATCTGGAACATCAACGCGTTTCTCTGCCTCAGCCTGCCAGTGGGCCTGAGAAAGGTAGCCTTCAAGACTACTGCCAGACAGAAGGACTTTCCTGGCGTCTGCTCAGAAATGGATACTTCATAATACCTGGGCCTGGGAGACTGGCACAGTGTCTTGATTAATCTGGTGGAAATGCTTGTGATGGTAATGAGAATAGTTACCATTTACTTAGTGTTGACTGTGTACTGGGCATCAGGAAGTAGCCCTAACTCCAGAGTCTACTAACCACCCCATGGTACCCCTAGGGAGACTGCTGGAATGTCCAACGTGGACAGGCCTCTGTGGGAACGGGCTCTGGGAGAGATCACTGCTAGTCCCCAGCCATGCAGGGAGGGGAACATTACTGATTGACGTTTTTTTATCGACTCGGCAGGGTTACTTGGAGGAATGTGAGGAGCGCAGAGGGAAGGGCAGCTTCCCCGCCATGATCACCCCAGCTTATCAGAATGCCAAGAAAGCCAACGAACTCGTTAGTGATGTAAGTATCACTAGGGGACACCCCGGAGAGCCACAGAAACAGAGGAGAAATGAGACTGTGCTTACTGAAACCTACACACAGATAAACTGATCAGAGCTGAGCCCAAGTAGAAGGATAGCCCTCAATTTCTATCCAGATTTCTTTTGTTCAGACTGTTTGGTCACATATATGTGCTTCAGAGGAGATTGACAGGGACAAATGGCATAACTCTAGGTCAGCTGAAGCAAGTGTGAATGCCGGTCCAGCCAGACACGCTGGGGTTAGGACACTCTGCAATATAACCCATCTAGACATCGAGCACTTTCAATAGCCGATTAAAAGAAGTCATATGATTATGAAACTGGGTGTAACCCAGTTGATAAAATGATTCGTATTTGCAGAAGGCTGGCCAGCTGGCAAGCCTTCAAAGATAGGCTATAATTAAACTTGGTAAAGTGACACACACACTGTAGAGCTAACACACCAACTTGAACTTGGTCTATAATCAGAAGCCAAGCACTCATCTCACACCCGCTCTGCGCTTCTCCTTCACTCTGTTACTATTCAGTTATTAAACCCATTTACCCAGAATGGTGCACTTTTACCCCGAGGGGAAATAAAAGACCCGTGGGTGTCTTTGCCCCTCCCCAGCTGCGAGGTGAGAAATGTTGAAGCCAAGGGCAGACCCGGTGTGGGACTACACCTGTTTGCATGATTGCTGTAAGACCTTTCTTCATGAGGAAGTGGGGTGCAAAGTGTGAAAAGGGCCAATAGCATTTTAATACGAAAGAGACTGAGTGGTTTGTGGATTTTATGGAGAAAAAACCCATATGATGTTTTTCCTCCAGGGAATGGTGGGAGGTACATGTTGACATTAAGTGTGGGATAATTTTGGAGCGAGTTCTGTCGTGGGGCATGAAGACAGCAACTCTGGATCCTCTGTGTGTGCTTCTTTCAGATAAAATACAGGCAGGATTTCAACAGGATGAAAGGTGCTACACATTATCACTCCCTCCCAGCCCAGGACAACTTGGTTCTGAAGCGGGCTCAGAGCGTGAACAAGCTTGTGAGCGAGGTGCGTACGGGGGGACAGTCACTTCTGTTTGCGGTCACCTCCTCCAACCCCCATAAAGACAGTGAGCGGGGCCCACCCCAGAAAAAATTCCATGGAATGCCACAAAGACTGCACACGGGTTGCCAGTTCCCAAAGAACACATGTGCAAGGTAATTCACAAGAGAGGCCCGGATCAAACCAGTTCAATTTAAACACATTCAATTTCTCTGGTGACTCAAAAGTTCCGTGCTGAATTCCTGCTGGGCTGATATTCAAAAGTTCCAGGCAATAGATTTCTAGTTGTCAGAATATTGCATGAGCCAACCTTTATAACTGTCATGACTAGAGAGCGGAAATCAAAGATCACAAAGTGTTTCCAACGTGAACCTCTCCCAGTCTGTCATCACTGTAGCCAGGTTTCCGAGAAACTGTGGGTACCACACGAGTCACCTTTATCTTAGAGGCCGAACTGGCTGCCAGAGGGTGTGTTTTGTTTGTCCTTGCCAAAGAGTTCTAACAATTCTAAAAATCTTAATCCCTGGGTAGGACAAACAGAACACACCCTCTGGCAGCCAGTTCGGCCTCTAAGATAAAGGTGATCCGTGTGGTTCCCACCGTTTCTAGGGCATGAAAAGGACAGGGGGAACTAGAGTCTCATTTGCATTACCGATCTGGACGCTGACGGCATTGAAGTTGGCAACATCTCATAGAGGTGAAGAATTAAAGCTATTAAAAGTAGCTTTACTCATATAAGTAAGGTCACAAGTACTTTTTAATTTTAATTTTATATCCTACTATGAGCATTGACATCTTGCATACTTTAGAAGGCATATTCCCACCACATATTTTATAAAATAGGATAACGCATTGTATTTCCTTTGGTAAGAGGTCACAAGGGAATGTTCAGTTTCTTTTTGCTCTTATGTTTATCCAGTGAGACAAACCAGCCATGCCTCTATTAATAGTATAATCAGTCTTCAGCTCCTTCTCTAATTACCTGGGATGACCTGGAGTCTGTTTAATAAGATAGCCTCACCTTTACACCCAGCTACCCAGGGAACTCAACTAGCCAACCCATTTAAAATTAGAAGACACTCTATGCATCTATGAATGGTCTTGTTTATTATACACTTTTGTAAACTAACCTTTTTGGTTAAATTTTATACATACAGAGAAGTGCATATATCATTAAGGGTAACAGGGAGGATTCTCACGAGTGGACACATCTGTGTAACTAGTGCCCTGATCAAGAGACAGAACATGACAGAATTCCAGACACCCCCACCCCCACTCTGTCTTTCCCCCCCGGACACTTGTCTCCAAGAGTAACCACTGTCCTGAGTCCTAAAACCGGTCTGGCCTTTTTTGAGTGGTATGAAATCTTACAGTATTTATTCTTGAAAGGGACTATATGTTTTTAGTTTTTAGAACCAAGTTGATTGTTCACTTATTTATTACTTGACAGGAAAGCAAGTACTCTTAACATACGGTATGCTAGGCCTGGTATTTTTAAACCTTGGGTTGAAAGTTTCCTAAAAATATCCTCGTAAAGTCCTGGTGACATTTTCCAGAGTGACTTCGGGTTTGGTTCTACTGTGCAAGTGATGTTTTGGTTTCTAAGGTGGAGTATAAGAAGGACCTGGAAGGTAGCAAAGGTCACAGTATCAACTACTGTGAGACACCTCAATTCAGGAACGTGAGCAAGATCTCAAAATTCACCAGTGATGTGAGTTTTAATGCCTAAGCATTTGTTTGGGTTTTTTGATGACCTTCATTTCTGGGTCTCCTAAGAGACAGCCTGTGTGGATGTACTTACGCGTCTTGGAGAAGCATGGCTTTTTAGGCTCAAATACTTGATAGGTGTGATTAAGATTGTCTGCTGGGATGGGTCCATGGAGCGTTACATTCTATTGCATCCCCCGATGCATCCTTGACCTTGAGTGCTCAGGGCAGCACCTGCCTGTCTTCTTGCACCCTTCGTGTATGGCAGTATCTGGCACCCTGTGACGAAGGCCGGTGACGGAGCCTGGCGGAGCATGCAGCATCCTCCCAATGCGACTTTGTGCTTCTCAACTGGGTGCCTGCTCTCATTTGACCTGCACAGAAGCCCGGGGAGCCGGATGTTATTTCCCCATTTTACAGAGAAGTGGATATATACTGGAGTGGCATTTGCAAATTTGGAAATTCTCAGAGGAGGTCTGGAGATGCATCCTTGAGAACATCAAGGATCTGGACTAGATTATGTGAATTTGCCTCTGCTTAGCTGCACACCATAGTAGAATTTAAAATCATGCAGGACTTCATAAAGCTCACTGAGGAATTTATTTTGCCTAAATTAGTGGTGAAGAGCACCAGCTTTGGAGATGACAGACCTGACTTCACAATTAGCCAGGTGGCCGACTTTGGGCAAATTGTTTCAGCTCTCAGAGCCATTTTGCCTATCTGTAAAATGGGGATGATAATAATTCCTGTCCTCATAGAGTGCTTGTGAGGGTCAACTGAGATAAGTAGAATCGTGTCTTGATATCTAGTGATATTATTCTGTTTAAATACTCTCAGTGCCTAGTAACTCAATGACCTTCCAGAATAGATCATTTTAATGTAGCTTCATTAGACACTACCCAGATTTTCCTATTCATGGCTTCTTGTCATCCCGTTTTGGTTCTTGTTATTTGGTAAGCTGCATTTGGGACATAACATTATTATCTCGCATGGCTGCAGTAGTGACCAATCTGTGATGTAAAGTTCGTAGACTTTGGCAGAGCTCAGGTTTTCTTCTTCATCTATTTAGAAGTGGAGGTAGTAGCCTGCAGTGATGTGGACCAGCCCCCAGCCTAGGGCTTTGCACGCATTGCCCGCACACTCAGGGCTTGTCCATTGGAGAGCTTCAAGCTCTCATGGTAGGTTTTCACATTGAAAAAGATCCGGTTTGTGTGCAATTGAAAATATTTTTTTAAAATATGTTTTTATTGATTTTTTAGAGAGAGAGGAAGGGGGAGAGAGAAATATCGATCAGTTGCCTCCTGCACGCCCCCTACTGGGGATCGAGCCTGCAACCCGAGCATGTGCCATGACTGGGGATTGACCTGGGACCTCTCAGGCCATGGGATGATGCTCAATCCACTGAATCACATGGGCCAGGCCAATTGAAAATATTTTTAAAAAATCAGGTCTGTCTTGTGCTCATCAGATCTGATGTTTTCTTGCGTCACGTGTGCTTGTCTCGCTCCGTCTTCTTGTGCTTGCCTGAAATTTCAGTTGTTTCTTAAAAAAGGTTTGTCCTATGTTTTTTATTTAGTGAAACACTGACTACTTAAATAGGTTCTCTTTAGTCATTTATATTTCCAATATAGTCCATGAAGACGAGTAGGTAATCTTCAACAGTTTGGGAAAACTTTTGTTGAACGTTTTGTGTTCCCCCGTAGAACAAATATAAAGAAAACTACCAGAACCACATGAGAGGCCACTATGAAGGAGTGGGTATGGACAGACGGACTCTCCATGCCATGAAAGTTGGAAGTCTGGCAAGCAACGTGAGTCCTTTGCTGAAGGGCCTGGAGGTCCCGGGGATCTGTTGGAGGGAGAGAGGTGGGGCATAAATAATTCAGCCAATTCTTTTCAACCTCCCATTTTTAAAAATCAGTTTTCTATTGTGCAAAGGCTGACCCATAGGAGTTTCTAAATGTGAACGGATACAACCAAGGCTAGGTAAAATTCCTTGAAATTTTCAATAACTTCAATTTACTTGTCTTAGCTTTCTCTGGTTTAAAGAGTAGTCAGATCTGCTGTAATTGATCCGGTGTGAGAAAAAGGTTCAATTTCTGAGAGATAGAGAGAAATGGATGAACATAATTCTTATTTGAAATCCCTCGAATTTCCATAGCATTGGTGATTTATCTGGACTTTGTTGGTTGGTTGGGTGGTTGGGTGATTGATTCATTCATTTATTCCATCCCAGTGTTCATTGCAGACCTCTTGTTCATTGAAGGCGCTGGTCTTCAAAGTAGATCAGGTCCCTGTTTTTACCACAGCCTGTAATCTATTAATCTGCCTTTGGCTTTGTCAGTTCACTTTATAGGTTTGCAAATGCCACGTTGTAAATCTTGGAGGTAAAGGACACTTTATAAAAAACCAGTTTCATTATTTAACACAGAAATGTCAAATTTCCTCTGCTTGAAAGTGTTAAATTTGATCTTCAGAAAAAAATTTAAAACACTCTGAAGACTGGGTTTTTCGCTTATTTTCTGGGGGTAAGCCAAGAAGCTCTTCCATTGTATATTCATGCGCAAATGCTTCTTTTAAACAAAAACTACAAGGGGTTCCATATTTAATAAGATAAAATAAATGGGCTACAGATGGAAGTTAATGAATTTTGGATTAATTAAGAAGAAGAATTCAAATTAATTAAAGGCAAAAGTGTGAACATAATTTAATTTTCCTTGGAGGTGATGAAACTGAATTAATTTTGTTTCTGGTTATTTCTTAAAATACCTCCTCTGATATTTAAACAAGGTCAAAAGGAAGTGGGGGCTAATTTCTCTTTTCTTGTCCTTTTGTGTTTCAGATCGCCTACAAAGCCGATTATAAACACGATATCGTCGACTACAACTACCCAGCCACTCTCACACCCTCCTATCAGACGGTGGTCAAACTGGTGCCCTTGAAAGACGTAAGTCCTCTTCCGACAGCCCCTTCTGCCTTCTTCTTGTCAATTCTCTCCTGTGGAGTGATTCCTAGGCAGCAAGATGGAAAGAAACAGATACATAGGAAATGGAAGAAGGGGTTGGAAAAGGGGTATTCTTTTTCACTAGGAAGTCCACTTATGCATGTTTGGAAATGCTTCGTTTTTTATTGTTGTTTTTATTGATTTTAGAGAGAGAGGGGAAGGAAGTGGGGGGGGAGAGAGAGAGAGAGAGAGAGAGAGAGAGAGAGAGAGAGAAACATCAGTTTGTTGTTGCACTTATTTATGCATTCATTGGTTGATTCTTGTATGTGCCCTGACTGGGGATCGAACCTGCAACCTTGGCATATTGGGATGACAATCTAACCAACTGAGCTGCCCAGCCAGGGCCAAGGAAACTTAGGTTTTCAATGTAAGGTGGGGACAACTCTGGCTTCATCTTGAAAATAACCAGAGGTTCAGTTTCTCCTCTTAGAATTTGGTGGACTGTGTCCACTGCTGGGCACATTTAAGTAATTGTTCCTTAGCGATGATGACTATTTTTTTTTTTAATTTTGGAGTGTGGTATGTCAAAGGACTGAAGGAAGTAAAATAAAGTGGCCATAAATTGAGAGGAAGTGGTAATGACGACTCAGTTCTTTTCCTTAGGCGCACTTGGGAAATGTGTGGAATAATATGTAACTCTTAATTATTACATCAATGGCTTTATTTAGTTTGGCTGGTCCCAAATAAAATATGCATAATTAATTAAATAGATTGTTTTCTAATTATAAGAATTTTACTACATGTATATTACAGAAAAATTTAGAAAAGTACAAAGAAAAAGATAAAAGTCATATTCTATCTTAAAAAGTATTTAAGATGCTTTAGAGCTAAGTTGATATCATAGCTATTTGTCAGTGAAGGTTATCATCAATCAATCAGTAATTTAACAAATAATTCAACGTGTATTTAATAAATGCCCAGTGCGACTCTCCTGCACAGTCCTTTGGGATTGGCACAGCTCCAGTAACTGACTTGGGTTTTGCTGTTCGCTCTCCTTTCTGCTCAGAGTAGGAGTGGTGTGGATGTAGTTGGGTATCTCCAGTGTCTAACAATTTGTAGGACAATCACTGGAAAGTGATAGTTTAATGGATGAAAGGGCTTTCAAACATGTAATAAAGCAAGGGGTGGGGTAGAGGAATATAAGGGGCCTAAACTTCGCCTCTCTTTTTCTGGGGAAGTTTGGTTGGGTTGACTTGCTCATTTCACCTTAGAGAAACCCAAGGTTAAACTTGACTACCAAAGCCACTTTCTTTCGTGTTTGGCTGCGTATATTACCTGGGAAACTCGAGGATCAAGAACCTTTCATTAAAATTCAAGTGTGTGCTCTTGCAGTAGAATCACAGAAATCATGCTTAACAGCACAAGCACAATGAGGTAGATTCCTACACCTTCGTACTGCCATTATAACATGACTTGCTGTTCCACGCGTCTGTACAAGACTGGCGCAAACCATGGCCCTGCAAGAGCCAGCTTACGCCTGGAAGTCTGAGAAAAGAATGAAATTAGACTGGGTCAGAAATGAGCAGAGGGAAGTTGCACACTGGAGCCCGTGAGCCAGATCCAGACTGCGAAGGTGTTGTATTTGGCCACACAGTGTTTAAAAAAGAATTGAACCAATATATAGGAATTATAAGAGTTCACATAAAAGTTTACATTTTCACCTTAACAAACAACAACAATTGGAAAACTCAGGGAGCTGTGCCCTAGTCCCTGCATGGCAGCCGTTGGCTGGGACTGGGTGGCAGTGCTCTCTGTCATCACATTCTTCTTACCTTCTTGGCTCCCTGGGATTTTTACTTGACCACCTAATGCAAGGGCTTTGGTGTTCAGGAAGTTTGGGGAATCCATTCCAAGAACACCGTGTTCTCTCTTTCTGTCTGGTAGTCGTAACGGTGGTCAAATAGCTATGCAATTAAACGAACAAGCACAGCTCTTGATTAGACAGCGTTCCTTCAGATGGATTTTATAGACACTAACAGCATTGCAGTGAGACGCTAGGCTCAGCGAAGACACCTTTCAGGGCATAGACTGAAGCGACGGTCAAGCACCTGTGATGTGGCAAAGGTGTGGTTAATCATGGAGACTGTTAATTATGTCCCGCAGAGAGAAGTGATTGTGCTCTGCCACACACATAATGCACAATTACTGGGAAGGAATATGCCATTTAAAAAACATTGTTCTTGTGACCTTTCATCATGCATAATTCTGAATCCTAACAGACTCTTCATGATGAGATGATAATTTTTCCCTCTGAATTAATGCAGTAGGAAGCCACTGTACTCTAATCTCATTAATAGTTGACATTGAAATGAATTTATATTTCCTAGTTTTCCTGACATACCCCATGTCCAAAACTCAGAATGTGCAAAAACTTTTCTCCTTGAATCATTGGCTAAAAAGCCCAAAGTGATGCTGTCTTTTATCACCAAATCCAACGGAATACTCTGTGGCCTAGTGTCGGGGACTCTGTTTTTTCTAGATCCTGTTCTAGAAGTTAATCTGCAAGTCATTGGTGTGCGGAACATTTCCCTATCTAAACAGGGCTGGCTCTGGCTATGGGGAGGCTCTCTTCCACCTGTCAAAGAACAAGTCATGCATTGTTCTAGGCACGCCAGCTTTGGCAAACCAGGTTTCCAGCGTATCGGCTGAGAGCCTCTTTGGGAGGCAGGGTGCTGGGGTTGGAATCCTAACTCTGACATGAGCTGGGTGACCTTGAGCAAGTGATTTCAGGTCTCTGTGCCTCAGTTTCCAACACTGTCAGGTCGAGGTAACAACAGTGCCTCCCCACAGGGTAGTAGGAGGATTAAATATGTTAATATGCATAGCGCACTTGAAATAGTGACAGGCTCATGGTAAGTGCATGGTAAATGCCGTAATTATTATTAGCCAATGTTGGGACAGGAAAGAATGGAGTGAGTACAAGGAACAGATGGAGCAGATGAGCTGGCCCTGTAGATCTATTTCACTTGGGTCACTGGGCTTTAAAAATATTGAACTATTTGCCAGCATTTAAAAAAAATGCAAGATTTTATATAATAATATGGATTTCTGGTTTCTTTGGAATAATTGGAATCTGGCCACTCTGCTGCACATTAATGCACCGTTACCATCTCTCTGGGCTGAGCAGCAGCTGCTGCCCTTTGCCACGGCCCCCCCTCCTCCCTACCACTTCCCCAGCAACGAGGCCAAACACTGAGCCCGGACTGGTGTTCCCCTCGTATCCAGCTAGCAGTCTCTTTGGCTCTCACAGACTTTCTGACCTTTGGGCTATCACCCAGGGAGGTAGCAATAGGAGGTAGCAGAAGGCTGATAGAGTGGCAAAGACATCAGACTAGTTTAGACAGACAGGAAAATGGCAGGAAAGTACGAGTATGGGCAGCGCCAACTGCCGGAGGAGTAGGACCAGAGACAGTGGGTGGAGGTTAGCCCAGAGATGGCAATAGATAGTGGGGATGCTCTTAGGCAGAATCTAGACCCAAAGAAGCTTCGACAGTGTGTGGGGTGCTGGGCTTCGGGCAGTAAAACAGAGACTTGAAGACCATGAGCGGAGTGAGTGGCCAGTGTGATCTGATCGCTGTGAATGAAGCCAGAGCCCAGCTTACTCAAGGGCCACGCTGGAGTCTGTGCATGGACAGGCTCAGGTGTCCAGAGGGACTGGGCCATTTTGGGGTCCATGGAGCAGAGACCCAGCTGAGATATCCATCCAGGCATGGCTGTGTCTGAGTTTGCTCACCCTGCAGGGTAGACACGCTGTGACTGTTCGTCGAATGCTTAAATGCATGAACAAATGGATGAATGAAAGGGGATCAGGCAGGCATGACGGATGAAGTTCAGGATTAGGGCCGAGCTCATTTTCCTCCCCTTTACCTGAATTTCGGGCCAACCTTGGTTAAACGACGGGAGAGGCCATTTGCCACGCGCCACCTCCCCCTCTTTCCTTTCACCTGTCCGCGCCCTGGCCCCCCTTCCACCTGCACCGGTTTCTGGGCTCTCACTCAGCTCGCCTCAGCCCTTAGCCTCGGACACATTCCTTTCCCTCTCTGCTCCAGTTCCCATTCTGTTTGCAGCAGACCTTCGGCATGTATGGAGGAAAAGAAGATGATTGGATAAATACCTTCTCTTGTGCAGATGGCTAATTATCCTTAACTTTCTGAAGGACAAATTGTAGTTTCAAAAGAGGAAATTCACTAGCCTTCTGTATTTTGAAGAACTGGTGTGCCAGGCATTCGGGGCGCCAGGCTGACCTGGAGAATCCCCCTCCTTCTCTGCTGAACCCACATCTTTTATGAAAGTGCCAAGCTCAGGGCAGCTTCCTGGGAGACTCCAGCGAGGTGGATGTGAGGGCCAGGCCCGGGCTGGGTGTGCAGGGTGATGACCCGGTAAGGAGCACCCTCACACCCAGCCGCACGCTTCATTGCTTCCCACTTAGACACGCATATGGCTTCCGATGGCATTTCTGTCCCTCTTCCCTTTTTCTGATTCTTTAAAAATATCATTTTGAGGTACAAGACATATGCTTCAGTAAGTATTGAGATTAAATTATACAATTCCTGGGATTTTCTTCAAAGTATCATGGGAGGGGAAGGGAGCGGGTGGGCATAGAGGTGATACAGGACAGGTCATGAGGGGATAGTTGGTGAAGCTGGGACAGGGCCATGGGAATTCGTTACACTAGTCTTTCCTCTTCTGAATGTATCTGAAATTTTTCAGATTAAAACGTTTAAATCAAGGGGAGATCATTTCATGGTCATAAAGAAGGACACTATGTGTTTCTATACAGCTCGAATGACTATAAAATGACCTTGTGCGTGTATTTTCCTTGGGACTGCCACGAGGAATAGAATTGTTAGGGCTTAGGGCGTGTGTATGTGCAAAAATGCCACAGTTTCCCAAAGCGGTTGTGGCAGGTGTTCTGCAGGTTGCCACAGCTCTGCGTCTTTATCAACACTTGGTATTGCCCTCCATTTAAATGATCATTATCATTTTTGAGGCAAATGGGGCGGGGCGTTTCACTGCGGTTTAAATATGCGTTTCTCTGATGCAGAATGTGGATGGGCACCTTTTCCTACGTCCACCGGCCATTTAGGTGACCCCTTTCATGACCTGCCTATTCAAGTCACTCACTCTTCAAAGTGCTGTTTCTCTGTCTGTGGGCTCAGAGTGTCTGTTGGTCTCGAACTGGAGTCTTTGATTCTCTTTTTAGTAATTTGAGAATCACGGCTGTTGGGTTTGGGTGGCGGGGGCTAAGCAGATCTTAGAGACAAGAGCAAGTGACATTTTCCCGTGCCTCTTTGTACCCAGGTCAACTACAGGCAGAGCATTGACAAGCTGAAGTACAGCTCCGTGACCAACACCCCTCAGATTGTTCAGGCCAAAGTCAACGCCCAGCAGCTGAGTCACGTAAGTGCCCTGACAAGCCGAGCTGCACGTGGGTGACTTCTGGTGGCTGTGTGGCTTCTGGATGTCTGGCTCCCCGAGGATTTGACTTTCTTCAACAGTGACATTTGTCTCATTACAACTAAGTGAATCCCCCTTGACTTAAACTTTTTATTCTGGAAAATTTCAAATACATTCAAAAGTAAGAAGAATGGTGTCACGAAGCCCCATGGACCCATCACCCGGCTCCACCGACTATCAACTCGCGGCTGTCTTGCTTTATGTCCATCCATTCCCTTCCCCTCCCATGTTATTTTGAAGAAAATCCTGTAACACTTCCCACAGTCTGAGCTTCACCGACTGCACCCCACTGTGCACTCCACGTGCTCCTCCCGCCTCCAAATGTCCTAGAAAACAGTAGTGGGGTCTGTAGACTCAGTCAGTTCAGGTTTCGTTTCTGAGCAAGGCTGCTACTCAGACACCATGTTCTCCTGTTGGGAATCGCGTAATGTCTGGGTGGCTCTTTCTTCGGGATTGCAGATGGCTTTTGAAAACAAAATGTGGGCAGACGTTTGATAATTATTCTTTGAGTATCCACCATGCATAGAGCAAGACGTTCATCACTGCGGCGGGATAGAAAACTAGGCTCCATGCCCTGAAGTGCTTCCAAGGAGAGGTGGTGAGGTGGCCACGGGGAAAGCCTTTGCGAACTCCTGACTCCGAGGGCCTGAGCCCTCGCACTTTTCACCCGGCATCTTCAATCTGTTGACTTAAAACATTCATAAAATGCTAGGCCTCCTTGTCAAATGCCTTCTTCCAGAAACTCCTTTGCTATGAGTCTAAAGGGAAAGTGAAAAACAGAGGGCTCGCTCCATAATTCTTCTTCTGCCCATATAAAAACCTTGCGTTTACCCTGTGGGTTTATTTTAAATCCAACAGGTGAATTACCGTGCTGACTATGAGAAAAATAAGTTGAATTACACATTGCCCCAGGATGTACCTCAGCTGGTGAAGGCCAGAACCAACGCCGAGCTCTTCAGTGAGGTAAGCAGGCTGCGTGGTGAGAACTGGTGGAGGGTCTGTCTGCAGGTGAGGGCGATGATACTCGTCCCCATGAGCTGGGACTCTTCTGCTCCTGAGAAGGCTATAGTCAAGGCTCCCGCCATGGTAGCCCTCGAATTTTGCTGTCTCATGGCACGTGGTAGTTCACTGGGGATAAATTCATCTTAGCAATTTCATTCTCATTATATGAGCATGTGTGCAGCATATGCATGAACACACACAGCATCATCATCATCACCATCGTCATCACCATCCTGGAAGCTTCTAGCTGGAGCATTGTTGTGTGGAGAAAACTGAAGTTTTAATATCGATGTGAATCACCAGATTCTTCCTGGAGTCAGAGAAGCGCTGTGATTAGGCTTCTCATTTTAGATGGGATTTGTGGGGCAAAAGAAGAAGAAAAAAGGAACTAATGTTTGTTGCATGCTTATTCTATGCTGGGCACTGGGATAAGCAATTTATGTATGGAGTTATTCAATTGTCATAACCCCCAGGAGGTGCTATGGTAGGGACATGGCATGGGCTTTGGTCGCAGATAGACCCATGGCCTTGTGTGAGGTTTTAGTCTCTGAGCCTCACGGGCTAAATGCAGAGACTTAGAGTTGATGAGTAGACGACACATAGAAATGACCAGTAAACAGTAGGTATTATTACCATGGCAATATCAGTATCAATACCTTATATCTATGCTGCACTTTACCAGCTTAAGATCTGTTTTCATCTGCTATATCCAACTTATTCTCACATCAATCCTGAGACAGGTAATAGCATATTCTTTTTGCAAATGATAAACTAAGGCATAAAGAGGGGAAGTAATTTACCCAGGGCTCCATGACCAGGAACAACAGACCTAGGATGAACGCATGGGTCTTCTCTTTGTCTTGTCCATTACCATTGCCCTGCATCGCTCAGCAGCAAAGGAATCAATGAACCTGCTTAATAATCGCTATGATCATTTTGATAATAACACCAAGATTCTGGTCTGTAGACAGATGAACACACCGACTTCGCTGATTTTGTCTTTTCTTCAACTTTTGGCAAGAATAAGGACAGTGACTCTTAATTCACCTGTGTCTTTGTTTGTCAGGTTAAGTACAAAGAAGGCTGGGAAAAGTCCAAGGGGAAAGGATTTGAAATGAAGCTGGATGCCATGTCTCTGCTGGCCGCCAAAGCCTCCGGAGAGCTTGCTAGCAATGTAGGTTTTCTCTCATTAACTCCGAAATGCATAAGGAACGGTTTCCGTAACATGTCAGTGGTCCTGCAGAAAAAATAATGACTGTTAACGTTGTAAACATCACAGTCCTTTAATCTTCTGGGTGCGGAAGACTGGGGGGTGTTTTTGCAGAATTGTTCCCCTTGCACTTGTTAAAACCAGAACCCCGGAGATGGCAAAGTTTCTCTCTCCCTCACAGTAGACTTTCTTGTTTCTCTCAAGATTAAATACAAAGAAGAATATGAAAAAACCAAAGGCAAAGCCATGGGAACTACAGACTCGAGGCTTCTGCACTCCCTGCGGGTTGCCAAGATGAGCAGCGAGGTACATTCCTTTTTATTCCCCACCTTTTACTTAGAATTGTGTTACTTTAAAGTTTTTCCTGGGCCTCCTTCACCTGGGACTGTTACCTTTTTATTGACTTCCACCTATGATTTCTTCCTTGGCTTATGAGAAGTTTGTGCCATTTCTTTAGTTTGCCAAAGCAAGCTATTCTTTTAAAATAGATGAACAGTGTGTCCCTTAAGGGTGACCAGCGGCTCCTGGTGAAGGTACAAAGTTGTTCCAGCTACGTTTATGGATTCTACAAATGTTTATCAAGCAACTACTATAGGCAAGATCCTGTGTGAGAGACACTAAGGCTATAAGAACGAACACCACATAACAGGTGCCTCCCTGATGGAGTTTAATTCTACTTGGGAGGATTGGACAGTAAGCACCCTGTTTACTGTGGCGATGTCCTGGGTGAATCCTGTGGTTACAAAAGCTTGTGATATTCAGAATATTTAACAAACAACTGGGGCATCCAGGCTCTAACCAATCAGAATGATGCTCCTTTGTAAACAACTGTAGTTAATGGCTGGAGAGTAACCGTGGTAAACGTCATTTACTGAAATCCTTCGGGGGAGGTAAATTCTGATAGAAGGGTCAGAGGTGGTTTCTAATCAGGTCTTCCCTGCTGATACTGAAGAGTTAAAAAGGGCACCTGAGTATCAGGGTTCTGCTTTACAATTGCCTGCGCCAAGCTGTGAGGCCAGCTGATACTGCCATGGTGCCATCAGATATAATTACCTGGTGAGTCATTAAGGAGCCACAGCTTGAATAGAATAAGAAGGTTGGCGTCACAGTCGCCATTTTGGATTGCCTATAGAACAAGCCCTTTGAAGTGTGTAGTCGTGAAGCATAAGAGACATTGAGAATGTGGCCCCGGTTAGATAGAGAACAAAATGGTATTTCATATTTGCAGTTGGAGCATCTAGGGCCAAAAAGATTGTGTCTTGCTCAAGGTCAGATAGGCAGTGGTAGTGGTGGAGGAGTAGAGAATTAGACCCTAGAACTCTTACTGGCACCATAACCCGTTTACTGTAGCTCACTACCTTTCCCCACCACCA
This sequence comes from Tadarida brasiliensis, assembly GCA_030848825.1. Taxonomy (NCBI): domain Eukaryota; kingdom Metazoa; phylum Chordata; class Mammalia; order Chiroptera; family Molossidae; genus Tadarida; species Tadarida brasiliensis. Next base: position 12,974,141 of record CM061271.1, read on the forward strand.
TACCGTTACCACCATCACCATCATCATCATTGCCATCATCACCAACACCATCATCACCAATACCATCATTACCAACACTGTCACCACCATCATTAGCATCAACACCATCATTCCCATCACCAGCATCATCATTACCACTATCATCACCATCATCATCACCATTATTCCTATCACCAACATCATCATCACTATTATCATCATCACCATCACCACCATCATCATTGTCACCATCATTTCTATCACCAGCATCACCACTATCATCACCATCACCAACATCATCATTACCACTATCATCACCATCATCACCACTGTCATCACCATCACCACCGTTGTCATCACCATCACCACCGTTGTCTTGTCATCCTTACTGCTAACATTTATCAAGCATTTTCTACATGCCAGTCCCTGCACCAAGCAGGTATCATCTACTATTTTGTTTACTTATCACAATAGTCCCCCGAGGGAAATGAGCCCTTAGAGAGATGATGTATCTTTCCAGAGATCATCCAGTTGGCAGAGGGCAGATCAGGTTTGAACTCAGGCTACTCTGGCTCTGCAGCCTAAGCTTTGTTATTCTGCCTTTTAAATCTACTACACAAACCATGAATAGAGTGCTTGCCTCCTCAGGTAACCAGGTAAAATGACTTAGGATGGAAAGGAGGCATTTTCCCCAGAGACAAGTAGCGTGGAACCTCAGCTCCCTGCACTGCCACTTACAGAGCCAGAAATTGGGTCCCACTTTTCTGACGGATGAGTGCCATTGCCCAGAGTGCCAATTTCTTATGCAAATGTAGGCTTCCTTCCTGTGTTTTCACATCACTCCTGCAAACACAGGCTTCAAGTAACGGGCCTTCTTTTGGTGCCTTCAAGGTTGAATACAAGAAAGGCTTTGAAGAGAGTAAGACCCACTTCCACCTGCCCATGGACATGGTGAACATCAGGCATGCGAAGAAGGCCCAAGCTCTGGCCAGTGACCTGGACTACAGGAAAAAACTGCACGAATACACCGTGCTGCCCGAAGACATGAAGACGCAGTGGGCCAAGAAAGCCTATGGGCTCCAGAGTGAGGTGAGCCCCCTCATTGACAGTTTTCCCATGCACCCCTTGCAGTGGGATACAGGGACACTTTGAGAGTGATTTTGAACCTGTGCAGGCATCTGTTACATGACTAAGAGGACTGGGCATAACTGCTGGAGATGTACCAGGCCCAGGGAGGATGGATAGGGAGGTAGAGGTACAGATTTAGCTGAGACAATAGAGACTAGAGAATGGAGTTCAGGGGCTCAGAGCCATGGTAAAAGTCAAGGTGGGCAAAGAAGAATCAAATGTTGAAAATGGTAAATAAGTCTTGGAAATTTAGCAGGTTGGAAGATAAAGTCCTTGATCAAAGAGTTTAAAAAGCCCACTTTTCAATGAGGTTATGACATTTCAGTGCTACAGTAGAACATGGTTACGAAGTGGGCCCAGTGGCTCCCCTACCTAGGCTGAGTTCTGCCAGATTATAAAAGTCAGGAGCAGTTCTTCTAGGAAGATGAACACAGGAGCTAGGTGTTTCCTCTCTCCCCTCAACTTCGCCCAGTCTGCATCCATGCCTCTGCTAGGGCTTGGCTTTTCTCTTGCAGCTGCAGTACAAAGCTGACCTGGCGTGGATGAAAGGCGTGGGGTGGCTGACCGAGGGCAGTCTCAATTTGGAACAGGCCAAGAAAGCTGGACAGCTGGTCAGCGAGGTAAACTGAGCCGAGACCCCTGGCTTCTAGTAGTGATCTTTTGCTCTGATTCCCCCTCCCTCACCCCCAGGATTATTTGAGGTATGACTCATAGGAGTACTTCTTTATTTTATATCTGTAGCCCACCTGAACTAACCTTCTACATCCTTAAACTTCCTGGGGAAGGGATGTCTGCAAAGCCCACCCATTTACTTTAAGTAGCAGAAGCATCCAAAGGGTAGTTCAGAAAGGTTGTAATGCACCATCAGTTAGCACGAGAAAGCATGTGTTGGGTGTGTAGGAGTTTGTGATTACTTCTGAATTAGAGTGTGACATTTGGAGGTCAGAGTTCTCATTGTGCCCTTGCCTTAAATTCACTGCAGACTTTGAGCAAGCATTCAACCCTTCCCATCCTCTTTCACAGAAAAAGGAGAACGTTGGACAGGCTCCCCTCCAGAGTCCCGGGGGGCTCCCAGCCTGCTTCTCTTTGCACCTAGTAAAGGTGGCTTTGGCAGCAGGCAGAGGAGGACTTCTAAAGGGCATTTCATTTGGAAATGGGACTGTTTCAGGATCTCAGCTTGGGATCTTTAAAGGGGATTCTTGTGTCGGGGCCAGGAAGGCTGAGTGGGCATCTCTCTTGCAAATGGTAATAATAGTGGTAGCCATCGCTGCCAATTGTGGACTGATAATTATGCATCATTGCTGTCATTTATTGACCACTTTGAGTGTGTTACATACATATTGCTCATTTATTGCTCACGACAGCCCTAGGTGAGTGACACTATTATTATCCTAATCTCCCATTTTACACACGAGGAAAGTGAGGCTTAAAGTCACACTTCCAGGAAGTAGCAGAACTGACTTCTGAATCAAGTGTTTGATCCAACGCCCTGGCTCTCGACCACTAAGCAATACTGCACCCCCAAATCACATTTTTAATCTATTCTTATTTTCCTACTGCATTCATCCTTCTCTCTGACCCAGACACATTTACGGCCAGAATGTGTAAACAAGGAAGGGAGAGAGAAGAGAATGACCCTCTCGGGGTTCTAGTACTTAGATTCTTTGAGACCAGCTAAAATACAGGGGGATCAACCAAAGTCCCATTTGTCTTGGACAGGGGTGTGGGAAGGGGCCCCAAGCAGCCTTAGGAAGGAATTCAGCCTGAGGAATATCTGTTTCTATCTACTTCTGGTGCCTACGAATTGTTCAGCTCCTGGAGGGCCATGCAGATATCATCTCCTTCGCCTTTTCAATGTCCGTGCCCTGTACAGGCTGGTTCGTGGCTCTTCAATACGTGCTTTGGCCAACGCCGAGTCTGGGGTCAGTGGGAATTCAACCGTGGAAAGGCAATGCCACTTCCTTCAATTATGTGGGGAAGGAGTTTTCCACTCAACACAATGGAACTAGAAAGGAAATTGCAAGTGTCTGGAATATTTGCTCTAACATTTTATTGCCCTAAAGGGAGGAGCTTTGGAGTTTTGAATATTCCAATCCCTATTTGGGGTTCAAAGTTGGTACCTATAACCTTTTACCAACAGCACTGGGTGCTTGGCCATCTCTGATCTCCCCACCATGTGAAGCTTTTGCTTCAACGAGCCGTCCCTAGCGACCACTTTCCCGTCAACTTTGGCAACTCCAATGGATAAGCCAGAGGAACTAACGTCCGGGAAGGACAAGAAGTTCCCTCTATGGGTCGTGGGAGGATGGAATGAGCACATTTGAAAATTTTCCACTTACTCTGTGGCACTATGAGGACATGACCTCAGTGCCCCTGAACACCGAGAAGCTGCGAGGGTGACTCCCCTGACTGCCAGCCTTCTGTCCATGCTTCCTGGTGTGTCCCTTTCTTAGAGCAGATGCTTTTTAATGGTCACGATGGCACCACGAATAACGGTGACGGTTAATGTCGTGAACACCTACTCTGTCCACGGACTCTACTCGGGGAAGGCACGGCAGCTGCTACCGGGCTCTGCGTTGCACGGGCAATGCACCAGAGGCTCGGATGATGGAGTGACGTGCCCAAGGTCATGGAGCTGGAAGGAGGAGCAGGCTAGATTCGGACCTTGGTCTTCGATTGTGAAGTCCAAGTTCCCTACGCCTCACTCTCCTGGGTCGGATCTACATTTATAAAACGGACACTTCCCAGGACACACGGTAGAATAGCAACTAAGGAGTAGCAACTAAAACCATCTCACCAGAGCAGGCGGTCTCAGGGCTGTGTGATGCTGTTTAAGCTGCAGGACCAGCTGGAACATCCCCCCAAGGAAATGCTTGGGCCACAGAAAGTATACGCGCGCGCGCGTGTGTGCGTGTGTGTGTGTGGTGGTGGTGGGACAGCCCGATCCTAATGCGACGGGGTCCCTTTTCTTTGAAAACAGAAAACCTATAGGCAGAGGGCGGATGAGCTGAAGTTCACCAGCGTGGCCGACAGCTCCCAGATGGAGCACGCCAAGAAGAGCCAGGAGCTGCAGAGCGGGGTGAGTCCCCGGCTGCCCTTTCTCCACCAAGCTGCTGTGTCATGAGCCTGGGAACCTCCGGCGACAACAGCAGGTGCTGCCCAGACATGATCCAGGGACCGACAAAGAATCATCCCTTTAAATAGACTGGGCCCGGTTTTGTGCAGACTTCCCAGCTGTCCCTGGGAACGGGACACCAGGCCTCCCTGCCTCACCCACCACGCTCCTCCCTGGCTGTTGGGCAGAGATGCCAACTGATTTGATTCCTTTCAGCTTGCATTATTGCCTAGTTCCTTCTTTCTTTCTCCTTCTACCTCTCATCAGACACGCCATAGTTCTGGAGCCAGTAGAGGATTATCTTGGGGGACGATGAAATTTGCCTGTGGGTTGTGTGCATTTCATGCCCACATGGGCTCACACGTGGGGGGCAGAGCAGTGGAAGTCCACGTACATTATTTACACACCAGCATTCAGCACTTGCTGCGAACCTGCACCGAGCAGGTGCCGTCGTCGCCACGGTCCAGTCAGGACTCCCCAGCTTTGCCTCCTACGGACCCAGGTTCATCTGCCAGAAGGGATGCTACCCACAGAGCGAGTCAGCAGAAAGCCACTGTTTGGAAACTCATGTTGGGGGGTGGGAGGGCAGGGGAGAGAGGAAGAGGAGCGTGATTACGTTTCCTGTGGAGATGTTTGCTCATGTTGTCCTTTTGGTCGCTGCTCACTTTCCAGGTGTCAGAGCTATGAATGCGTTAGAGTTGATTATGGGGGTGCGGGAGGCAGAGTGTGCTTCTTATTTTTCCTACTTGGGGAGTCCGTGCTCATTTGAGCTCTCTGGTGGGTTATTTTCTTTTTTTTTTAAATATTTTTTTATTTGTTTTTTTCTTTATTGATTTTTAGAGAGGGAGGAAGGGAGAGGGAGAGAAAGATAGAAACAGTGATGAGAGAGAACATCGATTGGTTGCTTCCTGCGTGCCCCCCACTGGGGATCGGGCCCACAACCTGGGCATATGTCCTGACCAGGAATTGAACCGGTGACCTCTTGGTGCATGGGTTGGCACTCAACCACTGAGCCACACTGGCCGGGCTCTGGTGGGTTATTTTTTGAGAACAGCTTGGGGAGGTCAGTGTCTTGTCAAGGGAAAGGCGTGAGAACAAAACCTGGGAGGGGCTTTCGGGTTCGTTCCCGGGCCACATTCTTCTTTCAACTCCTCACTGCTGCTTCTCCTTCTCCTATTAACTCTCCTGCCTAAGCCTCCTTTACTGCGTCCTTCCGGCCACTGTCTGGTCTGGGCGGCTTTGTGAGGACTTCCCAGGCAAGTCACAGAAGAGCCAAGCAGACATAAAGACCCATGAGTGATGCCACACCACCCATTGCCCGCCACCTGCTCCTGACCCAGTTCTCTCGCCCGACAGGTGGCCTACAAGGCAGGAAACGAGCAGTCCCTGCACCAGTACAGCATCAGCAAAGACGAGCCGCTCTTCTTACAGGCCCGAGCCAATGCTGCCTATCTCAGCGAGGTACAGCTTGTGGGCCCCGCTGCTCCGTGTAGGCGCCTGGGCCGCAAACCCGCCAGCCGCGTGGGTGTGTCAGCTCAGGGGGCATTCCTCTGGTCATTGTAAACAGCTCGTCTAGCAGACCTTGTTCCTGACCAGTGTCTTACGGGGAGCACAACCTTCCGTAGGGATGACCTGGTGGGGACTTGAGCCTCACTGTATGATGGGGTGGGAGGCAGTGGCCATCTCGGGGTCAGAGTGGGAACGGTATAAGAGCCGTGGCTTAGGGGAGTGAGGAGGAGCTCAGGTGTTTGTTCCAGAATGCCTGGGTTGATCCTTACTAGGTTTGTGACTTTGGGTAAGTCCTTTGCTCTCAGTTGTCCAACTGGTAAACTGAGGGTAGTACTCATCCCTTCCCCCCTGGGTTGTCGTGAAGCTGCAACGAGCTAATCATATACAGAAAGCACTCGGAGGATGCACACAGGGTAGCTTTACTCTTAGACACAGAAGCATGTGTCGTCCCAACCTCCCCGTCTGCATCTTCTAAGGAGGGGCCTTAGCTCTGCACTCAGCTCCCAGGTCTTTGGGGTCTTGATCTGATCCATGGGTAGGGGAAAGAATTAGAGGGAGCAGCAGAGGATACATTGATTCACACACAGAAAGGTAGGGGAGGCTTCCGGAAGAAAGAATTGATACCTGGACGCAGAGGCGGGAGAGGGAATGGGAAAAGTAAGGAGAGACCCAGGGGAACTAGAGGCTTCGGGGCAAGGGAGCAGAGAGGGCACCGGGCCGCGGGAGGGGTGGGTGTGGGCAAAGCTGGAGGACGCCTTTCAGAACCGCGGCTGTGTGCTGGGCCACGGTGTTCCACCTTTGGCACGTCTGTGAGACGCCCACCAAGACTCCTGGTATGTCCAAGGCTTCTGGAGTTAACGTCTGCTTCTTTGGGTTGTAGCCATGTGTAGCAGGAGGGTTAGGAAGGAACGGGAAGGCCTGGTTGTGTCCAGGTTACAGGGTTTCTGCCGTCTTGGGGTTTCCGGGAAAGACATAATGGATGTTTGCCTCCTAGAGAGGTCGTTGCAGAGTCCAGGGAGCCATCTCATGTGACGATGGCCTCTTTTCTCCTACCTCCCCTTAGAAACTGTACAAGAGCAGCTGGGAAAACCAGAAGGCAAAAGGCTTTGAGTTGCGACTTGACTCCTTGGCCTTCCTGGCAGCCAAAGCCAAGAGGGACCTGGCCAGCGAGGTGAGTCGGTCTCCAGCTTGTACATGACCCCACGAATCCTGCCGTTTACATCATACGTGGATACACAATACATGTGCTATACATTCATGTATGTTATGTATGTGTTATATATGCATAAATATATAGGGACATCAGCTGACCCAAACAGTGCCTTGGTGATGCAGTTGACCTACATTCCGACACAAGTGGGTACCACTTTACAGACCAGCTCTGGTCTGCAGAGGCACAGGTTCATACCAGCCTGGCTCAGCGGGCACACGCCCAGGTTTCGGGCTCGATCCCCAGTAGGGGGCGCGCAGGAGGCAGCCGATCGATGTTTCTATCTCTCCCTTTCTCTCTCTCTAAAAAATCAATAAAAACATGAAAATAAATAAATACATACATAGGGAAATAAATACATCCAGGAGGAGTGCTGGCAAATAATATAGGCAAAAGACGGAATTCCACCCGGACCTCGGGAGAAGACGGTTCTGGAGCCGAGCATTCTGTGGCTCGGAGCCCTCGGCAGCCCAGGTGGAAAGGGAATAATGAGCAGTCCTATTTTCTCTCACGGTTGGATGACAGGCTGTTCAGAGGAGGCAGACCCTTTATGCCACTAATGCTGTTAGGATCCCGTTCGGCTGTGTTTTCACTCCCACCGCTGTGGTGTGAAGCGTCACGATTCCTGTAGCAGATCCTGACCTCCCTCCGGTGTCCTCCCCTCACCCAGGTGAAGTACAAGGAGGATTATGAGAGGTCCAGAGGGAGGCTCATCGGGGCCCAGGGTGCCCAGGGCGACGCGCAGATGAGCCACTCGCTGCAAATGTCCAAGCTGCAGAGTGACCGGGAGTACAGAAAGGGATTCGAGGACACCAAATCCCAGTGCCACGTCTCCCTCGACATGGTCCACCTTGTGCATGCCCGCAAGGCTCAGCATTTAGCCACCGACAGAGCCTACAGGACGGCGTCACATCACTTCACGGCTTTGCCCACGGACATGAAGGTGGAATGGGCCAAGAAGGCTTACAGTTTACAGAGCGATGTAAGCTCCGTGGGTGTGTGTCTCCCAGTGTTGGTGCAAGGGTTTCCCAGATCCTCCCAGACAATAGTTCATATTCACGGGATACCTATTTCTGGGTCCCTCGGTTAGCTTCCTGGTGGTTTAACTCATGCAAAGTATGCCCGTTATAAATTCACTAGGACTGAACAGAAAATTAGGAAGCTACTTTTTTCTTCCTGGATTTCTGATCTGCATACGTTTTCCATGTTTCTTTTGATTGCCAGGAGGAAATGTCTCTGTGACCTTCTTAACCGTGGCGTCCTGTGGGAGGGCATCTCTGATGCTCACTCCAACTTGAGTAGTCTCCATTTTTAGAATGATCAGCTTGATAATCAACCACCCTCTCCCCCCTGTTTCCTTATATTCCCCACCTGGCTCTGTTTTCTTTCATCTTCGGTTGACTCTTGTGGGAGAAAGTGGGTGAACCGACAAGGCAGGTCAGCAGCTGCAGCGGTTACACGGGGTGGGCTGGGTGCCCTGTGGACACGCCCTTGCAGGCAGAGCTGTTTCAGGATAGATGGGGAGGTGCTGGTTTTTAGACAAGTGTCCCTTTAATGGCTTTATATTAAAACTAGTCCTTCCCTGGCAAGCAAGGAGATGAGGAATCCACCCCCACCTTCCCGCACCGAGGTGAGGTGCGTCGGAAGGAATTGGCACCGCGGAGCGCCTCGGATGTCTTGTGAAATTCCCTCAAATAGCTCCCCACCTGGGTTCTGTTGTGAATTATCATTTTCTTCTCCCCTGCATGTCATTTTAAACAAGGAAATGGGGAAAGCAGACAAGGGGGACGCTCCTTTTCCCGAGGTAGACTGGAGTTCCTAATGAGGGACCGGGCTGGCTCAGCCCCTCCCTCTCCACCCCCACAGCGTTGGGTGGGGCCTGCCGTCCACCAGCAGGCCGGCTCCAATTAAAGGGGAAATTAATTTACCTTTTGGAGCCTTACCTGTGACCGTGCAGAGACGGACAAGACAAAAGTGGCATGTCGCGTGGCTCAGCTGTCACCAAGGCTGCCTCGGGAGCTGTTAATAGCCCTTTCGATGTCTGCGTGCCAACAGCGGCCTGCTTTTCTCTCCCCCCCCCCCCCTTTGTCAGAACCAATACAGGGCAGATGTGAAGTGGATGAAAGGCGCGGGCTGGGTCGCCACCGGGTCGTTAACCGTGGAGCAGGCGAAGAAGGCAGGAGCACTCATTAGCGAGGTGAGATTTCCTGACAGTGGGCAGCGGGCCTGGCTGCATCAGGCATGCGGCACTTCTGTATGAAATTAAAACAATTTCCACCCAGACGGCAAAGGAAAAGGCAAAGCTACGTGAAAGACCGCAAGCCCCAGACTAGGGCTGGTAATTAGAGAGAAACCCCATACCAAACACAGGCCGGCAGGGGCCCGCACAGCCCCGGCAGAAACAAAGTGGGTGACAAATGATATTATGAATAATAATGACAGTCAAAGGAGGGCTCAACGGCTACCCACTAACTTACCTTTTTAATGAAGCGACACACGGGAGAGATGATGAAAAGACACATTTATGGCTCCCAGAAAGCCCTTCTGTGAGTATATGCACATTTTCTCCGTTCTTGCTGCCGTAGTGTAAACAGCTTGTGAATATTCATGAGGTGTCAAACACGTGACAGGGTTCTCTCTTGTTGGGGCGTCTATATGTATATAAAGCATTCCGGCTTTATAAAAGGGGGCATTCCCTCACATTTTAGGATGGCGTCATTGAGCAGATCAGGGTTTCTCAGTCTCGGCGCTGTTGACATTGTGATCACCTTCGTTGCGGGGACTGCCCTGGGCCTTGCAGGGTGTTGGGTGGCATCCCTGGCCTCTGTTCACTAGATGCGGGTGGCACCCTCTGCCCAGCGGTGACAACTAAAAATAATTGCAGACGTTGCTGAGGGGGGACATCCACTGGACTAGACACGGCGGGCGCTGTCCTCGGCTCAGGCCCCCAGAGGCTGCACATCCTGAAACAACCCAAAGCCACCGCCCGTGTCTGTTGGGAGAGGGACTTGCTCCAGTGAGCCGTTGTTCAGTTGCCTTCCTGGTCCTTCTGGGCTTTTCTGGGTGGGGACCATAGTGGTCATGTCCCCAGAAGACGTCAGCCACGGCAATGAGCCACCTAGGACCTGAGCCACGTAGGACCTCGTTTCGGTCCCAGGAGGAGACAGAATGCATAGTTAAAACAGACACCTATGCTGAATTTTGAAACACACTTACCCAGCATTGATATTTTCCGACAGGAGAGCCTTCTAGTTACCTGACATGTCACGGAGCTGATTGCGAAAGTGGGCTCACTCTGATTGGCCTAATGTTTAGGAATGTTAGTCAACATTCGAGGCTCGAAAGACCCTGGGGCTCGGCGGAGACTGTGCTGCCCTGGGTAGTTCAGGCTAATTAAGGAAAGGCCGTGTCAGGAGGATGCGTGTGGGAAACTCACAGGAACACACATGTAGGTGTGAGGATTCACGGTCCCAGGCTCTCTGTATGGGGCCCACTCATAACAAGGCACAAAGAATGAAGACCATTATACACGTAAGTTAGACGTCACAGTGACGCTTTCATGCATCTTGTCAGGCAGCCAAGGGATCGTTCTGGAACTGTTTACCCCACGGTGGTCTTAATGTCCCACCTCAGTCTGCAGACTTACTCAACACATTCGCTTACCTTCCGTGCTTCATACGAGTCCTCAAGCTTCCGGAAGCCCAGACATCGTTCGGCAACTTTCCCAACCACCTCATTTCAGTTAGGTGTGCTTCCAGTTTAGTCCAATTGGGTTGACCTCTTAATTTTCAGACAGAACGTGAGGCTCTGTCGAAAGAGCCACACATGCACACGCACCTGTCATTCCAAGCAGCCGTCAGCAAACCTTTTTTGGGAAGGACCAATAGTGAATATGTTTGGCTTTGTGGTCTGCACGATTTCTGTCCTAACGGCTCAACTCTGCCACTGTAGCATGAAAGCAGCCACAGACAGTCCAGAGATGAATGAGCACGGCCATGTTCCAATAAAACTTTATTTACAAAGACAGATGATGGATATTGAGCCGTGTCTTCCTAAGGCAGCCCAGTATACAAAAATCCAATGGGGACATGCTTAGTAATCGTTTGATCTGAGAACAGACGCACTTGGTAATTCCAGGAAGATGGCAACCGCTCTAGTCTCCCGGAAATGTACTTTGATTGAAAAAACAGACAGGAATTAATTTAAGCAGGACTTTTAGAAGCAAAATTGGGTTTATAGGTCTTCACCAGCATTTGAATCTTTTGCGATTTTGTTGTCTCAGGGTCGTTCAAACCGTATGATGACTCCTACCACCCTTTTCCCTGTTGTTGTACCATTTTTAGGAATTATTGCATTTGTTAACTGAACCAGGTGTAAAAGAGACTAGATAGCATACAGTCACTAACTGTTAAATGCGAGGGTGTTGACTGTGATCATTTCTAATAAAGCCCTTCCGTGAAAAGAAAATTAGAAAGCTTCAGGTGATAAGTGTAACTCTGATTGTTCTTTCTTGCTTGGGGGACACCAACTAAGATATGTAAACAACTGAGAGACAGTGTTTGAAGCCTACAGAAAAAATCCTCCCCTAAGTGTGCATCCCGCAGTATTTTACTGGTGTAACCTAATTTTGAGATGCTTTCTTTGCACTAGGTAGACGTACTTTAATGTTAATTGACATGAGGTTATTCTTAAATGGAAACAAATATTAACCTGAAGTCACCGAGGATATAAAGATGGAGAAAGCCGAATAATAATTATGTTCACAAATTCACTCTAATCTCAAGCAACCTATGATTTTCTCTTTCAAATGGCATGAAAGAGAGGCACAAAATTCACAGCTTTGATCTTTTTCTGCTCAACAGAAGAAGTACCGTCAGCATCCAGATGCTTTGAAGTTTACCAGTATTAAAGACACTCCGGAGATGGTCCAGGCCCGAATTAGTTATACCCAAGCAGTGGATGTAAGCGATAATGTATATACATTATGACTCTAAGAGTGGGCGCGCCTTTCAACACTGTGATTGAAGCCGAGGGGTTCTTGGCGTGCTCCTTCTGTTGTTCTAAGGATGAAGGAGCTTCTCGTCCTTCACCGAGGCTCCCCTTAGCGGGGTGCTTTCTCGTTAGGATGCAGGTGGGGTGTTACCCTCTTAGGATGCCAACTGGGGCTCCACCACCCCACTGCCCTATGCTCATTTTTTTTTATTTGTGTGTCTCGAAGATTTGTCTGTGGTGGGGCCTGTCCCTCGGTCCTTTTGTTTTAAAGCATTGTTTTCAGAACTGGAACTTTTAGGTGAAATTCTCTGTAACTGGAACACTGAAGCCACGCTCAGGGCTCCTTGGGACCCAAGGGCAGGAATTCTTCCTCTTGGAATTTCCCAAAGACTTTGAAAGTGGTTTGGATCTTGTGCATGTACATTAGCCTTAACTATCAAGTCCTTTCCCTTATTCTCAGTGTAAGGTAAACCAAGGTCCGGCCTTTTGTTCTGCCAGCACAGGGTTCATTGGAGACCAATTTGAATGAGGAAGTCCTGTAAAAAGTCACTTTAGGACATAAATCAGCCTGGTTTGGCTGATTCTACTGAGAAAGGTCCACAGATCTCTGTGCAGGGCAGACACGCCTTTTAAATATCTCCAAACCGTTCAGCTTGCCACAAGAAAATGTACAAACCACGCGGGGAGAGGTTTCACAATTCTCTCCCTTGTTTCCCAATGACTCTGGTTGTACCTGGTTCGACAGGTATTCCGAAAGGGCCTGAGCACCTGTCAGAGTACATCCAGGATGATTTACAAATGTGTAGGGTTAGGAATTTACCGTTTCCTGATAACCAGCCCATCAGAATCCAACTGAATTCTGAGAAACAAGAACTTTCCTACGAAGGAAAACAACACCTGCTTCTTCCTTACCCTAACCAGCCCTAGGGGGCGCTGCTGCGATGCACAGAAACTTGGACACACCGAATAAGATTTGGGATGGGAAAAAAGCCCAGTTTAGAAACTTTCTCCGGTGGCTGATGCCAACTCCATGTGTCACTGCTCACTAGTAGAATATCGTAAGCCCAGATCAGAATTCTGGGTGAATGTTGCCCCAGACCCACGCACAGGAATCCTTGAGATGGGAGGGCGTGCGTCCCACAGTATTTTGAAGTAAGTCCAGGGAAAACCTCCCCTGTGGAAGAGCCATCGTCTCTCATGCCTCCTGGATTTTGGTACCCTCTCTTAGCGTATAGATAATAACAAAATTATGGATGTTAACTAGACCTCATTTCCCGTCTGACACCCACCTCAGCAGGGTGCTCCAGGTGGAGCGTGAACCCAGGGCGAAGTTTCAACCTGTCATGTCTGAGCGGGGATGTAGAACTTGGGAGAGCACGAAGCGTGTGTCACTGCGCTAGCTGTGAAATCTAGGTGGAGGCGGGGCGCCTGTGATCCTGTCTCTGTGGGGAGGTGGCAGGTGCAGTGCCCTTGTGCCTTGGAGTTTAACTTGGCTGATGGCTGCGTGGGGGAAGCTTCTGGGTTTCATGCAACACCTCTCTCCACCTACAGAGGTTATACAAGGAACAGGGAGAAAACATAAAGCATCACTACACGCAGACAGCAGACCTCCCTGAAGTCCTGCTGGCCAAGCTGAATGCCATGAATATCAGCGAGGTGAGGCTGGTGGAGGGACACGGGTTTTCATTACGGGACCTCAGGGCACCTGCTCAGATGCACCGCCTCCTGTGCTCGGAGGGGCCCTCCTCCGTGTGATGCTCTATCACCATCTTGAAATGTGTGAGCTTTTTGAACAAGGGGCCCTGCATTTTCATTTGCACTGGGCTCTGCAAATTATGTAGCTGGTCCTGCAGGAGAGTTGAGGTCATTTGCAAGGAGAAGACTAGGAGAAATGCCTTAGTGCAAAGGGCATTGGTAGCATGGAGCTGGCATATGGGCATCAGAATACAGGTGAGTATATCCAGCAGCTGTGGCAAGGAGAGACATGGGAGCCTTCGCGTCCATAGTCTCTATCAGCCCCCCACCTGTGCTTTGACAGAGACAGCGGAGTTCTCTTTATCCTGCATAAAGAGCCGTGCACATAGGGCCCCATGCCTCCTTTCAGTCAACCTGCTGCTCAGAGAAATCCGGGTCTGTCTGACTCCAAAGCTCTTGCTTTTTAATGTCCCACCCATGGCTCCCCTCTCCAAGGGTGGGCAGGAGGCAGGATCCAGCTTTTTGGTGATTTTTGCGAAACCCCGGTGATTTCTGACTCCCACCTGGGAGGAAAACCGCACAAGCAACCAGATTCCCGTTTTGGTAACAGGGGTTTGGGAAACCACCAGGTCACACGACGGTCTTGACTTGTTCGCGTCTTCCCAACAGACGCGGTATAAGGAGTCCTGGAGCAAACTTCGGGACGGCGGGTATAAACTGAGACTGGACGCCATCCCGTTCCAGGCAGCGAAGGCGTCCGGTGAAATCATCAGCGATGTGAGCATCCATGTCCATTACTGTGACAGTGTTTACCTAACCGATCTTTATGCTTCTGCCCCTAACCACGGCCTCCTTTTGCTTGTGGATAATATCCTCTCCTCTCCCAATCGCCTGTGTTAGGGCCATCCCATAATGGCCGGTGAGACAGAGCATACCTTACAACAGAAAACGCCCTCGCTGGGGTACAAAGCCAGATGCTTTGTAAACAAGGACCCTGGGCAGAGGAAATGCACCCTCCGCCAAGCGTTTTCCTACAGCGAGTCCATGTGAAGAGACTGCTGACAATGCACCCACCTTCTTCCAGTGTGGGCCGCCCACGTGCTAACTCGTCCTGCCATTTCACATCCCAGCCCTTTAGTCATTGGGAGTCTTGCATATGAAAGAATAGGCCTTTGGACGACTCCTCCGCGGTTCTTTTAACTCACCCAGGGACTGTCAAAAGAACAAAACATTTTCGCCCAGTACCCACCTCTTCCTTTCCGTGTCCCTTGTCCCCGAGCTGTTACTCTCTCCTGTTCTCTTTCCCTTTAGTACAAATACAAAGAGGCATTTGAGAAAATGAAAGGGCAGATGCTCGGCTCCCGGAGCTTGGAAGACGATATCAGCCTTGCGCATTCAGTGTACGCCAGCTCGCTGCAGAGTGAAGTGAGTGGGAGGGACCGCAACCGCGCTGCCCCCGCCCCTCCGTGCACAACCAACTGCTGTCCATTGTCCTTCCGTGGCGGGGACTGGCTCTGTCCTGGCTCTCTGGCATGGCAGGTCCCTCTGGGTTTCACCTCTTCCTCCGTCAAGTGAGAGGTTGGGCTGGCGGACCCCTGACTCCCTTCCAGGCTGGGTATGATTTTGTCCAATGGCCACAAAAAGGGACCCGAAGTCTGGATGTGGACTGCAGAAGTGTTTTGTTTGCTCTACAGTGAATTAATCACCAGCCTTTAAAAACAGAATTTTTTAAGCTACAAGTTGCCATTGATTGCGGAGAGGTCCATTTAGAAGAGTTCTATGCCTCGTGGTCATGCAAGCAGCCCCTCCTCCCCTGCTTCCTCCTCCACTCCTTTTTGCTGCCTGTCTGGCTCCTGGAGGCATCTCAGATTGTACCCTTGATTTCACCCCCTCTGGGTGCTGGCACATGTGCATGCCCTGTCCCCTGGCACGTATCTGTGTGAGTTGGCTCATGCCAATGAAATCTAATACGTGGCAACATGTTAGAGGACCACACACTTTTACATGCAGTGTCTCTTTTAACCATCCAACGGTCTCTAGGAACTTCATCTGTTTATTCATCCTGGCTTACTGACAAGGGCACCTAGACCTAAGATCAGTTAGAAAGGGGCAGAGCCAGGACGTGGAGCCAGCTCCGCATCTCACGCTCTTTCCACCACTTCACACGTTCTCTGCCTCCGTGTCCCCATTCCTAACGTCGTTCCGTCCTGGGATGCTGACCTAAGAGTATGAGGTTGGGTGTGAATTGCCCTTGGCTTTCTGGTAGGGGTGAGGGGAGGATTCGTGGAGGTGGGACTACAGGGTTAGGCAGGAGTGGCGGGAGCTTCGGGAAGTCCGTGGAAAGGATGGAGGAGGAAGAGGTGGCGATTATGCACCTGACTCCCAAGAAGCCTGGAGTGAGCTTCGCAGACCTGCAGACAGCTCCCGGGAACATCCTGGAGCCCGTGGTCTGTAAACGGGATTCTCCCTTCCTCCCTTGTGAGGCATGTTGGGCTCTTGGGAATACCTGCCCCCCTGAACTGGCTCTCCCAGCGTCCACCCATTGCCCTGGCTCCTGGGTTTCCTAGGAGGGCATCTGATGCTTATAAGAAGCTCTTCATAAGCTAGCTTGAGAGGAAACTCCCTGGTCTCTAGAACCTGCGCTTGGGAAGGTGAAGGAGGGCTCAGGTACCCATGCATCGCCTTGCCTCTGGGAAATGGGAAGAGCCAGTCTTGAGCCAGGAAATGATTGACATTTTATCTGTCCCTTGAACTTCTGTGACTTCCCCACTGGGGGAACCATGGGTCTTTGTCATCCAAATGAGGGAACTCCAGGAGCTGAGCGTGGTGAGTGTTAGAACCTGGAGATGACAGTCCAGCTGATAAGGCGGATCCCCAAAGAAAGGAACCCTGGCCCTGCCAAGAATGTCCCCCAGGCTTACCTGGGACAGTGGCATGGCCACCGCTGTCCCTGATGTTGCTGAGGTGAAGGGTGGCTCTGAAATAGCCACTGTTGATCTGTCCGCCCCTCCAGGTGAATTACAAGAAAGGCTTTGAGAGCTCAAAGGCGCAGTTCCATCTGCCGTTGGACATGGTGACCCTGGTGCATGCCAAGAAGGCTCAGAGCCTGGCCAGCGACCAGGACTACCGGTGCCCACTCCCCCAGCACACGTCCTTGGCGGAAGACCTGAGGCTCAGCTGTGCCAAGAAAGCTCACAAGTTGCAGAGTGAGGTAAGGAGGCCTGGCCTCTCTCTCAGGGCTCTTTCCTCTCCGAGTTGCCCACAAGGCAGTGACCTGGCAGGTACCTTTGTTTGGGTAGGGGTGCTCCAGAGAAGAGAAATCCGAAACCTGGGTTTCTTTTGAAATGCCACCCCCGTGTTCTTGCCTAGCTCTTAATGAGAAGCACAATCGCACAGATCTAATCACAACCACCATTCATGGGGTATTTCTGCAGAATTCTAAGCATCGTGTTTTCTCGCGTTGTCTCATTTAAACCCCAGAATGACCCTATACCAATAGTCTTTGTCCCCATTTTACAGAGAAAAGATAGTGAGGCTCACAGGAGTGGATAGCTTGCCCACGGTCGCACAGCTGTAAGCGAGGGGCGTCCTGAGTCTGGACGTGTATCTGTGGCTCACACCTCCGTTTTCTGGAGCAGGCTGGCCCGGGGGCGGGGGTGCTGAGGATGTCCTCACTCCGGAAGAGATACAGGATGCCTCATCCCAACAGGCAGCAGCCCGTCTGGCACTCAGCTGACTTCCCAGCTTGCTGGGTTTTCATGCTGGGAGATTTGCGACAATGGGTCTGGGTCAGAAAACGTGGCACCACCGGCCCTGCTTCCTGGTTTGGCAGGGCCTGCGAGCCCAGCGGCGCTCAGATCTGGGTATCTGGCGTCTGCTCAGATTTCATGCCCGTGGACAGCGTTTACTGAATGACAGAAACTGTCAGGAACCGCGGAGCAGCTGTGGGAACGGAGAGCTGCCAGGCTCAGCGTGGGGACCCTTTGCCACTGGGCAGAGCCCTCGCTTGCCCTGCCTCTCTCCGTGATCACTATCTGAAGGCATCGTGCCCAGCAGTGCCTCGGTGGGTGAGGGGAGTGTGCTTGGGGACCCTTTAAACTGTCAGGCCAGATCACTCAGGTACCCACACGCGCCCCCACCCACGCAGACTCAGGCAGGCCTTTGCCAGACTTTTCTGGATTCGTTTCTCAGTTCTTTCTTAACCCGTGATTCATGAATGCCACCCTCGGCTGCTGGGTTTTTAGAAGAGCCGTTAGACCATTTCCACGTTGGCCCCTAGACAGCTGACTTTCTAACCACCATCCACTCCAGCGTTTGTTTTCCCCACGAGCATTTCCGAAGTGCGTTGGCTGGTATGAGGCATCCAGAGAGACCGGCTTGGCCTCAGCCTCTAGCTGCAGCGCTGTCCTGCCCTGGGTCCTCCGGCTTCTCTGCTTCCTTGTTCCGGGAGTTTGCCTGTTCTGATTCCTGGTGGTGTTCTTTGTAGAACGTGTACCGGTCGGACTTGAACTTCATGCGAGGTGTTGCCTGTGTCGTTCCAGGCACATTAGAGATTGAAGGGAGAAAAAGAGCATCTGAACTCATCAGTGAGGTAACTGGGACTGGCAGGGGCAAGGGGTGTCGAGTATATTTCTACAGCAAAGGTTGTTGCACAGCCATCACTTTGTGTTTTTTTGTTTGTTTGTTTGTTTTTTGTTGTTTTTTTTTTTTTTACTGGGAAAGTGAGTTACATGTCACACGATTAACACTGGTGACTTGCGGGGAACCTCTCGCCTAGCCTCTTTTCTCACTGGATTCTCCATTCAGACCAAATGTCATTGCAGACAGCTTTGCAAATATCAAGGCAGCTCCCCTATTGACATATAACAATTATTCACTGTTCACTGACTTGTGAGATGCACTTTCCTGTGGCCTTTTGGAGACGGGCCCTGTGGTCCCCTGTACAGAGGGTAGGCTTTGGAGACCAACAGATAGATGGAGGTTGAAATTCCAGGCCAATACTCATTTGCTGTGTGACTTCAAGCCAGTCGCCTAACCTCCCTGAGCCTTAGCTTTCTAATCTGTCAAATGAGGGTACTCATATGTCCTTTGTTTAGTTTTTGTGAGGATTAGCACTGATCTAAGCACCGTGGATGCATATGAAACGGTTTTCTTGGTAAAAATATAGAAGTCTAGATTTCTAAGCTCTTTGAATCCTGAGGAATCTTGCTCCCCCTTGAGAGGGCTCTGGGACTTCCATTCATGCTAAGTCAAGGACAGGAGGGCATAATGGAAGGCCCTGAAGTGAAGGTGGTCAGTGGCCAGCCTGGGTGCATCAGGTGGGCTTACATCTTGCTTACATGTCGATTAGGTGCTCTGGGCAAATGGAATCAGCCTAAGTTTTAGATCTAACTTTGTGCTTTGCTTTTCCGATGAACTCTCTAAAGCAAGTGCTTTCTAAGCCTTGTGGTGCATCCAAATCCTCCGTAGAGCATAAAAAATAAAAATTCGGAGCTTGGAGTCCACTGACAATTTACTGAATCCCGATCTCCTGGGCTGGGTGCAGGCACAGGTATACATATTTAAAGCTGCACAGGTGTTTCTGGTACGTTCCCAAAGCCGGGGAGCCCTGGATCTGTAGTGGACAAAAGTTGGGAGCAAACCTTGCATTTCAGTAGTCATGTTCGTATTCATAACAAAGGACTAGCTGTCCGTTTCCTGTGGGTAAGCATCTGAGTCCGTCTGTCCTGTGCTCCTCTCTGCTCCTTCACCCCACTGAGTTCTGAGGTCATCAGAGCAAGTGATAGACTAGATTCCAGGTAGCAGACTAACAGCCTTTGCAAAAAGAGGTTTAATAACTAGTATTTCAAGAGCTGGTTCTTCTTCTGGTTTTATATCTTACCACGTCCTCTTATCTCTTCTCGTGTGTGAATTCAGAGTAAATACCGTCAGCATCCGCAGTCATTCAAGTACACAGCCGTGGCAGACACGCCCAGCCTCCTTCAGGCAAAACTCAGCACCCAGATCACGAACGAGGTAAACTCTCCTCCTGGTGGCTTTGAATGTTGTTTTTTTAAAAAACTGCTAGATTGTTAAAAATACGTGTGACTATGTGCGGGTTTGGGGAGGTGGTGGAAAGCATGGGTGTTTGCGTGAAGGTCTAGGAGGAAAGAACGTCATTGTACGGAGCGCAAATATTTTCCAGAAGGAAAGGAGGCCCGGGAGGAAATCTGGTGCAGTGTGCAGTCTTGCCCCCTGAGCAATCGCGGACTAGCAGGCAGCATCAGCATCTCCCGGGCTTGTTAGCAATGCTGAGCCTCAGGCCCCGCCCCAGACCCGCAGAGAGCACACTAACGTTTGAGAAGTACTGGCCTGCCATTCATCTGTTCTATTTCAGCAAATACTGGCTAGCCACATGGCCAGCGCCATTCTTATGATCAGTTTAGGGAGGATTTGTGGTTAGTCAGGGACCGTGCTAGAGTATGTTGTTTGCCAGGCTTCTCGAATTTCCACCTCCTCATCTTCCTCATTGTTCACCCAGTTTACTCGGCAGTATTTCTATCAGAGGGCGGTGCAGGGAAAGGAAGCTCATTACATAAAACCACCTTTTCAGTTCCACTTCTTCTTAGTGGCTCTCGGACAAGCTCGAAATAGAAAATGAGCTGGGCAGACAATTAAAGGTTGCATCATCTTTAGTTTTTAAGATCCTCCCTCGAACTCTAACTTTTAGGAGTCCATTGAGATTTGGCTATTTCCACTGTCAGTTTCCACTCGTACCCCAAGTCACAAAGGGAGAAATGGCAACTTGGGACAAGGACATCCATAGGGTTTATGTAATGATACCAATTATCAATTCCTGTTGAACCTTTCTTGCTTGGTTTGTGAGCTGGGTGCTATGGGTAACAAAGCCTCTTAGGATGGCCTCTGGGCTGAAAGAAGTCAGCAGCCACGGACCCGTTTCTCGTCACGGGAATACATGTTTTTGTACTGGCTGAGGCCACTCAGGGTAGCACTGTGTGGTTTCGCCCGTGGAAGGATCCGGGCTTTCGTACAGAATGCAGACCATGGTTTGGGAATGTCCCTTACACAGGGCAGAGTTTCGCCCAAACTTCCCAGGTGTTAGCATTGTGTGTACCCCGAGTCCAAGGGGAAGAACTTGGGGGTGGTACTCCTCAATGTGCTTTTCTTTCCTCAGACTATCACGGAGCAGTGTAGGGGAGGAAAAACTGTCTTTGTCCGTACTCATCTTAGGGTCTGGGCTGGGGCTCTGTAACGGGACAGATTAACGAGAAAAGCAGAAAAGTTTATTTAACATAAGCTTCACGTGGGAGGGGAGGCTCATGAGGAAATGAAGACCTGAAGACGTGGTTCCACCTGTTTTTATACTCGGTTTGGTGAAGAGTAGGAAGTGGTGGGAAAATGTGATGGGACAAGGGGTATCAGCTAAGTGTAGGGAAGTGGGGGGACTTAGCAAGAAAGATCCTTTCTGTGTCCTGCACCCCTTCATCTTCAGAGATAAGGATGCTGCTTTCCTCGGGTACAGGCAGGGCATCCCTCACTGGAGGGTCTCATGACCTGCTTCAGGGGGAAAGTCAGAGAGCATCCTTCTAGTACCTGCTTTTTTCAAATTCCTTCAGCTCAAGAGTCAATACTCCAAGGTGCCCTGTTTTGGGGTATCGCTTCCTGAACCCTATCAAAAGCAACTTGCAATTTCTTACGTATTCCTTTCCTATCGCTCAATTGGACTCATGCAAGACTGTCTTCATCGAAAGAAACATCTTCCCCGAGGCTGAAGGTGTGACACAGCGAGTGGCCTTTCCAGACGTGTTTCCGGACCGCGAAGGCGGGAGGGGCCTCCTGCACTGCCGAGACGCACAGACTCATCTTTTCTTTCTTTCTTTCTGTTTGCCCAGCGCCTCTACAAAGCGGCCGGGGAGGATGCGAGACACCAGTACACAATGACTCTAGGTCTGCCCGAGTTTGTCCGAGCGAAAGCAAATGCAGCCAACCTGAGTGACGTAAGCCTTTCTTGTTGCTGAAGTTCAAGCACACTCCAAAGCCACGTGTGCCTGGGATGCGATCTAACAGGCGCCCTTCCCGAGTTCACAGACACTTAAAAAAACAAAACAAAAAACGTGTCTTTTAGAGGCGCACGTTAAAAATACCTTTTCGCAAATGCGTCGCGCACTTAACGTGTCAGCCCATGACAGCGGGTGGGCTAATGAGATTTCCTTTGCAAGATAGAAAGCGAGCTTCTGCTTGTCAGACATTGATTCTGGAACACTGTACTACAAAATGAAAGGGTGGCCTTGGTTCGTTGATTCATGTAATTTTTTTTTTTTTAAGCAAAATCTACATGTGTTTCTATTGCAGGCAAAATACAAGGAGTCTTGGAATAATCTCCGCGCTCAAGGCTACAAGCTGACGATAGACGCTCTCCCCTTCCAGGCGGCTCGGGTCTCTGGAGATATCGCCAGTGATGTGAGCTGAACGCTATGACCTTCCATCTTGCCTAATTTCTGTTAACTTCATGTAAAACAATGTCTACGGCGGATTTTCCTGAATTAAGGCAAATCTTTCACCATGTGAGACAGGATGTCACCTGCAGAATATATTAGTTATGAATGAGATTCTTTGACGGGGGAGGGGAAGGAAGCTTTTGTTAATCAGAGGCTGAATTCCGGCCAAGGTCTGCGGCAGGAAGGAGATGAGGATTTCTTTCTAATCGCAGTGTCCAGGCAACCACCCCCCTGGAGCTGCCTGTTTTCTAGCTCCACCCAGAATCGGAAAGAAAAGTCACGGGAGAGATTGTCCCCCGGCCCTAGAGCCCCTGCTCTTGGCTCTGCAGTTCCACGCGCTGGCGTTAGGATGCGGCTGTGTTCAGTCGCTCCGTTGATAACGTCCCCAGCGTTGGGACATGAAGGTGACTTTCTCTTCCCCACAAACAAATCACAGAAAATGTGGACTTCAAATAAACGGGTCCCGTCTTTCGGGTTTAATGTTTTGCCAAGTGCGAATGGATACATTTTTTTTTTTTTTTTACCCTTTTTGATGCATTCCTCTTGGCCACAGGATACGTGCGGGGAGTGGGGCCCTCGCTTTGGTTCTGAGGATCTGGTTGTAATTAGAAAGGAAGGACGGAGGGATGTTTTAATTGTTCATCCCCCAGGGAGGAAGCATGCTCTCAGGCCAGCCTCACTGTGATTTTTCTCACAATCATCGCCCCGAGTGTAGGAACAGGTGATTTCTCAGGGTCTGCAGTGAAAACGCACAGATGGAATTTTGGCCGAATGCTGGCCCCTGACCGGCTGGTCTTCCCCTCAGTTTCTCTACAGACATGACTTTGTGAAGGAGCGAGGGCGGCTGATCGGGGCCCGGAGCGTCAGTGACGACCCCCGGCTGCGGCACTGCCAGCGGATGGGCCAGCTGCAGAGTGAGCACTGGTACAGGAGGCAGGCAGCGGGCAGCCAAGCACAGTACCACCTTCCCATGGACATGGTGCCCCTGGTCCACGCCAGGAAGGCCCAGGCCCTGGCCAGCGACCATGACTACAGGACACGGTGCCACGAGTTCACGGCGCTGCCCGAGGACCTGAAGATGGCCTGGGCCAAGAAAGCTCATGCCCTGCAGAGTGAGGTAGGGGGGCCTTTTGGTCACACCAGCCCCTGACCTCCCTCCTCCCACCAAGCCTGGGTGTAATTTACAATCTCTGCTTCTTCCTTAGTCTTTCAGACACCCCCTACGCCCAATAAGTTGTTCAGTATATGTTATCTGGGTTGGAATTATTCAATCCGCCATTCAACAAATATTTATTGAGCACCTACTATGTGCGATGCGTTATTCTAGGTTCTGGGAAGACAGCAGTCAACCAAAGAGCCATAAAATGTCTGTGCTCTTGGAGCTTCCATTATGTGGGAGCGAGATAAGATACGATGAGTAAAACACTTAGGGTGTCAGATGGTGATCCCTGCTTGGAGACAGTCAAAGCAGGGAAGTGGGGTGGGAGGGCGTGACTGTGTGTGGGGGGCATGCACACATGCAATTGAAAATGGGGGGGGGGTGCCCTGGTCGCTTTGGCTCTGCACTTAGTGCGTCGGCCCTTGGACTGAAGGGGCGTGGGTTTGAGTCCTGGTCAAGGGCACGTACCTGGGTTGCAGGTTCGATCCCTGGCCCTGGTCGCGGTTGTGTGGGAGGCACCCAGTCGATGTCCCTCTCTCACATTGATGTTTCTCTTTCACTGTCTCCCTTCCGCTTTATCTAAAAACCAATGAAAAAAATATCCTCAGGTGAGGATTAACAAAAAAAGAAGAAGACCGAAAATGGGAGGAGGGCCATGGAAGAAGTGTACTGGAGCCGAGGGCAGAGGAGCTGAGAAAGGGCACAGAGCACTCCCGCAAACAGGAGTATATCCAAGGCGGGGCCCAGAGCAGGTGCAGCCTCAGGGTATCTGAGGTCAGAGTGAAGTGTGTGGGCGAGAGAGGATCGCAGGGGCCGGGGTCTGAGAGAGAAGAGGGGCTCGATCACTTACGGCAGGGGTGATGGGGATGACAGAAAAGTCGTGGTCGCTGCAGATGACACTGACTGGCTGCCACAACTGTCACCCTCGCTGTGAGGTAGGGACACTTGCTACTCCTCTTTTAAAGATGAGGTCATGTGGGAGGTGTCGAGGCAGGACTGGCTCCAGAACCCGACTCTGAACCATCCTGGTCTTCCAGAGGGAGCTCACTGCGGGGGTCATGCTCCCTCCAGCTCAGAGGCAGACCCTGGGGACCAGGAACAGGAGGCCCTCCCCTGAGCAAGGGCACCCAGCAGGTGGTGGGCAGCACCAGCCCCGCCCAGGTCACGGTGAAAGGTTCTGGCGCCAGCTCCTTTCGAGCCAGTCCCGTGCCCCTCTGAGCCTCAGGTCCTCAGCGGGACATGGTGATGCAGTTAATGTCGTGGTCAGCGCCTACGGGCCGTGCACACATCGTCCCTCTCGGCCCTGCGTGTGCCTAGGAGGAAGGCGGTCTCATTTTAGAGCAAAGCCCATGGGACTGTTGTCACATTAACCCTCATCATCCACGTCAGGGGTTCTCAACTCTGGCACCTTGGACATTTGGGGCTGGATAGTTCTTTGTCATGGGGGCCTGTCCTGGCAGCATCCTGGCTTCTACCCCCTAGATACCACTGGCACCCACTCTCTTCCAGTCTGACAATCAAAAATGTCTTCAAATATTGCCAAATGTACTTTGGGGACAGAATTGCACGCGGCTGAGACTCCAGTTTTCAGTTGAGAACTGGTGTGTATGAAGCACCCAGCCCGGTGCCTGGTCCGTAGAAACACACAGATAGGAATCACCTGCTTTGATGACATTCTCTGCACCAAGCCTCCCAACTCTGGTCGCCCTCAGGCAAGGACTGTTCGTAGTTTAGTTATGGCACAGGCAGGGTATTCTAAACACATAGTTGCGATACAATGGTTGAATGAATTCATTATGATCTAGTTATGATTACAGTTTCCTGGCACCACCATATTGGGTTGTTCACCATCAGGTTGAGTGTGGAGCAGGGTGAGTTCATTGGGCGCCACACAGGGGATGTCATTACTGAAGCACAGCCCAGGTCCCACTCAGAAAGGCCTTCAACGTGCTAGAAGGTCGCCCTGCAGCCTCCAAGAATAGCTCATAGCATGACTCAGCCGCTCTCGTCAATGGCTTATTCTGGCGGGGAGAGAGGACAGGACAGTCCCCTGAGGAAGATACAGAGGCCACCTGGGACAGGTGATGGGAGACTGAGCTGGGAGCCTGAAGATGTGCTTTGGAAGCTCATCTTTGTCATGTACAGGCTGGGTCCCTTCTAGGCCTCCATCTCTCCATCACAAACGCCAGGACTTACAGTTTGATGGGTAATCTCACGTTTCAGGCTTCCTTGGTTTTTAAGACAGCAGAGTCAACTTAATGTCAGATTTTTATTTTACTAAGTAAAGAAAAAAAAGACATAACAAAAACCTAAACAGTACCTCAAGCTACCATTGATATCACTGTTATTTATGAAAAGAAAAGTTATTTTAATACTTTTTAAAAAAGAAGAAAAACAGTCTAAAAAGAAGAGTCCTTCCCAAGAAGTAGTAATTGATCATCTTAGGCTGACATTTTATGAAACAGGGTATGTATTGCATTTTTGAGTGCTGAGAATTTATTGCTTCATTTTAAAATTACCATATTATGCTTCATGCATTGTTTTTTTGGTGTTTTTTTTTGGTACGTGCCCCTAGCGGGAACCGAACCCGGGACTCTCTGGTCTGCAGGCTGACACTCCAACCACTGAGCCAAACCGGCCAGGGCCATGCATTGTTTTTTAAAGTACAAGTTTGTTAATTCGGGGGCCCAGATTCCAAGATGCTGTGGACAGTAGACCCTTCAATGTATGGAACACTTACTCTGGGCCAGGCATTTGTTTAAATATTTTGCATCAACTATCTCATTTAATATCTGGGCAGGTACTAGTATTAGTCCCATTTTTACAGATGAAGCAACCAAGACACCTGTCATCTTGAGAAACTTGCCCAGGGTCACAAGCAGGGAAATGACTTGCTCAAGGCCACACAGCAGTGAGAGGCAAAGGGGGGCACTTGTCTCTTGACTCCAGGTTCATTGCTCTTTGGCTCCCCTGGTTGGCTGGGTTAGGAAACGCAAGTGCTCTGGCTCCTGAGGGTTCTCTTAAGGGCTGATCAGAGGGCAGCAGCTGGTGGTTCTTCTGAGACGCTGAACAATCATTTGAACGTCAAAACTGTCCTGTAGATGGAAATAAGAACCCCTCTTTTGCAGGATGGGGTATGAACGTAACGAGATGAGTCTACAACAACGCACACCTTATGCAAGGCGGTGATTATATAATGCTTCTTATCAAGATAACAACTATACCCTTCCCCTGGCCACCTCCTGGGTGCAACTGTTAACATGCTCCTACTGTATTAGAAGTCAGGGACCGAAATACGTAGCTTGTGCATTTGCAGCACAGTGCTCCAAAATGGGGGTGCTGGGGAACCCTGCGTGTGACTCTGCAGGTGGCTTCCAGGCCTTCGTGTGTGCGAGGAAAAGTAGCGAGGGTGCCACTTGGGGATGCCAGCTTCAGCGGGGCAGCTTGAGAAGGTCTCTTATGATCTTAGAATCCTTCTTCGAAACCATCTCTGGGTAGCCGCGTCTTCTCGACGCCCCTCCCCCTCCCCCCTTTTGTATCGTGAAGTCTGGGGCAGGCGTGTTGTTTTTAGGGTCTGCGTGAATAGTCAAAGCTGGGCTGGGAGCTGAAATATTAATAGACCATCCATTTATGAGAGAGTCTGAGGCGCAGTCAGATCTTTGGGGAACCCGCGTCTTGCTTTCTGACTCACCTGCGATTGTACTGTTCAGCTCCACAAAAGGCGAGTTGAAAGAGCGCCCCCCACTTCATCTTGCTTATGAAAGGAGCAAGGCCCGGCTGTGAAGAGGCCCCGTAGGATTATTCTCTCTAACTTAGAAATTTATCCAATTTTCTCTGTTCTTTATCAGAGTGGAAGGCAAAAGCGTTGCCGGTGTAGACCGAAAGATCGCGGTCTAAAAAGCAGTCTCACTGACACGGGGTTTTGAAATCTGCTCCTGCGCCCGAGTGATGTCTCCGGCACCAGTTGGAGGCAGGAGTCGAATTTGCACGGGGGCATTAACGGCAGACAGTCTATCAGACGCGGACCCTCTTTGAGGCCAGCTGCGAGGAACCCTGTGAACCCTGAAATGAAAGAGAGCGGACACGGCTGACAGGCTTATTTCTGGAGTGATAGTTTGCGTTACAGCGGAGCTTATATCTCAATTAGAGAAATGCTACCAACTTTGTTTGGATCCTCATTTGAGATTTCCTTAGAGGGTCGTTTTCCGTCTTTAAAGATGCCTAATTTCCATAAAGGGAAGAAGGAAAGCATGCGTGCGGCTGTCTCGGCGTAGGTCATGGGGGCCGATGAAGGAATAGTAATAAGATTGAGGGTTTTAGGAGACCCCCCTAATCAGACCCATTGTCTTAGGCACCACTTTTTTTCTCCCAGGAATGATGCTGTAGTTTTAATCCTCTGAGCCCTTAAAATGAACAAAAAAAGGAAAAGGCTTAGCCCATTTTTGCAATATAAACAAGTCATGAATCTCAGTGGGAGGAGGGGGTAAACCGAGGCACAGGAAGATTGAAAGATGGCTTCCACACTGTTAGCCAGCTGTGTGTAAGTTTGTTCCAGTTTTCAGAGCCGTGCTCTCATGGTTACCTCCACTCCCCCAGCCACCACAAGGAAAGAAAGAAAGAAAAAAAATCTAGCGTACAGAGTGGCTTTTGGCCCCGAACACTTTCAGGTGTTTTTGTGAGAACAGAGTGGTTGTTCTGACTTTCAGGCATCATAGAGGGAAACTGAGTCACATATTGGTAAAGTGATTTGGTCCAAGTCACAGCAGGTTTGGCCCAGAGCTTAAAGCACCTTGATCAACTGAAGTGGGGAACGTCCGAGTTCAGGCGGCTGTTCAATCACGTGGCCGCTGGAATGAAACGAAGTCCTGGGGCTGGGCTCGGGCTGGAGCACACTCAGCTCTTTCCTCCAGTGGTCGTTCACATAGGTCATTCCCCTCTGCTTCCAATCCTGCCAGTTCGCTGGCGGGTTCTGACGGCGTCTCATGCGTGATCCATTATACAATTCCTGGCATGCAGAATGGCTCCGAAGGAAGGTGTCAAAATGTCGTGATGGAACGTTATGACCAATGCCCCAACAGGCTTGGGCCCTCCTCTGAGAAAAGTCAATGCTTTTCTTTCTGCAGTTGCGCTACAAGTCAGACCTGATGGGCATGAAGGGCACGGGATGGCTGGCGCTGAGCTCCCCACAGATAGAGAGTGCAAAGAAGGCTGGAGAACTCATCAGCGAGGTACCGCCAACCCGCCTTTACCGTTTACCTGATTGCAGCCTCGCCTTAACTTCCTTCTGAAGAGGGAAACTGCTTACAGGGTGGAGGTCCCCGGAGGGCCCCATGGCCACTGGCCCCCCGGTGTTCTTCCAGGGCCATTGGCAACCAAATCCCAAAATGGAACGAGCTTTCTCTCCAAATGAATTCTTTGCTGGGGAGTTAAAGACATGTTCCAAAGTGGGCAGCGAAACATGGCAGATGCATTAGAAGGTTCTCAATAGATACATTATGAACAATTATGACCTAAACTGGCCCCTTATCTTCATGGTACAGGGCATCTGCTCAATTTACTCAGCGTGTCCAGTGTCCAGGGCTTCTCTGACCCTGGGATAATTTCACCATTTTGATGGCTGGGATTCTTGCCCTGGGAGCCCCTCCATGGTGACACTGCCTTCTCCAGCTTCTTAATAATGGAACTTGCTTGCCAGGGTCGCAGCTGAATCCTGCCCTTGACTGATTTCCTTGGGATATGGTGAAGATGCCTTTTTTCAGGAATGTAAATACCTATCAAATGTTCCTCATCACAGAGGCAGCTTGGGTGCCTTCAGTATTCTTGTCACGTGATCCCCAAGAAGAGAGACTTGTTTTCCAGTAATGTCATTGGCATATTTGGGGCTGATGAGGTGGGGTGGAGCTGTATCCAGAAAAAGTGTACGACGTTCGACTGTGATGTGGGAATCTTTGCCTTCCTTTTACAGACCAAATACCGCAAAAAACCGGACAGTATCAAGTTCACCTCGGTGGTTGACTCCCCGGACCTGGTTCACGCCAAGAACAGCTACATGCACTGCAATGAGGTGGGTGTTTTCTCATCACTCATCCCAGGTGCACAGTAGTGGGCGTGAACCCCGTGGTCAGTGCCGAACAACACAGGCTCCCAGTAGGACAGATGTGAGTGAAAACCCTCTGTCTACCTCCTGGATGATCTTGGGCCAGCAATCTCATCTGTTCTAACCTCAGTGCCTTTATTAGAAGGTAGGGTAGCCCAGCCGGTGTGGCTCAGTGGTTGAGCGTCGACACATACACCAAGAGGTCACAGGTTCGATTCCCGGTCAGGGCACATGCCCAGGTTGTGGGCCCGATCCCCAGTGGGGGGCATGCAGGAGTCGGCCTATTGATGTTCTCTCTCATTGATGTTTGTATATCTCTCTCCCTCTCCCTTCTTTTCTCTCTAAAATCAATAAAGAAAGAAACATTTAGAAAGAAAAAAGAAAAGAAAGTAGGGTAATGACAGCACCCATTTTATAAGATGAATTGAATTAAATGAGGATTAAAGAAATAAAAGTATTTGAAGCTTTTAGCACGTGTCTGGAACATAGTAAGTCCTCAATAAATGTTTGTTATTATGATCTGGTTCGTAATCATAACAATAATACATCCTTTTTAAAAAAAATTCTCACTCAAAGATATGTTTTTATTGATTTTAGAGAGAGGAAGGGGGAGAGACAGAGAAAGAGAGAGAGAAAGAAGTATTGATAGGTTGCCTCTTATACATGCCTCAACTGGGGGTCGACACTCCAACCAACTGATCCAACTGGCCAGGGCAACCAGATACATCTTAATTGTTGATGGATGGTAATGGAATTATAAGCTTAACATAACCCAGTTAGAACAGAAAAGAACAGCTATATTAAACGTGTCTTTCTGCTTTACTCTCTGTATGGGTTAGCCCCATTTCCTCTCTCCTGTGTTTATTTCAAAGAACAGGAAGTGAAATATTATTTCTCTGAAATTGTCAAAGGCTTCAGCCCTGCACACCAGTGACCAAGCTGTGCCGTCCTCACACGGAACCCAAATGCCCCCTGTTCACGTCGGCAAAGCCCAGGCCGAATGTGGGGAAGGATCGGAATATTAAATATTACAGTCTCCTCTCTGAAAATAGACGAGACGCCAATGCTTCTCGAAATTGTTTGCGGTTCTCAAACCGGCGCTCTAGACATGGCAGCTAAGATAAAGATTGAGTTTTAAAATTGTGTCTTTCTGGGACCCAGATGACTATGAAAACTGTAATTTTCTGAATACATGTTTAAGAATTTTATAATAAAGCACGAATTAGCTCTTGTGTCTTCTTATGAATGTTAAATAACAGAGGCATTGAGGCATTTTCTCATTAGTGAAAAGCTTGAACACTGCTCAGTTGCAAAGATTCCCCGAAGTATCCACACCCCGATACTGTTTGTGAAGCACACAGGTGTGGCCCACCAGGATGTTGATTTGGCGCCTATTTGGAGCACATCTTGATGAATATTTTAAACAGGGTCTATTTACAAGCCCTGACCACCGAGCCCTACATCCCTGGGTGGTTTCTGGGGGATGCTGTCCACACGCAGGCTGGGCTCTGCCCCTTCGAGGGGCACTGGAGCGGGAGGGGCAAGCGAGGGCCTTAGCCTGCCCCTCACCTGTGCGTTCAGCCAGCGTAGTTCTACATTGACCATGAACCTGTCTTACCTGCAGCGCCTGTACAGGTCGGGGGACGCGGAATCCCTGCACAGATACACCCTGATCCCCGACCACCCCGATTTCGCCCGAGCCCGCCTCAACGCGCTGCACCTGAGCGATGTAAGTGAGTGGGCTGTTCATGGGGGCAGGGAGGTGCCTTTTTGTCAAATGGTCTGCAGCTGAACTGGGTTTCATTTGTTAAAACAAAATGGGCAGAGAAACCAAAGAACTTATGCATGTGAGCATAACCAGTGGACATAGACAGCAATGCTGGGGGGAGGCGGGAACAGGAGGAGGGTGTCAATGGGGGGAAAAGGGGAAACATCTGTAACAAAAATAAATTAATTAAATTTTTAAAAATGGAAACAAAACAAAACAAATGTGCTAGGAAGGAGGACTCAGGAAAGAAAGAACACTGGACTGAGAGTGGGACAGAATGCATGTGTGGCTTTCCTTCCCTTTCCCCGCTGGGCCTCAGTCTCCTCAACTCTAAAATGGGGATGGAGCTGAGCTGATAACGCCTGTGGTTGCTCCCAGCTCTCAAATTCTGGTTCAGGATGTGGCTGCAAAGCCCTCAGTGTGTGCCGGGTTACAGTCCAGACTGGGCCCTGGCCCTGGCAGGTGTGGACACCTGCTCTGTTTGTTTCCTGGACACCCCTCCATCGTCATTCAGAGGGTGACTTTAGAGAAACAGCGGCTCCGTCTCACCCCGCCATTCGGAAGGATGCTGCGATTGTGGCCCATCGGGTCTGAATACAATTTGCTCCTTTGTGCGTGGGCTGTGGCCTCCAACACTTCAGTTTCCCTTGGATGTGTGCCCTTTGCGTGCATAACCAAGATGCTGTTTCCTAAGCCCAGGCTTGTTGTTAGCAGGGGTTGGAGGCCCCTGGTTGTAATAGAATAGGCAGCCGCTCAGCCAGCAAAGCTGTGATCCAGGGATAACAGGTAGTGAGGCGGCAGAATGAAAAGATGCTGTCAGATCAGAATAACACAGGCCGAGTGTGTCGGCCTGGGGCTGCGCCGGGCCTCCCCGAGTCGGCCATTCTTCCCTCCCTGGCCTGGCCATTGTGTCCTGGGGCTCCGTGCAGACGAGCAGCTGCTACCGGTCACCCCAGAGGTGGCTGCCTTGCAGGGGTTGGCGAGAGGCGCCTTCTAGTTAGCGTGTATGTTAGTTTGTTGCGTTTGTAAAGCCCTGTGGGATCCCACGCGGTGAATGCGACGGTGCTTTGTAAATAGGAGTTATTATGACCATTTGCGGCTTTTGAGGGATGCGCCGGGGATAATTTTAGAACCGCAGCTCTGGTGGGCTGACCTCCATCTGGGGAAGCGGGACCTCCCCCTCAGCAGAGCCCGAACAAAACATCCACCTCATTAACGCTTCAAGGATGGGGAGGCCGGCCTCCGTGTGGGGAGCTGCTGGAGGCCCGCACGGCCCTGGGAGCCGGAGAGCACGGCCAGTCCGTGCGGGGTCCAGCGAAGGAGGACAGCCACCCGGGCTGGGGACACAAGCCTCTTCCCTCCCACGAGGGACGCCCGTCTGCAGAGTCCCGGAGCTGAAATCAGCCACAGGGCACGTGGGTATGGAGAGCTCACCAACCTCCTTTGAAAGAGCACTTCCTCGGGGCGTGTGGATTGCGCACAATCGGATCAAGTGCTCTGCGCGCAGGCTGTGGAGGGAAGGTGGCCTTCCTGGGCAAAGAGAGCCATTGAGATGTGTCAGGCAGCCGAAATAACTAAAAATCAAATGACTCTAATGTGTGAGGACGAGGACAAAACTGCGCCCACTGTGACAGAGAAGAGGCGCGCCCGGGGTTCCAAATCAAAGGGCCCGCGGAATCTGAAGCCTCCCAGCAGCAAGGCAGAAACCTCAGCGGAATGAAAAGCTCAGGGAGGAAGCGGTGACCATCACGCAAACAGTGTCCAGGGAGAAGTGACCAGGAGGAAGAGAGCCGGTCGGCGCTTTGGGGAGAACCCCAATCTGGGTCACGTGCTCTCCTTGACCCTCAGTTACAGAGACTCGGAAGCTGGGGGCAGTGGACACCAAACTGGGGTGACGTTGGCGTTTGATGCTGTCATTACCTAGCCCAGGTCGGATGTAGACCAGGCTCTTGAATGAGAAAGGCACTGACTGTCCCCTCTCCAGGAAAGGATAAGGGTTTGGCTCTATTTGCTACTCTGATATTTGTGGGACCTCCCCCACCCTCCCAAACAGGAAGCACAATGCTAAAGGGGATGGTCAGTCTGTCGTGGTCTGAATGCCTCTCTCCTCGAAGGCTCCCAGTCCTGCCTGCTCAGCTCAGCAGTGGCCCAGTAAATCTAATCCCTTGGGCCCTGTTTGAGACTCATTGGTTAGGTGATTAGCCCGGTGATGATGGTTCTGTTTTTCGAGACCTTTGGCTACTGGTTTGTGGTGTTAGATGTTGGAGCTGAAGGCTAAGACGCAGGAGAAGACGGACAGCAGGTCATGGAAACGATAAGATCCAACATGACTGGCCAAGCCCCCTCGGTCCCCTGCAGAACAGAGCCCCTGCCTTGAGCTCTGTTTCCAAGTGACAACAGTGAGCTTCTTAGGGGCGCCCTGACCAGCTGTGGCCCCGGGAGTGAGTGGGCAACCGGCAGGCTCTGGGCGGTCTCTTGGCCAGAGGTGTGCCTCTCCTGCTGTCTCCCTGACCTGCGGTAGAACACAGTGCAGACCCTCTACTGGCATCTCCAGACAGCTCCTTCCACGGAGCCATCCCTCATCTGGGAGAAATGTTAGCTACATGAAGGCACAGGAGATCCGATGCCTCTGACAGTGACGTGGGTGTACCTGAGGACCAGGGGTTGTGATGACAGACTCCCGGAGGGAGTGTGAGAACAACATGAAAAGGGAAAAAATGAAAATGAAAGAGGGATGTGAAATCCATGGGTCAGGAGCTGGTCAGGGTCTCGACAATCAGTTTAACTCAGGCGAAGGCTCTTCCCTCACTCATGCAGCCACCAGAGGTGCATGTGGGGTGCAGCAGCCCCCCAGCCATGGGGTGACATGGCATCAAAGGCAGCGGAGGGGCCCCTAGGAAGTCTGTGTAGCTAATGAACACAGGGCACCAGGCCCCAAGGATCAGCACTCTGAGCACGTAGGAAAAAAGAGCTCCTGAACGTCGAATTCTGTCATCTGGAAGCTGCAGAGCGGAGGCCCTGGAAGTGAATGCAAACCTGGGAGGGAGGGGGCGGGGCCTCTGATAGCAATGGGGTGTGGCCAGTGGGCCAGACCCACAGACCCCCAGACCCACCAGAGCAGGGCCTGGCACTCAGGTTCCACTGAGAGCTGCAGCCCTTGGTGGCCAGCCCCACCAGCCCCAGAGCGAAGGAGGCCCAGACATGGGGCCCTGGGTGCTGCCGTTCTGGGCACCAACGCGGGGAGGGTTTGTGCTTAGAAACCCTGCTGAGAACCAACAACACGGCAGACACCGAGTTAGTCCCTGCTCACTCACGTCCTTGTTGTCCTCGTCTAGAAAGTCTACAGAAACTCTTGGGAGCAGACCCGGGCTGGCGGCTATGACTTCAGGCTGGACGCCATCCCGTTCCAGACTGCCCGGGTGTCCAGGGAGATCGCCAGTGACGTAAGACCTCATGTTCTCTCTCCCTCTCTCACTCATAGGTGTTACTCTGGTCTTCCCTGTTGAAAGGTAAACCACCAGGAACCAAAACTGAACGAGTATTTCTAATGAAAGAGAAAAACAGGGTTTGCGTTCAAGGAGTCAGTCAACACCTGATTGATGCGTTGAGCTGCAGCGAAGGGACTTCTTTTAGCTGAAGTGCATTGTGGGGGGGTTGAAAGACATTGCATTTTCCCCTTCATTGACTCGAGTTCCGATCCTGGCTCAGTCACTTAGGAATTGGCTCTCAGGTCTTGGGCGAGTTGCTCAAATTCCCCGAATTCATTTCTACGTCTATGAGATAGGGATCTCATACTTGTCTCCTGGGGTGCAGTAGGAAGGAAAACCAAGTGGTTTAGATGTACAGAGCAGGTGTTCCAAACACAGCGGCTGTTACCGCAGAGGAAGGCTTTGTGGCGAGATAGGTGATCATCCACGAACAGCTGGGCACTGGTCCACAAGAGGTGCGTACAGACATGAGAGCAAGCATTCAGAAAGATTTTTTTAGCAGTTAGACGTGTGACATCCACGCATGTGACCCGTGGACTCCTCTCGTGGAATGGGTGTTTTCAAATGCACGTGGTCCCAGTACGCACGGATTGCATGCAGTAGGACCACATATTGGGCTTTGATGGTTTGGATGTTAAAAAAGCAATCGGGCCCTGGTCAGTTTGGCTCAGCAGTTAGAGCGTCGGCCTGTGGTGCAGAGAGACCCGGGTTCGGTTCCCGCTGAGGGCATGTGCCTCGGTTGCAGTTTGTCCCCGGCCCTGGTTGGTCGTGCGGGTGGCAACCACTCGATGTGTCCCTTTCACGTCGATGTTTCTCTCTCTCTCTCTCTTCCTCTCTCTCCCTCCCACTCTATCTGAACAAAAAATGAAAAAATGTCCTCGAGTGAGGATGATAAAAAAAAAAAAGCAATCGGAAATGCACGCGGCCCTTCACTGCAGAGTGTGTGAGGGGCACTGGACTGGGTCCTGGAGCTGAGAATCGGACGAAGAGCGGCTGCTGGGAGAATGAGTGTCTTTCTCTTCCCGTTGGGTTATGAATTACAGCAGCAGTAATACTGTAGCCGCCACTCAGTGCCAGGCATGAAGCTCACCCCCCGCCATGGAATCTTCTCCATGTCCCATGGGGTGGAGATTCATTCTCCCATTTGATCAGATGGGGAAACAGGCTCAGAGAGACTCAGTGACTGGCCCAAGGTCACACAGCTAGAAGGTAGCAGAGGGAGATACAGATGGTAGGTCTACCTGAATCTAAAGCTGTGCCCTTAGCCCACTGTAGAATTCCTGCTGGGAATCCTGTGGGGGAGAGGAGGGCTGGGTACCCATGACCCATCTCTGCTCTTCTGACCCACAGTTCCGGTACAAAGAGGCCTTCCTGCGGGACCGGGGCCTGCAGGTCGGGTACCGCAGCATCGACGACGACCCGAGGATGAGGCATTTCCTCAGCGTCGGCAAACTCCAGAGTGACAATGAGTACAAGAAGGACTTTGCTAAGAGCCGGTCCCAGTTCCACAGCCGCCCAGACCAGCCCGGCTTCCTCCAGGCCAAGAGGAGCCAGCAGCTGGCCAGCGACGTGTGCTACCGGCAGCCGCTGCCCCAGCCCACCTGCGACCCGGAGCAGCTGGGCCTGAAGCACGCACAGAAGGCCCACCAGCTGCAGAGTGATGTGAGCTGCCCCCACCCACCTGGCCGAGGCCCTGCCTCTGCTGCCGCTTCCAAGGAGATGGCTGCAACCTCTGGGAGGAGCTGGGCTGAGCTAGAATCCAGGCCACCCGATGCATGGGTTCCCGAAGAAATAATAACAATAACTGCTATGTATCCGGTCCTTATTGTGGGCCAGGCTGTGGTGCCCAGTGCTTCCCAAGCATTGTGCCATGTGTGGCTCTTACAATAACCCCATTATTGCCCCATTTTACAGACGAGGAACCTGAGGCTTAGGGAAGTTAAGTAACTTACTCAAGGCCCCACGGCAAATAAGTGGCAGACCTGGGACATGAACCCCATTTGGTTGGGTGTGAGTGCCCAAGCTCTTGATGGCTGTGCCAAACTGTTTCCAGGGGATCTTAGTAGTTACCCAACCCAGCCCTTGCCCTTTTCTCTCTGGGAGGAAACTGAAGCCCAGAGAAGGGAAGTGACTTCTCTAAGGCCACAGAGCAAGTTAAGGTAGGAGCTCAGACTTGAACCAGGTCTCCCCATCCACGGCTCCCCGACCCCCGCCCGTTGCTGCTCCCATCACTTGAAGGGAAAGAGGCAAGGGACAGTGACAAGCTGGCCAGGCTCACAGCACGTTGGGTCAGGTCCTCAGGGTCAGGGAGCTCCTGCTTTAGGTGGGTTTGCTCCCTTGCTTTACAGACGACAACACATTTTGTATCTCACGGCCACCTGTAAGCCGGTGCGCCCTGTGGCCAAGCCACCCCCAAACCTGCTGACATCCCTCTTCCCTTTTCCCCAAGGTCAAGTACAAATCAGACTTGAACCTGACCAGAGGTATGGGCTGGACCCCTCCGGGCTCCTACAGAGTGGAAATGGCTCGGCGGGCTGCAGAACTGGCCAGGGCAAGGGGCCAGGCTCTCCCGGGAGCCTACGTAAGTAGCGAGGGGCACACCCGCCCGGCTTGCGGGGCCACGGGGAAAGGCAAGCTCACGGTTTCTTTTCAAACTTTATTTTTGGCCAGAGGTCAGCTGGTTCTGAAAAGTGTGCAATGCAGCTCGAGCAAGGTGCCTAATTCCATGGGTCTGAGCTGACCGGGCAGATGACTCCCGGGTTAAACTTCCCGCAGGGTTTTCTCTGAAGTCACAGCCATTAGTTCTGTGGAGACGAACCTGCCAGGGCTACATCAATCCTGGGCCAGGCAGCCAGGCTGGGCTGCCTGCTTGCTCATTACATTCCCACAAAGGGTCAGGCACTTGCTGGCTGCAACAGTCTGGGTTCTGAACCCTACTTTGTTCAGAGGAAAAACACCGCATCTAGATGAGAGATTGGCTTTGCTGCCTTCTCATTCTTGCCTTGAGGATCCTTTCTCTGGGAGAGGGTGGTGGAGGGGGAAGGATGGGGAGGGTGGATGTTTTAAAGGCTCCTGGGGCGTCTCAGACAGCTTGTCCTGTGGGAGGAGGCTGGAAGCTTCATTTGGACTCAGGGAGGTACGTTTGATTTCTGCAGAGGGGGGCAGAGGTCATGGAGACTGGAGATCACAGGGGGGACGTGAACCCAGATGCCATGGAGATTCTGCACGTCAAGAGGAGGAAGGCTGTGCCCTTGTGAGCAAGGGATATCCACCCAGGATTCTCGGGAGAGACGCAGGAGAGGAATTTGCACGCTGGAGCGGAATTTGCACGCCGGAGGCAGGCTCAGCCGGCTTCAGCTGGGGCGAGCTGTACAAAGCGCAGCAGCTCGTCCCCGATCCACCTTTATTAAATAACAACTCCGTGAAAGCAGATGGAGAATGCTGTATTTTTTGGGTCCTCTATCTAATACCTAGTAGCGGATGGCTGGTTCTGTGGTGGGCCCTGAGTGGCGGGATATAGATGTCAAGGAATAAAGATGTCAAGGTGACCCCCGCCGGGGCCGAGCGTTCTGAAATCCCACATTTGCAAGTGTCCGAGGTGGAGGCAGCTCATGAACACTGATTTTCTAGAAGGTGCCACTGTGAAGGGAAGCAAACGATGTATTTTGGGTGGATCCTGTCACTTGTTGGGTGACTCAGGAGGGAGCCTGATGATGCTGGAGATGCTGGTCCGAGACGCCCCAGGCCGGGCGGTGGTTGTCTCTGCTTAGGGCACGGTCACTGGCTCTGTGGCTTCCTGGAGGCTCCAGGGGTGTCCATTGCTGCCCACGAGGCCTCGCTTTGTCTGGGTGCTCAGGAGGCTGGGCTCTGAGGTTCGGAAATTCCTTAGACGCTAGGATCCCTTTGGATGATGGCTTTGATCCACTTCAGGAATTTGGTCACTTGGGTGTAGACCCCTGGCTTCTTCCCACATTCCAGGCCCCAGCTCACTATCCCATAGACATAGTAGGTCCCATCCTTCTCACAGGTCAGAGGGCCCCCAGAGTCACCCTAAGGGAAAAGGATGCGTGCGTTCAGCTTTGTGAATCAGAACACATTAGGAGACACCCCCACCTGCCGTGAGTTGCCTGTTGGTGATGGAGTGGGCTGCTGGGAAAGCGGTGACAAGACCCTTCCTACGATTCATGTGACGCCCAAGCAAATGCCAACCCGTGCCCCTGAGTCTGTGAGGCTTGGCAGAGTAGCCACAGGGCTGGGGCCACGGCACCGTGGCTCTACCCTTACATCCAGACGCAGTCGTGACTCTTGGTAACACAGGTGTCACTACTGTTCGTTCTCAGGGCCCTCGACTTCTCATTCTAGCAGGGCCCCGGGGGGCGGGCGGTGCCCTGGTTGGCTAGAGCCTTTCCAGGACCCACAGGGCCCACACAGGGTGGGGAGGCGGGGCCCAGAGGCAGCATGGCTTCTGGGGTTAGATCTGGGTTCCCAACCAGGCATACCTCCTGCTGGCCAGCTGGGCCTCAGAGGCGCACACGGAGAACTGTGGAGAGCAGCAGGACGCTCCCCAGGGTTCTCGTGAGGACTGAGGTTTGTGAAGCACACAGAACAGTGCCTGGTTTCTACGAGCCCCCAGTGACAGCGGTGAGGAGGAGGACGGCCCTCAACCACACACGATTGCTCGCACCCACAACTGGTAGTTTTTAATGAGGTATCTTCTCTTAGCCACAACCTCTGCTCTTAGGGAGACATCACTTCCATCTTACAGATTAGGCATCTGAGGCTGGAGAATTGTTTTGGTGCAATGGACTGAATGTGTGTGTCCCCCACAAATTCATACGTTGAAGCCTAACCCCCCAGGTGATGGTATAAGGAGGTGGGGCCTTTGGGAGGGGATGAGGTCACGAGGGTGGAGCTCTCCTGAGTGGGATTCGTGTCCTTGTTAAAGGGACCCTAGAGAGCTGGCACGCTCTCTCCCCACCGTGTGAAGACAAACGAGAAGCCAGCAGTCTGCAGCCCGGAGAGGGTCTCCCTGGAACCTGACCCTGCTGGTACCCTGATCTCAGACTTCTAGCTCCAGAATGTGAGAAATACATTCCTGTTGTTTAAGCCCCCCAGTCTACAGTCCTTTGTTGTAACTGTCCGAGCTGACTAAGCCACTGGGTGATTGGTAAAGGTCACAAAGTCAAGGGCAGAACCAGGTTTTAAACCCACAACTACCTGTTTTCAAAGCCTGCAAGTGAAGCCCTTGAAAACTCCTAGGGCCCGGCCGGTGTGGCTCAGTGGTTGAGCATCAACCCATGCACCAAGAGGTCACTGGTTCGATTCCCCGTCAAGGCATATGCCCAGGTTGTGGGCCCAATCCCCAGTGGGGGGCATGCAGGAGGCGGCCAATCGATGTTCTCTCTCATCGATGTTTCTGTCTCTCTCCCTTCCTCTCTCTCTCTCTCTCTCTCTAAAATCAATAAACAAAAAAATTATAAAATAAATAAATAAATAAAACTAAGGACCAAAGGAAGCTGCTCTCTCCTTCATCTCCCCCATCGGCCTGTGCCCCTCTTTAGAGCAGATGGATATTGGTGCCCCCTAGGGAAGGGACAGAGTCGGAGTAGAGCCACAACCTGCAGGGCGTGACTGAGATTACCCATCCCCAGGTGGGCTCAAGGCCAGCAGGTTACCGTGGGATCCCTTCGGAGGGAGAAGTTAGGGTTTGAATGTGGCCATGCTGGGCTTTACACCTGGGTGGTTTATGAGGACAATAAACAAGAAATGCTAAAATGAGGTATTTCTGGGCATCTGGGAAGGACGTTTCCTGTGTGATGTGACCTCTGCAGCGAGGGGACCTGTGGGAAGTGGACTTGGGGTAGGGGCTTGAGGTCACTTCAGCATCAGCAGATAAAGCCACCACTGTCTCCCTCTCCGGCAGCCTCTGAGTCACTGTAGGCCTCAGCAGCTTGGGGTCCCCAAGAGTCCTGCACCGTGGGGTGTCAGGCGGTCCCTAGGTGGGCTGGAGCTTCCAAGGAGCCACGCCGAGAGGCTTGGGTTGCTGGGACTAAGTCAATCTCTTCTCCCCCCGCCCCTCCAAACACATTTAAATCTTAGTGATTTGTTAGTTAACACTGAAATTTCTCTGGGCCTCTCATTCCCTCCTAGCCACTGATCTTCTGGACAGTTCCCTGCTTACTGGGATTTCAGACACTGCCCAGCTCTGAGGCCAATGTCTGAAACCCGGTGGAGCGAAGGGAC
The DNA here is from genome assembly GCA_030848825.1 of Tadarida brasiliensis. Taxonomy (NCBI): domain Eukaryota; kingdom Metazoa; phylum Chordata; class Mammalia; order Chiroptera; family Molossidae; genus Tadarida; species Tadarida brasiliensis. Next base: position 13,015,022 of record CM061271.1, read on the forward strand.
AGAGGCTTAGGTCCTCAGACCAGGCTTGTTCGAATTCCTGCTCTCCCCCCACTGCCCAGGTGCTGTAGACCAAGGTAACGTCCCTCAGCTCCTGTCAAACGACTGTCCCGAGAATGAAATGAAGCAACACAGGCAAAGTGACCACTCTGGTGTCCTGTGGAGTTTCATCCTGGATTGATTCGGTTCAGACTTTGCAGAGGACAGATACGCCCGCCTGCGCCTGTGCCTCATGGCAGGTGGGCCGCCGAGCCTGCCTCCCAGCCCAGGGCTCTACGGGGCCTCTGTGCCCATGTAAGGTCCTGCCAGCCTCTTGCTCTCAAAGTGCGTTTGGAGACTGACCTGGCAGGTGTCTAGTCCAGGCTTCTGAAGGTTTCCCGCACAGATCATGGTCTCGTCGATCATGTTTTTGTAGAGTCGGTAAGAGTTGCACCGAGTGTTGGTGATCAGCTTGACCTTGGCGTCCAGGAGCTGTCGGGATCCTTCCCCTTTGGGGCAGAGAAAAGAGGTCACCACTGGGGGAGCAGGGTGGTACCCACCCCACCAGAAGCCAGCAGTAGTAAGAAGAGGGCCACGAGCTCCGAGCTCAGGAAGGAACGGTCTTTCCAGGAGGTGGGTGGAGAAGCCACACCTTTCCAAGCTGGGGGCTCTTTGCCTGCAGCCTTCACCATGACCTGCATTGCTGTGCTTATCACAATGGAGCAGAATCATATATTCCCTCCTGTCTCCCCAACTAGACCGCGAGGTCGGGAGGGCAGGGAGGCTGTCTTAACTATTTTTTAATTTCCGTGATTAGCGGAGGGCTGGCATGTAGAACATTCTTAATGATGATGAGTTTCCCTAGTTGATCATCTAGATCACCTGCTCCCCAGAGCAGACATTTCCTCCCCCAAAGAACCTCTGTTCTGCTCAGTCCGCTCCAGTCAGCATGCTGATGTTGAAAAGGTTACATAGACTACAATGAGGGTAGCTACAGACAGGGTTGACCTTAAATCCAATGAACCAGAAATCTTCTTCCCCCAAATCCTTCTGATAACTTCATATATGTCACTTTCTTTATGAGTGCAGGCCTATTTAAGGTGATTCTTGCTTTCCATTATTAAGGACATGATTTGTCGGGAAGAGAAATCCATCTTGAGTATTAGAGACTTGAGATACAGTTCTGAGTTTCATATGTTAGAGGATATAGTCTTGTCAGTACGATGAGGAAAGTAGCTCTTTGGTTACTTTCTTAGATAAGACCAAACCCTAGTGACAAATCAAAAGTTTCATTTAACAAAACTTTACAGAACGCCTACTAAGATCAACACACTGTTGGAGAGGCAAAGATGAATGAGACTTGACCCTACTCTCCAGAGGCTGACTTAATCAACATCTGTGTAGATTTCTATCATCTCCTATTATCATGATTCTGAACCAAGGGGTAAGTATGGTTATTGGAAAACTAAAACTCAGCTGTCCACCTGACAAAGGCAAGAATCTAACACATCTGACTCCACAATCCATCCTCTTCCCAATGTATCCTCTTTCCAGGCCACCTAGGGAAGGTGATAGGTCTTTATGGGTACAGGGTCAATGCTTGGTGAAAGTCAAGGATCCTGGGGTAGGAGCCAGGGACAGGTGTGGAGATCAGGGAACACTCCTTGGAGGTGATGAGACTCAATTAGAGCTTGAGAGGTGACGGGAGCTCTTTCTTTTGATAATACATTTTGAATATAACACTGATTTCAAGTTCAGAACTGGCAGTTGAGTTTGATCCTTCCTTCTTTAGTGAAAGTAACTCACCTGAGTCTCAGGAGAATGCACAGCCAGACTCACCTGTTTCTGTAACACCCCAGCCAGAGATGTGGCATTCAGTCCCGGAGGGAAAGGGACCATCAGGCAAACATACGGTCTTCACATATTTGGATTCCAGAGCACAGTGACCATCCACTGGCTTCAGCTTGAGCAAAGCTAGGTAGAGAGAGAAAGGGGAAATGGGAAATGGGTGATGCTATCCTCTTTGTCAAAGAAGCATCCGCTTCAGCTTAATTGGAAGGTGGTCACAGCAAAGCCCCATGCCCAATGCCCAAAACTCTTCTTCCTCCATCATTTCATTCTTTCAACTTCCATCTGGGGAGGAGTAACACTTCGGGCTGAGGGTAATATCAAGAAATAATAGTCGAGTTCGAAATCATTTCTAATTGATTAAAAAAAACCCACACACACAGGCTTTAAGAGGGACATAAAAAGATATTGAGGAAGGAGAGAGAGAGGTACCGTGAATGGAAAACTGGGCAGGAAGCATCTTAAGTATATCATTGCCTACCAGGTGTGAGGTAGGGGACACATGTACATCATGTCACTTAACCCACAGGAAGCTGAGAGTTGTCATCAGCATGCCCATTTTATGGAAGAGCAAACTGAGGCTAAGAGAGGTAAGGTTGGCTAACAAGTCGGGGAGCTGGGATTCAAGGTCGAGCTCTTTCCACAACACAACGTTCCTAGCATCTCTTCCCCTGGCTTAAGATCTTGTGCACATGTATACACAACACTAACCTTTAAGGACTAAAAAGCTCTGGAATACGTTCTCTACCTCATAGAGTCTATGAAGGACCAAACCTCAGCTTTCCATCGATAGAGAAATCCACCCAGGACAAGACCCGTGGGAGATCCCTGCTAGAGGAGACTTGCCAATATCGTTGTAGGGAACCTCGTCTCGTTCATGATAATGGCTGTACTTGATTATCTTCTCCACCCCAAAGGTCTGCTCGTGGAATTCTGTCTTCTTCAAGTCCTGGTCCCCTAGCACCACTTTTAGATTCTTGGTTTTTATGCTGCAAGGGAAAGTAAGATGGTCAGAAATGATCCCTGGCACTTGGAATCTGGGGCCGAGCCCTGGCTCTGCTCCTGGAGAACTGTGTGACCTTGACAAGTGACCTGACCTTCTGCAGCCTTGGCATCCTCACCTGCAATCGTCTTGATCACAGAATTCTGCTCTGTGGTCCACATGAGACAATATGAGGAAACGTTTTATTCGTGGAACAGTCTCTAAATGTAAGCTGTAACCTGTATCCTGTGTCTCCTGGGAGACCTCTCATTCTCCACGAGTTTTGCTAAAGAGCAGCCAATGAACATCTTGAACAAATATTCTCGGTAGATGCTAACGTTTGCATGTTTGACCTCTGTTGAGGAATACCTCCTGGAATCCCTGAAGAAATTGTTCAAGAACAGGGTGGACTGGAAGACCTTCAAGGCCACTACCAGAACCTGGGTTTCATGGACCAGCCCTGGCCATGAACTTTGGGAACTCAGGAGAGGCAGCGATTCTCCAGGCTCCCCAGTGGGTTCTGGCTTCTCTGAGGCACACACATAACTGAAGCCACCCGACCGGAGAGGCTCACTGGTGAAGGCACCAGAAGGGAGCATATTACACTTTTTTTTTTTGTCCAGAGAAGGACTAAAGAGGTTAAGGAAGCAGGTAGATCTGGGTTCACATCCCACTTACCTACCTACTCACCATGTGACTTAAGGCCAGGTTCTAACCCTTCCCAAGACTCAGGGTCCTCATTTATGAAATGAGAGTAGCAATCAACTCTTTCACTGCACAGATACTTACTGAGCACTTGCTCCGTAAAAAGACCCTAGGCAGTCGGGACACTCTAATTCATAAAAGAGAAAAACCCCTGGCCTCTGGTAGATTGTTTTGAGGATTAAATGTCACAAACACATGGAATTCAAAGGTAAGCATCTGGACGTGGTGGCTCTTTTCCAGCTGGTTTTAAGGAGCCACTCTCTTTGCCCTTGGAGAGCGATGGATCCTGCCAGAGGCTCCCAGATGGGAAGGGGAGAGCACCCCTGCAGACTCGGTCACCCTGCCCTCTGCTCCCAGCAGGCACCTACTCAGTGCAGTGGGCTGCAGTAAGCACCCAGCAGGGATGGATCAGCGCCCCCCCACAGAAGTGGCCCTGGGGCATGGAGACGGTCAGTGGCAGCGAGGTCTGCAGGGACACCTGCCACGGGTGCTTGCCCGCCGTGCTTTTAACGCCTCCGTAGATCCTCTTGATTTTCCTCTCTGTTATCTCAGTCTTCCCGCATGAGTCAAAGCCCGGAAGCTTGGTCAGGGGCTCTGTGGGGTCGGTAAGGTCTGTGGAACACAAGAAAGACAAATCATGCCACCCACTCTCCCTCCAGGTCGTCAGAAGGACCTGGTTAGGGGAGTGACTCTGAGTCCAGCAGCTTAGCAAGTGTCCAGAGCTCAGACACTGGTGCACACAGGGCGGGTATGTAGTAGGTACATAATTAATATTTGTGGACCACAGCGATTAATATAAAGCAAGTCTATAAAATTAACAATGAAGTTGTTGCTTTTTCATTCTTATTTTGACATGTATATACACACACAAAGATGTGTGTGTAAATCTATACACCCACCACTGCGTATGTACTTAGCTATCCATTAACGCACACATATATTTAGGAGCCTTTTTCAGTGAATAGGAAAAGATCCAGGTGAAGTAGCATGGGGGAAATAAGACATTTGCAGAGGTGACCATCATACAAAGTGATGTGTTGTAAAGGTGGTGCCTGGTTCCATTCCCTGAGGTTTGTAAGGAGGGGAAGATAATACTGTACTTGGGAGATCACAGAGGACTTCCTGGAGGAGGGGCTACTTGAGTTGGCTCTCAAGGCATGGTGGAATATGGACAAGAGTAGGCGTAAATGCAGGATTACAGACAAAGGTGACTGTAAGAGCCAAGGCACAGAAGTGAAACTGTCCAGGGACGCAAGCCTATTGATCAGGATGAGAGGGTGCATTGTTCATGTGTGGGTAGGGAGGTGGGCCAGGGCAGCCTGGACGGGAGACTGTGAGGCTGGAATTCAGTCCATTTTGCATCCCGAGAGGCTGTGGGGGCCCAGCCAATGTTTGGTCACCGCTGTACCCCCAGAGCCTGGCATGGTTCCTGGAACACAGCAATCAACCAATATTTGCTGAGGGCACTGACTTGGAGTCAGCAAACATGGCTTTACAGTTGGGCCCCTGGCCTGAATCTGCAAAGGTCTCAAGGCCTGCTCGGCGTCCCAAGAGGGGAGCAGAGGGTCGGGCAGTTGGGTCGCCACAGGGATGGGGGTCAGTAAAGCTGATGTGGTGGGAGAGATGGCGGGTTCAGAAACATCTGTCTATGGACTGCACCCTCCCCACCACCGGGCCTCTGGACAGCATGGTCTTACCCAGGGCTGCGCAGGCTGAGACGTCACAGAACTCCCATTTCACTTTTGTTTTGTTGTTTACTTTAATGAAACACCAGGGCTTTTTGTCTCCATCTGGGTTTCTAAAACAAAGAACAAAATAACCCAGGTTCAAAGCTTGGTGAACCCACTGGGCCCCATTACAGGACCTTTGGGTAGGAGAGCAACACATTCTTGTGTGCGCCCTGAGATCATATATTGACTCTGGCATACAAGGGTGGTTATGGTGTTCTGGCAAAACCTTCACTTCCAGAAGATAATCCTAATGACCAGGAATTAGTTCACAAACCTGGAACCAGATCTATGGGACACATCAACTTGTTTGTAGGAAAAGAAGTGAAATCCCTGTTGAAGACCCTTCCTTGTCAGGAACATGAAATAGCCATAGAAACATGGCAAGCGTAGGGCTCCTCGGCCCAAACCTCCAAATTCCACGCATGGGAATTCTCTGAGAAGGGCCGCTGAGGGGTCACCCTGAAGACAGCTCCGTGAAGGGTGAGTGAAAGTGGAAGGTCCCTCTTGCTTAATGGGACCAGTTTAAAGCCATACAAAGAACTCCTGTCCCTTATATGCAGCTCATGAGTGCCCGTGGTCTTGGTTAGACAACAAACAGTGAGAGGAAGCCAGCAGAATGGTCTGGAGGCACCAGGAGGAAACTTGCCATTATATTTACTTGGGAAAACCTGAACATTCTTGTTGCAGAGACTGCAGTGCTCAGCAGACATCCCATTTCCTCCTCTACATGTCTCCCTTGAAGTCATGTGTGGCCTTATGACTATTTCGGGTCAATGACATATGTGTGCAGAGATGATGTATCATTTCTAGGTTGAAGTAGTAAAAACGAAGCAAAACTCCCACTCCATTTTTACAGTCTCTTCCTTTCTTGCCCTTCCTGGGTATTGAGTCACTTTGTGGAGCAGAATCCCCCACCCCACCCCCACTCCGCATAACACACCTAGCATTAGTGAGAAATCAACTTTGATGTGTTCAAGCCACTGGGGTTTGTTACAGCAGCACAACCTAGCCTGTCCTGAGTTTGAAAATCTTCCTAGAAAGAAAGCTGATGAGTTTCAGGGTTCTGTCCCCAAATTTTTAAGCTGGCCCCAGAAAACTTGGAGCAGGGGAAGGAGAAAGACCAACCCTTACACGGACAAGGGGCCAAGCCTGAGTCTAGGGGAGAAGATGATTTCTACCTGCAGAAGTTGTGCTCCCCAATCCCGTGGGCCTCAGCATCCTCCATAAACGTGTTGTAATGCTCTTGCAAGAGGAGGTGGGAGTTCCAGTGAAGGCACGAGTGCTGGTTGATGGTCTTGCTCACTTTGCCTCTGTAGGAGTAGCCATCACCCACATAGCAGTCCTCAGAACCTTGGAGAGAGCAGACAGGGACCTGATAGCAACTGGCATGCTGTTCCCGAAAGGACTCGGCGGGTGTTTCCGTAAATGAGAGGATTGGACCTGAATATTGATCACCCTGAGAGTTTACTACCAAGTCCCAGAAAGAAGGTGCCTTGAACATCCCACATTTAACCCAGCTTAAAAACATGAAATATATGGTGGTGGGTGGGTGGGAACTTAGTTACTTAATTTTGGCTCTCTCAAGACCTGGTGGGTGGTGGGGTGAGGCCCAGGAGAAGCCCAGGTATATCTGATTTGTCTGCACTATATCCCAGTCTGTTACTTTGTTTGCACGGAGCCCAACACACCCAGTGCCCTCCGGTTAGGGGCTGAGGCAATAGCAGAGTTTGAGAATCTTGACTTGAATTCTGTTCTGGGACAAAACCCAAAGAGAAAAGGATTCCAAAGGCCTGGCTGGTGGCCCCGGGATTCTGCTGAAGTGGTGGCAGAGACTCATACCTATTTCGCAGAATTTCCCCTTGAACTGGCCGGGACAAGAGCAGGTAAACTTGGATCTCCGCCGGCGCCGGGAGCAGGTGCCGCCGTTCTGGCAGGGGTTCGGCCTGCACACAGGAACCGCTGTGAACACAGGAAATGGGGCCAGGAAGGCTCTTCAGAAGGAGTTGCAGCCACGTCTGAGATGACGAGGAGACACTGGTGGCACTCTGCTGCTGTCCATCCTTTCACAAAAGATAGGTCACCCAAGGGGAAAGACAGACCCATCGATGCACTAGTAAATGTGCACATAAACTTAAGAACATACACCAACATGAATGAAACACTGTGATGAAGGCCACAGACAAAGTGTAAGTTGATGGGTCACGCAGTAAGGAGTAGCAGGAGGCATGAACCGGGCAGGAATTTGGGATCAGTCGGAGCCCAGTTGAAACTTGGCTCAGCCCCTGTACAGCTGTGTGACGGTGAGCAAGTTAGTCAGCCTCTCTGAACTTGACTCTCTTCATCTGTAAAATTCTTCCCTGCAGTGTTTTTTGGGACAAGGTGAGAGAGAATATAAACTGCCTGGGATGATGCCTGATTCATAGCACTGAATCAATATAGATTTATATAGACCCAATATCATGGGTCATTCCAGGAATAGACCAGGGCTGATCCTGGAGGAAAGGATTTTTAAGATGATTCTTTTCAGGTGAGAAGGGCCACAGACCAGTCAATTCTCAGTAACTCGCCAGGGATGATGAATCTGAAAAAGTCCTAGTTATAATGGCCATTTGGATGTTACCAAAACACCAAATGTATCTGGACTGTAGGGTGCAGAGACCCTAGGCACAGGCCAGTGCAGAGAAAGCCTGGCATAGAAGGGGCTGCCAGCACTTACCTGTGGAGCAGTCTGGACCCCTGTAAGGGTGATTACAGGCACAGCGGTAGTAAGGAGGACTCTCAGTAATGAGGCATTCGCCCAGGCCACAAGGGTTTTCCTTGCACTTGTTTTGCACTGCAGGAGATCCATAGAGAAGAACCCTCAAAGTACAGAACATTATTGGGGGCACATTTCACCTAGAGGGATACCTGTATAATAGAATGTTTGGGGGGTGGATGGTTGATAGAGCGTGTGCCCCTGTCCATGGTCCTGAAAGACCCACTACCCCCTAGACAAGCTTTTCTCTGATCCTTGGGTCATGATGATTGCTTCCCAGTTCCTTCCAGTGTTCATGGTCTTTATTATTCTATCCTGATTTTTTTTAAAAAAACTTGATAATTTTTACAACTTTAGCAAACAAATAGAGCTACAATTTGAGTTTCTCCATTTCATAGCTCATTTTATAGTCCATTTACAGTTTTCCCCATTCTTCTGAGAAGTTGAGGGATGAACCCAGATACTATGTTTATATCGATATCCAAAACCATGCTAAAACATTTATGGAAGGACTTGTAGGATTGGAAATAGAAGGAATAAATAAAGAAGACACAGAGGAAAGAAGTCAACCATAAAACCCTATCTATGTAAGACCCTCACTGCCTCTCTCACCCCGGTTAGATGGTTGCTAGATGGACCAGAATCCAGGTGTCTCTCTAGGGCTGCAATTAGTCCACAGGAGTTTTATTCCTCATGCTTACGGTATGCCCACAAGAACTCACCGAAGGCAGACACAGCTTTTATCAGAGTCTCCATGAGTGAGGAGAGCAGGAAGAAAGAGCATGGAGCCAGGAATTAGGCACCAGAGCTCCAATTTAGGCTCTTCTCTTAACTCTCTGTGTGACCTTGGGTTAGTCCCCTGCACTCTATCAGTTCCTTTGCTCTGATTGAGTTGGGTGTTATGTGCCTTGAGATTCTTTCTGCTCTCCCATTTGAGAACAATATTTCTCTGTTGTAGTTAGTCTAAACACTCAAAAGAAAACAAAAAAAGTCCTGAGTTTGCAATGCAAATTGGTCAGAGTCCAGCTCTTATCCCGTCTTAGCCTCGATGTTCTCATCTGTACAATGGGCATACTGGTCCTATTGTACTGGTCCCATTATCACGCAGGAGTGAGGATTCAGTGAGATGCTGCCTGTGACCATGCTGAGGAGCCCGTTATGCATGATACAATGTGCGTGGTGATAATCCTTTCTGTGGGATCACTCAGCCCTTCTTTACCCCCTAGAGTTGGAGAAGGAAACTGCCTCTTGTTCCACTCAGAGGGAAGAGCAAACCCAGTGAAGGTGCACTCACCATGCTGACACCTGCTTCCAGAGAAAGGGGCCGGGCAGCTGCACTTGAAAGTGTCCCCATGGACGAGGCAGTCTCCACCGTGTTTGCAGGGGTTGGACAGGCATGGATCTAAGGCACATGGGCAGAAGGCAATGTGTGCAATGGACAGCAGGCGAGAAGCCCCTACTTACTCGTCAAACTTCCGCCTCCTGTCCATAAGCAACAACATGCCCAGTGACTGGGGGCAGGGGGGAACATGCATGGCCCTAAAGAGCAAGGAGAACTGCAGTCCCGTGACTAGAGATGAGGAATTCAGAGTGGAAAGGGGACAGGCAAGAAGGAACTGTGACTAGCTCCCCTCGGCTTGGATTTCGACGGGGCCTTTCTCACTGAGAAACTCCCCCTTTCCATCATCAGTGTTTTTCTCCTCCCAGTCTCGCTGGGAGTGCCACGGGGTCTGTCTCTGATGCTGAATGCATTTCACAAGCCTGGAGACCTCCCCTACTCCCAGTGCCCAGGGGTGGAGGTCAGGCCTGGGGAAAGAAAACCCACCCCTAATGAAACACAAGCTTTCTGAACATCAGGCAAGAAGACCAAAGGCAAGAGGGTGACAGAAAAATTGACGGCAAGGAGGAAATGACCCAGTGGCCTTCATCTTTCTTCAACTACTTGTTCAGTTAGATTTTGTCATATTTCATCTGTGCCTTTGGCTTTTCATGGTTGTCTGAATGGATCTTCCCTCGGGGAATTCTTTATCCTTCTGCTCACACACATTGTTCTTTGGTTCAGGAACTAGGATCCCTGGGCCCAGCTCTTGTTTTGATGGTCCCTTCTGATGTTCCCCCGATGCCCCATATCTTAGCCCTGCCTTCCAGGCCACTTCGCACAGTTACACAGCTTTTATTCCAGCTGCTGAGTGCTTTCCATTTCTTCTGCTGCATTAATCACATGGCTTTGCTTGGGCCAGCTTCTCATTTTCCTTTCTGTCCTATGGCTCGGTTAAGAAACCACAAAAACAAAAACCAATGCGGTAGAAGCACACACGTGTGAGCGTGGGTACACACACACACACACACACACACACACACACACACTAACAACCGTGCAAAACTTCTGAAGATTTGAAATGAGAAAGAAAATCGCAGTCCAGGCGGAAGGGAAGGGAAGTCCTAATGCCAACTTTGTGAATGCCAGCCTGACACTGAATGTTCACGCAGACTCTTCTTCCTAATTAGGGCACTCTCACAGCTCTGGGATCATGTTGAATATGCCTCCCATTCAGTGTCAGGAGACCTAGATGATGAGGCACTAACTTGCTGTATTAACTTGGTGAAGTCAGCTCCTCTCTTGGCCTCATTTTCTTCATCTGTCATTTGAGGGTGAGAGAGATGGTCTCTGAGTACCTCCCCAGTCCTCACGGTCTATAATTCTAGCTGGAAAAATAGCCAATTTAAATCATTTCTTCGATAACTATTCCATGATGCCCATCAGAGAGTGGGAGGAGGGGGAGGCCCTTGCATGTGGTAACATATAAACTCCTCTCCAGGTGTGCTGCCCTCCTCCTGGGAGGGCCCCCAAACAGCTTTGGTACCTACCGTCGTCCACGTAGTACCACTCAAGATTTTCAGGGTGGTCGGCAGGACTGGTGGTGTTCACTTTCAGGTCGTAATACTCATAGCTGTACTCATAGCTGTCAGGAGTCCAATCTGCAGGCGTGGGAACAGACCAAAGAAACCCTGATCATTAGATCAGCATTTTATTTCGCTGAACATCTTTTTCCCCCCCCTCAAAGATTTCAAAGTCCTGAGGAGCAATCATGTTTCTGTCCAGCTCCTCACACTGATGGGGTGGACACAGAGGTCAAGCATCCTGAGCTTTCGTTTGGCAGGCGGTGGGGGGAGGGGTGTCTGTCGTAACCCAGCAACGCAGCATTGGCGCTGGGCAGGGTCAAGAGCACCTGATAGGAAATGGGAAGAAGTCAAGTTCTGGCTTCCCACTAACTGTGACCTTGGACAAGGCAACTGTATTTTTGGTGTCCTCGTTTTCCAAGGTCATATCCAGTGGCACTTGGGTGCCTTGTTGGGTGGTTCTGTGAATGAAAAGTCTCGATGGGACTTTACTAGTCACCTTCGCTTAATGAAGTCAAAGAAACTGCCCTGTCCTCTTGGTCACAGCATCAAACTCTCCCCCGTTGCGTCTAGAGAGTCATCATAACAACTGATGTTTATTGAGCCTTTACTATGTACCAGGCCCCGTGCTAGGCATTTTACATGAACTATCCATTTCATCCTCATAAAAATCTAGATGTGTTATTATCTCTATTTTAAGTTGAGCAACCTGAGGTTGAAAGAGGTTACGTAGCTTGCCCAAGGTCACATAGCTACTAAGCAGCAGGATATACATCAAGACAGCTTATCTCCATAGAACCCCTGAATCGCACCAGCTCGGCTGCTTCAACTGGCCTCTTAACAGGCCTCAGGTCCACCTGCACTTGCCCTTGGGAATGCGGTCCAGCCAGCCCCATTGAACAGTCAGCCTGCTGACCAGCAATCACCCAACAAAAACCTTGAGAAGGTTCATGGATCTCACCCACTGGAAGACAGGGCAGGGTATGGAGTTCCCCCAGGTGTACACCTCACACTGGGCCAGTCCATCGGGAAGAGCACGTGTGTGAGAGGCTGGACTCAACCTCATTGCTGTCTGTGCCTTGGAAGACGCTGAGAGCTCCGCTCATGGAGAGAAGTTTGGCATTTGCAGGAAGTTTGCAGAAGCCATCCAGCTGGAGGGCTGTGCAAAGAAGGGCACGGAGACCCTTTCCGCTGGGGTGGGCTGCAGCCTGCGTTAAAAGTGCTTCATGGGAGCATCACCTGGGAGGGTTTCTTCACCTCTGAACTTAAAGCTTATTTTGTCCTTTCTGTTCTGTTGGCACTTAATCCCATTGTCTAGATAAAAAAAAATGGGCATTGTACACTGTTGACTTGGCCGTCTCCAGCCGGCGGGAGTATGGCGAGCAGAAGCCGAAGGAAGCCGTCCACAGATGCATATGGTAATGAGGCAAGAGCAAAGGCAGAGCGCGGACTTGAAAAGGTGCCCCCACCGAGCCAGCTGATGCTCCGAGGACGGCACTGTACCCGAGCCCCATCATCAACCACATCACCCCACTCATCTCTCAGTCGTTCCCTTCTAGTCTTTATCTCTTTGGCTTTTGAAAAATCGACTTTTGCACAATGGCTGTTTTATATTTCCCATTAAAATGGAACTATCTTTTTATTTCCTTTTTGAATCTGCCAACTCTGGTTCCTTGCCAGAGTTTCACCTCATTTATCACAGTGTCAAGTCAAGACTCCCTTTGCTTGCTCATTATTTCTCCCGAACTGCTTTTCCCCACTACGAAAATGCTCCCAGAGGAGGCCACCTTTCCAGGGATGAGGATCTAGGTTGAAGATAAGGCCATTGTCTTCCTGGAGCAAATAAAGTTTCTTTCCATCTAGTTTGATAAAGCAGAGAAAGAGAGAAAGTAAGAAAAGGAAATAAAAAGGTTTTTCTGACTTTGACATAAAAGATTTGGAACTGACATTTGGGAGAGAAAATGGGATCTGGTAATGAGGTACTGCATCCGTTCTTTCTTTTTTCTTTGGAGAATGTTTTGTTTTTCTAATCGGTGTTTACAGATAAGGACCTTCAGATTGCTCCTGTAATTTCTACCATCACTGCTGGGTGAGGGTCAGACTGGCTAATCGCGGCTAGGTCATTAAGAATCAAGCCTGTTCCAGATATTTGGAGACGAGAGATTTACAAAGATGGAATGGAACGACTTTTCCAGGTGCCGGGGGATGGATGAAGTGTCTGTTGGAGGATTTTGACTTGGATCCAGCCCTATGAACAAGGTCTGCTCATCTCTCGGGGAAGCTCTGGAGGGAATAAAACATGTAGGCTTTGGATCACACTCCTGCTGCTCTCCAGGGCCCAGGGCCCTCGGTGAAGGTGGACAGAAACAGCAGCGCCTCGGCGGTCCCAGGCACCAGCAGCCATCCAGCTGGAGGGCTGTGCAAGGAAGGGCACGGAGACCCTTTCCGCTGGGGTGGGCTGCAGCCTGCCTTAAAAGTGCTTCATGGGAGCATCACCGGGGAGGGTTTCTTCACCTCTGAACTTGAAGCTTATTTTGTCTTTTCTATTCTCTTGGCACTTAATCCCATTGTCTAGATAAACAAATGGGCATTGTACACCTACAACGGGCCAAGCATTACGCCAGGTGCAGGAAGGCATTGGGAACAGTGGAGAGTAATACAAAGAAGACTGGGATGTGGCCTCCATCCGAGGAGCCTCTCGTCTGGGTCGGGTGGGAGAAGACAGTGGCCAAGGAAGGAGATGAAAGGGAAGTGAGAGGGGCCGAGTCCAGGCCTGGGGGCGCAAGTCCCACGTGGGCCTCTGGAGTGGCCTGAGCCAATCTGATGGAAGAAATGGCCCTGACTCCCAGCCCTCCCTGTATCCACTGCTTTTGCCACCTGCCTTCACAGCTCCTCTCGCCAAAAGATAAAGCCGATTTCTCCAGCCCGTGGGTCTGGGTTTCTCTTGGGACTTGCTTTGGCCAGGAGCATGTGGCGAGAGTGTGCCCGGGCCTCCGGAAGCCTCATCACATGCCCTCTCTCTCTTGTTCTCTCTCTCAGGGACCCCTGTGACTGCCACGTGGAAAAGTGTGCCTGTTTCTACAGGAGGATGAGACAGCCTGAAGGGCAGCAGCATGTCTGGTGGTCCCAGCCAAGGCCTCAGAAGGCCCAGCCGATCCACCAGCTCAGCCTGGCCCGACCAGAAGAATTGCACAGCTGAACCCAGTCTAATTGGCTGACCTAGAGAATTAAGATCTAAAAACATTGTTAATGGTTAAAATCTTAAAATCACTAAGTGCAGGGTAGTACATTGTGCAGTAATAACAAACAGACAGCCCAGCTGGTGTGGCTCAGTGGTTGAGCATTGGCCCATGCACCAAGAGGTCGCCGGTTCGATTCCCGGTCAGGGCACATGCCCAGGTTGTGGGCCAAATCCCCAGTGGGGGGCATGCAGGAGGTAGCCAATCGATGTTCTCTCTCATTGATGTTTCTATCTCTCTCTCCCTCTCTCTCTAAAAATAAATAAAGAAGAAGAAAAAAGAACAGACACACAGGGCTTGATTGATACTGGGTTGCTAATGGGGTTAGAATTTTAGATACTAGAACATTCCTCAAAGGCCCACGTGGCTGCAAAGCTTTAGGTTCTGTGGACAGATCTCAGATGGCACTTCTCTCTGTGGTTAGTGTTTAACTTGTTCCGATGTGTCTCCTCCAACCAGGTCGTTGGTTTCTTAAGAGCAGGGCCATGCCTCTTCCTCTTTCCTCCCCACAGTGGCCCGCACGGAGCCCTGTGTGCGGTGAATGTGTGTGTTTGACATTCGTTTTCCCCTCTGTGACCAAGCCCTCCCTTCCTTCTCCTGGCCCACACGCAGCGGGCACGTAGCTCCGCCAGCAAAGATGGTATCTGCTTGGAGCAGAGTAAACAGGCAATTTTGGAAACTACGTGAGACTTGGGTCAGGTGTTTGGCGAGAAGATACCTGCTGAGCTCTGGAGGGGTCTAGAAACCTGTCCAGGTACTCTCCTGGGTGGAGAGGGATTGCAGCCTAACACGGAATTTAGTTCCACTGGTAGATTATAGAAAAACACTCCAGGTTCAAGTGTAGATTCCTTGAGTCTTTCTCTCAGCTACAGGAAAGGGAGCGCTTTGGGGAAGAATGGAACAGCTGTCAGGAGCATATTATATTAGGTATAAAAAGAAATCCGTGTGGATTTGTCTATTTCACAGAGTCTGTGTCTAGAATTTATCAGGAAGAATAGTGAAAGTATTCTGAGTTTACCCAAATAATCCTAACAAGAGGTTATTATGTATCGAGTATTTCCTATGTATCCGACACTATCCTAAACAAATGTGTTGCACACAATCTTATTTAACCTTAAGACCACCCTGTGGCATAGGTATGATTATTTCTCATTTTACGGAAAAGGAAAAACTAAGGCAGAGGTAGATGGCATCTGAAACCCAGTCTACCTACCTCCGAGTCTGGTGTGCTTTTTCCTAAGCCCTGAGCCCCTTGTGGGTTTCTGTTTCGGGAAAGTCCACGGGTTTCGCTTCCAGGAAGTGACACGCACTGCGAAATCGCGAGCGCAGGCTCCAGGTCCCTCGGCCAGGATTACCGTGGCCCAGACCCGGGGTCTCTCGGAGAAACTCCAGAGCTCCTGTGATGGAGGCTTTGCAGCTGCCTGGTTAAAGAGCTCGCCAGATGTGTGGAACGGAACAGAAATCCCTGGAATGCTGTCCCTGTTGGCGTCATCCATCACCATGGCACAGACGGTTCCTCCGAGGGCCTCCCCCAAAGCCCAGGCCTGTCGGTCTGCATTTGACGCTTCCAGTCCGCTGACAGGGCGGGCCCAGCGGAGACCCTCCCTGGCAGGCGGCAGGACAGCTGATGGATGGGCTCGGCCGTGTTGCTGGGCAGAGCCAAGCCAGCTTTGAAGAGGCATTTCCGCAGGCCTGTTGGCTGTCGCCTCACCTGCTTTGGGGAGACGGGCAGAGTCTGTGCTGTTTGATGGCCACCTCCTCTGCCACCCGGGGGGGCTGTGGCATGGGCACCTTCTGCTCCAGCAAGACCAGCGGAAGAAACAGCTTGCCTGGGGACACCAGCACAGTGTCTCCTTGGCCACATTGTTGTCGAAAGCCTGCTGGGCCCTGACAAATGTCATCAAAGCACAGCCCCTGTGTGAAATTAAATCAGACACGAACAGGGGTGTTTTTAAAACCTAACCTGCTCTTTGCAGCAAGACCCAGCTCCTACATCTCACCCCGCTCCCCTGCCAGAGGCTGACAGGATACTTCAAGATGGACTCAGGAGCCCAGGGGTGGCGTGCTCCATGGTCCCTTCCTCTACTCACCAGACTCTCTGAAGCTATTGGCAGGGTTCCTACAGACCCCAAATCTCAGGATGTTAAAACCAACAGTCTCCACTCCTGGAAAAGTTGTTTTACTAGCCTTGCTTGAATACCACCAGTGACGGGGAGCTCACTATCTATCAAGAGCCCGATAGCCCACTCAGATCTTTAGACAACTCTGATGATTAGGCAGTTCTTCCTGTTTGCAGGTCCAGTCTGACCATGTAGTCTCCAGTCTATTGAATGAAGAACTTGTGGACACATAGAATGAATCCACTCCCTGCTCTGTGATCTCTGCTTGGTGGGGCCACTGCTTACAGCTGTTCATGTCCTTCTCTGCACAGTTCCAGGGCCTCATAAACGTGTAGTCATTGTAGATGTCTACCCTTTCTGGCAGATGGCGGTGAAGTTGTGAAGTAAAGGCACCTCTTAGTTCCCACAAAGTCCACCTCATGGACTAGGGTAGGGCTGCCTTTCGAATACTTGAAGAGAGGGAGGTCCCTTGGGTCTTTCACGCTCCTGTTTCTTCCACTGGGTGAGCCCACCGCTCTGTCGTTTTGTGTCTCTGACACCCAGCCCCTTCGACGGTGCCTGAGCAGTTAGTGCTGAAGGCTGGGCAGGCGCAGCTCTTGGCTTCGACTCGTCCCTGGAGTCCATGTGTGGGTGCTGCTTGGCCAGCCGGGGGAGCCCTAGGACGGGATTCTCCAAGGACCCGAATTACATGTTGTTGGATTGGACGTTCTCCTTTGCTTTGGGGAGACACAGATGCTCTGAAAACCTCACATACCAGGCTCACATATATTTTTGTCTTATTCCACAGACATCTCCTAAGCACACGGGGCAGGACAGAGGCCAGGCATCAATTGCCTTGAGCTGGTACAAGTCTGTCTGCCCATCTCAGGCTTTGCTGCAGAAGAATGTGGGCTGCCCAGCTAGATTTGGTCCCGTAATCGGCATCTTTGCTCCAGAGAAGTCCACAGTTTAGACATGACTGCAGTCTCCATGTGCTGTCTGCCTGGCTCTTGTCCCTTATGGGAGGCCAGCCCAGGTCACTACCAGGAAGGGTCCTGGCCTCTGCCCCACTGGAGTAGTGAGTGGACTTTTCTTCCTTGTGTCTCAGAGCGGCAGAGGGAGGTTCAGACCCAGAGTCAGAGACCAAGAGGGGATGGCGTGGCCTGAAGGAGCAGCCCTGCTCGGCCTGGGCATGGCTGAGGCCACCAGACACAGCAGATGGGGAAGGGGGACGGCGAGAAGGGGAGGGGCGAGTTTCCGAGAGACAGAGCCTACAGGAAAGCAGGGCTCACTGGAAGTGGATGCACTGAATCTTGAGGAAACAGACCAGGTGGGGGTGCTGGTGAGAGCCATCACCAGGGGTGGGTCAGCCTGGGGCTGCTTACATAGCACTGACACCATCCTGTCAGCAGAGAGGTGCTGGCTGCCACCTGAGGGGCGGGGTGGGGTGGCACAGGGTGGGCCCGCCTGGAGCCAGTCACTGCTCGAGGACACCCTCACTTTGTCTTGTACCTGTCATCTCATCTCAGCCATTAAGGGCTGGGTGACCTGGGGGAAGTTGCTTCCCCTCTCTGGGCCTCAGTTTCCTTCTCTGTAAAATGAAGGGCTTTAACTGCATTAGCAACTTTTCCTTTGGGGTCCTGAGCCTGGGGATCACGGGTGTCCAAGGGCAACATGAAATCGTGCAAAGCACTGTGTGTGCGCATGGCCATACAAACGCCCGGGAGTGCGTGCTTCCGGGAAAATTCTCAGAGGAGTCTGGGATACTGGACCACTCGAACCCTGAGGTCATGCCAACACTCCCTTCCTTCCATCCCAGAAGCACCAGGTAGTTGGGGGGAGTCCAGGGTGATCTGCACACTCACCTGGGTCCAGGTCTGGGAGTAAAGACATCAGGGAGAACTGAAAGACAAAACAACACAGAGCGGACCAGGTTGAGTCCCCCGCGCTGGCTGATGTGCCCTCCAGAAAGACAAGGAATGTGTCTGTGTCGTCCCTGATCTATTACCCACACCTGGCACAGAGCTTGGCACGTGGCATTCCTCAGAAGGTGTGTGCCGAGTAAATAATGCTATCAACAGTTCCTCTGAGAATGCAGTCCTTACCAGAAAAAGAAAGTTTTACTCGTTTAGTAGCTGGGATAGTTTCTTTCACTCAGATCAAAGGTCAATAATGAAGGCCTTTGGGCCAAACCCAGCAGTTGTGGTTTTATAAATAAAGTTTTATTGGAACACGGCCACACTCCTTTTCTTACAGAGTGTTTGTGGCTGCTTTGTGCTGCAATGGCAGGGTAGTTGTGACAGAAACAGTATAGTACCAAGTATTTCTTATCTGGCACTTGACAGATAAAGTTTGCTGACTTTTGACTTAGAAAACAAGAGGTCTATCACCTGACATGTTGCCCTTTGGGTCCTGGTGGCCAGAAAGCTGAGGTCGCCAGGATGTACGTTCCCGGTACCCACATCTATCTAGGCAGCTTGGCGTGCTTGCTTCCTGTGTGCTCAGCAGGAATTCTAACTTCTTTTTATTTTTTCTTTATTGGTTTTTAGAGAGAGAGGAAGGGAGAGGGAGAGAGAGATAGAAGCAACGATGAGAGAGAACATCGATTGGCTGCCTCCTGCATGCCCCCCACTGGGGATCAGGCCCACAACCTGGGCATGTGCCCTGACCAGGAACTGAACCGGCAACCTCTTGATGCATGGGTCGACGCGCAACCACTGAGCCACACCTGCCGGACTCTAACTTCTTTTTTACTGTAGGCTTCATTACCTAGGTTGGGAACTAGGCAGATACTAACTTAGGAAAGAAAGATGAAAAGAAAGAATGCATCCTGACAGGATGTACTGAGGGCAGGACATCAACAAGCAGCATCCTTGACAGCAACGCCTATCCCGCACCCGCTCAGGGGAGCGTGCCGGTCCAGGTGGGGAGCTTGCTGCGGAACAGCTAGCCTAGACCCTGCAGAATGCCAGCCTCGCATAACACAAAACGATGGGAAGAATGTTCTTTCAATGAGATTAAAGAGACACAGCAATTACATGCAGCATGTGATCCTCGATTGCCCTAGAGTTTTAAAAATAGCTGTAAAGGACATCACTGGAACAACTGGGAAATGTGAAGATAGACTTGGATGAGGTAGGATCACTGTCTCAATGTTGGGTTTCTTGAGGGGGTAATGGCCCTGTAGGAAAGCGTCCTTATTCTCAGGAGACGCATGCTGAGATATTGAGGGTGCTTTCTGCAATTTAGCTACAAATGACTCCACAAACTGAACACATATATACCCATTCACACGGAGAGAGCATCTATCTGGGTGAAGGATATCCATGGATTATTCTCTCCACTTTTCCAAAGGTTTGAAGAATTACAAAGTAAAAGGTGGGGGAGGGGAACGGAGGCACAGAGAGGAAGAGAGGCTGCTTGTGGCGGGGCCTGTGTCTGTGTAATTGCCTCCCAGTCCCCCTGCCCCGCTGCTGCAGGAAATGGGACATGGGGTGGGGGTTGGGTTTGGCAGGGGTGGCAGGTTGATCGTGGGAGGCTTGGCAGAGGAAGGGCAGGTGGTCCTGGGCCTGTGGTGCTTGAATGGGGAGCATCTGGAGTTGACATCTGGGGGTTTGAGTGTCAGGGCAGGACCAAAAAGGGGCAAGAGAGGACCCCGAGGACCAATGTATGCTGCCCTCCTTCACTCCCACCGGCACAGCCAGTCAGCTCTGCCATGGTCCTGGTCCTTCACCGGCTTCATCTCCCCTCCATGGAGCTTGTCTGGAGGGCGGGGCCCCCCTCTCCACCTGTCAGACCTGAGGAGATAGAGGTGTCCCCTTGAATTCTCCTCTGTGAGCTGAATAGTGTGGGCCACGCCTGGCCGCCTTCAGCCCTGAGATGTGGGCAGGACAGGGAGGAGGACTTCAGGGAGCATTCTTCCGCAGGTTGCAGTATGGAAAAGGCCCCCCACCACCTGTACCCGGGCCAGGGAGAGCGCATGTCTTCATTCTGGAGCCTGAGCGACAGCCGGGTGCTGTGCTGCCCGCGGCCAGCAGGTGGCAGACGCGCCCTTTCCAGGAGCTGGACTTGAACTCCAGAGCTGAGAGGGAAACCAAACAAAAAGAAAGCCCAGCTGGACCCTCCTGGGCTGTTGGGGGTGCAGGGGGGCTTCAGATCCCAGGGCTCTCAGGGAGCTTCGCAGCTGCCGCCCAGCTGTGCAGCCCAGGCTGCATGTCAGTAGGTCCCAGGGATCCGAAGCAGGTCCACTCACTGTGTGAATCACCGGGTCCACGGCAGTGAGCGGCTGTGCTGAAATGTGGAAATGGGCAGCGCAAACACCAGGCTGGGTATTTGGGGGACCACCTGGGAAAGGCCAGGTCAATAGCCAGTTATTTATGCCTGATAGCTGCACCCTGAAACTGACCTGGGTGAGGGTGGGAGCGGGTGGGGGTTATGAATAGACGCGATATTTGCCTTCTTTCATTTCATTATTCCATTCAATATTCCCGCACAGAGACAAGGAAATAAATGATAGAAGTTCTGATCCTGGGACTTGTCAATCCGACGAAGAACAACAGAAAAGAGGGAGGAGGAGGGGGAGGAGGAGACTCTAACCCCAGCTCACTTTTATAAAGAGCTGACAGTGTGCCAAGGACTGCGCTGGACACGTTACATGCATTCTGTCTCACCGATTGCACACAATACTTGATAACCGAGGCCCTACAATTATGTCCATTGTAGAGATCAGAAAACAGGTTGGCAGAGACTGAGCTGGTCAAAGTAACTCCGCTAGTAAATGCTGGTGCCATGATTAAAAGGAGCCAGTCTTACACCAGAGCCCTCCCTCTTAATCCCCATTGCTTTGAGGGATGAGGGCACCGTGGTGTGCCTCTGTGTGACGAGAGGGTGGGGGAGAAGGAAACAGGAGAGCTCCCCAGCCCTAAGAGAGGCAGGGCATTGAGCTAGATTAAGAGATTGGGCCTATTACCACCACTGCTATCTATACCCAAAGCTTTTTCATCATCACCAGCATAAACTGTATACGCATTAAATGATAGCTTCCTCTTGCTGCCTCTTCCAAGCTCTTGGTAATTTCTATTCCACTTTCCGTCTCTATGAATTTGCCCATGCTAGGTACCTCATATAAGTGGAATCACCTGTTTGTCCTTCTGTGACTGGCTTCATTTCACTCTGCATAATGTTTTCCAGGTCCACCCATGTTGTAGCATATATCATAATTTCATTCTTTTTATAGCTAAATAGTATTCCATTGTCCATCACCTTTTGTTTACATTTTGTCATCTGTTGATGGGCAAGTGGGCTATTTCTATCTTTTTGCTATCATGAATAATGCTTCTGTGAACATTGATGTAAAAAACCTGTTCAAGCCTCTGCTTTCCAGCCTTCTGGGTGTATAGCTAGGCGTGGAATTGCTGGGTCATACGGTCATTCTATGTTTAACTTTTTGAGGACCCACGGTGCTCTTTTCCATAGTGGCTCCATCATTTTACATTCCCATCAGCAAAGCATAGCGGTTCCGATTTCTCCACATCCTTGCCAACACTTGTGATTTTCCATTTTTAAAATTCTAGTCATCCTAATGGGTGTGAAGCGGTGCCATCGTTCTTTCTAGTCACAAGGAATCTCGCCTTTCTTGTTTTAGCTCACAAGCTGTCCAGTGCTGTTCTAATCCGAGGCTCGGGCAAGGAGGGCAGGCTCCAGTGGGAAAATGTGGAGGCACCTGGAAGCCCTTTGGAAAGGCAAACGAACAAACGAACGAGACAGTGAAGGAGTCTGGGGCTTATCACATGGGCACAAGCTCCCACATTAACCTTGTGATCATCCGGCCTCAGCAAACATCCCAGCAGCTCAGCAAAGTATCTGCCCACGGATGGGAACCAAATCCACCCCTGAAGCTGTCCTCAGGTCAGGTCACGTGGGACGTGAACCACTGGTGGCACCCACGCTGATTTAGGTGGCTCCTGGCGAGAGTATGACAGAACATCCAAACACAAGTGAGAAAGTAATTTCCTTCGCAATCTTACCGTCAGCCCTTCCAACCCCACCCCTGAGAGACTCCTCGGTGGGTGCTGGTAAATGTCTCTCCTCCCCCTCTGCCACTCTCCCCTCTGCCGGGAGGAAGCAGGCGCCAGGCTCCGAGCTGCAGGGCAAGACTGCAGCCGGCCAGGATCGATGACATCCTTTTGTTTTCTTTGATTTTTCCCTTTATCGTTATGACGATTTCTTTTAAAAAAATGCATCTGTTTAGCTAGAGAAAAGCCGAGTCTGTTTAACAAAAGTATTAAGAAACCAGTTTGGGCTTTGACAAAATTTCTGAGGATGGATTCACTCGTGCTTACAGTTCTGAAAGCCCTTGAACTAATCGGTGAGCTATCTGGCAAGACCGGATCTGCCTGGCGTTGAAAAGAAAAGCCTCGGGGACTGCTGGGGGAGCCTCCTCCGGGGGGAGGAGCTTGATCTCCTGCCTGGAGCTGGAGTCCCGGGGCCCTGCCCCTCCGACACCTTCCACGCCTCCCGGAAGGTGTCATTTGTTTTGGGGTGGCACCTGGCGTGGCAGCCTCCGCCGCAGTGGTTCTGAGCATGGACTTGGCATCGGGCAGACCCGAGTTTGAATCCCAGATCTGAACTTCCCAGGGCTGCCGTGTCGGGCAGATTATTTAAGTTCTCTTGAGCTTGGTTTCTGCTCTGCCATATAAGGATGGCACCTGCCTCACAGGTGCCTGGAAGCGGTAAAGGTCTGATCGCAGGAAGCACACAGTATCTGACAAATGGTTGCTGTTATGATTACGACCATGAGCCACTGCTGTGGGTGAGCTTAACGTTGTTAAATTTCTATTTATTTATTTTTGCAAATCGTGGGGCCGTTGGGAAGAGCTCGCTCCGCACAAACTCTCCCTGGAACTTGTTTGTTGGGTCACCGTCATGTCACTAGCATTCTCCCCAACCTCTTTTTTTTTTTTTTTTTTTTTTTTAACCTGGGATCTTTGCCAAGTCCTAAGCCAGGAAACCTTGTTATATTAATTATGAAGAAAAAGCATGTTTTATTTAAAATCCCGGCTGCCGAATATTCCGGCGTGCTGTTGCCCTGTGACAGCACAATGGCTTCTGCATTTAGCCAACCCTGATGACTTTGAAATGTAACTAGATCTGTGCCTAGATACACACGTGCTTTCCTGCGACCTGATTTCCCCACCTCCCAGGGTACCCGGCCAAAGGGAACGGGTCGGGCTCGTGCTTAGGACCAGTTAAAAAAAAAAAAATCTCTAAGAAGGTGCCGTGAGATTGAGCCCCTCTCTTTTGCAAAGACTGTGTGGATAGCAGCAAGAGGGAGGGATCTCCCCTAAGCCTGCAGGAGACGGACGTTCTAGAGCGTTGAGGTTTGGCATGGGGCGGTTGGGATCTGCCCGACCGAGGCCTTCTTTGTCCTGGGAACCACGAAGATTTTGATGTTTGAATTAATCAGAGGCTGGACTCCATTACGTGACCACCCAGCGTGGGTCCCAGTGTTTCAGCACCCGTGGTGACTGCGAACAACAGCCAGACAAGACCACTCTCTGTCTCTCCAAGGTAGAAACAGGCAGATGATGTCATCACTCGGGCAGAAAGGCTGTCACCAGTGGAGAACCGTGGGGCCCGTGGGACCGGGGAGGCCTAGCTTTCTAGAAACAGGAGCAGCGGCTGCTCTTGCTGGCAGGTGAGAGTGGGAACTCCGTGCAGCTAGGATGCCTGGTTTTCAAGAAAGGTTGGAGATTTGTACTTTTATGGGAAATGTCCTGATTTTCAAATGTCGCCAAGCCATGGAAAGGAAATCAAAATACTCTTCAGACTGACCTTCTACCCTCCAGATAAAACCCAGGCTGTGAGCAGAATGTAGCCCACGCTGCCAATTTGCGACCTCTGGGCTGTGTGAACAATTCGGCAGCTCTGTATCTCCAGTTCTCGAGTTCTTTTAAACCCCAGGGCTTAGACAGCTCAGGAATGGGAGCAAACATGCATTTTAATGATCAGACCCCTTGTTGGGGATGAGCCATTGTCTTCTCCCTGTCTGGGGACGGGTCGAGACAAGCAGGGCAGGCCCAACAAGCCTTGTGCTCTGGCTTTTGACCCTGGAAGAGGTCAGACTCCAACCTGGCCGAGTCCATGGCACCCCAGATCACCCTAAGAACCACACAAGAAAAGGTTTCTAAGCCCTGGAGACAGTGCGTGACTCCCATACAGTCGAGCGGGCCTCCTGTAATATACCAGGAGCCAGACGGACCTGGGTCCCGACCCGGGCCAGAAGTTCATCTGCTGTCTCTGGGCTTGATTATCATCCATAAGACAAGGATAACAGTACAAGGCTGTGCCAGGGACAGGTAAGGACTGTCCCTTCAAAACTGACAGGTAAGGACACCCAAATCTAGGCCGGACCAGGAAGACCCTGTGGCTGGATCCCTGTGTCCACGGCAATGATAGCTGACCTATACCTCTTTGGATGGTAGATATCTGAATAAAAACCTAAGTTACAGAGGGGCCAGAGATGTCATCGTAAGACCTGCTGCATGCTCTGAGTTCAGGGGAGAGTACCCGGGCATCCTTCCAGACTCTGGGACCGCGTTTGTTTAAATTATCAGAGGTGCGTGGAGTCCCTGACACTCCAGCCACCAAAGAGTCCCCTGGTCGAAGAGCCTCCTGTCCCTGCAGGAAGGGCCATGACCCTGAAGCTCTGTGGCCTGAAGAAGTCCCATCTTCATCCGGAGTCCAGACAAGAGACCTTGTCTAGACAGATGGACACCGGCTGTAGCCTGAACTCAGCTCAGCCACTTCAGCTGTATGGCTTGGGGCTGAGTCACCCAGCTCCTTATCTGTAAATTGGGAGCAATATAGAAACTACTTCTTAATAAATATGTTTTTATTGATTTTTTAGAGAGAGGAGAGGAGAGAGAGAAACATCAATGTGAGAAACAGCGATCAGCTGCCTCCTGCATGTCCCCCACTGGGGATCGAGCCTGCAACCCCGGCATGTGCCCTGACCGGGAATCGAACCGGGACCTCTCAGTCCATGGGACGATGCTCAACCCACTGAGCCACACCAGCTGGGCTATAGTACCTACTTCTAGGGTCCTTCTGGAGATGAACTGACCCACAGAAAGCACAGAGCCTGGCACACAGGATCTCTCATTAAATGGTAGCAGTTGGTTATTATTTTTAGCTACGTGGGGCCGGAGAGGCCACCTAGCCCATCTGCTAAGTGGCTGCCTCCCTCCCATGACGCCTTGAACTCTCCAAAGCATCTGAGCGACTTGGCCCCTTTCCCTGGTTGTCTGTGTCCTGGCGTGTGAAACGCCTTCCCGACCACCTGTCTGGTGCGCTTCCCTCTGGGGCAAGACACGTTCCAAAGCCCGAGTCCTCTCACTGCCTGGAGGCTAGCGCTCACATTTTCTCTTTTATCCATTATTGACTTATAATTTCATCGCTAACCCTAAAAATTCACTGAGGCTTGCAGAAATAAACAGGATTTTGTGGGACCATCATCTTTCTGTGAACTTCAAACCGACAGCATCACCTCGCCTCCGTGCCTGCAAACTTAGGATCTCGTTCTTCCTGGCTGGTGCTTTCTCAGGACCCCCCTGTGGGCTTCTGATCATTTCCACTGCTTTTCTCTGGACCTGTGTGATATTTCTGCTGGGTTTTGGCCCCAGACATCCCACAAGCAATCAAATGATGGAGGGGGCTTGATAACAATTTGTCGCCGTGGCCACACCATTGGAAAGTAAAACTCTTTCAGAGGGGATCCTCTTGGCAGCTTAAGACGGGGCCAAGGTAGGCTTCTGAGTACGGTTTGCCGAAAGGGGAACTGTATGTTTTTAAAGCATGCTAATCAGAAAACCTGGAATTTAATCTGTTTCCTGCAGGAAAAAGCCCGATGAAGTGAAATGGGAAATAAAATGCAAAGGTATTTAATGAGATAAAGAGGTGATGGCTGTTATTTCAGTTCTCATCCCCTGCTCACTCTCTGCCACTGCCCCCCCCAACAAAGGGGTGCATTTTCTGATGTTTATAGACAACGTGTGTCCATCCCAGAAGTTTTAAGGGGAAAGAGCTAACGCTTGGTGACTGCCACATGCATCGCCGGTTTCATCAACCCGGACCCTCCCCAAGCTGGTGAGAGATTGGCACTTGGTTTGCACCAGAGGAAGCCGAGGCTCAGAGGGATCACGACACTCGCCTCACATTCTGCAGCTAGACTGTGGCAGAGCTGAGATTCCAATCCCGGCTCCACAACCCACCCTCCCGCCTCCAACCACATCCAGTCTGGAACTCCAGGCGGCCCTCTTTCTGTTGACCATCCCGCGCAGGTGCCAGAGACCCCGCTAACCCTCCTGGACCACAGCGGCTGCCGGCAGCGCCACAGTTCTGCTCCTGAAGGTCTTGAGTTCCCCACGCGAGACCCTCGATGCCCCGCTCCTCCCTGCTCAGCATGACCTCCGTTGGGCCCTGCTCACCTCTGCACCCACTGCCGTCAGGGTCACGGGGGGAGGGGAGAAGACACAGACTGCCCACAAAGCTTCTCTCCAAATCTAATCCACCGAAGTAAACCTGTTGCTAGGATCCCTGGCAGCCGGCAGGACTCTCCTTCAGGGCCGAAGCACAAGGATTCTTACCCTGGGGTCGCCCCAAATGGCTGGGAAACTGGGTGTGTGTCAGCGTGTGCAGAGACAGAGTGTGCAGCTTACCTCGGCTTCTCGAGTGGTCTCTGAGACCCGTGCCAGATCATGACCCACGGCCTCAGCAGAATTTCTTACCCCTGACCATGGCAGGCATCCATGGAGACGGGAGAAGACTCAAGTCAGTTACCGGGCTTTATGGAGTCGGCTGCTCCACCAGCCCATTGCAGGCCGGCCTCCGCTCTGGTCCTCAGGAGGTATCCCACCTGCCAACTCCAGCCTTTCACAGCGAAAGTGCCTCCCTCCTGGCCCAGCTGGTTGGGTCCTTCAAATAACCTCCAAGCCTCTCAACTACAGGTGTCTGAGAAGAACACTTACCCCGCAGGCTGTCCCTCCCGCCAGAGCCAGAAGCAGCAGGGCATGGAGGTGGGACATTCTGCAAGCGCCTTGGCGGCTTGAGGACTCCCGTTTCGCTCGAAGCACAGTGTTCTTTCGGTGCCTTTAAGGGGGGAACGTCAGTCTCCAAGGATTCAGGAACAAATGCAGAGGATGCAAATTATTAACTAGGCATCAAATACTGTTTAATGTTTAATGTTTTGCAAACCAACTATCTTGATTAAACAAATGGTAACTTTGGGGCTGGGCTGTCATGGGGTGGTTTCTGGGAGAAAGTCTCCAAAGAAAGTGGCAGCAATAAAGAGCCCCCAGGTCCTGGCTGCACCTGGGGGTTGCCCGGTGGTCAGCGGGCGAGGCCTGATGGTTCGTCCCAGCTGCGGGATGAAAGCCCTCGATCAGGTGAGGCCTCAGGCCTCTGACACGGAGGATTCGCACAGAATGTTAATAGAGTTCTGATTCATCAAATCGCAAACAGAATTAAGGCATGGATGAGCTCCTAATAACATCACGCTTTATATTCATGAAAGATAAATTAAAGGATGCAAAACTGCTATTGACAAACATTGATTCCGGGCCCTTTGAAGCATTGCCCACGGTTGCTTGTTGGCTTCAAAAGTTTTCTTTTAAATTTCATTACATAAGGTTTTTACTTTTTAATTACTTTTTTCCCCCTTTTCATTGGAGTCTTTCTTTGATCAAGAGGGGAAAAAACACCACGATGCCCGTGTTCGGGGCCAATTGTCTCCTATGTTCCTACACTGGGTGTAGGAAGGGCTAAATAAAGCAACAGTTACCTATTAAGTGTGGGTTCTCATGGACACAATTGATCTCTTTAATAAGCATGGTCTTTGGCTCCTGTAAACACCTGACTGCCCACAGTGATCTGTGCAAGGGCTCCAGAAATCCTCCCACCCGCGTCTAAGTCCAGGCTCCGAAACCCTGCTGCCCACTGAGGCAGGTGCGTACCGGGGCCTCCTGCTCGCCCACCTGCAGTCCCTGTTTGGCACACACACTCGGATGCCCACTGGGTGCTTCCTCCTTTGGAAGCCAGGTTGCCAGCCGTGGAGGACCCCATGAGAACCCATCCAGGAGAAGGCCAAAGTCAATGCCCCAGCCACCAGATGGCCCTTGAAGGACAAACCAAGTCCTGATATTGTAGCTCCTAAAGGACCCCCAATTTGCCTTCTTTCTCCACTTATTTTGTCTCCACCCTATTTTATTTTATTATTAAAAACATTTTTTTTTCTTTATTGATTTTAGAGAGAGAAGAAGGGAGAGGGAGAGAGGCATTGAAACATCGACGAGAGAAAGAATCCTGCATGCCCCCCACTGGGGATCGGGTCCACAACCTGGGCATGTGCCCTGACCGGGAATTGAACCGGTGACCTCTTGGTGCGTGGGTTGATGCTCAACCCCTGAGCCACACCGGCCGGGCTCCACCCTATTTTAGACAGCCACCCACTCACCCCTAGTCAACCTCCAGCGGATCCCTAGAGCAGATGCGCAGGCACATGCTAGCCCCTTGTTCTGGGAAGTTCTTCTCTAACGTTATCCTACCCTTGCTCCAACCCTAACTCTGTTCTTAACTCTAACCCTCCTCCCTCTTCAGCAAGTTCACTTAGTGAGCTCACCGCGTTAACGGAGCTTTCAAATCTCAGCTCCAACATCACTTCCTCGGAAGCCCTGCGCGTGGTTTCCTTCATAGCACTTACCAAGGATGTCACTGCACACCTGCATTGCTATTTCCTTAGTCCGTGTGCCCTGCTGGCCCCACTCGACGGAAAGCTCATGAGGGCAGGCACTCTGTTTGCTCACCATTGAATTCCTGGCACGGAGGCCTGGCACTGGCCTGGCCCATGCTGGGGGCTCAATATATATATATATTTTTTTTTTTCCCCTTAATCCTCACCCAAGGACATGCTTAGAGAGAGGAAGGGAGAGAAGGAGAGAGAGAAACATCAATCGGCTGCCTCCTGTACAAGCCCAAGCGAGAGCCGGCAACTTTTCGGTGCACAGGACGATGCTCAACAAACTAAGCCACACCCGCAGGGCTCAATCGATAGATCTCAAATGAATAACCGGTTTATGAAAGTGACAGCTGGATACTTTATAACCAGGACCCTTAAAACCGCACAGCCAACTCAACGTGAAAAGAAAAAGTGGGTGTGAGAAACGGAAGTGTTTGTGAAATGTTTGAACACCTTGGGTGTACTTATGAGCAGGACAGTCACTGACACAGAATCTTCACCGATGACCTGCTGGGAGCCAGGCCGTGCGATGCAGGGTCAGAGGAGGCGGACCCGAACTCGCTGTGCAGGACACACGTTCCAGTTGAGGGGCAGCTGGGCGGACGATGAAAAACCTAAACAGGTTCATGTCCGTTTGTGACAGCTGTCAAAAAGAATGAAAGGAGGTGATGGGAGACATCCTGGTGGCTGGGAGGTTTCCGCAGACTAAGAGGTGGCGGTGATGGCTAACGGGTCACTGGTGTGGTGCTGACACTGTCGTGGTCATCTGATCACAGAGCAAGGGCCAGAGGCCACGCACAGGTTCACGCTCAGAGCCGGAGCCTCTGGGTCATGGGCACAGCTGGTAGAGGCGAGATGGGCAGTTCAGGCAGGTCCAACCACGAGTCGCTCACGTGACTTCACGTCCCTTTCCCTCCACCGCCCTGTGTGAACCAGTGA
This sequence comes from Tadarida brasiliensis, assembly GCA_030848825.1. Lineage (NCBI taxonomy): Eukaryota > Metazoa > Chordata > Mammalia > Chiroptera > Molossidae > Tadarida > Tadarida brasiliensis. Next base: position 13,044,989 of record CM061271.1, read on the forward strand.
CCTTCTGACTTTGTGGACAGAGTCCCAGAAGAGGGACCAGAAGCTCGTCCTGTGTGAACAGGAAGTGACCAGGGTGAGTTGGCTGCTCATCTTCTTCATTCGGATTAATTTCCCTGACATGTCATCTTCCCTTTATTACAAGCAAAACGTGAACAGTTTTGCTCTTTGTGTTCGGACCACAGGCCTCCCACACATTGGCTCTTGTTTTCCTGAAGTTTTGTTATCACTACGAGGTGAACTGAATACATTTCTGCACGTAGTGCGAAAGGAGAGGATTCTCTAAAAGATGCTTAATCCTTTCCATTTCGGGGGACAACGGGGATAGTTTATCATGGAATGTGTCTTTATCTGGGAGCTGGACCAAACCTACCTGCGAGTTCTGGTTTTTAAATTCAAACACAGAGACTTGAGTCCTCATCCCGGTGGGGTTTCAGATAGTATCAAGTCGCTCTGTTCTCTCCGCTCTGGGTGACATTTTCTCACGTGCTGGGTTACATGCCCCTGCCCTTCCTCGGGTGGCCTCGGCTCTCGGGTCCCCCAGCGGTCGATTCCTTCGCCCCGAGGAAAGGCCTCCTCACGGTGCCCCCAGCAGAGCCCCACACGCTGATGTTCTGGGTTCGGGATGTTTTCATTCAGCGATCACCGCTCGGGCCTCACTCAGCCCCCCTGTTTCATGTTTATTGGTATTCCTCGGCGAGTACGTCTTCTTCTCTCTAGGCCTTCAGTACTGCTCCTGGGAGGCAGCCAAGAGGAGTGCCCCCAAACAGTGAGCCCCAGCTCTGCCGCATCCCCACCGTGTGACCTCGGCTAGTCATTTACTCTCTCTGGGCCTCAGTTTCCTGGCCTGCGAAATGGGAATAGCGTAGTCCCCACTTCATGGCGTTACCGAGAGGCGAACGTGAGCGCACAGAGGTAAGGGCTGGGTGCAGCGGCTGGCATGGAACAGTCTTTGCAAACACACCGGCCTTGATCTCAGTCAAGTCTTCTTCTGGGATGGTACTTACGGAGCCCCCAGACCCTCAGAGATGGAAGGGAGTCTAATCTCCAACCCAGGGAAGGAGCAACCCCCTTCCTGGTGGCGAACGGTGATCTCATGTGTTCCTTCTGGGACAGGAGTCAGCAGACGTTTTCTGAGAGAGCCAGGTAATGAGCAGTTCAGCTGTCTTCTGGCCATCCAGTTCCCGCTGTGACCGCCCCGTCCTGCCGCGGGAGCACAAGAGCAGCCGTGGGGAGCACTCGTGCTGAGGGCGACCGCACATTCTGCACGGCAGGTACGCGTGTGCTTTGTGACACATTGGCCGAGCCAATAAAATTGCATTTTGAAAAAGCAGGTCATGGCTGTGCACCGCTGCTCGAGCAGAGAGCGATACAGGTGTAGCTGAAGCCGTGCACAGCTGGAGGGGTCCCTGGAAAACTGCAGAGACACCCTGGAAACCATGGGGGGGGGACCCTGGACTGATGTGACATTGCTGCCCTCAGGGAGTTTACCCAGAAAGTGTGCCGCCCACAAGCCACGGGGGCTGGGCCTGTGCACTGGGAGCATCCCGTCTTCGGACATGGGCTGTCCCCGTGGGTGTGAGTTTGCACCACGCACCTCTGGCGAAGGGTTCATTTTCAGGGAGGAACTCAGCGGAGAGCCTGCAGCAGCCAACACCCGGCAGCTGAGAGAAAGAGGGCCTCACCTGTGAGGAGGGGATCTGGTAGCACCCACAGCACCCACAGCCACTGTCCACTGGAAATTTACTTTGTATCCCTTGGTTCAAATGTCCGATTCGGGAAACCTAAATGGCTCGGCCAGGTTTTAAATGGATATCCCCTGTCTGTCCTTGGTCTGATCGGAGACGGCTGGAGTGACAAACAAGGCCAGGTGGATCCAGGTCGGTGGGGCAGCCAGTGACAGATGTTTCCTGGGGGTAATCAATATCAAGGAGAAAACCAGAACGCCACTAAGGAAACCATAAACTAACTACACGGCCATCAGCTGAGCCACGGACGCATAGCTAGGCTTCCTGTTGCCCAAAGGACAAAGAAAACCCTGGTCATTTGTCATGGTTTTCACCACACTCAAGTCAGCTTTACAGGAAAAAGAAAGGTGTTTTTTGTTTGTTTGTTTGTTTTAACCTATGGTCAATTCCAGGTTAATTTTGATTTGGAAAAAAAGTCTTATGATCTGATGAGCTCAGGTTGGAGTTGGGTCACCAGGACAGGGAACCCCACTGACACACTGACCATCTTGAGTGCCACGAGGTCCCTCAGCACGGCCAGGAGACGGGTGCCCATCTGTCAGGCTGAGCCAGGGGTCTGGATGCACCCACGCTGCAGATTCTCCTCCTTCTCTCAGAAGCTGGTGATAGTAGGTGCTCAAGAAACGCCAGCTGGAGGATGGGAGGAATGAATAGCCTCTTCCAATCTTCTGCATCTTGGAAAATGGCCCCAGTGTACATATGGCTTCAAGCTGGAAATCTGGGAATCACCTTTGGTCTCTCCCTTTCCTCTCCCTCTCCAAACCCAAATCATCAGCATGATTCTACCTCCAGAGTGCATCTCAGATCCTTCCAGCACCTTCCACCTCTGCTGCCCACCCCCCCCCACCCCGTCCAGTCCCTCACCACCTCCTGCCTACTCCTCTGCAATAGCCCCTCACTGCTCTGCCTGTCTTCACTCCTGCCTCATCCAGTGTGAACCGAACACCTTGGGACCGTCACACCATCCTTGATCTGCCCATTTGTACTTCTTCCCTTTCTTTGATCTTTCCGTGGGGATTCCATCTTCCCTCTTGCATTTTAAACACCCGGTAGCATTTATCAAATAAAAACAGAATCGGATTACGTCACGCCCCGCTTAAAACTCTTTCATATTTTCCTTTGTGGCTTAGAATAAATTCCCAAATTCTTACCGAGACGCTGCTTGATCTGGCCTCGGCCTGGCTGCTTTAGCCTCACTGCAGGCCCTTCTCGGCCACACCGTGTCTTCAGCAGGACCGGGGACCGGGTCCGTCGCGCTCATCGCTGTCTCTTAGCTCAGGGCCCGGTATGGAATGTCAGTAAATATGTGTTGGATGGTCGGATGGATGGACAGATAGATGGATGAAAGGAGCAACCACGTTTGATCAGGTGACAAAAGTCTCTCTCTTGGCCGGGGCTCACAGCCAAGCCCCGAGCTCCAAGTTCAGAGGGGCTCCCCTCTTGCCAAAAGGAATCCTGGTCTTCGGTCATTGGTGCGTCCGGCTCCTGTGGGCTCCGAGTTTGGAAAGATGTGAGAACCACCGACGCCGTACAGCCGTGTAACCTCCAAATGCAGCCCAGCCCAGTGTGAACGGAACACTTCAGGACCTTCACACAATCCTTGATCTGCCCATTTGTACTTCCCTCCTTTCTTTAATCTTTCCGTGGAGCTTCTATCTTCCCTCTCGCATTTTAAACTTCCTCTGTTCAGCGGCCGTCTGCGGCAGAGAGTGTTACCTCCCCCCGCACCCCCGGTCCCTCCCAGCCCATCAATCAGTACTACAGAAACACAAGGCCGCCCCCTTGGATCTTCAGCCCTTCAGCCTCACAGAGAACTATCACCTGGGCTGTGTGATGTTTCCTGTTCTAAGTGCATCTTTGATTTATTAAACATTTTTGAATAAAATTCTGCATATGTTTTGCATGTTGGAGAGCCCCCCCCACCCCCACTCTCCCTTCAGTGCAGTAGAAAACCTGAAAGAGAGGAGGGACCTTGAGATTTGGGTGTCCCTTTCTGTCTAGACTTGTCAGCTTTCTGAGCAGAGTGTGCTGTGATATTTTCAAAAGCCTTTCTCTTTGGGGAAAGCAGACCTCTAGCACCTCTCTAAAACGTACTTCTAGACACTGCCTGGCAGGGACAGCTTCCCTAAGTACACTGACGTGCTCTCTCTGCGGTGTGTGGCAAGAGCCTGGCTGGCGACAGACGCAGTGGTAGCAGACATTCACCGGCCTTCTCTGAGCCTGCCGGGGACACTGTTCGTGTGGCTTGAATGAGGAGGCGTGTGAAAGCGCCTGGCAGACAGTGCGCACCTGACTTGTGTTGCCCGTTTCCCTTGTTCTGTTCCATTTCTCGGTTTATTTTTAATTGATTATGGAAACGACAGCTTCCTCCAGATTGGCAGGGTAATCGATGAAAGAAGTCATCACAGCAGGAGTTGGACAAGAGCGGAAACAATACACAGCGGGGTCACTTCTCTCCCCGAGTCATGCGCTCTTTCCCTCGCTCTGGGAGAATTCATTGTGTGCGGGTTCTGTGGCACCCCGAGATGCACGAGAGATTTCTGGCTCTGTCGCGGGAAGCTCAAGTAGGTAAATCTACAGTCCAGGAAAACAGGTCCTTGCTCAGGCCAGCTTGGAGCCACTCAGGATGATGGGAACCGGAGGAAGGGCGTATTCAAAGAACGACAGGTCCAAAATGGGTTTCGTTCGTGACTCACAGCTGACACTCATCTTTTAACCACACTCTCCAACCTCAGGCCATTCTGCAAAGACAACTGTCATGGTGGTGACTGCTGTCTGTCACCCACACGGACGGACTGTGTGCCCGGCGCTGGGCTTGGCTCTGCGGGTGGAGATGGAGGACAGACCACACCCATGGGCCTCTGCTTTCAAGGCTCTCGCACCTCATCCGGGGGAACAGTCCTTAACTTCTCTGACTCAGTTTCCTCATTGGAGACGTGAGAACAGTATCCGTCTGTACCTCATGGGGTTGTTACCACAATCAAATGGGTTATGATGTGTCAAGTTCAAAGTGTTTGGAACGGTGCCAGCACACAGTGACTGCTCTGAGAACATCTGTTGAACGTCTATGTGTTTCTCCTCCCGCTCTGGCTTTATTTTCTGCCACCATCCCAAACTCCCCTGACATACTCCCCAGACACCCCCAGAGTGTCCTTGGCAGGGGGCACTGCAAATATCACTCTCTAAAGCAGCACCAGGGGCCCAGTTAATTAGCATAAACAATGTGAAAAAATAAACTGTGGATGAAGTCAGCAATATTTGAGACAGAAGGTTGACCGAGCAGACACCTTTGCCCTGGCAGACACAAAAATCAAAGAATCTGCTAAAGCCACCGTCCAATACCTTCCAAGAAAAATTCTGGGTCTAAACTTCTGTTTGGTCTTACCTCTGACTCCTGGTCCAACCGGAAGGCCAGCTGACCCCGCCGGTGAGCTCTGATTCCACAGTGACCCTTCCCTGCAAGGTGTTGGAATGCCCACAGAGGCAGACAGTGGGGACTTCAGGGACCGACAGGTGGGTGATCTGATGCCTCTTTGTGCGTGCGGCAGAACTACTTTATTGTGCTGCCACCAGGGGGCAGCCGTGTGTTCGCACCCTCCTCCACTTAGCAGAGGGGCCCACTGCCTCCCAACGAGCCAGAGCTGCTGAGGGACTGGCTGTCTGAGGTCCACCCACAGCGTGGGAAGTGTTCCGAGAGCTCCCGCGACATAGCGTAGACCTCGAATGTCAAGCCGTTACTACCCTGTGACATAATTAAAGACTGATCAAGTGTTCAGTCACGTGGAACACACAACATGTGTCCCAGAACGTGAGAAGAGGGAGTCTGGACAGTGTGGCCACCAGCGAAACGCAGTCTCCGGAGATCGGGATTTGGTTCTAGCCCTTTCTTGTCCAGTTTCGTGGGCAGATCAGCAGCTTCCCTGAGCCTCATTGTTCTCAACTGTAAAGTGTGGCTCATTTGAGAGGCGTTGCCAGTGTGGTGATGGAAGGCCGGAATGCTTCTCGAACACAACGCCCTCTTCCCGGAACTGCTGAATATCGATTGGTGTGCTGTCGTCACCTGCCTTGTACCTAGCAGCCATTTCTGCAATTGTTTGTGAAACCCTACTTATCAGTTGACCTGAGAACAGGTGCTTTTGTTGGAATGGTCCTCTTCACCAGAGCTCATTGACTCCTCTGACCTGCCGGGGCCTGTGGAATGTGCTCCGTGCAGCTCCCAGGCCTCGCTCACCCCGGGCAGGGGTCCTTGCAAAGGATGCACGTGAGGGTGTCATCTGTGCACGCCCACCTGTTGCATCTGTCCTCTTACCCCGCCCTCAGCGCCATGCTGTGGCTCAGGCCATCATCATCCCCGCCTGGATCTTCGCAGTAGCCTCCAGCTTCTCAGCTCTGCCTTCAATTCCGGATTTCACTGTGCCAGGTGAGCCACCTTCTGAGATGCCAATGTGGTTGTGTCATTCATCTGCTCAGAAGTCATCATCCGTGCCTCACTGCCTACAGGACAATGTCCAGGCTGATCACAGGAGGCCCTGCTAAGTGGCCCCTGGTGATTCTGCTTTCTCCTCTCCTGCCAGGTTTATTCCCAACCCCCACCCCCACTCCCCTGACACACACACACCCTCCACTCCAGTCATTGGCCGCTGATGCTTCACTTATTTCCATTTATTTACACCCCTGCCAACAGTCTCCTCCCACCTCTGGTTCTTGGAAAACTCTGCTCTTTCTCTTTTAAACCTCAGCTCAAGAGTCTCCTGGGTGAAGCTCTCTTCCCCTAGAACTTGGAGTCTACTCTCCACCCCAACAACTCATGTGGCCATCTCAGACCCTGGCATGTCACACCTGGGGACACTTGGGGGCTGCAACTGTGATTCTCTCATCTGTATCTCCAGCACACAGTAGGTGCTCAATAACTGTCTGCTGAATGAAGTGGATGTGTGTCACCTTAGGGGCCTGTGAGATAATAGGGATCTGGGGAGGAGGAAAAGAAGGGAGAAAGAGGGACAGGAGGGACGAAGCTGGGCTTAGAAACAAGCAGCGCCCCTCTGGAGATGATAGGCCCCCAAGTCTAGTCTGAGGCTATTCCCATGAAGTCTTTGGTGCTAAGTAAATAGAAGCAGCAAGAACAGCAAATAAATAAAGGGAGCATTTGTCAATGGGCCCACAGGAACTGGTTCTTGCAGAAACAGGCTGCCCTTACCTGTCAATACTCACGTTCCTGCCAGTTCTGGCTCCAGCCAGGCCCCTCCCACTGGCTCCCATAGGAAAATAAACAGGTCTGGAGGGCTGGTGTTCACACACAGGCACAGCGGAGCTGGGGCGTTCGGGGTCTGGATCTCAGTGTCCCCATTTTCTAGCTCAAAGATCTAGGACTGGTTTGTCATTCAACTGGTTGGGACCAGTAAGGCCAATCGAAGTAGATGCAGTGGGTGGAGATCTCTGCAGGTAGTAGACACTCAGTACATGCAGCCGTTCTTTTCCTGGGTTGCCTAAAAGCAAGAAATTCAACCACAAATACAAGCACAGACTGCAAGAGAAAATGATGCATGTACATTATATAATATCCTGATGTTCCTTTTACGAGGCTGGCATTCTTCATTCGATTTCTCCATTAAACTGTTACCCAAAGAAATCACAATAAAAAACCATTATACATCTGAATTTGTTTCTAGGGGGGGAAATCATGTTTTTTTCCTAAAGCCAAGCTCATTTTGTGGTTGGGTTGAGGACTTTATGACCACATTGAGGCCAACAGACTCCAGAGGTATCTGGGTCTCTGGGTCTCTTTCTAGTTAGAGTTTCTTCCAGCTCTTTCTCATGAAACCTGTTCTCTGATATGTTCTGCAGAGGTATCTTAGAAACATTTACACTGGAGGGGACACACGAACATGGAGAGCTATCAAATTTATCATTTTGATTGACCAATACTTGGATCAACTAGTCAGTTCCCCAGTGTACACACGGGGAGTAGAGGGCCAGGGCGAGTTCGCACTGGACGGAAGAGCAGCTGCACCCGTCGCCTCCCATCTCTGCCTCATGTGGGAGTGTTTATATCATGGAAATTGGCAAACACTCTAGATCAGGAGTTCTCCCCTACCAGCTGTTAGACATTCACCAGCACACCACTGTACCCAATGGAAATGAGAAACAGAGAGATCAAGTGACTCTCTCAATGTCACACAGCACAGTAGTTTAGAAGAGAAATGGCTAAGGAGGTCTTTTTAGAAGATGGAAGACTTGAATTAGCTTCCTTAGGGAGCATGATAAAATAGAAAGAGATGGATAGAAACAAAGAGATGAAGAAAGATGGATGGATGGAAGGAAGGAAGGAAGGAAGGAAGGAAGGAAGGAAGGAAGGAAGGAAGAAGAAGAAGAAGAAGAAGAAGAAGAAGAAGAAGAAGAAGAAGAAGAAGAAGGAGAAGGAGAAGGAGAAGGAGAAGGAGAAGGAGAAGGAGAAGGAGAAGGAGAAGGAGAAGGAGAAGGAGAAGGAGAAGAAGAAGAAGAAGGGAAGGAAGGAAGGAAGGAAGGAAGGAAGGAAGGAAGGAAGGAAGGAAGGAAGGAAGAAAGAAAGAAAGAAAGAAAGAAAGAAAGAAAGAAAGAAAGAAAGAAAGAAAGAAAGAAAGAAAGAAAAATGGCCACCAAAGGTGCCATGTCCTATTCCCCCCACCCCCACCGCCAAACCTGTTACTATGTTACCTTATACAGCAAAAGGGACTTCGCAGATGTGATTAAGGATTTGGACCTTGAGAAGGAAAGTTGTCTTGGATTATGAGGGTGGACCCAATTTCTTAAAGACACGAATCCTTACAAGCAGATAATCTTTCCTTGTTGGGTCAGAGAGATGAGACAGAAGGAAAAGGAGAGATTCGAAGTTTCAGAGAGACTGGACGTTGAAGATGGAGAAGAGGGCCATGAGCCGAGAACGTGGGTGGCCCCTAGAAGCTGGGAAATGCTCCTCAGCTGCAGCCAGCAAATAAAAAGTAGGGAGGGGATCAACAGGAACACAACCCTGCTGACACCTTGATTTTAGCCCACTGAGACCCATGTTCGATGTCTGTTCTACAGAACTATACAAAAATGTTTGTTGTTTAAGCCACTAAGTACAGTAAATTGTTATGACAGCAAAGTAAAACTAGTACTGAGGCTAACATTTAGTTGCTAAAGAAAAAAAATAGGGAAAGCATGCATGCAGGGGAGATGTCAAGAGCAAAGCTTCCGTGGTAGGAGGGGCGATGCATTTTCAAAGAACAGAACGTAAGCTATTTGTCTGCATGGAGGCCTCAAGTGGAAGCCAAGTGGGAAGTAACTTTGGGAGGACAGATGGGGCTCTGTGTGGCCCAGGGGAACCGGTAGCAAGTGTGAGGATGGAAGTAATGGCAGTAACAGCCTAATGAGACCAGGGTTACCATGTAGATGCCTATGGGAGCCAGGCAGATCATCTAAAATGAATGGAATGGGAAGATGTAAGGAAAACTGCCTGAGGATGGTGATGGATGGCAATTAACACTTAGCTTCAGGGTGGGGAGCAATAGGGGGTGGTGGAGACTGTGGTTAACTGGGGACAGCCCCATCCAGTGTTAGCATCCTTGCCCTGCAGGAAGGTGGGCCTTGTGGCCAGAGAGTTGGCTTATTAAAGAGCAGCCAGAAATCCTGAATTCTTTCCACTTCTAAACATTAACTATTTCCCTGATTTTTCTTTTAACCTATGTGGGTCACCATTGTCTGTGTCACATAAAGGGCCCCATGGGCCGGCTTTCGACCTTTGTCTTCTGCTCCCAGCTCTCTCTCCTCCTGGTGTTTGGATTCCGGGCTGACTCCCCCTTTGGACTGAGGAAGCCCCTGGGGCGATTACACAATTCAGTAGTGGGAGGTCTTGAGGGGGACAGCGTCTGGTCTTCCTGCTAGTATAAGCCCAAGTGATTAATTAGAAAAATAAGACATGAGATCATCCCCTCTTCCCATCCTCCTACTCCTCCCCAAAGGAAAACAAGGGAACACATTCGCTGGCTTGCGTTCCTGCTTACTAAACACCACTGGCTTCCGTCGGCCCTGGCCTTGGGTGCTGAGGGGGACAGGCCCACTGGGGTCCTGCCTTTGAGTTGAGCGGAAGCCAGGCGATGGGTGGCTGCAGCCTGCACTCCTTGCCTGCGCCCCCAGTTTAGCCCAGGACCTGCCCAGACTTACCTGGAGCCTTGGGGGTGGGGGGAGGGAGGCCAATTAGTTAGATTTCTTGTCAGAAACTACTTTACACGGCATTTATGTGAACAGAA